>CM052798.1:8991660-9041853 GCA_028533885.1 Nasua narica | reverse complement strand
CAACAGATGAGTGGATAAGGAAGATGTGGCACATCTATACAATGGAATATTATGCCTCCATCAGAAAGGATGAATATCCAACTTTTGTATCAACATGGCCAGGACTAGAAGAGATTATGCGGAGTGAAATAAGTCAAGCGGAGAGAGTCAATTATCTTATGGTCTCACTTACGTGTGGAGTATAAAGAAAATCACGGAGGGCATCGTGAGAAGGAAGGGAAGGGTGAATGGGGGGAAATCGGAGGGGGTGATGAACCAGACTGGGGGTTTTGGAGGGGAGGGGGTGGGGGGGGGGTGAGCCTGGTGGTGGGTATTGAGAAGGGCACGTATTGCATGGAGCACTGGGTGTGGTGCATGAACAATCAATCTTGTAACACTGAAAAATTAAAATAAACATATTTGGGGAGAAAAAAAAATGTAGATTCCTGCCCCAACTCAGACTGATTTAGTCTGTCAGGGCTTGAGCCTGGAGATCTGCATTTCTAGCAAGTTGCCCAGATGATTCTGATGTGGGTAGTCCTGGGCCACATTTTGCAAAACACTGACATCTAGTTCCTTTGGGCTTCTTTATTTAATCACTGAAAACAACAACCAGGGATACGGTCCTAAGAATCATAAGTCTATATAACTTATTGAAATGTATCTCCAAAGGCTAAACGAAGATGGAGGGCCAAGATACCCAGGTAAAGACATACCACTCACATAACCCCAACTATCTCATAGCTGATACTGAACCCCAACAAACTACCCTCCTTCCATGCTGCTTACTATGATTGGCAAGACAAGGGGAGAGGTGAGGGGACCAAGAAGTAAGATATGTTCCTGCTTTTAGTCTCCACAGATTTATGATCTATATGATCTTCCCCATAAGGGAAATATGAGTAGCAATCTTTAACCCTCTTTGGAGATCACAGACTCTTATGAAAAACCATGATCCCCATTCTCAGGTAATTGGATGTGGACACAACATTTGGCACATAATTTCATGGAGTCCAGCAGGAATAATGAACTAAGACATTCTTGCGAGACCCAGGAGCCTAGCCTCTATTCAAACAGTTCCCTCAATGTTAACAGTTTCATCCACTCAGCCTCTGGGTGGATATGCCTGAGTTAGTGTCATTGCCACACATGATGACTCTTCTTCGGGTTTCTGAGAAAATGCTCACAAAACTTCATTTGAGATTCCTACTTGCTATTGATCCTGGCTCTCCAGTCCTTCCCGGTACAAGATGGGAGATGCCATACCTGCTTCCACAATATCATCTGCACTGATTTGAGAACAAGAGACAAGTTCATCATAGACCTGTCTACACTGTCCAACACTTTGCTGTGACTCAAGGGACTTCAGCTCCCAAATTTGTCATTCATTACAACCACAGCATTGAGTTGGAATGGCTTCAGGGAAGCCTGTCAGTTCTGAAATAGGCAAAGATATTATCAACAAATAGTCCTTGTTTTCCCCTGCATGTGTCCCACTTTTTTCATCCATCCACCAAATGTCCAAGTGCCAGATCCCGTGCTTAGGTAGCAGGACAGTGAAGGTGGAGGGCTTGGTCCTCAAGAAGCATATGGTCAAACTGGGAGAGTCAGATAATAAACGAGTGAACAAGTAAGATTATTTTAAGTACCACGAAGGGAAAAATGAGGTGGTGTAATAGGAAAAAAGAAACATTGTGTCCTGGCTTGGGTAGAGTGATCAAGGAAGGCCTCCTGGCAGAGGTGACATCTGGGCTGAGACCCAGTGGATCAGGGGCCAGCCTGGGGAAGCCAGGACTGCCACACACTGGATGAATTCTCTGTGTCTGGGACTCAGCTCCTGTGAATGCCTGCCAAGTATCTTCTCCAGAGGGAAGGCCCCTACAATCATGATCTGAAGAGGTTTCTGTGTTTAATGCATGCATCCTGCAGCTGCCATATGTCTTCCTTCATCTGCTGACAGGCCTGTGAAACATCAAACCAGGTTTCCAACGGGAAGAGCACCTTGTCCAAGAGTGAACCAGGCACTCACAGCTTCATAAGAATCACAGGAGTGGTTAGATTCCTGCAGGCTCAGGCTCAGGCTCAGGGACACTCTGGAGAGGTGGGTCTCTACTACAGCCTTAGAGCATGGCCAACATCAACCCCATGATGAATGCCTACAGATGTCTGTCCCAAGCTGACGGGTCTCGAATCAAGAGCAGGGAGTCGGTGGGTCTGAAGAAGAGAGAGTCATGGGCCTGGGAACACTCAAGATCAAACCCTCGTGCTCGGATTCTGACCTGGAGGTTCCACTTTCATCACTTCTCATTCAGCGGGTGCAGCAAATGCAATAGGGACATGGGAATTATGAGGCGTGTGCACTTGGCCTTTGTCAACCTCCTGGACAGAACACTGAGCCCAGCTGTGGGGACGACCTATAGTCTGGGCGTATAATGTCCTGGGCTCACTGAGCTGTAAGGCTGAGCTTTCCGTCCAAGATGTTTCCATAGATTCTTTTGATGAAGTCTTCATTGTTCCAACATGTGGGTTTTATCAACCCTCCCCAAGGCTGAGTCTGACATTGGTGTAAAGGCGGTTTCTTTCCCAAGACTCTGAAAGCCATAAGCTTGCAGAATGTAAGGCAGGTCTCCAGTGGGGTATATACCTTCACATCCAGGATGCACAAGGACTCTCCACCTGCCTCTCCCCCTGATTCTTGCGACAGATGGTGTTCACAGGTGGGACACACCCCAGGGGTGCACTCAGATTTTATGAAATGCTAAACAAATTTGTGGAAGAGAAATCCTTCTTGGTTTCTCTAGAAAAGATGTTGCAATATCTGGTAACGAAACTTCCTGCATACAGGCCAACTTAGCTGCTCTTCTCCACTGATGGGGCCACCATCTTGGTCAAAGCCATCATCTCTAATCCATGTTCCTCAGTGTGGCTTTGGGATCTTTTGAAAATATCAATCAGCTGGCATCACTCCATGGCCTAAAGTCCTTCAGTGGTTGCCCTTTGAACTTGGACTAAAACCCAAATCCTTCATCCCTGTAGGATCCTGTCCCATATGACTTTTCTACTTCTCCAGCATCCCACTTGCCCTCCTTGCCCACCATACTCCAAAACAGCCTCCCCATCCTCAGCACTGTTACTTCCTGTCACTGCTTGTGATAGACTGGAGGATTATTTGGTAAGCATTTGCCCTCCTCTCCCTGCTGATACTGGACTTGTCTGTGTGACTTGTGTTGGCAAATGGACTTTCACAAATGTGATCCGAGCTGAAGCTTTAAATGTGTTCGGATGACGGGGGCTACCCTCTTGACCTCCTATTGGCCATGAGAAGAACCCATCCAAGGATCCACCAGACCAAGCAGGGTAAGAGGCTTATGGTGCAGAAATGAACTTGACCTGAAGCCTGAGGCCAAGCCCCGCTGAGCCCAGCAAACCGTGTTGGCTGAGCCCAGTGAACCATGACTCAGGAATAAACACCTGTTGTTTTAAGTCCCCCTGGCTCTTGGAGTGGCTTATTACACAGAGTTATTTCTACAAAGACTGGTTAAACGCAGTTCTTTATTGCAGGCTACTAATTTTCTCTATTTGTCTCATTTCTTATCAATTTCTCCACCAGGTTGTAGGATCCTTGAGAGCAGGGATCATGTTTCTACTTTCCCTGCTGTATTCCCTAATAAATAGCCCAATACATAGTAGTTGAATGGATGGATACTTTGTAACCACCCCTAACCACTCTGGTTGTACCCACAATAGCTCTCACTCTCCTTTTGGAGCTGGTAAAGCATGTTTTTGCTTGTGCTCAGTATTCTGCTCACAGCCAAAGAGCCACCCCTGGCCTTCCTCTCCAGAAAGCAGGCTGGAGTGGCCATGACTGAGAATGGCAGGGAAAGTCTTGACTCTGCTCTAGCCTATTAAACGGGAAAAGAGTAAATCATTTGTAAAATCTGTTACTAGTAACCAGTTACATGCACTATACCTCCTACCGTGGTCGAGAACCACCATGCAAGTTTAACGAAGCAAGGGTGAGCCAGACCCCCGTCTCGACCCATTTCCAAAGATTTGCAGATACGTACAGAGAAATGACAGCAGGCAGATACCACAGACCTTGTGTGCCAGGTGTGCTTTTATTCCCTTCCAAAATTTTAGTCTGCATGCTAAAAATAATCCATGGAGTAATTAAATGAAAATAAGAGAAATGAAGAACACACAGAGATATATATCAAAAGAACATTAAAATAATGTGCATGTGTTGGGGGAGGGAGGAGAGATAGTTCATAAATCTAAACTCATAAAGAAAAAGAACTGCATTCCCTTAAACATAAATCAAAGGAATAGCTTCCATCTTCAACATGATCTAATGAGTTTTTATATACAGACATCCTAAGTTTCACCGGGGAGAAGAGAGAAAGGAGTGACATGGGTGCTATGGTATGGACAGATTTGGGGCTGATTTTTGGACAATCTACAGGGAAGTCTGTTTAAAATGGCCCTCTTTAAGACAGAACCCATTTAATCTATTTTAAATTGGTTTCCCCTGTGGATTGGCCATTTCAACCTGCTTTATATGGCTGCGATTCCCAAGCTCGATGTCACAACCCACAGAGGTCTTTCTGATCATTTGTTACTCATAGTGAAGTCTTAGTCTGTAAAAGACTTGAGTTTTTAATGCAAATTTGAGCAAATTCAAGGCCATTTCTCTTGTGCTTGTTTTTCTGTGATGAGTTAAGAGCGAAAGAAGGGAGACAGAGTTACAGGAATGATGGGGAAACAGGTGAACAGTGCCTGGACAGGGATCCCCCGAGGTTGATGATACAGAAGAAAAGCATCTGTCACCAGTGTCACCGCGGGGGCACTCTTGAACTGTTCTCCCAAGTGATACAGTTCGGGCCAATGAGACACCGGTGGAAATCTGCATTTGCTTTTCTGACCAGAGATGGCAGACCGCTCCTGCCACCCCCTTCTCCATCTCCCTAGCCTGATGCAAACATGATGCCTGCCACCTCAGCAGACGCTTGCCTCTTCACAGAAGCAACAATCCCAGGGGAGATCTAGAAGACTAGAGCCTGGTCACGCTGACACGGAGGAGACATGGAACCCTGCCGCTAACTGCCCACCTTCTTACTGCTTATTTGGGGGAGAACAGTAAGCCCTCCCCCTTGAGCCCAAGAGTCAGATTTTCTGTTTCCCGTAGCTGAAATCATTGCTACCTGAGAGATGAAGGAGTCACAGGGCCGTTGCCTCTGGACAATTCCAACACAGCCCAGCATGCCGCAGACACACACCGACACATGCACATACCTAATCATATGCACGCTTCTCAAAGGCTCAGCACCTTAGGGAAACTGAGGCTGTGTATGGTGAAGCAAGGCGCCACCTTCAGATGGGGCATCCTGACACCAGCTGTCTGGGGGCCACAAGAAGATGTTAACCTATGAGCTTGGTGACCTCAACGTGGTTAATCAGGGGTTTAACCCAGGACCATTCAACATGCTCGTGAAAATCAAGTTCGGGGGGCAGGAGAGCCTGGTGTGAAGAACAGCGGAGCAAGACCGAGGTTAATCTTGACAGAGATAAGGGAAAGGGACAATGTCTCCATCTTCCAAATGGTTTCATGAGCCTGCAGAGACCCCAGGCAACACTATCAGGAAGGGATTCCAACTTAACTGGTTAAAACACTGACTTCCCTTAAAGAAAGAAGAAGGAGATGAGGAGGAGGAGGAGGAAGAGGAAGAGGAGGGTGCTGCCAGGGTCGTGAGAGCCTTACAGATACCCAGGTTACACGAGGTCTGGCACTCAGTTGGCTCTCAGGTATATTAGCCCGGCCTTCACCCTCCTACCCCCGCCACCCCCTGCCCCCGCATCGCTGAGTGGCCACCAGGACCTGCTAAGTCTGCCTCACGGTATTTAACGGCACACCCCCAGGGTGTTCTCCTGACCTGGTTAGGCTGCCCTCAGTCCTACCCACCATCTTCACATTTTCCGGAGTGAACACTCAGGCCACAGTATCCCCTATGGCAAGGGAGGGGGTGGCTGGGGAAAGCAAGTGCACGGAGGAGGCAACATTCTGGCGCATCCATCACGGCAAGCCCGAGGCTGACGTGAGAAACGACACCACTCCCCATGCACAGACACACAAAGAGAGAAGGAAAGTTGGGGAAGCAGGAGCCCATTTATTACCCAGAGGCTGCCAGCCTCACCACTGAACCTCTGCAGGGGAGGGGAGGTGGGCCGGCCTGGCAGACAGCTTCTGGAAAGTCAGATGCCCACAGGGAGCCCACACATCAGCTCTGCAGCTGCCTTTACTCACTGCACATTGATCATTCCGTGCCAAGACAGACCCTTGGGGGAGTCTGCCTACCCCCTCGTCTCTCAGCTCCTCCTCCTTGCAACCTTCATGATTACTGGACCAAAGCCCTGGAAGGGCCGCTGGGCAGAGAAGTCCTGGGCCATTTGGGCACCTTTTCCAGAGGCCCCTCCTTGGGGAGCCACCCAGCACCTCAGCCCATCCATCTCCTCCCTGTGTCCTCTGCCCCCTAACATTGCCAGAATGCAAAACAGCTGGACTGATCGGAAGACAAAAGAAGGGCTAAAATGCTGTACAAACTGCAGAGTGATGTGCACACATTGCTTACTTTTATTGCTCCTGCAACGCGATAGCTGGGAGGAACGCCCCTGATGAAACGGTACACAAAAACAGAATCGACGCGCCCCGCTCTGTGCCCCGGCATGGCTCAGGCTCCTGTCTAGAAAGGGCATTATGTCTGCAGTCAGTTTTGCACTTCCTAATCCACCGTCGTCGCCATCCCTAGCCCAGTTTTTCCTTCTGCCTTTTGCCTTCTCACCGGGGAATGCTTCCAATTTGGGCTGCGCCCACTTAGTCATCTGCCCACGCTTGTCCCCTTGATGCCACGCAGGCCCTAGTCCAGGGGATTCTCTGGATTCTATATTTTAATAACATTCATCCCCTCCCCCAAAGTACTCCTTAAGGCACTGAGAATGTCCACTGCTGTCCATTGGGAACATGTTTGGCTTACAAAGCTCAGAGTTTATGTTTCTCATACTATAAGGAGTTGAGCTGGCTCGACTGCTCTAGGATGCTCTAGGATGTTCTACTCTCTTTCCACACTGCCATCTGTGATGCTTCAGCCTGTTGCTTCATGGCCCCAAAATGACTGCTGTGGCCCCAGACAGGATATCTGTGTTTGTGGATTAAAGGTGAGGGCGAAGTGAGGGGAACTGTGGGTGCCAGCAGCATGTGCTTCTGTTTATTAACAAATGGAAATGTTTTCTAGTGTCATCACCCCACAGGGCCGCCCTTGGGCCTCACTGGACAGAATGGTTCCACATGACTTCCTCCAGCTGGGAATGGAGAAATGAACACGGAAAAAGCCAGGTGGGAAGGGAGTCAGAAATGGCAATGGATGGGGAGTGTACAAGCCTAAAATGTCTGTCATAAAACACAGGTAAGCCTGTGTCGAGGGAATCAAATGTCGCTAGAAGTTCCAGGAGTCAGTGGCTCCCCTTTCCCCCACAGCTCCTTGGCTCAGAGGCTTGTCTGGAGGGCGTGAAACTCTTCTTTGCATAAGTCATTCACTGGATTTGTAAACACTAAAATAAATATTAGCATCTATAAAGCTCAACTATATTCCAATTAGCCTCCCCCTTGTCAGATTAAATTTTCCCTCAATCCATATATGGTTCCTTAGGAAGAGTCATTTCCTCTCCTTCCCACCCCCCCACCACACCCACAAACAGTTTGTATCCATTAGCACAGTTCACATAACTGTGTGTTGTCAAGATGGTGAAAATAACCACAGGTCCACAGATTTGAAGACTGAAGATCAAGACTAACATCAGGAAAATCTAGGGGATGAGTGTTCTAGTCCCAAGACCCTTGGTTGAGAAAGTCAGGGAAGTTTTGTGTTAAACTAAGGATTTAGGATCTTCAGACATGTTCATCTAAGGGTCCCGGTTGATCCACAAAGTAGGCCTAAGACTTGTCCCCCGAAGCTGCCTAGCTTTCGAGGGATTTTTTTACCCTAATTCCAAGACTGAGTGACTAGGTCGACCAGCACTATGTGAGAGCCACACGTAGCATTTAATAATGAATTGTTTATTACGTGTTGCAAGCTAAGTGCTTTTCAATGGTTATCTAATGTCAGCTTTGTAGCAGTCCTAGGAAGTTCTTCCTGGATACGTACGCAGGAAGAGGTCTGTTACAAGGAATTGGCTCTTGCTATCATGGAAGCTGAAAGTCCATGATCTGTGGTCTGCAAGCTGGACCCAGACTGCAGCTCATCTGGGTCTAGAGGCCTGAGAACCAGAGTGCTCAGGGCAGCAGCAGATGGGTGTCCCATCGGTTAGGCAGGAACGGCCAAATTCTTCCTTCCTCTGCCCTTTTATTCTACTTTGGCCCTCACCAGATTGGATGCTGCCTGTCCACATTCAGGAGGGCAAACCAATGTACTGAGTCCACTGATTCAAATGCTAATTTCATCCAGAAATATCCTCATGGACGTGACTAGAAAGAAGGCTTAGCCAGCTATCTGGGCATCCCATGACCCATGTCAAGTTGGGACATAAATTTAACCATTATACCCCCACATTCCTATGTCGGTCTTCACCCTCAGTACCCCAGAATGTGAATTTATTTGGAAACGTGGTCTTTCAATAAGTTAAAATGAGGTCATTGGGGTGGTCCTAATGCACTATGACTGGTGGCCTTACAAGAAGAGGAGACAGGGACAGGGATACACAAAGGAAGAGTGTAGACACAAGGAGAAGCCAACCATCTCCAGGCCACGGTGAGAGGCCTCAGAGGAAACCAACCCTGCCAACACCTTGATCATGGACTTCCAGCCTCTAGAACTATGAGGAAGTTTCTGTTGCATAAGCTCCCAGTTTGTTACTTTGCTACGGCAGCCACAGGACACTGACATAGACACAGGCCTAGTTCTTAGCCTGAAGAGATACTGGGGCACTGAACAAGGTCGTGTGTGAGTGTGTGTGTGTGTGTGTGTATGTGCGCGTGTGTGGTGGGGGGTGGTTCCTGGGCCTTTTAGCTCTTGCTCTGGATCCTTTAATCTTAACCTCTACCTGCCACACTTGCTTAGAAACCAAGCATATGCCCAGGGCCACAACCCGTGCCAGGCTTTCCTTCCTGATTCTAAGTCGGCTCAGAGCCGCGTTCCCATGTACCACCACTCCCTGTGCTCACCAGCAGCGGGAGGGGCAGCAGGACCACACTGTATGACCCATGGTATCATTTGCAGGGCCTTGGGCAGAATGAACAGTCAGAGAGGGCCCCCTTGTTCAACAAGTCTTAAGAATTTCAAGATAGCAAAAGCAAAGAACTGAACCAGGGATGAGGCCTGTCTCAGCACAGGGCCCTGGGCAGCTACGCAGGCCGCAGCCCCAGGAAGCTTGCTTTGGTCTCATACATTGGCTTGGATGAAGTGTGCAGAGGGCAGAGAGGCTTCTGCTTCCATAGGAATGCAACAGGGACAGTGTACCAGCCACAAAGGGGACAGGTCCAGCTGGGGCTGGGACTCTGGCTTCACACACCACCTCTCGGCCACAGCACCCGCCCCGTGGGCCTCTGTCTCAGTCAGCTCTCGGGACCAGAGGCTGGATGGCTGGTTGCTTCAGAGGAGATGGAGGAAGCCAGTTTTGCTTAAGCGAGACACGGTAAAATGCTAAAGCCACCAGACTCTGGGAAGCGAAGGGCATGCTTTTCGTTCAAAGCCATAACGATTAGAAAAATGATGATAATGGCCAACTTTTATTGGGTACTTGACATATACCAGACTCTGCTGCAAGCCTTTTATGGGGATTGTTTTGCTTCATCCTCTCAAGGGTCCCCTGAATGACATGTCTTACTGCCCAGGAACTTGGGGCACCGAGAGGTTAAGGCCAAGGCCACAGTTCATCAGGGGAGGAGCTGGGATTCCTCTGGGGATTTGGGTCTCCCCGGTGAGGGTGCGGGTGCGGGTGCGGGCTTGAGTATTTGGCATTGTTACATTTCCTTTCAGCAAACCCGGGAGGAGAAGAGTAAATCCGAGGAGGAGGAACCAGAGCAAATGCCAACTTAGCACTGGCCCAGAGCCAGGAGAGAAGATCGCTTCTGGGGGGAGTGGGGGAGCAGGGTTTCCTATTTCCAACAAGGGGAAAATGGAGATACCATCTCTGTTGGAATCTGCTGAATGGCCTCAGACAAAAACATGTAACGTCTTAACTTGTTAGCGTGTCAAATGGAGATGCTGACTACAGATGCATTTGCTTCTCAAGGTGCCCATGATAGTCAGAAACTTCCGGATGCTGTTCGTCATTGCATGAATCCAGGATCAGCCACTGGCTCTTACCTTTTCTCTATACCTCCTCTCTATTCCATTCTCCACACTGCACCTCACTCCATTTCTTCGTAAAGTAAATCTGATAGTCATTTCCTGTAACAGCTTTCCATGCTCTGAGGACCAAGACAAAACTCCTTTCCCTGGCTGGCAAAGTCCTCTAGAATTTTACCCCTACCTGCCACTCATCTTCTTCCCCTTCCCTGCTCTCCATCACTTTCTGGGGCTCAGCCCCACCGGCCTCCTTTCAGAACCTCAAAATCACCATGCTCTCTCCTGCCACAGGGCCTTTGCACCGACTGTTCCTGCTGCTGGGAGGCTCTCCTTGTCTTCTTTCACCTTGGTGACTGTCACTTGGTCCTTGGCAATCGGTTCAAGAGTCAATTTCTTCCTTTTTAAAATAATAACTTTACAGAACTATAATTCAAATGGCATACAACTTACCTACTTTAGTGTATAATTCAATGGTTTTTGGTTTAGTCACAAAACTGTACAACCATTATCACAATCAATAATTTCAGAATGTTCTTATCATCCTGAAAGAAATCCCTTGCCCATCAAAAGCCACTCCTCATTTCCCCCTTCCTCTTCTTTCCTTACACCCTGCCCCAGGCAACCACTAATCTATTTTCTGTCTCACTGGATTTGCCTATTCTAGACATTTAATATAAATGGAATCATACAATATGTAGTCTTTTGTGAATGACGTCTCATTTTAGCATCTTATTTTCAAGGTCTGCCCAGACTGTCCCTTGTGCCAGAACTCATTCCCTTTTATTTTATTTATTTGTGAGACTGAGAAAGAGAGAGAGAGAGAGAGAGAGAACAAGCAGAGGGGAGGAGACAGAAAGAGAGGGAGAGAGACAAGCAGACTCCCCGCTGAGCAGGGAGCCCAACGCGAGGCTTGATCCCAGCACCGGTGCCTAATGCAGACGCTTAACCAACTGAGCTACCCAGGTGCCCTGTACTCATTGCTTTCTATTGTCGATAACATTCCACTCTACGTATAGGCTACATTTTATTTCTCTAGT
The DNA here is from genome assembly GCA_028533885.1 of Nasua narica. Taxonomy (NCBI): domain Eukaryota; kingdom Metazoa; phylum Chordata; class Mammalia; order Carnivora; family Procyonidae; genus Nasua; species Nasua narica. The sequence continues at coordinate 9,030,500 of CM052798.1, read as the reverse complement.
CATCAGCTGATGGGCATTGGAGTTACTTCCACTTGTTGGCTATTGAGAATCACGGTGCTGTGAACATTTATATACAAGTGCTTACGTGGACATTGGTTTTCGATTCTCTTGGATAAACACCCAGGAGTGGAATTTCTGGGCCACACGGTAACTCTGTTTAACCTTTTGAGGAGTTGCCACATTGTTTCCCAAAGTGGCTGCACTAGCCTTCATTCCCACCAGCAATGTGTGTGCACGTGTGTGTGCATTCCAAAGTCTCCATATCTTCTGTTGACACTTGTTATGAACTGCCTTTTTGATTCCAGCCACCCCAGTAGATGTGAAGGGTTTCTCACTGTGGGTTTGCATTTCCCTGATGGCTAATGATGGTCAGAATCTTTTCCTATGTTTATTGCCCCTTTGTATATTTTCTTTGGAGAAATGTCTCTTCAGATCCTTTGCCCATTTTCTAATTGGGTGGAGTTATTTCCTCTTGAAATCAACTGTCTCCACTGTCAACAATCTCTTTAAGAATAACCCTAGAAAATGTTTTTTTTTCCTTCCTCTTAGAATGAAGAGCACATTTCTGCTGTGACAAGCAGGAGTTCAGCCTCAAAAAATAATTTAAAATCTAGGGACTTGACAAAATGCCTTGATAGAGTCTGTAAATCCAGAAGGGAAGACTCAGACTTTAGGGAATTGTTTTGTCTGAGAAACGGCAGCCCAATTAATATTCTGTGAAAGTTAAAAAAAAACATAAATAAAAAATTTTAAAAAATCTTGGAAGTGCCAAGTTCTGGATAGTATCATTCATTGTGCTTTGCTCTCCCAAATCTTCCTGTGCTCTGTGAGCCTTCCATTCTGTGAGTCACCCTAGAGAATAAATAAACTCATCTGTCTGACCTCATTCTCTAGCAGGGGCAGATTGAATTCCATGGAGAAATTACAGAAATGGTACTCTACTTCTTACAAGGTGATTCTCTCCCGAATCTTCCCCCTACCCCCAGGGCTCCCCTTCTGACATCAGCATCTATTATCTTCCTAGCTAAATTCTTCCCTATGGGGCACTCAGCATCTCTGGGCGATGCCAGTGTCAAGGCAACCTCGCCAGCTGTGAAGGAAGCATGAGCTCCTGGTTGAGGGCAGAAGAGAAACCAGCAGGAAGATTCTGGGGTCAGTGCAAAGCTGTCCCGTCTTCTGGGGTGAAAGAAGTCCCAGGAGGTGGAGATGCATGCCACGCAGAGCTTCTTTTTCCTTGGTAAGACCATCTCCATGCAGGCAAGAATGCTCAGGACCTCAGGGCCTCTATGTCTTTGCTGAGAGGGGCGTCAGTGTCTTGCAAGGAATTAGAGCATCCTTTAATGAGGATCACAGGCCAGAATCCCCAGGACGGCAGGGGTGCTCAGTGACGCATACCCTTGCAGAGGAAGATGCTTGAATATAGTCAGGCACAAGGGATCTCGAAGGTAGACGGTGGCTTCTTTGTTCTCGGGAATAAGGTTCGGTCCAGTCATAAGGAATAGGGAATCATCCAAACACATAGGTATAAGTCGAGGGTCAGGCTTCCTGCCTAAAGACACATGTTTTAGGGGGGAGTTGTATTCACAGGGGTGATTTTCAAGTTCTAAACGTAAGTTCCCTCCATGGGAATTCTGAGCAGGCGCCACTCACCCCATTTTATAGACTGAGAGGAGTTCTGCACATGCGCTCCATCCAGCCGCTGAATGCCTTCCCCATATGCCCTGGATCACCATTCTTCCGGTCCATAGGGCAGGGCATGGAGGTAAAGGTGTCAAGAAAGGCTTTTTTTTTTTTTTAAGGTAACAAAAATTTTTTTCAGACAAAATCTTTCTTGAAAATTCACTACATGAGTGAATGTAGTGACGGTGGCACAGCGGGTTAAGCCTCTACCTTTGGCTCAGGTCATGATCTCAGGGTCCTGGGATCGAGCCCCGCATCAGGCTCTCTGCTCAGCAGGGAGCCTGCTTCCCCCTCTCTCTCTGCCTGCCTCTCTGCCTACTTGTGATCTCTCTCTTTATATCAAATAAATAAATAAAATCTTAAAGAAAAAAAAAGAAAATTCACTACATATGTGATAAAAGCAGAACTCAGCTGATCCAAGTGGATTACTTAAAGTGTACGCGTGGGGCATCGGGGGGTGTTGGAACGAGGGCAACCAGCAATTAGAGGACTTTCTTGATTTCAGCTGCACGTCCCTGGAATCCCTCAGTCCTACGCAAACTGGAACAGTTGATCACCCTGGTGGAAACTGCTCACTGCCCCAGTCCCCTGTGGCCTCCCACGGGAACCTCCCGGGCTCCAGTAAGTGATATGACAAGGTCCAGGGGCCCTGTGTTTGTTTCTCGATCTCCTGTGCCAACTCTGTGCTTTGCTTAAGGAAGTTCTTAAGAAATGTTGCTCACATAGAAATGGCAAAGGACCCCTAGGACACACTTAAAATATCACTGTCACCGAGGAAATGCCAGGAAGAAAAGGGAGCAGGAGAGGGACATCTAGCAGGCTTCTTGAATGCTCCGGACCTTGGGCCAGATGCTTCATATGCATTATCTTAGAAAACCCAAGAGGTATGATTTGGAGATAGGACAGTGAGGTTGGCATGGAAGGTGACTCGATAACTAATGCAGGTGTATCTGCTTCTAGCACCCTTGACCTTGCCATCATATTGTACTTTTGTATTTCTCAAAGGGACCCCAGCAGGGCCCCAACTTTCATCACCGCCTTCCCCATATGCCTCGGATCACCATTCTTCCAGCAAGCTGACTTGGCTCCAAACCCCCGCCGCCGCCAGCCAGGGCTCTTGGCCAGGAGGCTGTTTAGCAACATGTGGCCTTCCTGCCCACCCAGCCCTCCACCCCAGGGCTTGGAGACACTCTGCCCTTCTGGCTTTGGAAGGAGGGCTGCATCAGAATAAAATCCTAGATTAAGGCAGCTACAAAATCCTGAAGGGTGGGCCAGGCCAGCCGCCACACAGCCCTCCACCTAAGCGTGCAGTTCCAGGGAGGAGAAAACAGCCTGACAAGACCCAAGGAGGGGAAGTCCCAGGGGGAGGCTCGAGCTGCCCATGGGGCTGTAATCAGTGTTGCAGGGACAGTCCCTTGGATCCTGGGTTACGGCAGGTGATGGCAGTCCTAGGATTCAAATCTGGCTCAGGCGCACCGAAGTTCCTTCAAAGTCAGATGCTGCCACATGCCTTCCAGCTGACTGGCTTTCTGTATGTGGAAGCAATCCCCAAACCTGCTACTGCTCATAAAATATATGTGTGCATCCCAGTGGCCTGTGCCCTTCACATTTGGTGAAAAAAACAGGGTTGGGGTATTTGTGGACTTGGAAGCAAACACAGCTCTTTCAGCGACCCCAACTGAAGTGACTCCTGGATTTTTGTTTTGACTAATTGGGTCAAAGGAAGCCAAGAGACATTGGTGGCCCCCTGACATGGCACTGTGCCATGAGAACGGTCAGGAATCATTCTAGAATTTGTTTCATTTCAATCATTCCACAATCATTCCAGTGAATTTGTTTCAAAGGCCTCTGGACATTCAATGCTCCAAGTTGAAGTGCTGACTCCAAATTAGAGTTGGCAGATTTTAGATGTGTTGGGTTTGAATCCTGGCTACTTACTGCCTGCATGATGGGTGGGCTGCTTAACCTCAATCTCAAGACCCTGAGATCATGACCTGAGTTGAAACCAAGAGCTGGACACCTAACCGACTGCACCGCCCAGGTGCTCCCAAATCCCACCCTCCCTTTTTAAAGATTTTATTTATTTATTTGACAGAGAGAGAGAGAGAGAGCAAGCGCACAAAAGCAGGGGGAGCACCCTCAGCAGCAGGCAGAGGGAGAAGCAGGTTCCTTGCTGAGCAGGGAGCCCAATGTGGGGCTCGATCCCAAGACTCTCGACACTATGACCTGAGCCGAAGGCAGCTCCTTCAATGACTGAGCCACCCAGGTGCCTCCCCAGTTTCCCCTTTCTATAAGGATGCTGATCATATTGGATCAGCCACATCCCCCCCATGCCTGTACGATCTTATCTTAACTAATTACTTCTCCAACAATCCTGCTTCCTGAAAGGGTCACACTCTGAGCCACCGGCGGTTATGATTTCTATGTATGAATTTTGGAAAGCCACAGCTCAACCTGTCACAGCTATTCACCTTCTAGACTTGGGAGTTTTCTCCCGCAGCAGGCAGGTAGAGAAGGTGGTCAGCATTCCCCCAAACCGACCAGTGAAGACGCTCCTGCTCGGTTCCACTGCCTTCATCCCATATCCTTGGTCCTGCGGCTTTAAGGCCTGTCCCTCACCGAGGCAGCGGTCCTCTTCTCTGTCCCTGCCCATCCCAGCACCAGGACACTGCTGGGCACCCTGGCAGACACTCCATAGATATTTATTAAGTGAATGAATGTGCCATTTCATTTAATCCTCCGACACCTTATCCTGTTTTATGATAAAGAAAACGATTTGTTCCTATTTGAAGCAATTGTCTTTGGACGAAGGTGCCACCTAACTGCTGGTTTTCTAGAACATTCTAAACCCCTGACAGTACTAAACTCACAAGATAAGTCTGCCTAACAGATCTGAAGGCCTCTCCACGACTCTCTTAGTGAGAATCTCCTGGCATCTCTGTTTTTGTTTGTTTGTTTTTGTTTTGTTTTGTTTTGTTTTGAACAAATGTCCGTGTGTGATTCTATAACCAGTTCCATTCGGGAATAACTGCCTAAGGATGAAAATATGAGGGTGGAGGGGGCAGGAATCTCCCTCCTTTTGATTTTTCATTTTCCTCTGAAGGAACAGGAGTCTGGAAACACCCCCAGTCTCTCTCGACTGCTAATTCAGCGTCTCCTCTGGTGAGTTTGGGACAAGGGACTGGGCATGCCTGATTTGACCTCTTCCTTCCTCGTCCAGCTGGCTCAGTGCACACGTTTGGGCTGTCTGTTCTCTGCCAGGCAATGGGGGTCTTGGAGGGAAGGTGGGGGACAAGGTATCAAATTGCTTTGGTATTTAGGTACATTGAAAACATGCAAACAGGCAAGAAGACAATTTTTAGGTCAATATTTAGAATATGTCCAAAGTTACATCCTCTGAAACTCCTTAAGCCTATGACAAAGACAAATCAGACGACCACTTTAAAAAAAAAAATCCGTGAGAAGGTTCACAGTTCCCCAAAACAGATCTTACAGGCCTCCTGATGGACAAAATACGCAGCACCATGAGTGCTGAGGAGTCTTGCCAGAAACAGAAAACAAAAAATATTCTGATCAGGCTTCTGGGTCCAACTAGCACCAGTTTTCAGAAAATAAAGCAGAGAGAAGAAAATGTTAACTGGCATCATGTCTGGATCACAAAATATCTAGAATGTGGGAAATTTATAGGGTAAATGATCTTGTTTCTTCAACAAATAAATGGCCCCAAATCAGATCAATAAAAAGAGAAGAAAACCAGAGATGCCAAAAGGCTTAAGAAATTGATCGGCTAAATGCAACGTGTAGACTCTGCATTAGATTCAAACAGATCAGCAGTTAAAGAAAGTACGAGGCTGTAATGGAAATGTGAACAGGCACGAGATATTTGATCAGATTAAGTAACTGTTGCACTTTTTAGGTAACAAATTAGTGTAGTGTCATTAAACAAAAGAGTCCTTATCAGTTAGGCATATGAATTAAAAAGTTTAAAGTTAGATTTTATAATGCCTGAAAGTTGCTTTGAAGTAATCTGGAGGGGCCAGAGGTAGGATTTGAGATGAGCTGATCATTATCAAAGCAGAGAAATGGACACAGGAGAGAGTCCATTATACTTTTCTAACTTTGTATATTTTTAAAAAGGAACTTATTAGGCATGATAAGTGGTATTGTGGCTATGTTTTTGAAAACATGCCTTGCCTTTTACAGATACAATTTTGATACAATTTTGGATGAAAGATATGAGGTATGGAATTTACTCTAAAATTGGAAATAACTGAGGGTTGTTGGAGGGGAGGTGGATGGGGGGATGGGTAACTGGGGGATGGGTATGAAGAAGGGCACGTGATGTAACAAGCACTGTCATATGTAACTGATGAACCACTAAATTCTACTCTTGAAACTAATAATACACTATATGTTAACTAAATTGAATTTAAAGAAAAGAAAATTTAAAAACAATAAATAATTGAAATAAAAAATTATATTACTTAAATTTCTATAAGAAAAATAAATAAACTAATTCAGGCTTGAGCGTGTGCTATGGATTGAACGTCTGTGTCCCCCACCCTCACCCAAGTTCACATGTTGGTGCTGTACTCCCCTGTGTGATAATATTTGTAGGTGGGGCCTTTAGGGGATGATTAGGTCATAAGGACGGAGACTTCATGAATGGTATTAGGGCACTTTTTTTTTTTTTTAAAGATTTTATTTATTTATTTATTAGAAAGAGAGAGAGTGAGAGAGAGCAGGTCAGAGTGAGAAGCGGACTCCCCATGGAGCCAGGAGCCCGATGTGGGACTCGATCCCGGGACTCCGGGATCATGACCTGAGCCGAAGGCAGTCGCTCAACCAACTGCACCACCCAGGGGCCCCCGGTATTAGGGCACTTTTAAAACGAGACACAAGAGATATGATCTCTCTCTCTACCATGGCAACCTTCCAGAAGCCAGAAGAAGAGTTCTCAGCAGGAACCAAATTGGCTAGCACCTACATTTTGGACTTCTCCATCTCCAGAACTGTGAGAAATAAATGTTTGTTGTTTAAGGTACCAGTCTACAGTAATCCATTATGGCAGCCAGCCTGACTGACACAGTGTGTGATGGATAAAATACAATTGGCTGTATATTGTTAATTTTCAAAGCTGAGTAATGAGCACATGGGTCCTCTTCTCATTATTTTCTCTACCTTTATAGGTTTGACATTTTTCAATAAAAATTTTTAAAAACAGAAAAAAGGGAACTACTTCCTAAAGCCTATTTTATGAGGCTTCTATAATTTTGATATCTAAGCCAAATAAAGTTCAGTAGTGAAAATTATAGGCCAATCTCATGGATGAATATAGAGGCAGAAGTTCAAAGTTAAATTTATTTATATATTTACTTTTAAAGATTTATTTATTTATTTGAGAGGGGGAGAGGCAGAGAGAGAGGGAGAGAGAATATCAAGCAGACTCTGCACTGAACTTGGAGCCTCACAGAAGGCTCAATCTCACAACTCTGAGATCATGACCTGAGCTGAAACCAAGAGTCAGATACCCAACCAACTGCACCACAGAGGTGTCCCCAAAGTTAAATTTAAATGAAAGATTAAGAAACTAAACCTAATGTAACTAACATGTAACTAACTTAATGTAAACTAAACTAACAATGTAAGTATAGAACAAAATAGCATGATAAAGGAATACACGGTTGGTTTGACATTGGGAAATTAATCACGTATGTTATGGGTTGACTTGTATCCCTCTAAAAGCTGTTGAAATCCTAATGCCAGTATCTGGGAATGTGAGCTTATTTGAAAATAGAGTCTTTGCCAATGATCAAGTTGGGGTCATTAAGGTAGACCCTAATCCAATATGACTTTGCCTTACAAAAAAACACAAAATTTGGACAAAAAGACAGATATAGAGAAGATAATGTGAAGAAATAGTGAGAATGCCATCTATAAGCTAAAGAATGCTAGAACCTATCAGAAGTTAGGAAAAAGTACTCAAAGCCCTCGGAAGGAACCGATCCCAATGACACCTTGATCTTAGACTTCCAGCCTCCAGAACTAAGAGACAATACATTTCTGTTGTTTAAACCACCCAGTTTATGATACTTCATTATGGTAGCCCCAGGAAACCAGTATAATGTAATTCACTGTATTAATAAAGGAGAAAAAAACCCATGTGGTCACCTCAATAAGTACTGAAAGAGCAATCCATAAAATTCAGCTGCTATTCATGAAGCATAAGATGAGGGAGGAGGATGAAGAGAGGGGAGGAGGAGGAAGAGGCAGCTGAATTCTTAGCAAACAAGGAATAGAATCAATTTCATAAACTTGAAAGGACATCTACAAAAAACTTATAGTAAATACAATGCTAAATGGTGAAACTTATGTTTCTCTTTAAAATCAGGAACAGCACAAGAACACACCTACTACTATAACTTCTGTTCAATATTGTACTCAGGTGGGCCTAGTCAGCACAATAAGATACATATATTTTTTAAATAACAGCAAGAAAAAAGTTAATGATTTATAAAAATAAAACTGCCACTTTTTCCACATATAATTTTCATCAGAAAATCCAAAATAATTTATAGACAAATTATTAGAATAAATAAAAGAATTAAGCAAGTTTCCTGATATGTGAAAGGCAATGGATTCTATATACCAGCAGTAAAGCATGCAATTTAAAAATACCATTTACTTTAGCATAAATTTATTAAGTACCTAAGAGTAAATCTAACTAAAGATATATAAGACTTATGTGTAGAAAATTATAAAACTTTATTTAAAGACATTAAAGATTTCTTCATGAAGAGACATACCATGACCATGGATACGAATACCCAGTATTATAAAGAAATGAATTATCTTAAATACAATGCAATTCCAAAAAAATAGCAAAAAAATTTTCATGGGATTTGATGAGCTGATCCAAAAATCAATATGGAAGAACAAAATATTCCCCCAAGCAGCAAAGGTATTCATATTAAAAAAAAAAAGCCAAGTAGGAAATGTGCCCAACTCACTACCAAGATTATAAACCTACAGCAGGAAATAAAATATAGTTTTCATCAAGGGATATACAAAAAGATGGTGGAATAGAACAGAAGCCCAGAGACAGACCAATGCATACATGGGGACCTGGAACATGATAGATGTGACATTATAAATCTGTGGGATGCTTGAAAGATTGATGATTATCCATAAGGGAAAGATATGAAATTGGAGTCTATCACACCAGAGAGAAACATCAGTTTCAAATGGCCCAGCAATTAAGAACAAGAAGCAAAAATTTCAAACTTCTAGAAAACAATATAGGAGAATACCTTCATTATCTCAGGCTAAGGAAGGATTTCTTAAATAAGACATAAAACTCAATTACACTGAAATTCGAAGAAGAAAAGTCACAGAAAAGGTGAAGATATTTGCCATTTATAACAACGAACAAAGGAGTATTATCCAGGATGAGTAAAGAACTCCCGAGAATCAATATGAAAATTATAAACAGTTAAAGAATGGGCAGAACACACAGACAGGCATTTTATACAAAGAAAAAGGATAATAAATGTATTAAAATATGTCATCCTCATTAACAAGCAGTGAAATGCCCATCAGGACATAAGAAGATATCATTTCATACCTTTCGTACCATTTTGTGCCTTGGCCCAAATCAAAAAGCCTCACCATACCAATTACAGGTGCCTTTAGGATGACAATCATGTCATCCTTGTCGGAGGCAGGTATACTTAGGGATGGATGGAATTCCTGGGTAGTTGTCTGTGGCCATAAATTAGTCAGGGTTCAATGCTCAAAACAAAAACTATTCTATGTATTGAAAATGGAGAGTGATTTACTATAAGGAATTAGGCACTTACAAAATTGTTGGAGAGGTTGAAAGAGCATTCTTGCTGTTGTGACACTCCCTACCCCAGGAATATAGAGAATGGAGTCACTGCGATCTACTACCTCTGAGACAGTCCCTGGAGCTATGATGGAGGCATTTACCCTTGCTTTCTCTGCAACTGCCTGCCACACACAGGAAGCTGGAAATGGGAAATGTAAAGCTTCTGTACCAGGATTAGGGAAGCCAGGTCTGGGAGGTTGCCCTTCCCATTGTCTATTTCCTTCCTTCCTTTCCTTCCTTCCTTCTTTCCTCTCCCTCTCTTCCTTCCTTCCTACCACCACTTCCTTCCTTCCTTCTTCCCTCCCTTCCTCCCATTCTTTCCTCCTTCCTTTCTGAGATATAACTCGCATACCATAAAATTCGTGCTTCCAAAGTGCACAATTTGGAGGTTTTTAAATGTATTCACAAGGTTGTGCGATGATTATCATCTAATTCTAGAATATTTCCATTTCCTCCAAAAGAAACCCATAGCAGTCATTCCCCACTCACCCCCGTGCTGCCCCTGGCAACCACTCACCCACTTTTGGTCTCTGTGGTTTTGCCTCTTCTGGACATTCTATATACGTGGAATCATACAACATATAGTCATTGGCAGCTTCCCTCACGTAGCATAATGTTTTCAAAGTTCATCCATATTGTATGTAGTACTTTGTTCTTTCTTCCACATATCCATACTTCACTCCTTTTCATGGCAGAATAATAATCCATCATATGGATGTGCCACATTTGGTTTTTATATCCATTAGTTGGTGAACATGTGGGCTATTTCCACTTTATGGCTACAAGTGAATACTGCTGCTATGAACATTCATACACACGTTTTTGCATGGGCACATACTTTTAATTCTCTTAGGTATATACCTAGGAGTGAAACTGCCAGGTTACCTGGTAACTATGTTTAACCTTTTGAGAAACTGTCAAACTTTTCCAAAGCTGCTGCACCACTTTCCATTCCCACCGATAGGGATGAGGGTTCTAATTGATCCACATCCTTGCCAACACTTGCCACCCTCTGTCTATTTGATTATAGTCATCCTAGAGGGTGTGAAGTGACATGTTTTTTAGAGAGAGGGAGAGTGGGAGAGGGGCAGAGGGAGAGGGAGAGAAAGAATCTTAAGCGAGCTCATCTCCTAGTGCTAAGCCCAACACAGGGTTCGATCTTACAACCCTAAGATCATGACCTGGGCAGAAATCAAAAGCCAGATGTTTAACCAACTGAGCCACTCAGGTGGCCTGTGATGTGACATTTTATGGTGGTTTTGATTTGTACTTCCCCTGCCATTGTTGTCAGTCAAATGTATGAAGGAGGACACAGGGAGGCTATTCCAGGGAACCCGCTAGCAACAGTGGCCAGGAGCATCAGGGAAGATGGCTTTGGCCCCTAAAATACCTTCTCCATCTTGTGTGAGTACATTTAATTGGGAAAATCTCATTTGCCTCTAGAAACCCAGCTCCAAGCCAGTCTGAATTTTTTTGTTTTTGTTTTGTTTTGATTTTTTTTTAAGGTTTCCAACCTCTCTATGTGAAAAGACAGTTGGATGGAAGTTCGGAAAACCAAGACAAGAAATGCACTTTAGGCCCTGAGAATCCTGTTTACCTCTGTTTACAAATATTATCACTTTCTACCATGTTCACTACGACATGAAAAAACTAGGAAGCACTTCCTTAGAGATACCCTTTTGCACAGGTGCATCAATTAAATATTCAAGAATGTTCATGCTAGCATTGCTCCAAAGAGCAAAACATCAGGAAAAGTCTACATGTCTGCTGGCTCTAAAATGTTTGAATAAATTGTTGTATTCAACAATGGATACTATATGACTGTAAAATACATGACCTTATGATACACAGATGAATATGTATGAATCTTAAAAACAGAAGATAGAGAAAAATATCAAGGAACAAAAGAATATATGAAGTATGATTTTACCGATATGAAGGTCAAAATCAGATAAAGGTGAAGGACATATTGCTTAGGGACCCACTAACACACACATGTAGAGACATACACACACAGCATCTACCTACTACAAAGCTGTGGTTTTCACTGAGCCTCAGAATCACCTAGAGCTCTTCTTAGAGCCCATCATTCTTGGATCCTACTGACTCTTAACGCAGTAGGTCTGGGAGTGGGACCTGAGAATTTGTATTTGTAGTAAATTTCCCAGTGATGGGGGCGCCTGGGTGGCTCAGTTGGTTGAGCAGCTGCCTTCGGCTCAGGTCATGATCCCGGAGTCCTGGGATCGAGTCCCGCATCGGGCTCCCAGCTCCACTGAGAGTCTGCTTCTCCCTCTGACCTTCTCCCCACTCATGCTCTCTCTCTCTCTCTCTCTGTCTCTCTCTCAAATTCTCAAATAAATAAATAAAATCTTTAAAAAATAAAATCAGCAAAACTCTTTAAAAAAAAAAATTTCCCAGTGATGTTTCCATTTTTGGGCCAGGGATTATACTCTTGTAAGAAACACATGGGGATGATAAACACCAAATACTGAATAGTAGTTACCCTTGTGGGGACAGAGATGTGATTAGGAAAGCCCATATAGGAGATTTCAATGATATTAGTCATGTCCAATTTATTAAACTAGGTGGTGGGTGCTTGACTATTTTGCAAGATGGTGTTTTAAAAATTATTCCTTAAATATAAATATGCATTACATCACACTCTTGTAAATACAATCTATTTCATAATTTGAAAATGTAAGCAAAATAACACATAAAAAATAAATTGGTCCCATACAACTCTTCCATTTCACACTAATTTTTTTTTCCCCTCTGTTGAGTCATGTTCTTGAATAAGAAATGAGTCATGGACAACTGAGCTAGTCTTCAGAAATGTTGAAGATGGAACTCCTCTTGAGACACCTGGGTGGCTCAGTTGGTTGAGCACCTGACTCTTGATTTCAGCTCAGGTCATGATCTCAGGGTCATGAGGTCAAGCCCTGCATTGGGTTCTGTGCTGGGTGTGGAACCTGCTTAAGATTCTCTTTCTCGCTCCCTGCCCACCCCACCCATTCACACACACTTTCTATCTCTTAAAAAAAAAAAAAAGACAGAAACCTTCTTGGAAAAAGAACATTAATTGAGCTCCATCTAGAATTACAGACCAATATCCCTGATGAATACAGATGCCAAAATTCTCAGCAAGACACTAGCCAATAGGATCCAACAGTACATTAAAAGGATTATTCACCATGATCAAGTGAGATTTATTCCTGGGCTGCAAGTGTGGTTCAGTATCTGTAAAGCAATCCATGTAATACATCACATTAACAAATGAAAAGACAAGAACCATATGATCCCCTCAACTGATGCAGAAATAGCATTAGACAAAATACAGCATCCTTTCTGGATTAAAATGCTCCACAGTGTAGGCATAAAGGGAACATACCTCAATATCATAAAAGCCATCTATGAAAAGCCCACAGTGAATAAAATAAACAAAAAAACTGAGGGTTTCTCCCCTAAGGTCAGGAACACAACAGGGATGACCTGTTGTCATAAGTAAAAAAATAAAATAAATAAAAAAACTGAGAGTTTCTCCCCTAAGGTCAGGAACACAACAGGGATGACCACTCTCACCACTGTTATTCAATGCAGTAGTAGAAGTCCTAGCCTCAGCAATCAGACAATAAAAAGAAATAAAAGGCATTCAAATTGACAAAGAACTTAAGCTCTCACTCTTCACAGATGGCATGATACTTTATGTGAAAATAAAAAAACTCCACCCCAAAATTGCTAGAACCCATTCAGGAATTCAGCAATGTGGCAGGATATAAAATCAATGCACAGAAATCAGTTGCATTTCTATGTACCAACAATGAGATAGACAAAAGAGAAATTAAGGAATTAGTGCCATTTATTGATTCCCAATTGCACTGAAAACCATAAGATACCTAGGAATACACCTAATCAAAGAGGTAAAGAATCTGTACTGTAAAATCTGTACTGTAAAAAGCTACACTTATGAAAGAAGTTGAAGACACAAAGAAGTGGAAAAATGTTCCACGCTCATGGATTAGAAGAATAAATATTGTTAAAATGGCTATGCTACCCAGAGCAATCTATGCATTCAGTGCAATCTCTATCAAAATATCATTAACATTTTCACAGAGCTGGAACAAATAATTCTAAAATTTGTATGGAACCAGAAAAGACCCCAAACAGCCAGAGGAATGTTGAAAAAGAAAATCAAAGCTGGTGGCAATACAATGCCAGACTTAAAGCTATATTATAAAGCCGTAATCATCAAGACAGTATTGTATTGGCACAAGAATAGACACATTGATCAATGAAACAGAATAGAGAAGCCAGAAATGGACTTTCAACTCTACGGTCAACTAATTTTCAACAAAGCAGGAAAGAATATCCAATGGAGAAAAGATAGTCTCTTCAGCAAATAAATGGTGTTGGGACAACTCGACAGCCACATGTAGAAGAATGAAATTGGACCATTTTCTTACACCATACACAAAGATAAACTCAAAATGGATGAAAGACCTAAATATGAGGCAGGAATCCATCAAAATCCTGGAGGAGAACACAGGCAGCAACCTCTTTGACCTTGGCCACAGCAACTTCTTGCTAGACATGTCTCCAAAGGCAATGGAAAAGAAAGCAAAAATGAACTATTGGGACTTCATCAAGATAAAAAACTTTTGCACAGCAAAGGAAACAGTCAATAAAACTAAAAGCAACCTATGGAATGGGAGAAGATATTTGCAAATGACATATCAGATAAAGGGCTTAGTATCCAAGATCTATAAAGAACCTATCAATCTTGTAACACTGAAAAATTAAAATAAACAAATTTGGGGAGAAAAAAAAAAAAGAACCTATCAAACTCAACATCCAAAAACAAATAATCCAGTCAAGAAATGGGCAGAAGACATGAACAGACACTTGTCCAAAGAAGACATCTAAATGGCCAATAGACACATGAAAAAATGCTCAACCTCACTCAGTATCAGGAAGATACAAATCAAAACCACAATGTGATACCACCTCACTCCAGTTAAAATGGCTAAAATTAACAAGTCAGGAAACAAATGTTGGTGAGGATGCAGAGAAAGGGGAACACTCTTACACTGCAGATGGAATGCAAGCTAGAGAAGCCATTCTAGAAAACAGTACTGAGGTTACTCAAGAAGTTAAAAATAGAGCAACCCTGGGACCTAGCAACTGCACTACTAGGTTATTTACCCCAAAGATACAAATGTAGTGATGGACAGAGACACCTGCACCCCAACATTTACAACAGCAATGTCCACAATAGCCTAACTATGGAAAAATCCAAGATGGCCATGGCCATCGATTGATGAATGGATAAATAAGATGTGGTATACACACACACACACACACACACAATGGAATATTACTCAGCCATCAGAAAGGATGAATACTTACCATTTACATCGACATGGATGGAACTGGAGGGTATTATGCTGAGTAAAGTAAATCAATCAGAGAAAGACAATTATCATACGGTTTCCCTCATATGAGGAATGTGAGACACATGGCAGAGGATCATAGGGGAAGGCAGGGAAAAATAGAATGGTAAGAAATCAGAGGGATACAAACAATGAGAGACACTTAACTATGGGAAAGAAACTGAGGGTTGCTGGAGGGGAGTTGGGGATGGGGTAACTGCATGACGGGTGTTCAGGAGGGCACATGACATAATAAACACTGAGTGTTACATGCAACGGATAAATTACTGAACTCTACATCTGAAACTAATGATGTTCTATATGTTGGCTAATTGAATTTAAATTTAAAAAGTTGAGCTCTATCTAGATACCAGGAACTCATCGCTTACGATGGTGTCGCAATATATATAAGATCTCCCTATTTTACAGATGAGAAAATTGGAGAACAAAGTGAGTAATAAGCAACACGCTCACAAAAGCACAGTTATTCCAGGATGGAGCTAGAATTCAAACCCAAGTTGGGTGGCTGAGAGCCCACTCTCCCAAGATCAGACCGGTGTCTCACAAGGTCTTATCCACTGATTACTTGCATACAAGTGGCACAAAGCATTTAATAAATCAGATTCCCAAGCTTCAAGTCAGACAAACTAGTACCCTCTGCAGGTGGGCCTTGCCACCCGATTTGATTATACTGCTTGGATGCTGCCGATGTGTAAATGACGTCATAATCAGGACCAACAGTCTTCCAGATGATGGTGGACAACAGAACTTATCAGACCCTTGGACAACTTCACTCTAGATGCCTTTGAAATGAGGACAAGTGCATCAAAAACAAACATACACACGTGAGGTGGGTGGAGTCAGGGTGGAAAGGAGGTGGGGTGGAAAATACTCAACGAGAGAAGCCAGCGGACTAGAGATGTAAAATTTCAAGACAGGTGTGACATCAGCGAGGGAGCTGTCTTTCCCATTTCATACAACAAAGTGTTTCTGTTTAAAAGCATTGTAATAATTACAGATGTGCCAATGTCCATCTCATCACACTTTTCATTTACAAAAATATTAACCTCGAGGCAGTGTTTGTAGCTCAACAGTCACATCTTTTTTAACATTCAAAAGCAGACAACAAAGGCATCAGAATCGTCCTGGGTGCTGCAGCCTTTGTGTGCCCTAGCACAGGGTACCCTGGAAAGGAATACATAAATAGGAAAAGCAAACCTCCAGCCCTCCCAGCTGGGAGAACTTCATTTGACAGGAGTAGGAGTTTGGCTTCTGTATGACTTTAGAATGAGTGTTTCATCATTTGCATATTTTGAATCTGTTACTCTTTACCCAAATGCTTTTACTTAGAAGATCTTTTTCACCAAGGCCTGAGAGAATAATAAAAATGCTTTCTGCAGCTTTCAGAATTTGAGATAGATCATGCTTTCAGAACAGAAGGGTTAAGATCAAGAGAATATGGGGGACAGGACATAATCACCGAAATGACTCGAAGAAAGGAAGACAGTCAAGTCTCCTTCACGCAGTTCAAGAAGGCTCTACAAGAGGCTCTTGGGTGCCTCAGTCCATTAAGCGTCTGACTTCAGCTCAGGTCATGATCCTGTGGTCCTGTGATCGAGCCCCGTGTCAGGCTCCCCTGTCAGTGCAGAATCTGCTTCTCCCTCTCCCTCTGTTCCTTCCCTTCAATTCATTCTCTCTCTCAAATAAATAAATAAAATCTTTTTTTTAAAAGGAGGCTCTATGAGGCAGAGAACGTTAGACTTTATTTTTGCTTTTCTGTGTATTTATTAGCATTTTTCTTGCCCTTGATTCAGTGCTGAGCTTTGAATATAAGCTGTACAATTTTTTTAAACTAGACGGCTGTCTAGTATTTTCTAAATCTCTAGTTCCCCTACTAGTAATTTTGTCATTGTTAATAATCAAATCCTCACAGCAGAGAAATACAAATAAGCAATTCAAAAAGTAGAGGTTGATATACATACACCATCAAGACTGATTTTATAAGGTGTTTTAGAGCCAAGAGGTTGGTGAAAAATCTGGAAAGCAGGTAGAAAATTATCTTCTCAACTTGGCAAGTCAACTTCAAATTCTCCCTCATTCTGACTCAAACCTTTCTGTTTAATTTCCAGATTTTCAGATAGGGCCTAAGAAGCAATGAATAACACCTTTTGGCTAAATCAAGTTAGGTTTGATCCAAAACAAAAACAAAAATCCCAGGTACATTGAAGTTAATCTGCAATTCCCTAGGAGTACCAGAATATCCCGATTTAATTGAATTGAGGTTTCTGTTAGCCCAATGCAAGATATATTTGGAATTTGTTTTGAGGTCCTGGCCAAGTCATTTTACCTCTGTAAGCTGCAGTATCTCTACTTGTAAAACAAAAGAGAACTGTCTCCCAGTCTCAGAGTTCTAATGTTTTCCAGAGTCTCTGGTTTAAATGAAGAATTCAATGGAAACATCATTAAATAAATAAAATTTATGGAAATGAATCAAGAATGCTTGAGTTTTATGTGTCTTGCTTCCTGGAGTAAGGAGTGCTTGTGAAAATCGTGCACTAACATGAACTCAAAGCATGAGTACTGAATCTATTTTAGTTTAGGCCATGAAAGTGAAAATGATTGATTTGCCACACATGTAACACTTATTAAGCTGTGACCCAGGTGGCCTCAGCATAGGATGTATCACATTTAAAGAGAAAACACTAAGACAGATTCCTAGGCATGAAGAAGCCTGCCTGCTTCTGCTTGCTTTCCTAAACCTCTCTTATCACTACGAGGAAGGATACATCCCAGCTGCTCTCTTGGTTCCAGGAGAAAGTGAGGGACATCTGGAGCATAGCCACCCCAATCTGAGCCCACTCTCGACGAGGCAACATCAGAAAACCCACAGATTCACGAGAACAATAGATGGTTGTTTTAAGTCACTGAGTTTTGTTACACGGCAATTTTGGGTCTAGAGCTAACTGATACAGGGACTTGGCAGTGTAATTAGCAAGCTCTTGCTCAACTCTACCAAAAAACTTCACATGCCTTGAAGCAAAGAAGCCTGCAACTCATTATCTCATTTCTTCTTTGGAATGAGTCTATGATGTGTATATCATCATGTCTACTTTATGATGGGAATGCAGAGGTTTATTTTAGGTTGTGGACATAGTATGGGATGGGTGTCCATGCCTCAGCCTCCTTACATGGGAACTCCCCTGTCTTACTACTTGCTGAATGAACTGGTCTGGGAAGCCTCTGTAGTACATAGCCCTGCTCGCCTGTGGCTTGGACAGAGCTGCTTGGACAAGCCATGGGCCCCTGACTCAAGATCAATCAGTGAGGCTGGCCGACGACCAATGAAATTTTCTCTCTAGAGACTTTAATATTCAGAGACTAATGCTGTTTGGTGGTAAAAGATCATATTAGCTGGGCATTAGTTGCATTGTTGGACCATGTGTAGGTAGAGAAAAAGATAAGGAGAGAGAGGGAGGGAAGGATAGCAACAGATGGAAAGAAAGAGAGGATAGAATAAAGCAGAGATGATAGCCATGTTGCTAGCCCTGAGAGAAGGAGAGAGGATGGTTGGATTTCAGTTGTCTCAGGAGATTACACCTTGCAACTCTTTGGCAAACTCTACTTTTACATGCACTGCCTTGAGTGGGTTTTAGTTTCTTATCTCTGGAAGAGTTTTTTCACAAATGCTTGATTGGGAGACTTGTTCACAGGCTCACAGCTTCAAAGTGGTTGTTATGGGCTGAATTGTGCACCCCCAAATTCATACGTTGAAGTCCTAACCCCCAGCACCACAGGACATGACTGTATTGGAGATGGGGTTTTTAAGAACTCAGGAGGTCATTACAGTGGGCCCTGATCCAATATGGCTGGTGAGCTCCTGAGAGTAGATGCACAGAGGGAAGATCAGTGAAGACACAGGAATAAGACAGGCATTTACAAGTCAAGGGGAGAGGCCTCCGAAGAAACCAAACCAGCTAATACCTTGATCTCAGACTTCCAGCTTCCAGAATTGAACAACAATACATTTCTGTGGTTTCAGCTCCCAATCTGTGGGGCCTTATTACAGACGCCCACGCCAACCGATGGAACGGCAGACTGCTTCTCACGGCACCATGAGAATCCTTTTCCCTCTCAGGGGACGCACCCCATTTATTGGCAAACTGTGTCATTACCAGGCACTATTCAAGTGAGGATGGCAGGGGAAATATCAAAATCAGAGCAAGGCAAGGCACTGAAAGGACGATGGGAGTGTATTAGTGCCTTATAAGGTCTAGAAGAAGAGGGATATTGAAAAAGGAGAAGAAAAGTAACCCTGTGGAGAATTAGTGAGTTAATAAGCTCATTGAAAGCACACAGTTAATGAATTATGAATTTCAGCACTGATTCTCCTCACTCAATTACTTATTGTGGACACATTAATCAACATAAACTATATTTCTTCAGTAGGAAAGAATTCCTCAGTAAGGAGGAAAAAGAGCCACATTTACCAAGGACTGACAAGGTGCCAGGCACGTTACCTTCATTTCACATTCAGACATCATGATAACCCCGTGGAGTTGGATCTGTCCTTGCCCACACTCCCTGGGCCGGGGGAGGCTGAGACTCACAGACATGACCAAGCGGCCCCGGGCGCCTGAGCCAGGCTGGAAGACAGCTTTGTGTGATACCAGAGTCAGCGTCAGTTGTCCCCCTGCCCCTGACATCCAGTGTCGGCTCTTTTTGGCAATAATATGTCGTAATTGTCCTTGAGATATCCCCTTCCTCTATCACTCACCTACCCAGTTTGAGTAGGGTCGGCCCCAGTGCCATTGACCGGGGGCTGGGCGCATGAGCACATGATTGCAGCTGATCCGATTACAGGGATTACTCACACTTTGGGGAACCCAGAGATTTTAGAGCTGGTGCCTTTTCCACCACTAGTGCCCCCTTCCCTAACGTACACATATGGAAATGCCCAGTTCCAGGCTTGCCTCAGGTCAGCCCCACGATCTCATCCCTTCATTCCTTAACTTCTACTCACCACCACCCACCTTGATACGATGTTGTCCCCTTGTCACCATACACTAGCCCCCACGGCACGGTTCTCTACGCTACTCGTCCTATCACTTTCTCTGAGCTGGCCCACATGGTTCTACCGTCATCATCCGACTCTAGGCTCTGGCTGCCATTTATCCCTTTCTCCCAGATTCACTTTCTCCCAGGTCCCACCAACAAGGGACACTTGATTTCTGTTGTTGAGTTGACTTCTCTAGTTTCTCTGTATAAATGCCTGTCTTAGTTGGGGCTGCTATAACAAAGTACCATAGATCTAGTGACTTACAAATAACAGAAACTTACTCTTTATGGTTCTGGGAGCTCAAAATCCCAGATCAAGTGCCTGTGTGGTCATATTCTCATGGGGCCCTCTTTCAGGAGACCCTGTGTCCTCATGTGGTTGAAAGATGGCAAGAGAGGTCTGGGGGGGCCCTCTTTCGGGAGACCCTGTGTCCTCATGTGGTTGAAAGATGGCAAGAGAGGTCTGGGGGGGGTTCCCTTATAAGAGCACTAGTCCCATAAGTGAGGCTCCACCCTCAAGACCTAATCACTTTCCAAAGTCCCCTCCCCCTAATGCCATCAGAGTGGAGTTTAGGAATTCAAGGTAGGAGTTTGCAGGGAGAGGGACAAAGACATCCAGTCCATTACACTGCCATTTGCAAAGCATTAAGATATATTCCCTATCACAAAGTGGATATATGGACTGAAATCATCTGAATAGAAGCCTTGAGCTGAGTTCCTCAAACTTTTTTTTAAATCATCATCTCCCTAAGGAGACTTTTTAGAAATTTTTCCTATTCACCTTCCCACTCTATAAAGTTTTAGTACTACAGATATACTGTATATCTGTTTATGTCCTATGGCCTTTTGAGGGCCATGAAATTGTAATATTTGAGCTCCCCCAATCAAGAATCTTGGAACACTGAAAAAATAAAATCAATTAAAAAAAAAAAATTTTACCCCTTGGGGGGGCAATATTGCCCCTCCTAAAAATTCGAGAGAGAGAGAGAGAGATGGAGATAAACCAGTCCAACCAAAAACTTACTCATAGTAACATCTCCTTAATTATTCTGTATCAGTTATAATATGCAGAGCTGGCCACAACTGCAAGCCTGGTAATTTGTACTCAAACATATTGAAAGGCATTAAAAACTTTCGTTTGCTTCTAACGCATTAATGACTCTGTGAGCGTGAGAGATGGACTTATTCTGGCTTAGAGTACTCTTCTTTGAAAAATGATGGAAGTTGCTTTTTTAAATTAAGGTAGCAACACCATTGATAATTTAAACATTGCAGGCATTCCAAAATGCTGTGATTTGCAACACCAGTTTTAATTAATGCCGCCTGCAACCCGGCTGTGAAAATTGGGACCCGTAATTTTTGAGTTACAGTAACTGCTAGTGTTTATTAACCTAGCAGGTCAAATTCCGGTTTCATGGCCTTATATATACATATATATCATCATCCTATTAAACTTCGAGTTGAAAGCCAACGGGAGAGGAAAATAATCACCCACAGGTAATGCGTCACCTTTGAACACAGAGGTGAGAGCAGAGTGTAAGCTTTTCTCCTTCTTCTCCCCAGGCTGCCTCCCTTGATTAACTCTTTCCTCTCAAAGTGTTACTTAATTTCTTTGTCCTTTTTACAGCTCCAGTACTGTAATCCTTCTTATCCTTCGTGAGAAGTCCTCTCGTTTTCAAACCATAGTTTACAATAACTCCTGGGGCTCTCTCCCACCTTTCTAACTTCCATCCATTCATTTGAGAATACGAGTGGAGAATATGTGCGAGGAACCACAGTGGACCTTGGGATATCCTGAGAATGATGACAATACACAGTTAGCTCTTGAGAGCACCATGGACCAGGCACCATGCAGATCTCGTTACATATATTCACTCCTCTAGACTCTGCGTGCCCTAGGACAAAGCAGACCCAGCCATCAACCTCTGGGTATTAATTATGCACTGGAACTGGTTGTGCTGGACTTGCCTGACTGCAGGTGCTTGGAGGGTTCAATAAATAAATAAATGTTGGCCAATCCAATTTAATTGGAAGCAAAATTAGATTAAGAACTTTTCAAAAAGTGGAGCAGGACAGGACACAATGAAGAGGCATCAAATATTGGTTCTTCGCCTTAAAGAGACATGTCGCATGGTATTTAAAAGCACAGCAGTATACCTCAGGCACAGGAGCTGGCTTAACTTCTAGGCTCCGCCACCCATCATGACCCTTGAGCAAGTTCTCCAATCTCTCTCTTTTTTAAAGAAAATATTTATTTATTTTAGCAAGAGAGATAGAGAGCGTGCCCACCTGTGTGAACAGGGAAAAGGGTAATAGGGAGGGAGAGGAAGATGAAAATGATCCCAAGTAAACTCTTCACTCAGTGGGAGCCCAACGTGGGGCTCGATCTCATGACCCATGAGATCATGACTGGAGCTGAAACCAAGAGTCAGATGCTTAACCAGCTGAGCCATCCAGGTGCCCTCCAGTCCCTTAAAACTTATCTCTTCATCTGAAAAATGGGGATCATATCACTCCTAACATGTAGTGATTCAATGACACAAATGTAAGAAGGGCTTAATGCAGTGTTTGGCATGGATAACACCATCAACCAAAGTCGGTAAGTTTGGCTAATATTAGTATAATAATCCATCATGTTCTCTGTGGCAGTCCATAGAACTCCTTCCTGTACTATCAGGACACTTCAAGCTGTCAATCAACTAAACATTTTTTGAGCATCCACTCTATGAAGGACACAGCGTAGTTATGGTGGGGGACTCAAGGGCTTATAATTGATCTCTCCTAACATCTGGACTGATCACAACTGTGGTTATAGTTTTGTGTATGTGTTACCATCTGTCTCGTTCGCCCAGGGCTGGCTTCATGGGCATGAGACCTGTGTCATTGACAAGACTCCATGCTTAGTAGAGTCTCATGCTTGGTTTCCATCTTGAAATTCTTACCAATTCTTTACTGAGTTTTGACCAAGAGTCCTCGTATTTTCTAGCAATCTTGGGTCTTTGTTAATTAAGCCAACACTAATGTGGCAGGAAACACACAAGTGCTATTTTTACTTTCATTTTGGTCATTTTTACAAAATTAATATAGGCTATTTTTAAAATCTGCTACCATCTCTGAGGAGTATTGGTGAGTAATAAAATGCATCCAAATACATAATAAAATGGAAATATTATTTTTAAGAAAACTGATGACAAATGTGTGGTGAATGACAGGCAGCAGAAGGAAAACGATGTAGGTATTTCCTTGCTTGGGAGGAAGTTTTCTCCTTTTCCTTCTCCTTTAAGTACAAGAACATGCTCTTTATGAGTCCTATCCATTCACCCAGCACAAAGGTACTCCTGGGCTAGCCTGTGCAAAGCACTGTGTCTCTGTATGTGCAGATAAAAAGAATGGTTCAGATGTGGTGACATTTCATGCAATCATTCCAGTGCGTCCATGGAGAGAGGCACAGGTTGATGAGACATCACTGAGAAATGAGCCCGCGACCCAGCAAGCCCAGGGGTCACCTAAGGCTGTGGCATCTGAGCTGGCTTCTAACTCACTTGTGATCTTGGACCTGATTTCTCCATCTACAAAATGGGGATGGTAACTTCTACTTGTGATGATCAGAAATAATGATTGCACCATCTTTGCCAAGACCCAGACCCAAGGCATCAGGAAAAGACATCTAATGGCACTGTCCCAGGTGCCACTGCTATATCTGTATGTTTGTGTGTGTTGGCAAAGAAGGCAGAGAAAAGCAATAATTATTAGTTACCCTCTGGCACTAATCTGATGAGTAATGTCTAACAGCGTGATATATTCAGGATACTTATTCCATGGGAAGAGATAAGTAGTTCCATGAACACAAACATGACTTATCTGCCAGGAACAATTAAGGCAGTGCATACACGGTAGCTTTTTTTTGGGGGGGGGGCCATAGTTTCTTTTGTTCTTTTAATGATTATATATATTTTGTATTCTTTGGTTATATTTCTTTCTAAAGCAAAAATGCTATTATTTTAATCCATGTCTTTTTTCCCAAATATGTTTATTTTATTTTTTCAGTGTTACAAGATTGTTCATGCACCACACCCAGTGCTCCATGCAGTACGTGCCCTTCTCAATACCCACCACCAGGCTCGTCCAACCCCCCACCCCCTCCCCTCCAAAACGCCTCAGTTTGTTGCTCAGCGTCCACAGTCTCTCCTGGTTCATCGCCCCCTCCGATTTCCCCCCATTCACCCTTCCCTTCCTTCTCACAATGCCATGTCTTTTTTTTTTTTAAAGATTTATTTATTTCAGAGAGACAGAGAGACAGAGATAGAAATCGAGATAGAAAGAGAGAGCGCTTGAGAGCACAAGCAGGGAGAGGGGCAGATGGAGAGGGAGAAGCAGGCTTCCTGCTTAGTAGGGAGCCCAGCATGGGGCTCAATCTCAGGACCCTGGGATCATGACTGAGCCACCCAGGCGCCCCTTAATCCATATCTTTACGGTGCAATAGCAATGCCAGTAATTTTGATATGGTTACATTTGGCTGCATAATTAAGTTTAACACCCCAACCAGATACAGGTAAAGGGATGCCAATCATAATTATGCATTAGATCCATCTGTCTGTCCGTCCATCTATCCATCCAACCATCCTACACCCACCCACCTACCATCTATCCACCCATCTACAGCGCCAGACATTGGCCACAAGAGAAAGGAAGCTGTACGTATCCAGTGGAGGCAGGATTCAAATTTGTCATCTTTGGTTTAAAAGAAGCAACCCCTCGAGGAGTGGCCAGTCCAGGTAAATCCCACTCTGAAACATCTGGCTCTTCTCTTTGCAGAGTCATGCACAGCTCATTTCCACATAATTCACTAAGAGATGGAAGAGGAAGTTAAGGAAAAGGGCAGCTCACCACCTGCTTGGTAAGTCTCACTGGAGCATATACTCCACTGGCCACAATCAGGAGTCTTGAGTCCTGGTTGCCTTTCACCGCGGTGTCATCTTTGATGAATTACTTAATCACTATCTGCATCTGTTCCTTTCTGAATCACAAGGAGGCTGTGGGAGAAGCCAATTTTGTTTTGTAAAAACAAAATTGGATTATTTTGGACAAAGGCAGAAAACTTCTTCCACACTGAGGATGAGAGTTCTGGTTTCCTAGCAGACAAGGGGGAGAGACAGCTGCTCTCCAACTGCTGGGGTCTAGCTTGGGGTGAGCAGAGCTGTAAGGAAGCCTCTTGCTCAGTGTGCCCTATGGTCCTCGGGATCTCCTGAGTGCACCCAGAGGTGCCTGCTCGAGGCGAGTGTTTTTTTCACTTCCATTACTGTTGTGTGTCGCACCACGTGGCCAGCAGCCTGGGACATCCCCATAACATGAAGCTTGCGAGGTCCCTTTCCACGCTCACTGTTGTTGTCATGAAGGAGCCATTTTCCATACAACCAACTGATCAAATTTAATTAAATTAATTAAACCAAAGTGTTGGCATCTCTGGGCCTACAGACTGTGAGTTCACAAGGTGGTCAGGCAAATCTTTGATCCACAATAATATTAGACCTTGTCTTTGACTTTGTGAACTTTTGTTATCTTGAATCCCACTAATTTGGCATAATAAATGGTATATGGGATATCACCTGGGCCAAAAACCTGAGTTTGTCCTCTCGGTGGAAAAGAAAGTATTTGATATATTAAAATGATGAAGGTGGATAAGACCTAGGGGACAACATTTAAACTATATGAAGAGAAAATATTTTCATGTATGTATGACTGCATGGCCATCACTCATTTATTCCCCCCCCCCACCCCGGCCAAGACACCCATGCCCCAATCCCTGGATCCTGTCATGATGTCACGTTATGTGGTAAAAGGACTTTGCCAATCCTGCAAAGGATTGTCCTAAAGCCAGAAGATCTGGATTGTCCCAGTTTCATGACAAGAATTCTTCAAAACAGAGAACTTTCTTCAGCTGGAGTCAAAGAGATAAGGCAGAAGAGGAAGTTGGAGAGACGTTGAGCATGAAAGAGACTTGAGCCCCTCATGCGAGAAGGAGGACGCCGGGGAAGCAGGCAGGATGCACACTGCCTCTAGGGACAGTGTCCGATCCCTGGCCAACATGTATATGTCGGGACATCAGTCCAACCCCAAGGAACTGAATTTGACCAACCACCTGAGTGAGCTTGGATTCAGGCTCATGGAACCAGGTCTATGTTTGGAACTTTCAGAAAGGAACACAGTCCTGCTGGTCCCCAAGCTCTGACCTCCTCAAAGCTGAGGTCCCCCAAGCCATGCTGCGCCCACACTTCTGACCCACAGAACTATGACATCATCAATGTGTGTTGTTTGAAGCCACTAGATTTGGGCTAGCTTGTAACAGTGGCCAGAAAAAATTAACACAACAGGGACACGTATTTCTAATGGCGGCCGATATGGCCAGGAACCGATGATCCACCGGTCAGATGGCCAGATGGCCAATCTGATGCGTCCTGCTTGAGTGATCGGCCTTGCAGATGAAGACTGGGAAGGCAGTGCGGCATGCCTCCTCTCTCTTCTTGACAGCAGGGCTCTCTCCAAGGGTCCCCTGGCAGCACTCTCTAGGCTTAGGCTCTGGTCGTGGCAGATCCTCAAAAGTCATAGAGCAGACATTCCTAAGTCGCTCTTGAGCAATCTGGGTCAGCTTTCTACCTCATCCGATCAGAAAATGTCCTTCCTATTGGTTTGCTTTTACGATTGGGATTGAGCCCATAACACACCCGTCTTCCCAGCCCCCTTCGGCGATGATCTCTACTCCCGGAAACCATCTGTGGACCAAACTAGAGTTCTGTCTTTAAGTTTGGAAGCCTTCTCCTCTCTGCGGCGGGGCCAGCCAGGGCCGACGTGCTTCCAGGAGAGGCTCGGCGTTGCCAGCGTCCTGTGAGAGCAAATGCAATCAGACCAATGTGTTTCTCAGCCGTCAGCAAGCTCAGCCTCCCCAATTATCCTGTCTAATTAGATTAGAAGCTGACAGCTGAGAGCACACCCTGTGACATTTCAGTTTGCCATCTCCCAATGAGGCGCACACAACCCGGCTCTCATTCCTCATCGAGACCTAGATCCTCTTCCGAGTTGTTATGGGACCTGATTTTTGTAATCAGCTGTCGGTAGTATTGCTTACCTCACTGAGTCTTCTCTGCCTGACACAAAAGATGCCTGGAGGGGTAGAGAGCCATAGTAAGAGACTCTGGGCATTAAAGTCGAGCTCCAAGCATCTTCAAAGAACTTAGTAAAATGCACAGGGACACTTAACGTGGGCTTCCCCTAAAATCTCTGAGCAGAGTTGTGAATGGACACGGGTGGTGCCGGAATCAGCTCCTGGGGTTGAAACCCATGATGTGGTCTGACTCAGAAGCGAAACTCAGGGACGGCACGCGCTCCACGGAGGCTGGGCAGAAGGTGATACACTTGCCCTCTGATTTTAGAGAAGAGTCAAACAGCCGCCTCTCCAGTGCCATTCTCGAATGCTGCAGATTTGCTACTGCCGGGGATTTCACGACGACTTCTCTCAGCAACGACTGAGCCACTTACAACTCACACAAACACCTGACGGGAGACAGCTTGACAAGCGGCTCTCGGGAAGGCCTGTACTTCTTCGTACAGAACGGTTTCAAACAGTAAATTTGAACAGAAGGCTTAACAAGGTTTTCGAGCAGAGAATGAAAGCGGTTTTTATCATGGGGGTCCTTTACATGACATTGGACAGCGCCCAAGGCTGGCAGCCCATCTCGTGTTGCTGGACGCCACGGTATAAGACCCAAGTGTTGGAACAAGGCCCTGGTGCAGAATTCAGTGAGCAGGACCAGCGCGGTGAAGGGGCTGGAGTGACCAGCAATGTGTAGAAAGTCTAAACTTTAAAAAGTGGCAATTGAACATGCCGGACGTCTATGTACTCATGGAGCCCACACGAGCCCTCCAGTGCCTCCTATGTTTTTCGGAATTTCAGTCATTCAACAGCCATAATGATGGCTTCTGCCCTAACTATGTGCCGTTTGCATGATTTGCTTGATATTTTCTTAAAAATCAGCTCACTGATGGGGTACCTGGATGACGGGCACTCAGGAGGGCACGTGACGGAATGAGCACTGGGTGCTACATGTAACTGACGAATCACTGAACTCTACCTCGGGAACTGATAACATGCTATACGTTAATTGACTGAATTTCAATGAGATAAAATTTAATAAATAAAAAATAAGCAACTCACTTCTTATACGAATTTCATTTTAAAAATCTGCACGGCAGGTTTGATGTGCTGGTTCCATTTTTTCTGACCTACATTAGCTACACACCTGACTATTAAAACCTTATGTTCCTCCACGTGTGCCCTAGAAACTCACCTCTCCAGCGTCTCCCTGACTCTCACCACTTGGGGACCGTGGCATTTGGATAAAGTGAGTCCGGCCCCCAAGCTGCCAGAGCCGGAGCCCGTGGGGTTCCTCCAGCTGTGTTCCAGAGTGTCTCGGGCAGAGAGGGAGACGGAGATGCCCGCACAGACCAAGGGAGAACTTCTTGAACCACCCACCTAAGCTGCAGCTCTAAGGTCATGGGAAACTCAAGCCCCGAGAGTGACCTTTGGGAGAGGGGTACCCATCAGCCCTAGAAAGTGAGTGGGAGGAAGTCCCACCTCACGCTGACACAGCCCCTTTCCCTGACACATCCGAGACTGCGCCAAGGATTATTCTGCCTCCTCACATCCTGCCGGAAGGGTCAAGCGCCTCACAAGTGGAGAACGAGCACCAAGGGAGGTGAAGCAACTTGACAGAAGGCCGCGAGGCAAACTGATAGTCACGAAAGCATCTGATGGGGCCTGAGGGAACTGCCTGGATTGTGTCCTGAGGACCCGGCTCACCTTAGCCCAGGTGGGGAGAGCAGCAGGCCAGGAAATGGGAACTTTAGAAGAGAACAAAAAGCTGAGGGTGACGCTCAGAGCTGAAGCATACTGATTTATTACTGGCTGCCAGCACATGGAAATACATTAACCTATTTCACCGGAAGATATCCTTGGGGCGCCTGGGTGGCTCAGTGGGTTAAGCATCTGCCTTCAACTCAGGTCATGATCCCAGAGTCCCGGGATTGAGTCCCACATCAGGCTCCCTGCTTAGTGCGGAGCTTGCTTCTCCTCTTTCTGCCTCTCCCCCTGCTTGTGTGCGCACGCTCTCTCTCTCTCTCTCTCTCTCTCTCTCTCTCTCTGGGGTTTCCTGGTGATCCTTAGTGTTCCTTGGTTGCAGACACATCACCTGATCTTGGCTTCCATCTTCCCTGGCGTTCTGTGCAGGCACCTATGTCTCAACTTTCCCCTTTACTAAGGACACGAGTTATTATTCGGGATTAGGACCTCACCCTGCTCCAGGACGCCCCCATGCCAACTTTAATTACATCCTATTACAACAACCCTATTTCCATATAAGATCACTTTCTGAGGTCCCGAGATTTGGGGCTTCAAGATATAAATATGAGGGGGACACGATTCAACCCCTACCCCCACCTTACAGCTGTGGGATGTGAGTCCTGGGACGGTGAGGCCCCTCGTCTGAGGTGATGCGAGTGTAGGCAGCAGACCCAGGATCGGAAACCAGGCAGCATAAGGCTCGACTCTACCTCCTGAAACTGCCACAGACTAAATGTCTGTGTCCCCCTGACATCCGTATGCTGAAACCTAATTCCCAACGCAAAGGCCTCAGGAGGTAGGGCCTTTGGGAGGCACTGAGGTCATGGGATTGGTGGTCTTATCATTGTAAGGGACCCCAGAGAGCTCCCTTGCTCCTTCTCAGCCTGTGATGACACAGCGAGAAACAGCCATCAATGAACTTAGAAACTGGGCCCTCGCCAGACATCGAATCTGCCCATGTGTTGATCATGGGCTTCCCAGCCTCCAGAACTTTAGAGATCAATGTGTCTAAACCGCCAGTCTACGGTGATTTTGTTAAAAACAGACCACATGGACTAAGACAGACAGCATTAGAAATCCAATGGCTGGTCTCAGCTAAGTTCCACAGCGTCTTGAATTGGTTACTGCCCAACTCTCCTCCTCCCCAGGGTGTCTTCACCGTCGAATAAAAGAACACATGTCCCAGGACACGACGCAGCGTGTTCCCATGTAGGGAGCACGCGGTACTGGGTATCGTCGTGAGGCTAACGCAGAGGCGGTATCGTTCACGAGGCAGGTGCGTGCACCCTGCAGGTGGTCCGCCTGCTTGGAATCCCAGTGCCTCGCTTACCAGCTGTGGGACCCAGGACCAGTGATTAATCTCTTTCAGCCTTAGCGTCCTCATCTGTAAGATGGGCCAATCGCCTTGTGATGAGGGTTACGGTGGTTACTGTCTGCAGGGCGCATACACAGGGCCTGGCCAGTTGGGGGCGCTAGATAAGATGCCTGGTGAGGGAGCGAAGACAAGCAGCTCCATACCCGCCAGGTGCAAAGATCAGAGCTCTCCCCAGGGCCAAGCCCTCTTCTGAGGACCAAGGGTGGTGGTAAATGGCACCTCCATCCAGCTGGAAACTTGGACATGACTCCGCATCCCTCCCTCATCCCTCAAACCCTGTCCGTTTTACCTCCATGATACCATTCTGGTGTTCCACTATTTCTCAGCCCCTCCACGGCTGCCCCTCTGGTTCCAGCAGTTCAAGCCCCATTTTCTTTCACCCCCGCCCCTCCCCCATATTGCAGGAGCTTCCTGAAAGTCCTTCTGCTGCCACCCATACTGTTCTATAGCATATTCTCAAAACAGCAGCCAGAGCAAGTGTTTTCATGAGTCATATCATATCCCTTCTTTGCTCAAAATTCTCCTCTGGCGCCCATGTCGCACGTAGTCAGTCCACATCCCTTGTCATGACTCCACATGATCTGTCTCCCCACAACTGCGCTGATCTCTCTCCTTTGCTCGCATGGCTTCCTCTGCTCCAGCCAAACTGGCTCTCTGGCTGACACTTAAACACATCTGAATGCTCCTGCCTCAGGGCCTTTGCACTTGCTGTTCTGGCTGCCTGGAGTGCTCCATGGATGGAGCACTCGCCTCCTCAAACTTCACACAGATTCACACAGGGCCAGACTGCCCTCTCTCCCTTGTAATTCTTGATGCTCTCTGTGCACTTCTCCCATCTGCCATTCTGTGTATGTCTACTTGTTTCTCTTGTTTATGGTCTGCCTCCAACACTAGAACCTCAGCTCCCCAAGAGCAATGGCACTTGTCTTCTTTGCCCACTGCTGAATCCTCAGCGTCTAGAAAAGTGCCTGGCACATCACAGGACCTTCGTATGCATTTGTTAAATGAATAAAGAAATGGGGGAAGCAAAGAAAGGAGGTGGTGTCCTGAAATGTTTTTAAGACACAGGACAGGCAGACTTCAGGGATACAGAAATCAGAAACAGTGGTAGCAGCTGACTAAGAACACAGAAAGAAATAAAAGAGTCGGTAGTATCATTCCATTTTCAAAAAAAAAAAAAATCAACTTGCTTTGTGACTCTGTAAAGTCTCACAATTTGGTAAAAGCGCATTTACGTGCTCAAGGGGAGAGGAAACAACTCCGCAGCTCTCATATTTCCCAGACCCAGGCAAAAGGCTCAAGGTCACCCAAAGTCCCTGTTACAAAGAGAAGGATTAAGTCACTGAGAATTTCCAGAGCTCAGAGAGGACCTTCTAGTTCTTCCAAAGCCTTCTTGAGGCCTGAAAGCCACTGCTGAGCTTTGTAGTAAAGATCCCTTTCACACCTCTGTAGTTTCTTAATCTGAGAGGAGGGAGCATTAAAGGGACCAATGTCTGTCACGTGTCCGGGGTTTCTATCATCTCCTTAGAGAAGGCTGATAAACACCAGACTAACACAATTACTGTGCTTCTTCCAGATGGTTCCGGAACCAGTGCCAGGTCAACGTGATGGATGGAGGTCTTGCCAGGACACTCAGGGAGAGGAGCTGGAATGTTCCTAAGGCTGAAAGGGAGAGGCATCCCACAGAGGGC
The DNA here is from genome assembly GCA_028533885.1 of Nasua narica. Lineage (NCBI taxonomy): Eukaryota > Metazoa > Chordata > Mammalia > Carnivora > Procyonidae > Nasua > Nasua narica. Next base: position 8,998,492 of record CM052798.1, on the reverse strand, counting down.
TGGACGGTTAAAAAGGAGGTCTTGGTGCCGATGTCCGGGGCACCTGGGGACATCCAGTGCCTTCCTCTGTGCGGTGGCCGCTGTCCCAGCCCTGCACAGTGAGAGCCTGTGCTGGACGACACCAGCTCCAGTCAGGAAAGGCAAGAGCACAATACAGAAAGCCTGGGGCCCTGGCCCTCAGAGACTCGCAGCTGTGCACATCTGGAACAAACTGTCCCTGCCAGAGCCGGCAAGCACTCCCGTGACCCGCCGGGCAGAGACCACTTGTTTTTGTGACTTCAGTTCTGAGCTGAAGGCACGCCTGCCATTTATCCGTCCTGTGGTTCATCCGATAGGCCAACAACCCCAGAGACCTTTGGGTACCCCCACTTTTCACCAACCCCATTACTCCCTCCCTCCCACCCCCAAATGTGAAGCTACTCTGACTCGTTATCAGAATCTAAGCTCCAATGCAAAAGGCACGTATTGAACATTGACCATGAAGACACAAACGCCAGATTCTCCACCTTCCACTGAATCACTTAATCCTCACATAGTCCCGCATGCTCCCTGGGAGACGCTAAGCACGAAAGCAACTCGCGCGAGGCTTCACAGCCAGGACACGGTGGAGCCGGGACTGAGACCCAGCCTGCGCTGACCACACGCCCGCCAGCTGCCAGGAAACCAAACACTCGAGAAATGAATTAAAATGCTGATTCACAGCAACTCAACCGGCCAATGCGTTTGGCTCTTGCTGGCAGAGATTCTCGATTAAACAAATGGCAAAAGAGATCTCTTTCCCAGGAGGACAGATGACCTCTGTCTTTAAAAAAAGAAAAAAAAAGTAATAATCTTGAAACTTTCCTCAAAGCATCCTTTGGGGACTGTGCCTGGCTCACGGTGGGACACTGTAGGGAGGCTCTCAGTTTCTCTTTCCTCTCTTCTCTTTTCATCTTCTTAATATCTGACCCTTCATAGAAACATCTAGACTTCCATCAAATGGCCTATTTTTTTCTCCTTTCTTACCCTTCCCCCTTCTTATCAATGCTGCCTTGAAAAAATAAAGATAATATACAATATTCAGGGCTGAACAAACAAAAACAAGAATAAGTTATAGCAGAAGAGCCCAAAGAGATAAGGATAACTTTTCTGATCAAAAGAGTAATTAAGCATTGACATGGCTGTCGAACAGAAAGTTTGGTAAAATACACTGATTTATCATGTTGGGGAATGTAGCAAGGACTCCAATTACACCATTCAGGGAAGCATGTGGGGAGAGGAAGAGTCACTAAAGAAACAGAAGGCATGTTTGTGCCATTTATACCTTGCAATTCAATGGAGAACTCACAAGGAAGAAGGACTCAAAACCCTCACTGAGGAAAGAAACTAAATTTGGGGAGTAGCTACTCAGCACCACGTCCATTAGATTCGCTATCTCATTGGATTCTCCCAACAGTGCTTTGAGGTGCATGTCATTATTCTCTTGTCACTTTATGGAAGACAAAGCCAAGACTCGGGAAAGTTGAATGAGTCACCCCATGGCTAAGAAGGGATCTACTCCAAGAAGATCCAATGATGCAGCTTCCTCTGCCATTTTGTTCTAGCATGACCTGAACGAAAATTTCAGGGAGCAGGTGGGCAACATGGGGCTCTTCTGTTGCCCTCCCTTCCTCCCTTCTCTCCTTCTCCCCTCCTTTCTCCCTTCCTCCCTTCCTTCCTTTTTTCCTTCCTTTTAACTTCAGAAAATAGACCATTACTTCATGCAGAAGGTGGGATGGTAGGTGAGGAGATACTCCTTCTTGACATCCATGTGCATATAAATACCATCCGTGGCCAAAGCCACCTGGCTCACCTGTGGGGGTAAAAGGAATGCCAGAGTGAGTTGTGATGACATGTGTGGCAAAAGTCTCAGCTACTCAACCAGCTAGTAGATACAGAGTTGGAGGCCTCATCCTTCCCAAGGGGCAGGCAGAGAGAGAGGCTGAAGAGAACTACGTAAGGCGTTTTGATATTAGGGTAAGAGAAAGTCTGAGATCTGAGTCTAAGGAGTAACAAGCATTTTATTTTGACTTGCTGAGTGCAGACACTGAGGGATGAGAGACGCTGGCACGGGGAGACTATAATTTACACAAGAAAAGAAAAATCAAGCTTCCTTTCTAGGCTTCCCTGATTCCAATTACTTCCCTTCCCAAGTGAGGTTATGGGTCATGATGCACAAGGTGGCGCCTGAGTGGCACATACTTTGGAGGCTATCAGACATTGGGTCCAATTAATTTGCTCACTATTTATTTGAGCAAATGATTGAACTTTGCAGTGATGCAACATCCTCATCTATGAAACTATCTAATCTGCTGGGTTCTTGAAAAGATAAAATGGTACCCCACTTGTAAAGGGTTTTATTTAGTCCCATGGGCCCCATCAGACACATGGTAAGGACTCAAAAAACAATTGGTGTAGAAGTCAAACTGTACATTGTTGCTTGGGTGACTTCGATGGAATAAATATGACACAGATGGACAGACTGTTCTGACTGGTGCGAGCCAGTCTGCCCATCATTCCACCAGACGTTCCACTGGACGTGCACAAGCCCAGCACAAGATGGCGGACCTGTATATGCCATCCCTTCATTGGCCTCAATTTCTGAGTCTCCACCTCGCTGGGCTGACTCCCTTTCACTATATGCAGGTGCCCATATAAAATCAAGATATAGAAGTTTGTGAAACGAATCCCCTACTATTTCCCGCAATGCTTAGTCGTAAGATTAAGTGATCTTAAATGGAACAGTGATGTTCCGTTTCTGGGGGGAAGACAATACACTGTGGGGACAACTGAAGGAACTACATTTTGGCTATTCACAAATTTCTTTTACCTTATTCACTGATTTCTGAACCTCACCCCGCTGCTTGAGGCTGTTATCGCTCTTTCACTGAATAGACCATTCAGGGCCATTGGCTTGAGTTGCCAACAAAAGGAAGGTTTTGTACAGCTTGACTTCTGTACAACCATGTGGAGAAGGACACGGAGATGCAGATCATAAACACCAGGGTTAATCTCCAGGAGCTTCCCTGACTTTCTGCAGATGTGGCTGCAAACTTCAAACACCGCCGAGATTCTGAGCACATCTTATTAGCACTAGTTGCTGGATATAACAAAGTCTATCAAATTATTTGATAAAGATCTATTCATTACCCTTATCCAGCCAAAAGAAAAATATAATTGAAACACGGTCACGTGCTATAATGGGCACAGGAATAAAACTTCTTCTTCGTTCCCCCTAACTAGAAAACCAGAGGCTTCAAAAAATGCATAAAGGCAGATCAGATAGGAGAAGAGATTTTATGTCTTCTAGGTAGAGAATTTTTTTCTGGGTGACTTGCCAGTTAAGACATTTCATAAACTCCAAAAACCAAATAGCCTAAACCAAAAATACGTACTCCACCCCCGCCCCCATTACAGAAACGTAACGACTCCCTTGCTCATAGAAACCACTCATTAAATATTTGTTGAGTGTCTGGTGATTGATAATGGCTGTAGGAACTCACACATCTGCCGCACGAATGTCTGGCCAGCGAGGACTCCGGGAAATGAGAGAAAGCACACTGATAAGAAGTCTGAATCCTACTTTGTATGCTGAGGAGCTCTCCCCCGGCAGTCTGGAGGGGAGGAAGGAGAGAGGCTGCGCGTGGGCAGGAGAAAGCCCCCGGACGGGCAGAAGGGCGGAGGCTTCCCCACCAGGAAAAGACTGTTCCAGCTGGAAGGGAGACGAGAAAGAACAGACTGCCACCAAGGCCTCCACTCGGACTTTACCTGCGAGGAAAAGGTCATCACTTGCCCCCAGCCCTGACTGACTCAGTTCCTCCTTTCCTTTGTCTTATTTCAAAATGCAAACAGTGTTATGGACAGCTACACGTTAACCCATTACTAGTCACTCACTCAGACCAAATGGCGTTTTTTTAAAACAAACAAACAAAGAAACAAAAAAAAACCCCACCTATTTTCTGATGTGGGGCCCCCTTGCTTGTGACTACAGTTCTAAAGAAATACGGCCCTGGGCAGATAAGTATCCACGGGCAGGTCAGGAATTTGGGAGGGATGGGGTATCTTTCCCGGAAGACCTGCCCAGGTGGGTTACTAAAATGGGGTAAAGAGCTGAGGAACTATTATAATTGCCATCGTGCAGCAGAAATCCTTCGTGCTCACCAACCCCGCAGATCTCTTCCTTCCGGGTGGCCAGCTAGCCCACACGTCCCCGCGCAGGGGCCCTGCGGGGAGACCAGGTTCCATCGCTTCCTGGCTGGCCTGGGAAACCTCTTCGTGGTCCTCTACTCCCTCCGCCCACCTGCCAGCAGCTGGTGCACACAGTTCAGTAGTGGAGGAGATGACGGAGCCCACAACGGAAGGAGCCTGGAGCCCGGAGCCCCGGAGGTCTGTGAGGAACTGAGCCCTCCCTTCCGTGGACCCACACGAATTCCAAGACAAGAGAGAAATAAACTTCTATCTGTTAAGTCCTTGAAATTTTGAGGGTGTACTTGTGGAAGCAATTAACATTACTTATACTAATAATATAATAATTATTATTGTGGCTAATATCCACCAAGGATTTGTCTAAGTATTTTATTTTTATTTTTTTTAAAAGATTTTTGGGGATCAGGGTAATGCTGGCTTCAGAGAAAGAGTTTGGAAGTTTTCCTTCTGCTTCTATTTTTTGAAACAGTTTCAGGAGAATAGGTATTATTTCTTCCTTGAAAGTTTGATAGAAATCTCCAGGAAATCCGTCAGGTCCTGGACTCTTGTTTTTTGGGAGGTTTTTGATCACTGCTTCAATCTCATTACTAGATATTGGTCTATTCAGGTTGTCAATTTCTTCCTGTTTCAGTCTTGGAAGATTATAGGTTTCCAAGAATGCATCCATTTCTTCTAGGTTGTTTAACTTATTGGCATATATGACTGTTGATAGTAATTTTTGATGATTATTTCTATTTCCTCTGGATTAGTCGTGATCCATTCCCTTCATTCATAATTTTATTAATTAGAGTCCTCTCTCTTTTCTTTTGGATTAGTTTGGCCAGTGGCTTATCGATCTTATTGATTCTTTCAAAAAACCAACTTCTGGATTCATTAATATGTTCTACTGTTTCTCTAGTTTCTAACCCATTGATCTCTGCTCTAATCTTAATTACTTCCCTTCTTGTGCATGGGGTTGACTTAATTTGTTGTTGATTTTCCAGTTCTTTAAGTTGTAAAGAGAGCTGGTGTATTCGAGATTTTTCAATTTATTTATTTGGGAGAGAGCACAAGCAAGGGAGCACAAGCGGGGGAAGAGCAGAGGGAGAGGGAGAAGCAGACTTTCCAGTGAGCAGGAAGCCCAATGCGGGTCTCGAACCCAGGACCCTAAGATCATGACCTGAGCCAAAGATGGACGCTTAATCAACTGAGCCGCCCAGGCGCCCCTGTGTAAGTATTTTAATCCTCACAATAACCATATGCAACTGGTACCTTTACCAGCTCAGAGAGGTTAAGTAACCTGCCCAAGACCGCCCAGCTAGAGAATAATGAAAGCTCTGGCTACAAACAAAGGGGACGAGAAAGTGTAGCAGTGAAAACAGGTGGGCCACAGATGACAAAGCTTCCAAGCTTCACAAATTTCAGGAGGGAAGCCTCAGGCCCCGTGGAGAGAAGCGGTGTTGTCGTGGAGGGATCAGAGGCTTTAGCAACAGATGGAAGGGGGTGCCAATCCTGAATCAACCGGTGCCACTGATACCTCCCCTGTATACCCCCTGCCAAGACACCTAGCTTCTGCGAGCGTCTGTGCCATCCCCTGGAAAGTGGGGAGAGGGACTGTCCCCCCACCGGCCGGCTGTGAGGGGGAACAGGCTGAGCACTCCTCCCGTAGCCACCGGTGCAGGACTGGGCACCCGGCGGGCACTGAATGAACGGCTGCTCCCTCCCTGCCTGGCTAGAAGCGTTTCTGGTGGAAGGGGGGCATAAAAAGCTGCAGGGAGACGCACCATCCCCTGTGCTCACAGATCCTAGTTTGCACACAAACGGCCTTAACTGCACCCGCGGAGAGCAGCCAGTGGCTCACACAGCCCTTCGCAACGCCAGGGGACTCGCGAACCGGCACCACTGTCCAGACGCACTTCTCCCAGGACCTTGCCTTGGCCCCCTGCTCAGGTGTTCAAGCACTGAATGCAGACTTACTGAGCACTGGGCACTGTGCCGAGCACTGGGCCAGGCACGGGGGCCAGACTTGGTGGTGAACCGGAGAGGGAACGCACCTGCTCTCACAGACCCGATCTTCCCCCAGCGGCTGTGGAATGAGCAGACATCGAGTAACCAAATGCATGAGACAGTGATGCTTACTGTGTGTGTAATGAAGAAAACCAATGAGGGATGTAAGAGAGAAGGAGTAGGATGAGCTGGGGCTTCTACCGATAGAGACCAGAGTAGGCGACCCTTGAACTGATGTTTGAAGGATGAGCATGAGTCCCTCAAGTAGCTAGGAAAAGAGTGGTCCAGGTAGAGGGAACAGTGCAAGCAAAGGCCCTGGGGTAGGCCAGGCTTTGGCATATTGGAGAACCAGAAAGGAGGTCAGTGTAATTAAGGGTCGTGGTCTAAGTTAAGGTGCCTTGTTATTTGTTTTTCTGGAAAAAAAGATCCAGGAAAAATTCACCATCACACACAGTCTGGCCTATCATTAAAGCCACGGTGATGAGCTTCGGTTGTAGACAAATCACGCTGGTAGTATGAACTCCAGATTTTTCCATCAGCTTGTTACTACTAAAGTAACAGATCTGAAAATAAAATGAAGGGTCCCATGTCCATCCCTGTGACTGAATGGAAACCAGATGGA
>CM052798.1:8871349-8991160 GCA_028533885.1 Nasua narica | reverse complement strand
AAAAAAAAAAAAAAAGAGTTTGGGAATGAATGGCTAATAGACATGTAGAAAATAGGGGGCAAAATAAAAGGCAATTATAAACTCCAGGAAAAACAAATTTGTGCAAGACAAGATGTATACTCATGACTTGGTTGTTAGTAAAAAGTATATTCTCATATTAACAGAAATCCTGAATCATTTCATGAAAATTCTGATATAATCACGTTGGAGGAATTAAGAGAGGATAGCATGTGTATGTGGAGGGGCACAAAGGATGCAAGATGTAAATGCTCACCTTTCACAGTAGGAAATAAAAAACTAATATGTAAAACCAAAGAAGGACAAAACCACAGTATAAGTATTCCGTTAGGAAAATGGAAGTACATAACTGAAAAATAGCTCAAAATTGAAAGGGTTTTCTAGGGCAGCAGTATTATAAAGGGAGGAGGAATTAGTAGGAGGATGGTGTCTTTTTCACCTCAAGGTTCAGAGAATTACCTAACTTCTTAAGACCATGTATGTGTTTAAAACCGATATTTAGATTAAAAATTCCAAAATCAGTACCTAGTATGGCTCAAGCAACAATGCTATTTTCACCTAGATATTTCAAATTAGGAACCATCATTCTAAGCAATGTTCCCTGGCTCTGGCAATAGTCCATTGTCATGCCTCAGTGGGGGCCAAGCCTCGGAACCCGTGCTGGCCTCATTAGGTGATGTCCCCTCTCATTGTTCCATCTCCGAGATAATTACTGTCAACTGTGACTCACGCTGACCTCAATTAGACATGTCCTTCCTTTCAGGGACATAACTGCATGGTGGCAGTTTAGCCCGAAAACTAGCAAGCACTTGAGAAGAAATGTGGGCCCATCTAACTGAGGGCGAGAAAACACAGCCCAGGGTGGCCTCTTCTAAAAGCTTCATTATAGAGACAACACCTACAATTCAATACCCTGAGAAAATGGACTTCGTGTAGTTGTCGAATTGAGGTGCTCCAGGACGTAGGAGGGATTTTATAGTTTTAAATGAGTACAAGGTTGTCCTCCAGCTCCAGCAAGTCCAACAGTCTCATGTGATAGTGTCCATGAAAATGCAGTGAGACATATATCATTTAATGAGCTCCTCCGCTCGCTAAAGAGCTAACGGCAAATGTGGGCTTTCAAGCTGAAGTGCTTCCTTCACTCATAAGCCTTGGCAAGGATGCAAGAAAAACACAAATCTGGCACCTCCCCCCCCCCTCCTGTGAGTAGCAGCCACCCCACATGGCAGGTAAAAGCAACGTGTGCTATACATCTTGCAGAATGCATTACGGCCCTTAAAACGAAAACACTTGCCGGGGTGTGTGCAATAATGTGGACGTATTTCCCAAAGTCACTGCTAAGAAGCTCAAACCTTCCATGCTTTACATTCACTGTTAGGGACAACCCAGTAGCTAGAGCTAAGACACTTTTAGACTTTGTATTTTACTGGAATTTTAAATGCTTCTAACTGTGAGTACATGGGGCTGTTGAAAATGGAGGTTTTAAAGATTTCAAGCAGACATAGCTAGACCTCTCGGTTGAAGGCTGCGTTTTCCTGAATTCTTTGTGATAGAGACGCACTGGGGTCTTAGGGTGAGCTTGTAAATCTACCTCCATCCAATTTTATGGCAAGCCAAAAACAAAAAACAAAACAAAACAAAAAAACCCACACCAAAAAAAAGTGGCAGAGGAGAGGAAAGAAGATGTGAAAGTGGAAAAGGGGAGATAAGGAAGGGAGGAAAGAAGAAAAAAAATCTTGCTTCTAGAGTGATTAAATATACTTACATGGACTTCTCATCAGAAGTTTACCCTTTATATCAACAAGAGAACAAAAATTGAGGCAAAAAAAAAAAATCCCCATTCCTCACAAGCACTAACTCTTAACATTTTCACTCACATCCTTAAACTTAACAGCATGCAGCAATTTCCCGCAATTTCAGTAATGGCCGAGACATTGAAACGTGCAGTGACAACAAACAAAAATACACCATTATCCATGCATAGGTGTAACCTTGCAACATAGATTTTTCTCTAGAACTTTTTTAAAAATTGCTTTCAGTTGCTTATACCATCAAAAAGCACTTCTTTTTCTTCCTATTTTCACCCTTTGTCCTCGGACTGAAACTATTGACAGTCCAGAGAGGGATTCAACCCTACTGGGTCTCAAATTATTGCAACCAAATTGGCTTCCAGGCTGTTTTCCCTCTAACATTGATTTTCTGCAGCAAAAAGAATGACTGACATAGGGAATCTGTTGCACTATCATCACCCCCACTTAGAGGGTTGGCCTCACCAAGGAGAGCAAAGGGAACAGTGGGTGCTTTGGGTAAATGAGCCCTTTCTTATGTTTTGTCCCATAAGCCACTTTTAGCTCCCTAAGCATCTCTGTGGGTCTGAGTCTGGGAGACAGTCGGTGCCAACAGGTAAGCATGGGAAACGTCACGTCTACATGCCTCACAAGCAGTGAAGCCCGAGCCCACGGCCCCGTGAGAGCTGGTGGCCTGGTGCACCTGACTGTGTAAATAGCTCACGTGACCATGAGGGGCAAGCCTGTCATTCTCTCTTAGTGGCAATTTTTAAGTTTTTCAACAGTAATCACTTCAACATCATGGAGAAGATCCAAGCATTTCCCTGCAAATGTCCAGCTTTTCCAACTCCTTTTCTGGGAATTTTCTGGAGAAGTTTAGAAGTACGAGCTAGAAACAGCTTGGCAAGAGAAAGGCGCCCGAGGTGGGGAGCTATTGGGCAGCACGCGGATTCTTGGCACTGTTCCTCCAGGGCCACAGGGACCATCCTAGCAGGACTTGGGCATCTGCCCAGAATTGCTGAGCGCTGCCTCGTTCATATGCCACTCATTCTTGGCAGGCGAGATTCTGAAGGCGTCAGTCTGTGAGCATCCTTTCTCCTCCACTGCCTGCCAGGGATTAGACAGGACGCCTTCCTTCCCGGAGAAGGACGGCATCTTCCCAGCCAATCTCCCATCGCCTGGGCAGGTATGGGTTTGGCTGTCTGTCCTGAAAAGTCATTAGGATGAAGGGCACTGAGTAAACCTTCAAAAGAAGCCCGAAACTTCTGCAGAGGATTTGCACTAAGCGCAAGAACCATAGGCAGAATTTAAAGAGCTGCTATATAAACAATGGAAATTGGTTAAAAACTTCAAAAGAAGAATTGGGTTATTTTTCTTTTAAAAGTCAGTAAGAGAAGGGAAGAAAATACAAGAGAGTTAAAAAGAGGGGGGGTCCCTCTGCACTTACACCAGAACCCTCAATTTATTTCATATTATCAGGAGGGAATGAAGAGCATACAAACATCTCCTGGGGGCTTAACATTTAAGTGTTCTCTTATTAATAATAACTAATATATGCATTAACAATAATTATTATTTTATTATGTATGTGCCAGGCCCTAGGCTGGATGCCTTCAATTTATAACTTAATCCTCATAATATATACCTTAGATATATTATCAAATTTAATCCTCCTATCATCCCAGTTTTACAAATAGAGAAACTGAGGCTCAGAGAGATTAAACAGTTTGTCCAAAATCACACTTTTTAATTGATGGGGCCAGGATTCAAACTCAGCCTGTTTAATTATAAAGCCCCTACCTAACCTGGAAATGGCCTCTTTTATGAAAAGAAAGGTTTCTCACCTTCCTCTGTGTTCGCTCCTTGAGCCAGTCCCATTTAGAAAACTTGCATGGATGTCTATGACACACCTTGACATGGCGTGTCAAGAAGGAAGCTAGACCACCCTGCTCTCTACCGAACGAACACACACACACACACACACACCAAGTTATTTCACACTTTATTAGCAGCCTACTTGGCCATAAAAAATCTTAGAGAAAAACTGTATCCAATCTGTTCATCTCATAGTTAAAGAAAACTGAAACCCAAAGCACGGCTTGATGCCAGGTTGGGATCCGGAATCCCTCTTCCCCGGACAGTGCGCTTCCCTCTGTACCCCCACCCCCATGCCCCGGCTGGGCCCCAGCGAGGAGGCAGGCATAACTTGGTCATGGCCACTGGCCTCTTCTCCAGAAGCTAACTGTCCAGAGGAGAGAAAACACAAGTGTGCCCACAGCTGCTCTAACCGAGTGTACCAAGTACAGCTAGAGCGAGAGCACAATGGCATTGCCACATCAGAGGAAGGAAAGATCACCTCCAGCTTTGCCCCCGCGGAGTATATGGCAAAGAGGGGATGCCTGGTCTAGACTCAGAAGAGCCAGGAGAATGTGAATGTGAGGTGACGGGAAGGACACCATGTGGAGACTGAAGACACTGCTTTCGGGGACGTCAACCCTAACAAACGAAAACACTTAAATCCACTGGGTGACATACCAGCCCTTATCATAGCTGTCTCCGTCTGCCTCAAACGACCCTAAGCTGGGTGGCTTAACAACCATTTACTTGCCACCGTTCTAGAGTACAGGACATCCATGACGAAGGGGCCGGCCGATCCAGCGTCTGGTGGGAGCCCATCTCCTGGCCACAGACAGATGGCCACTTTCTCGCTGTATCCTCACGTGGAGGAGAGGAGGGCTCTCCCATGTCTTCCTCTGATCCCACTCATGACTACTCGACCCTCGTGACCGAATCCCCTCCCAAAGGCCCCACGTCCCAACACCATCACACTGGGGATTTGGATTTCAACATGTGATGTGGGAGGGACACCAACATTCGGTCCAAAACAACAGTAAATAGCTCGGTTTTCCTATCAGCTTTCTCTCTCCAGGCTCCGAGAACGTGCTCTCGATGGGCAGCCCCTCCGGGGAGTGACAGGAGGGCTGTGGCGCCCTTGGCAGCTGGGCTCCTGTGTGCCTGCTCTTCTCCCTCTGCAGTGGGGCCCCCCCGCATTGCTCGGATGTCTGCCATGCCCCTTTACACAAGACACTGATGGTCTCAGGGAATCCCCTTTCCTTGTCCAGTAACTGACTTTGGGTACAGGCATGGGACACACATGTGCTCAGTGAGACATCAGGGAGATGCTGCTCTGGGGGAGGGGTAACTCCAGGGCACTTTCCCAACTGCTAAGAGCGAGCCACAGAAAGAGCCCATCTTTGTCATGTCTGTGTGACTCCCAGATCTGCTTAAGCCGTGTGGCTACCAATCTACGGAAAGCAGGGCAGAGAAAGCGAAGGAACCAGGGTCCTTGATGGTATCATGGAACCTCTGAATCAGGCAGCCCTGAAGCTCCCCCTGCCTTGGAACTTGCTCTCAGATTCTAGAATACATTTCTGTATTCAGATGGCAGATCTTCAGGGCACCTGGGGGACTCAGTCAGTTAAGCATCTGCCTTTGGCTCAGGTCATGATCTCGGGGTCCTAAGATCGAGTCCGGCATGGGGCTCCCTGCTCACTGGGGAGCCTACTTCTCCCTCTCCCCACCCCCCGACTTATGTTCTCTCTCGTTCTCTCTCTCAAATAAGTAAATAAAATGTTTTAAAGAAAAAAAAAAGATGGCAGGTTTTCTATTACTTGCAACCGTATCTTAACACTGATGCTCTAGCCCCGAGCTATACACCTGACACGTAGGATATACGTGTACACACACACACACACACACACACACACACACACAGCAGTGCACTTATTTAAGGCGAGACCAAGCATTTTACACAGAGCGTCTCATTTATACTCTCTAATAACCTTGCAAAACCTGTACTAGTATTATCCCCATTTGTAAAATGGGGAACCACAAAGAGTTACTCCCTTCTGTAAAATGAAGTATCTATTACTTAGGATAGCCCACATACACACCCAAGCACCCCAAAGAAAGAATTCCCTCACATGCAGGCCTGGCGATGTTTGGATGGTTTGCCTAGAGAAATGACAGAGAAAGTGGCTCCCATTTGCCAAAGGAAGGCCTACTCTATGCCGGGTACTTCTGTCAGCATTTAGACATCTGCACAGATGTGATCCCCACAACACTTCTACGACATGACTATCATTATTACCTCCAGTTTGTAGATGAGAAAACCAAGCCACAGAGAGGTTGATCAATTTGCCTGGCGACACCCAGCTGGGAGGTGGCAACAACAGGTTCTGAACCTAAGCCATCTGGCCCGGTGTCGTGTCCTTATACCCTGTTAAGACATGGGGTCCACCCCTGTGAGGTCCCTGCCGACCAGACAACTCCGGATGTAGGCGGTGGTTGATCCCATGCGGGAAGGGCCAGTGCCGTGAAGCTGTCCAGTGTAGCATCCTGCCTCTTACGGGAACTTTCGTGTGGGATCCCAGCAGTGTTGCTCTTGGCCACTTTGAAAGCAAGAGGGAAACCTCGGGGTCTGAACCTGGCCGGACCGTCTGGGCTGGTGTGAATGACCCCACCCAAGCAAGGACCAGGCTGGGCTGGACTTGGAAAAATCCCTCAGAGCTTTGTCTGGGATGTCTCTTTAACAAAAGTATTTCCCTTGCATCTTCCAGCAGCTTCCTTGCCTTTGTCACTCCTTGGGCAAACCAGGGGCAAGTTAGTTCCTGCCTCAGAAGACAAAGAGGAGAAATCCTTCCCCAGCTTCAAAGGAAATTTCACAGCCCCGAAGGGCTCTTTCCCTCCTTTGGGTAGCCTTCAGGGACTCCAGCCTTGACCCCAATCCCTGTCCTCCACCACCCCCCCGCCCCCCGTTAGTCTGATGAGCAGTCTCCTCCTCCCCCTGCCCTAGTCCTCAATCAAACTCCCCAGCAGGGCTCACGGCAGTAATTACTAATGCTTTGGCTCATTAGAGGCTCTTCCCACTTGGGCAGGGGATTGGCAAAGAGTGGCAATTTGGAGCTTTCTGTTTACAAACAAACTACCCTTGTAGACACTGAGCCAGGAGGCAGCAGCTGGGGAAAAGCACCGCAATCCCAACCCCTGCCTTCCCCCTCCCGGCGGGCGAGCTGGCTTCTTCCTGCAGAAACTCCACACACCTAGGCCTTGGCAGTTCATCAGAGAACTCTCCACTTTGTGAGATGCCTTCCTGCACCATTCTGTCCCATTTGCGTGACCCGGGGGATTTCGCTGTATCTCAACAAAATGTCCCACTTGCATCTTTTTTTTTGCAGATGCTTTGCAATAGTTTCATAAGGCTATTGTGCCAGGCCCTGGGTTGAGCACTGTAGAAGCTTTATACAAATCTCACTTAGTTCCGCAGATATGTGGTGAGGTGGACGCTATTGTCATTCCTTCCTTACGGGTAAGGCACCTGGGGCACTCGGTGAGGCTGAGTCACTTGTCCAAGGTCATGGGCTGGGGGGCTGAGGGATGCAAGCCAGAGTTGGGTCCATGGTGCCCAGCTGAGCTGGGGCTCCCAGCAACTCCTCCCACCACTTTCCCCGAGGGGAGATTCGGTGTAAACCAAAGAGCCACCCCGGGACGCCGACATACCCAGCTGTATGACCTACTTTGGCAGGTTCCTCTGACTCTGCCCCCCATGCCTTCACTGCTTATGTGAAGAATCTCATCAAATAAATGAATAAAATCTTAACCGTCTGAGCCACGCAGGCGTCCCTCAAAAAATAAAATCTTTAAAAAAAAAAAAAAGAAGCTCGTGCCCCCTTCCTCCCCCTCAGTTTTATGCCCCTCCTCCTATCCTGCAAAGACACCCAGAGAGATTCACTGCTTAGGGACGAGAAAAAAATAACACCAACCTCCACCGGGCTTGAACCAAATTTGTAGGAGGGGCTTTCTGACAGGAAAGCTTTTCTGAGAGCAAGCTCCTTCTCTCTATTCTACCCACTCCTCAGATTTCAGCAAAATTATAGCAGAGTGAGCCTTTGGGGCTCTTTTAAGGAGTCTCCATCTTGACTCAAGAAGACAAATCAATCCTCACGTTACATTGAAGCTGCAGACCTGCCTTCTCTTCCAGATGTAATTCCAGTTTCGTCAAAAGCAGCATTTGTCTCCTCTAAAAGTTAGGGTGGACGAACAGGGAAAAACCAAATGCCCTCCAACTCATCTGCTTAAATAAGACCTTGCTTTGTTCCATCCACCAGTGAGAAATTAAAACAGCTCTGAGTAGAACTTCCAATGCCTCAGGAGGAGAATTTCTGAAGAAAAATCTTTGCTGTTCACGATGCTTGTAAATAGTATCACAGTCTTCAACCTCAAAGGCCCCAGGACTCTTGAAGTCTTTGATCATCTAAATTTAGCCATTTTCATAAACATTTCAGACAGCAGGTTAATTTTTATTCCCTAGAGAGCCTCATGCAGTCAGACTGCAAGGCCAGGAAGAATGTCAACTTTTAAGAAAGATCTGGAGCCTTGCCAAGACTAAGAGCCAGACACCAGCTAAGTTGGCTGACTTTACATCTGTGTAATTACTCACTGTCCCTTGGAGAGGAACATAAAATTTTACTGTATGTTGCTTATAATTCAACAAATAATTACCAAGCAGATAATATGGGCAAGGCCCCCTTTTGGGGTGCTGTGAGGGAAGCAAAGATGAACCAGGCATGGGCCCTGCCTTTGTGGTTTAGTGAAAGGAAAAAGACAGGATCCTAATTAATAAGGGTGTGTGTGTGTGTGCGCGCGCGCGCGTAGGCACAAGTATGTATGCATATGGGAAGATGCTCCAAAGACAATTTCTTGAAAAGATAGTATTTAATTGGGATTTTTAAAATGGATAGAAGTAGGGGTGCCTGGGTGGCTCAGTCAGTTGAGTGTTTGACTCCTGATCTCAGCTCAGGTCTTGAGTTCGGGGTCATGAGTTCAAGCCCCGCCTTGGGCTCCACACTGGGCGTGAAGCCTACTTAAAAACAAAAAGTACAAAAAAAATGTTGAAAAATTGATAGAAGTAGGGGCGTCTGGGTGGCTCAGTTGGTTAGGCATCTGCCGTCAGCTCAGGTCACGGTCCCAGGGTCCTGGGATTGAGCCCCGTATGGGGCTTGCTGCTCAGCAGGGGGCCGGCTTGTCCCTCTCCCTCCGTATCTCCCCCTGCTTATGCTCTCTATCTCTCTCACTCTGTTAAATAAATTAATAAAATCTTTTTAAAAATTTAAAAAATAATAAAAGTGGTTAGAAGTAGAGGTAATTTTTCTATTTTTCCTTTTTATTGCCATACAATTGTGCAGTTAGTAACAGTTGAGCAGGGAGAAAAGGGAAGGACGTGAAGGCCACAATGCTCTAAAAGCACCAGGAAGACAAAGGCCTGAAAGCTGGAGAGCCCACGGTGGATCATTCAGGACAGACACACTCTTAATATCCTCATTCACCAGTGTCATGGTGCTCCAGCGCACCAACTAGAAAAAAACACCATTACTCACGGAACTTTTATTAAGATGAGACAGTGATCTAAACCGATGGCCACGGACACCTGAGCTACAGCTGGCCTGACCAGGAGCAAACCAACTCTACTGCTTCCTGGCTGCATGACCCTGGGCAGATCATCTGACCTTTTCTTTTAAAGACTTTAAGATTTTATTTATTAAGGGGTGCCTGGGTGGCTCAGTGGGTTAAAGCCTCTGCCTTCGGCTCAGGTCATGATCTCAGGATCCTGGGATTGAGCCCCGAATTGGGCTCTCTGCTCAGAAGGGGAGCCTGCGTCCCCCTCTCTCTCTGCCTGCCTCTCTGCTTAATTGTGATCTTCCTGCCAAATAAATAAAATCTTTTAAAAAAATATTTTATTTATTTATTTGAGAGGGTGAGCAAGAGAGAAAGAAGGAGCAGAGGGAGAGAGGGAAGGAGCAGAGGGAGAGAGAGAAGCAGACTCCCTGCTGAGCAGGGAGCCCAAAGCCAGGTTCGATCTCAGGACCCTGAGATCATGACCTGAGCCAAGGGCAGACGCTTAACAACTGAGCCACCCAGGTGCCCCTCATTTGACCTTTTTGAGCTTTGGTTTCTTATTTGATTAGAGAAGAGCAGTAGCATGCGTATGATAGGGTTGTTGGGATTAAGTGAGATAATCCCTCTAAAAGTGCCTCACACGTGACGTGGCAGATAGAAAATGTTCCATGAAGGTCCACAGTTGTTCTAACATCTGAGGAGGCTCCTTCTGGACCATGTATTCATGGAGCTATCGATTTGATCATTTTGAACCATAGGATGAATTTTTTAACCATGTAATTTAATAAAAATAGTCAATGATACCCACATTTCATCATTTTGCTGTATTTTACCATTTTATATTATCCAGATTTGATCCTGAAAGGAGAACACCAGGCAGAGAAGTTGGCTCAGTCCCCATGCCTTGCTGGAAAGAGGTGGCATAAGGCTAAATCCTACAACGTCTAACTTAAACTCATTTGTTTTTCCAGTATTTGATATAATCCATGAAATATCTTATTGTCATGGGCACATTCATTAGGATTCATTGTGTAACAGAAGTAGGAGTAATAAATGTATTGTCTCATGGGATGAAAAGTCCACGCTAGATTTTCAACTGCAGCAGGACCCACAGGCCTGAAGGATGTGGCCATGCTGAATTCCGGTGGTCTCGTGCTTCTCCCTGCACCTTCATCCTCCAGCCCCAGGTGGTGGCAAATAGTGGCTAGCATCTCCAGGCCTACACTTGAGAAGTCATTTCAAATAAAACACCTCTGGTCTGTGTGTCCATCTATGAACCCATCATGGTATGGTGGCCACTGATGAGATTATGATAATTAGCCAGGCCAGAGTCACAAGCTCACCACTCAACAAACCCCTTAGAGAAGGGCACAAGTACCCAGGCCAGGAATAGATCACGCATTTTACCACTGGCCCATGTGAGCCTTCCAGCCAAGCATGGAAGTAAGCCGGGTCCGCAGAGGTCATTCAGGATTCTGTTACCAGAAGAAGGGAACGGGAACACTGGACAGGCTAAACCAATATTGGTCCTCTGAGGAACCTTCTAGAAAATGGGACAATGAAGCAATAAAGATTTGCTAGGATTCAAAGTTAGTCATTACTAGAATACGCAAGAGATAACTATTTTCTGGCTAACGCAGAGTTACATATACACAGGTCCCCTATTTTCCAATAATCAAAATATGATCAAATATTCTTCAAGTGTGATCACACAATGTCCACAATGTCTCTACCCAGGGTTAACTCTATGCACAGCCACTCTTGTTGTGATGACCTTCCCCCATCTTTCCCGTTGTGCTTC
This sequence comes from Nasua narica, assembly GCA_028533885.1. Lineage (NCBI taxonomy): Eukaryota > Metazoa > Chordata > Mammalia > Carnivora > Procyonidae > Nasua > Nasua narica. Next base: position 8,980,099 of record CM052798.1, on the reverse strand, counting down.
ACTGAGAGTGACAGGAAAAGAAAAAAAATGTGGGGGAGGGGATTGGGCAGAAGGCAGCTAGAACCACAAACAGGACTCAAACGAAGTCATTAACGAACAGACATATTACATATTATATGATTTGGGCCAAAGACAGAGTGAAAATCCCCCAAATTAGGAAGGAACCACTGGTCTGGTGTCACAGGGAAAATGAGACTGAATCTATCAGCGGCCCCCAGGTAGAGCCTAAGAACCATACTTTCAGGGAGGAAATACAGACGAAGCCTGGTAACACCCCTTGAGGCCCCAGATCAAGCTGCACCTGAAGCCCATCCACTCAGAGTCTTAAAAGTGATGTGAACCAAAGGATTCCCATTTTATCATAATTAGTTTGAGGGATTTTTTTTCCCTCTTCCACTTGCAACCAAAAGGTGCTGCACTAAAACCACAAAGAAGTTTTAAGCCATTAGCACATGGAACAAGCAAAAAGCCTGCCGTAAGAAGTGTTAAGTTTCCTATGACTGGAGAGATTCCAGCAGAACGCAAAGAAACATCCATGTGATGTGCTGGAGAAGGTTCTCCTTCCAGGTCGAATTAGTCTGAGGTATCGCGGAAGCAAAACTACACAAATTTTAAGATCCCACTTCAAGTCACAAGTATTGACTGATGAGAGTGAATGAGTGGTGCCCAAACTCTCTGGTTAGGAGGAGACCAGACAGCAGTGTCCCCATCGTGTCCTCCCTCACCCGGCACCTGGCACCCTGAGCTCCTGCACGGCCATGGACCACTGACATCCGTGAATCACTCTTCCTCCTGCTGTCTACCTACCCTCTGGCCACTCAGGTCGCTGATACTTATTTCAAGATATTTTGTCCAAAGCGGCACAAGGGCTTCCTCACCTGCTTGTATCACAGGGTTGGCAGGACAATCGGCACCCGCAGCATTAATTTGGGGAACCCCCCCAAGAGATGCTTTCACCGAGGAAGAGTCAGTCAACCCCAGAGGTAGTGAGAAGAAGGATTCACAGCTTTCTACTAAAATAACAACTCCAAAGAATGAGCTTGCATGTGTGGTGAGTCTAATTATCATCTTGATGGCAGGAAGTTCAGATGTGTGACACACGGGTTCACCAATCCCCCGCAAAGACCTGCTACAGCAACACACGCTCCATTAATATTTATTTTTGCAGGATTAGCATGCATTAACCAAATGAGTAAGGCAGCAGGAAATATCTAATCTCTGACTTTTTTTTTTTTCAATAGAGAAAAATCAGCCTATTAATGGTGAAAAATACACTGAGAAGCTCTTGGTTTTAAGGGGATGTCCTAGCTTGCATGCAGAATGAGCTTCTGGGCAAGGTCAGCTAAAGCCAATTATTTATTGATTTAAAAAAAATTTTTTTTTTGAGCGAGAGAATGAGAGACGGAGAGCATGAGAAAGGGGAGTGTCAGAGGGAGAAGCAGACTCCCCGCTGAGCAGGGAGCCCCATTCGGGACTCGATCCCCAAACTCCAGGATCATGGCCTGAGCCGAAGGCAGTCCTTTAACCAACTGAGCCACCCAGGTGCCCCTAGAGCCAATTATTGATGGGGGCCCCAGCCACCTGCCCCCACATTTGGAAGGAGCTTGGACTACATGAAGGGAAGATAGGAAATGGGGAGATAGGTGGTATCTCTTTAAACTTTGGGCCAAAGGGAAAAAAGCTGTTGATCTTAGAAAGCATGGACTCGGTTATCAACAGCAGAAAGAAAATAAAAATAAGAGACAGACTCACTGACTGCCGTAAAACATAACTGATATGGTTTCTGACTCATATTTGTTTAAAAACAACGTTCTATCTTGTAAGCTAATATATGTACAGCTTGCTTGCTCTATTTGTTCACTTTCTTTCAATTATCTGCAAACATAAAATGTGACAAGGGCTGCCTCTCTTTTAATTTATTTTTCTGATCTGATGAGTTTCACCCATCAGGCAGCAGAAATCGTGAAATGTTTTCCTTTGCACAAAAGCCTGCATTTCCGTAAACTCACAAATGGGTGGAAACGTGCATATTCATTCTCGCTCTCTTCCTCTCTCTCTCTTTCTCTCTCTCAGCACCTGGTGGCCTTTCCTGGGGCCTTCTGGGAAACGGAGAGTGGTCTGGAACACCTGCCGTAAGAAGAGCACGCAGAGAACCCCCGCTCTGGCACGCTCCCCTTGGAGGTCGCAGTCCCACGCTCATTTCAGCTCTGGGCAGACACAGCACAGATCCACAGATGGAGAGCCAGCCAAGAGTCACCTCCAGCTGCTCCCCTTGGAAACTGGAGGACCTGGGGAGAACCAGGGGGAAGGGCTGGGTCTGATGCTTGAAGGAAAATCCCAGGACGTGGTGAGAGGAGCAGCAAGCTGGCTGGAGTTGCGGGACGGGCAGCGTGTCCACTATACAGGGTCAGGGGCAGCGGAGGCCAAAGGCACCCCGAAGGCCAAAAGTTTATCCCATTTCTTCGTTGCCTGGCCTGTAGTTAAACATCAGAGACCCCCGCTCCCCTCTGAACACCACTGCAACAGATTCCAATGGCACAGATAATGTGCGGTGTGTGTCCCTATGATGTGCCGGGCCGGGTTCTGGGCAGCGGGATAGGAAGACCACAAAGCAAAAGACCTGCCTTTTAGGAGCCCAGGGTTTAGCAAGAGAAGCAGGCACATATATAAATAAAGAGGAAACCAATGTGTCAGGGCGATTCGTGGGTAAGCTTATGCTGGAATCCCCTGGAAGACGATGGCACGGCTAAGTTCTAGACAATTCGAAGCTCTCCCGAGTTGTATTTTCAGCTACGGAGGGCTTTGCGCACTAAATTCATCATCAAATGGGGGTGCGCCTCCAGGGCTGAAAAGGAAACTCAACATTGGCCCGTGCTGTGGGTAAGGCACTGCCCCTCTCCCACGGTGGGGGCAGGGTGGTGGTCAGGGGCTCCAGTCTCAGCTCTCCATGGGGGAAAAGAACAAAGAGCAAGGGCACCTGCTGTGGGCTGAACTATGGCCCCCACGAAATCCGTATGTTGAAGTCTTCACACCCAGCCCCCACCCCGAGTGGGACTGGTTTTGGAGACAGGGCCTTTAAAGGAGTGACTGAGTTCACAGGAGGATGGGAGGGTAGTCCTAATCCAACCGACCTTCTGGGAAGAGGGGATCCAGACACAGACAGCTGCTGGGGATGCATGCTTCCTGGGAAGCGTGAGGCTGGGAGCCAAGGAGATAGACCTCAGGAGCAACCAACCCGCCAGCACCTTGATCTTGGACTTCCGGCCTCAAGAACTGTGAGAAAGTCAGTTTCTGTCCTCTGGGCCTAGTCTGCCTACCACCCAGCATCCCCCAGTCTGGGGTCCCATTCGTTACGGCAGGCCCGAGCAGAGGAAGACAGCAGCACCCTTCCCTCTTCTCAGGCTTCCATCCTAAAGCCGGGAGCCGGACGAACTCGGTGACCACAGCGCCCCACGGGCTGGTCCATGCAGAGGATCAGGCTCCCCGGCCATCTGCGCCAGCCTCGTGCTGCCTCTGCTCCAGAAGCAGCTCCCTGGCAGCCGGCACACCCAAAGGAGCTAGACGCCAGCCGTCCCGCCGCTCGCACGCAGACCGAGAGCTGAGCTGCCGCCCTTGACAATGCCCATGGAGGTGCACCCCGCTCTTGGACTTTCCAATTCCAACCCCCTAGGCCCACGCGGCCCCCGGGGGGTTTCCCAATTTTACGTTCACCACCATCTCGCTGGCTCTGACTGTGGTTCCTTCACCTACAGTCCCCAGTTCTCTTCCTCGGGGCAGGGGGCACCACGTGGGTCCTTCTGTATCTAGCCCAGAACACGCTTCTTAAAAGCTCTCTGCTCTCCACACCGAACCACTCCCTAAACGGAGACTGTGGGTCTCCTTTTGGCCAGTGTGTCCCCAGCACCCACACAAAGCCTCCACACCTCCAAGCCCGACATATACCCCAAGGTCAGGTGTGCAGGCTGGGTAAACAGACAATACACGGGATTTTTCCAATAGCTCTGTGTATTCTTCTCATGGCAGGACTGGAGAGCCGAGTGATAGCATTACCCATGATTTATGTGGAATGTGGTTTCCCTCTTATCAAGGATGAAGGGGTAGGTGTGGAAAACCCCAGAGCACCTTCCGACGGAACACAGACATGGACACAGCATCCACTGCTAATTTCCCCTGGGGGAGAAGCACCCTGTCACCGTGGCATCAAATCTCAGTGTTGTGTGAGCCTTTCCCTTTATACAGCACATGGCACGCACTGGGACGGAACACCGTTGTGGGTAATGGTTTCCCCAGCTATCGGGAAACATACACAGGCTTCCTGGACCCCATACTCCCTCTAAAACTGTTTTCGGATCCAGCATGCCCTATATGAACGCCCTTCCTTGTTCCTGTTCTTTCTGTTTGCAGCCTTCCCTCAGAAAGAGTTTTGCGTCTGGACAATGAAATTGAACTTGCCTAAAGGGCAGGGAACAACATATAATCATAAATTGAAAACTCGCAAGTTGGAAAGAAGTCGCTGGAGGCAAAGAGGTGGTGGAGGACTGTAAGATTTCGATTTCGGTAGCAGTGTCAGCATGCTCTAGCAGCCCGAAGACCCAGCAGGGGCCGAGGGGGTGGGGGCTGGGGAAGGGACACTGGCCTGGGGCACTGGGAAGACCCAACATCGATTGACAGGCCCGCCGCCTTTGGTAAATGCGCTGCTCGGTACAGGGAAAGAAAGCAGTTAGGAAAGAACAGGGGGAACCCAGGTTCAGATTCTAGCTCTGCCGTGGGAATGTCTACACCTGCTGACGTGAGGTGGATGTCACCTCCTCCTTGGAGGCTTCCAATTCTTCCCCTTAAAATGAAATCCGTGCATCAGCCATCCAAGGTGCCGTGGCTACATGAAGTGCCAAACTCAAGGCCTTTCTGTTGGAAGGACTGGATGAGGAACTCTGTTCATCCGGGCTGCCCGTCTATCATTTTTCTGTGACTTGCTGTAACCAATCACCGCAAACTTGGGACTCAAAACAACAACAAAAAGGGATCCTCTCCTGGTTCTGGAGGCCACCAAGTCACAGTCAAGGGGCTGGCCGAGTCTTGCTCCCTCCAAAGGCTCCAAGGGACAATGTGCTCCTTGTCTCCTCCAGCCCCGGGTGGCTGTCCGCCCTCCGTGTGGTCACATCACTCCAGTCTCTGCCTTGTCTTCACATGGCCTTCTCTTCCACATCTCTGTCTTCCCTTCTTTTGCCCCTACTTGTCATTGGCTTTAGGTCCCACCTGGATGATCCAAGATGAAATCAGCTCAAGATCCTTTTTTTTATATAATTTTCTAAAGATTTTATTTATTTATTTATTTGAGAGAAAGAAAGTGAGTGAAAGAGAGAGCAAGAGCAGGGGGTTAGGGCAGAGGGAGAAAGAGACTCCCCACTGAGCAGGGCGCGCGATGCCGGGCTTGATCCCAGGACCCTAAGATCATGACCTGAGCCGAAGGCAGACACTTCACCGACTGAGCCCCCAGGCCTCCCCAGCTCAAGATCCTTAATTTAATCACATCTACAAAGACCCCCTTCAAAAGAGGTCCTATTCACAGGTTCCAGTGGTTAAGTCAAGGACAAATCTTAGGAGGTCACCATTTAACCCACTATACTCCCTACCGCCAGACATTTTGCCAACGTCAGAGGACATTTTTTATCGTCATGACTTGGCAGGGGCATGGAGGGTAGGACCTGCTACTGGTACCCGGAGAGGGTGGAGGCCAGAGATGCTGCTGAACCTCCTACGACACACAGGACAGCCCCACAACAAAGAACGACCCAACCCCAAACGCCAACAGCTCTAAGCTTCAGAAACCCTGCTTCAAAGCTTGCTAGAAACTGCTATTCCCTCTTCCTCCGAGACTCCCCCACCTTACACACCTACGGTGACTTTGTCTCGTTATCCTACTCACCATGCAATCCTGTATTAGAGTTCCTCCAGAGCACGTGTCTATGGAAATCACCTCACTGATTCCCTCTCTCATTTGCTAGCTCTTCCCCCACCTTCTCTCTAAGACACACACATCCTAGACTGACCACAAGCTCCAGGAGAGCGGGACATTGTCCCCATCAGAGCCACATCTCTGTGCTGAGGACAGAGTGGATGCTCCATAAATACTTTTTTGCTGGGAGATTGGATGAACCAGCCAACGCCCAAGAAGGGAGTAGTACCCAGAGGCACCCTCCGTGCCATCTTCTCCCTGCAACTCTTCAACATGCCAGTGCCTTTGGGGTGACACAGCTTCCGGGACCAGTGGATATATGGAGGGCTCCTTTTCCACAGATCTTAGACAGTAGAGAATATCTTTCTTCTCCCTCTGGTGAGCTGAAGTCAACACAAGAGTTGCAGGCACGTCTGTGCTATTGTGATAAGCGCCCTGATACCACAAATGCAGTTGGAGACACTATTCCTGACCTCGGCAAGCCTGGACTGTCATTGAGGAGACAAGGCTGAACACGGATAAGACAGTATTTGAAGAGGCGGCAGGTGGAGTGGGGCTGGAGGAAGCAATCACTATGCAGAGAAGGGTGAAGGGAGGTCTCAGGTCCGCTCAGGCTGCTACAAGAAATCACTGCAGACTAGGAGCTTAAACAGCAAACACTTACTTCTCACAGTTCCGGAGGCTGGGGAGTCCAAGATCAAGGTGCCAGCAGGTTCAGTTTTGGTGGGGGCCTGCTTCCTGGCTTACAGACAGTCATCTTCCTGATGTACCCTCACATGGCAGAGGGAGAGGAAACAAGTTTCCTGGTGTCTCCACTTCCTGGCGCACTAATCCCATCATGGGAGCGCCCCTCGCATGACCTCAGCTGACCCTAATCACGATCCAAAGGCCCCACCTCCGTATGCCATCACGTTGGTGATTAGGGGCTCAACATATCAATTGTGGAGAGACACAAACATTCAGTCACAGCATGTGCTGAAGAAGTCATCATAGAAGAGGCAGGCAAACCATGACCTTGGCTTGAGTCTGGATGGATGGGGAGGGTTTATATTGGGGGAGAGCTCTTCCAACGGGGTAGCCACAGAAGTGTGGTCCTAGAGAAATGAAGGAAGACGCCTAGGTCACTTTGGGGCTGGTGGAGCGGAGCCCCTAGGAGAGGGTGGCAGCAGGGACGGGATGAAGTAGGGTCTAATTACACACTGCCCTTGACCATTGGAATATGTGTCTGATCCATAGATAATATGGGGCCACTGGAGGCTGGGTTTGCTGTTGTTGTTGTTGTTTGGAGTCTTTTTTGTTTTTGTTTTTTCAGACTTTAGTTTTTCGTCTACGGCAAAACTGAGAAGGAGGTATGGAGACCTCCCACATCCTCCCTGTACCCACTCCTGCACAGCCTCCCTATTACCAACATCTCAACGTCCCCCACCGGAGTGGTAGACTTGGTACAGCTGATGAGCCCGCGCCCACACATCCCAGTCACCCAGAGTCCATAGTTGACATCAGGGCTCGCTCCTGGTATATTTTCTAAGCATTTGGGCAAACGTATAATAACATGTATCCATCACTACGGTATCATTAAAGGCCTCTAAGTAAGGCAGGCCACCACAAGAACAGTGATTTGGGAAGATGTGTCTTATAGAAACAGAATGGCCAGGCAAAGGAAGGAAAGGGGGCCGCAGAGAGAGGCCTCTCCCTGCAGACTGTGGCAGCGATCTAGGCAGGAAATGGTTAACTCCACCGGAATTGGTGACTTCCACCAGGAGAAGCCTGGAAACCTCCCTCACTTTTCCCTCCTGGCCTTTTCATTTCCTCTCCCCTCCCAAGCAGCCAGATTCTCACTTAAAAGTTCATTTGAATATCCACGAGATCAGAGTGATTCTCTTTGCTACAACAATGCATTAATTTCCATTGATGGAGAAGGGAGTCACAGAAAGTGCTGGAGGGAGTGCATGTTAAGGAGGCTGACAGCGGAGGCAGACACCCCTCTCACCCAAAACGCTATAGCTGCATTGCCTCAATTCCTTAAAATCCAGGGCCTTGACACTTCCTGAATGCAGCTTGGGTGGGAAGAGTGAGAAGGCAGGAAAGTGGGGCTTCACCCTCTGCAGGAAAATGGCAATGAAATCCCCAATTATGTAGTTGTGCCAACAAGAAGAAAATCTGGTTACCTAAGTCGTGGCATAGAAATAGTGACAGCAATTGCAGGAAATAGCTGAGGCGGTCTTCGGCGGATGGGTACTCCCGAGTTAAGTTTTGCATCTTCTCTGGATTTCAAGACTCTCTCTGCCTACCCCCCGTGCCCCGGCTTTGCTATGGAGAGTAGTCTTGCCTCTTGAAAGAGCAGAGTGGAAACACCGATCTTCTAAAAGATCACGAATCCAGTTATTCGAGTCCAAGTAGGGAAATGCAAGTATGTCAGACCAAAGGCGGGCACTGCAATCAAGCTGAACGTAACACAGGCACTTGAAAAAGGCAAGGACAAAAAATTTCTAGATCTTAAGGCATGATATTGCAGAAAGTTACAAGCCAGTGGGAAGAGTGTGTTTACAGAGAAGGCTTCAGAAGGACAATCCATTTCAAGGATTCGAAGGCACTCACAGCTCAAAACTTAGAGACCATGTAGATTACAAAAACGAAGGTGGTAGGCACAGTTTGCTACTTTATAACCAGGAGACTATTGCTTCTGCTGTGACATTCAAAAAGCAGGGGGTAAAAAGCAGAATATTCCTCTATTGCAATGGAACAGAATAGAGAATATCAGTTCATCAGCCATGTGAGCTGGGCTGGGTGAGCAACCATCTCCCAGAGCCTCAGTTTCCCTCTCTTTCAGGTGGGAGGAGAGCCTCCGGATTGAGGCGGGAATGAAATGGGAGGATGCTAATCAGCGGAAGGCCGAGTCTATGTGGTCTAGGCTGAACGAAGTGGAAGCCGGGAAGAGAGCCACCCCTAAGGGCATGGGAGGGGCTCTAACATTCGGTCCAAGCACAGAACAATGAAAGACAGCACGATGACATGTCCACACCATGGGCTGCAAAGCCCTCCTGTCCCTTTGGGGTCCGACAACTAACTGTCCACACAGGGAAAATAATGACCCCGACACGGTCAGCTTCAGTCTCTGCCTCCAGCCCCGCAGAACCCCATGGGGCGAGAGGCCCGAGCTTCTGAGCGGAGCTCGTGATGTGAGAAAAGCCTGGAGACACAGAAGAAATGCCTTCCCCTTGGCCAGTCAGGAAGGGTCTGCCTCTTCCCCTAAAACCGGATAGGCTACACTTCCTTCTCACTGTGAACCCAAAACTCAGCCTGCAGGAAGGAAGCACGCTTTTAAAGGGGCTAAAGCTGAATGTTTTCCTTGGGGACCAGCGTTGGAATGTTTTCCGTCTTCCCCAGCGTTGGTCCGGAGAAAAGATGGAGAATCCTGGTTTTACCGGAGGGTTTGGACACTGACAGACTCGCCAAGGCTACCCAGCCACGGCGCCTCTGGTGATCCTGGCGAACATGAAGCCCACTGTTTTCCCAACAACTCAGTGAGGGAAGGCAGGAAACCAATCGGTGGCACTCTTTCAAAGACCTTGGCAGTCCTGGGGCCAATTCCCGGGCAGATGTTTAACCAGCAGACAAGTAATGGAATTCCACTAAAGCATTCCAGCTTGATCCCTAATTACATTGCAACGCACTGTGATCCTTTTGTGCCCTCTGGTACTCGGTCTTCCCATCCATAAAATGGGAGAGCATGGCCAGGTGAACTCTAAGATCTCTTTCTTGTTCCAACAACCTCGTGGATGTTCTGTGTCCAAGAAAGGGTCAGCATCTGCAGTCAGCATGTGAGGCAAAAAATTAACCTGATAAATTGTTTATATTGCCCATCCAGTACCCTGGCTTGGGGTTTTAGTTATTCAGTTCGATGCATCAAGTTTCATGGACTCAAAAGTTGAGACTCACTGAGCAAGAGAAAGAAAGGAGCTAAGAGAGAAGGCTGGCATCAGAGCCTTCAAACCATTGTGTCTTTCAGATAACTACCAAACCCCAGATGGTGAAAAGTGGGGGTCATGGGGGATAACATGCTACTTCTTGACTATGGGATTTGACCCATCCTGAAAAACCCATGGAGCCTCCTTAACTCACACTATAGATTCATTTCTTGCTATAGGATTAAGTAAGAGTTTACATGTAAAGAAGCATCTAGCACCTAGTACCTACCTTTAGGACCTACTACCTGGTAGGTAGGCAATACATGCATTATTCTGCATACAAAGCTCGCATTTTCGATATTCTTTGGGGAACTGTAAAAGAGAACATGGCTGCCCATCCTTGCAAACTGGGTCTTGCCATTGTGACCCCAGCACACAGCTGTCCCACACGCGCCCTCATCTCATGCCCCCAGTCCCTGGAGTAAGCTTCCAAAGTCAGCAGAAGAATAGCAATGCAATTCCACGCCAAGCTCACACGTGGGAAACCTCTTGGTAAACTGGGAAACAGTACACACCAGTGACCAGTTACTCCCATCATCATCCATCTGGCCGAAGGGACAGAGCTGGACCTTCTGGCAATGGTGGCTAATTACCCAATGCTGGCATGCTCACCGTGTTGGAGAAGGAGATGAAAGATCAGAGAAGCTAAGGGACTTGGCCGAGGTCACTCTGACGTTACACTCAAGGTTACAGTGGTGGAGTTGAGATTCACTTGAGTGAAGCTGTTCTAAAGGAGAGGCCCATCTTCCTTCTTCACCTCCCCACCCCCTGACTGAGACCCGCTGAGCCTCCTGCTCCACAAAAAATACTGTTAAGGACTGGATCGTGTCCCCCAAATTCATTCATCGAACCCTCAATGTGTGGGTGTTTGGAGGTGGGGCCTTTGGGAGGTGATTAAGGCTAGACAGGTCATAAGGGTGGGGCCCCATGATGGGATCAATGGCTTTATAAGGAGAAAGAGAGAGAGAGTGAGAGAGAGAGAGAGAGGCATCTGAGCTTGATCTCTTCAGCCTGAAGACACAGCGAGAAGGCAGCTGTCCACTAGCCAAGAAGAACATCTCCCCAGAAACTCAATCAGTGGGAACCTTGACCTTAGACTTCCAGCCTCCGGAACTTCAGACAGACAGCAAGAGAGGCCGGGCAGAAAGAGCTGCGTAGGGTGTGGGGGTGTGTACACGACACACCTGGATTCCAAACTCCACACCTCCGAACAGGGGGCAAACCGCTTCTCCCGTCCTGGCTCTTAGTTTCGTCATCTATATGTGGGACTAAATGCATGAGGAGTCGTACTGGGCACGACGCTAGAGACACTCGGCGTTTCCAGCAGGCAGTGAGCTCTCAGCCATGGTAGATTAAAAACTACGTGGATGTGAGTCTAGACTGACACCGTGTCATCGCTTTTAGGAGTGAAGGTATTGAAAGTCATGATTTAAGGCACAACCTGGTATCTGAAAGGAGAAATCCGACAGCCCATTACCAGTACCAGTGGTAAACCGGAGAATGCAGGAGGGAGGGAGGGAAGGGACAAGGAAAGGCGCCCAAGTACAGGGCAGGCCCCAGGGTGACACTGGTGGACAGGAGGTGGGGGTGTGGGGACATGATCCCGGTGCCTGGAATGAGGGATTCCAGAGAGTTCCAGGCTATGGAGGAGAAAGTGGCATCAAATCCTGAAACCACCTCATTCCTAAGTCAGGCACCCCCTGGAGCCATGTCCTGACCGCCCCCCATTTAGAAGGCAGCTATGGGGAGGGCCAGCATCCTGCTCCAGAATCATGTCCTGCTCTGCCCAACAGCTGAAACATGGCAAATCCAGTCATCGCACGGGCAATCTCCATGGCCCAGATATGACCAAGCTGCCTTGGGTCTGAGGGACGGAACGGGTCCAGGTTCAGGCGCTGGGTTCCTGAGAGGCTGACCGCGCTGTGGGGAGACCCTTCTCAGCGCCCTTCCTCCCCACACCACATGGGGGGCCCCGCAGAGGACTTGCTGAGCTCTGAGGAAAGAGTGCCTTCGCCTGGACATTCACTGCCAGCTTTGGGTCCTTCCCCCAACCCCCCCACTGACATTTTCCCTTCTTCCCAGACTTGGAAGCAGGTTCAGGACAATGCCTCTCAGACTCAGAAGGCCACAGGTCGCCAGCCAAGAGATGTCCCCATCGTCTTCTTTGTTCCACTGTTGTTTGAGAGTTCCCACTGTGCAAAGCCCTTTTCGTGAATGATGTAATTGGGTTTTTACCAAATGACACAGGAACGGGAGATGGGAGACCAGGCTTGGGAAGATTCGATAGTCGCCCAAGGTCATCAGAGGGCTGGTCAGTGCAGAGCTCTGACGGCCCCCCCAGCACCATGGTCAGGAGCTCAGACTCTGCAGCCAGACCGCCTGTGTCCTCATCTCAGACCTTTTGCTCATTCGCTGTGTAATTCAGGGAAACTGCCTTAACCTCTCTTGAGTTTCCATTCCCTCATCTGTAAAACAGGGAAAATCAACTCAAACATGGAAATATCTTAGAGAACGGCCAAGCACAAAGCAAACGTTTAATAAACAACATCGAGGGTCACTCCCCCATTTGTCTGACTTTGAAGTCCTGGTGAATCGGGCATCTGCGTTTCTGTGTGACTGTTCTTTTCGCGTCACTCTCTGTGTAAGTAAAGACTGTGAAAAGCCCAGCTAAGAAAGCAGTGTACTATTGGCTCTTCTGTCCCCATTACTCCTCAGCAGCTGCCACAGTGTTGACAGAGCACTTGCCACCAAACATCTGCCTTCTCCGCCGGCCCCGGCTCCCCTGAAGGCAGTAACTGATTTGCTTTTATGCCTGAGGACCGAGCAGCCCCACTGCTGTGATATTACTCAGCCAGCCCTGAAACTGTCCAGGGGTCCCTGATGCTGAGAACAGGGGGGCGTGAAGGAAGGAGCATCTCCCAGAGACAAATCTACATAGGGAAATAAAGAGTAAGAGTTTAGGGAGAGGGTGCACCGAGAGAAGGCGGAGGAGCTTCTGTGGAGGTCGGCCGGGCCCAACGCTGTCCTGGACGGTTCCTGTGCATCCTCGCACTTACTGCCCATGCGTACTGGGCTGAGGCAATTACCAGTACTATTCTCCCTTTTCACAGATGAGGCTCAGAGATGACACCTGCTCACGGTGCTATAGCTGATACAAGGCGAAGCTAGCTCCCAGAAGAGGAACTTTTCAGACTTTTGTGCTGGGCAGCAAACCCGTTTCCCCAGCGGAGGCTATTCAGGGTTCCGTGGTGTATCAGTCGTCCGCTGCTATGTAACAAATCGCCTTGGACTTAAGAGTTTAAGGCAACACCCGTTTACTATCTCCTGGTTTCTGTAGGTCAGAAGTCAGGTGCGTGGGGATGAGGTCTTTCTTCACGGTCTCTTAAGGCTGAAATCTGGGTGTTGGCTGGGCCAGGCTGTAGTCAGGAGGGTCTGCGCGAGAATGGGCCTGTGGGCTCATTCAGGTTGTTGCAGAATCAGTGTCTTGTGGCTGCGGGACCGACGCAGCTGCTCCCTCACCGCTGCTAGAGGCCATGGACAGGCCTTTCTCATGTGGCGTCCTCCGCCTTCAAACCAGCAAGTCAGGTCCTTCTCATGCTTCTGATTCCTCTGACTTCTTCTGCCACCAGCCAAGAAAACTCTGCCTTGAAAAGCTCATATGTGGAGCTCCTGGGTGGCTCAGTCGGTTAAGCGGTTGCCTTCGGCTAAGGTCATGATCTCAAGGTCCTGAGATCGAGCTCTGCATCAGGCTCCCTGCTCAATGGGGAGCCTGCTTCTCCCTCTCCCTCTGCCTGCCTCTCTGCCTACCTGTGCTCTCTATCTCTCTGTCAGATAAATAAATAAAATCTTAAAAAAAATAAAAAGGCTCATGCGTTACATATGCCCACTTGGGTAGTGTCCCTTCGCCATATAACATAACATAATCCCGGGAAGGACATCGCATCATACCCACAATGGAAGGGGAGGAGGGCTTCATAAAAGCAAGTGTCATTGGGAGCCATTCTGCCTGTGAGGAGCCAAAGACCAGAAAGGAACTCAGGAGTTCTGATGCCTCATTCTCCAGACACTGGGCATTAGTCGGGGATGACGGGAGTGGGAAACATCTCTCTGACCCCGGCTATGGCACCTGCTCCACTGACAGAACCTGGATCTCAAAACCAAGAGCATGATTCAGTGTCTCCATGACACATGGTTCGTGGATCCAGTCTTAGCTGCTGAGCTAAGATGACGTGTAGAAAGGAGAGCAGTGCAGAGAAACCACAGGCCTCCTTTGTTTTCCTCCTCCCTCCCTTCCTTCTTCCTCTTTATTCTTACCGGCACCTGCCATGTGCCAGGTGCGGGACTAGGTCCTGGTGGTACAGCAGTTGGCAAGTCCAGCAAAATAACGTGTCCTCATGAACTATACGATCGTGAGCAGTGGTCAGCAAACTTTTCTGCAAAGGGCCAGATAACAAACACGACCAGCTTTAGAGTCCTCCACAGCAGCTACTCAACTCTACCACCGCAGCAGGAGAGCAACCCCAGGCAATAGTAAAAGAATCAGAGAGGCTGTGTTCCAATAAAACTTTATGGATAAAAACAAATGGGGGGCCACTTTGGGTCTGCAGAATGTACCCACTTAGCCTTGGTCGACTGGGGTAGGACCGAGAACATACAGGGAAACAAATAAACAAGATCATGACAAACTGCTGTTGCAGGAAGTGCAGAGGATGCTGTGACAGAATAAATTGCAGCGGGAAGTCATTTCTGTAGACAGAGTGGTCAGGGAAGACATCGCTGAAGAAGTGACATTTAAACAGAGACCTAGGAAAGACAAGAAGTGGATGACAGGGAAAGAGAGTTCTGGACAGGACAACCGGCTGGTGCAAAGCACCTGAGGCAAGAAGGAACTTGGGCTGTCCCAGCACAGAAAAGAGACCAGACAGGATGAGCGAGGCTTCTGCTCTGAGTGGGGCGGGAAACCCCGGGGGGCTGAAGCAGCCGGCCCACCGCCCACCCGTCTGACGTGCACCCTGACACCCGGCTCGGGAAAGGGCAGTAGCCGTCCCGGGCACAGGTCCCCTGAGTTGGAACGACTTCTCCGACAGGCGTGAAAGCACACAAAGCCTCAGACAGTCCTCAGCACAAACGGCCACTCACTTCTAAGAAACAGTTAAAAAAACGAAATTTGAAGGGGCGGGGCTGGGTGTGGGTCGGGGGTGGGAGGAGCCTGCAGGACGGTCATTGTCCTACGCAAAGAAGCAAAGATCTCGGCCAGAACCCCAGGCTGGTGACACCCACCCCTCTTCTCTGCCCCGGCCACATGCTTCACAGACTACCTGCGACGACCGGGTCAGAGCAAGGTGGTGGTTTGTCAAAGTTGAACTGAAGGCCTCCTGCGACCAACCGTAAGTCCCTTCATGGCCGCATGTCCTATTTAAAAAACAAAACGGGACCAAAAGTAAAGATATAAAGTGGTCTGAAAGCTCAGAGCCATCACAACATGGACTTTGCTTTAACGATTCCAGTGGAAAATCTTCAGAGCTGGGGGGGGGGGGGCAGGTCTGGGGGTAAGGGCGTGGTACAGGGGATGGGGGGACTTTGTGGTTAAGCAGGCCCCGGTCCATGAAAGCAGTGTTTGCTCGGGCGGGCACTATGGGTTCACTCCTGGGCAGGGGCAACGCTGAACCCTGGTGACTCACAGGGCTTGTCATCCTCACCCTCTGGGCTCACAGAGCTGAGGAGCCACCACGTAGAAGGGGTCTACCAGCCAAGCCTACTGCACAGTCCCCGTGTCCCCCGCCTACAAGAATCACACGGGCTGGTGAGCATCCCCAGGGCTCAGGGAGCCTTTTGTCTCTTTTTGATCGATCCCCGACCCAGGCGGCCAGCATAGGTCCAGTGAGTAAACATGCGGTGCTTACTAAGTGCGTAAGAGCTAGATCACAAAGCGGGAATGGCTGCCCTTGCAGAAATGGCTCAGAACCCTCCAGACACGCTCACTGAGAACCATCTGAATGATGACTGACGTGCCGGCCAAGGATGTGGAAGTACCATCAGCAGCAGGCCCAGGAGTAACAACAAAGAAATAAAGCATGCCCCTGGGTATGGGGATAATTCTCTGTAAAGGGGAGGCAGAAAGCAAAGGTTGAATGAAAGATTCTAGGGCATGGGTCAAAAGCCAAAAATCCCTGGGGGCACCTGGGTGGCTCAGTCAGTTGAGCATCCGACTCTTGGTCTCAGATCAGGTTGGGATCTCAGGGTCATGAGATCGAGACGGGAATCAGGCTCCACCTTCAGCATGGAGTCTGCTTGGGATTCTCTCCTTCTGACCCTCCCCCCTTGCTCTCTCACTCTCAAAATAAATAAGATCTTAAAAAAAAAAAAAAAAGGGAAAAAATACCTGGAGAAATCTATAAAGACCTTCTCAAACTCAACACCCAAAGAAAAAATAATCCAATCAAGAAATGGGCAGAAGACATGAACAGACATTTCTGCAAAAAGGACAACAGACACATGAAAAAGTGCTCAACATCACTCGGGATTAGGGAAATACAAATCAAAAACACAGTGAGATACCACCTCAAACCAGTCGGAATGGCTAAAATTAACCAGTCAGGAAACAACAGGTGTTGGCAAGGATGCGGAAAAAGGGGAACCCTCCTACACTGTTGGTGGGAATGCAAGCTAGTGCAGCCACTCCGGAAAACAGTATGGAGGTTCCTCGAAAAGTTGAAAATAGAGCTACCCTACGACCCAGCAATTGCACTACTGGGTATTCACCCTAAAGATACAAATGTAGTGATCTGAAGGGGCACGTGCACCCAAATGTTTATAGCAGCAATGTCCACAATAGCCAAACTATGGAAAGAACCTAGATGTCCATCAACAGATGAATGGACAAAGATGTGGCATATATACACAATGGAACACTATGTAGCCATCAAGAGAAACGAAATCTTGCCATTGCAACGATGTGGATGGAACTAGAGGGTATTATGCTAAGCAAAATAAGTCAATCAGAGAAAGAAAATTATCATATGATCTCTCTGTTATGAAGAATTTGAGAGGCAGGGCAGTGGGGGCAGGGGGAGAAATGAAACAAGATGGGATCTGGAGGGAGACAAACCATAAGAGACTCTTAATCTCATGAAACAAACTGAGGGTTGCTGGGGGTGGGGGGAGGATGGGGTGGCTGCATTATGGACATCAGGGAGGTATGTGCTACGGTGAATGCTGTAAAATGTGTAAGTCTGATGATTCACAGACATGTATCCTGGGGCAAATAATACATTATATGTTAGTAAAAAAAAATATATATATATATATATATGTATATGTATAAAATAAAATAGATAGATATAAAATACCTGGAAAAGGGGAAACAACCTGTCACTTTCAGATACTTGGACAAAGTCTTTGGCCTTCAAATCCCGAGGTTGCAGTGAGTGACAAGCTAGTCTTCGCCTTCTGTGAACCCAGCACCTTGTGTGGCCTCTGCCCTCTGGGTTCTCTACTGAGGCAGCATGGGTACTCGGCACAGTTATCAAGAGTTTTCTACATTCCACGCACAGAGCTGGGAGCCGAGATGGCGGTAGTGGACATGAGGCCCCAGAAAAGGTGGAGACAGAACACCAAGGCTAAAGGGTGACAGAGAATCCCGGGAGCCAGCAGGGCCCAAGGACCAGGGCAGCTGCGTCCCCAGAGCTCGGGAGCAGGAAGGGCCTACCATCACCCAAGCCAAGTCTGTGCTCCTAAAAGCTGGGTCATCAAATCTTGGAATTGAGACAGGTGACAAGGGACAGTGACCAAAGGGACAGAGAGGCATGCAAGAAGCCCCAGCCCCAAAGGGAATCAGGAAAACAGTTAAGACCAAGATCATTCTTTACGGAAAAGAGGACCTGAGAAGAGGACAAAGAAGGGGCCTCGCTGGCTTGCCTGACTGGGCAGGTCTACA
Source organism: Nasua narica (assembly GCA_028533885.1). Taxonomy (NCBI): domain Eukaryota; kingdom Metazoa; phylum Chordata; class Mammalia; order Carnivora; family Procyonidae; genus Nasua; species Nasua narica. Next base: position 8,962,239 of record CM052798.1, on the reverse strand, counting down.
CCGGGGGATGGGGGGTCAGAACCGGCCATGGGTCATAAGTCTGTGGTCAGACAAGGCAGAGCTCTCCGCCTGGAGGGTCTCAGGCTCAGGAATTCAGGCCAGAGGTTAGAATCCAGGGAAAGAGTTGGGGTAACAGGAATGGGGCTCCAGAAGGAACCCTGACCCACCTCGTCTGTGAGGACAAACAGGGCTGGTGATGCCCACACAGGCTCTTGTTCAAGATGTCCCGTTGGATGCGGCTGGGAGAGAGCCTGCCCCTTTGTGTGAATGAGAAGAAGGAACCACCTCCTTCAGGCCCTGATCCCACCGGACCCCTCCAGCTTCGTGGGCCAGCTGTGTCATCACGTTTGCCCTGGAGCTGGCGCCCCCGATGCACATGCCCTAGACACAGAGGCTGTCTGTCCTGTGCCCCCAGTGACACCTGACGCACAGAAGGCCCTCACTGAACATCCCTGTGTCAAGTATCAGATGAAGCGTTCGCCTTCCCCAGCAGCGCTGCTGCACTTCAAGCCGAGGCAGAAGCCAGCGGAGGCCGTTTTAACCCCACGCCCTTGTGCGCGCTCTCTATAGCAGCACTGTGCAAAGAAACAGAATGTGAGCCGTGCGTGCAAGTGGCAGTTTCTGGAAGCCTCACTACACAAGGAAAGGAAAAGAAGCAGGTGAAATGCATTTTAATCATGTATTAAACCAACCTATCCCAAATATTATCATTAAAATTTTGACGCATAGTTAATATAGAAAGACATTAGTAAGATATCACACAGTCTTTTTTCCATCCCAAATCGTTGAAATCCACGGTGTGTTTGATATGTAAGCACAGTTGGAGCAGCCACAGTCATGGGCTCAGTAGTCCATATGGCTCCTGGCATATCAGGAAGACAGCATATCAGGAACCTATGGTTTCAAGGGAAAAATAATTCCAGAAACCTAGAAAAAAATCTTTCCACATCATGCAAATAAAACCCGCTACGAGAAATGGATGAACATATAATACAGGCCAACAAAATAAAAAATTATTCAGATCAGGGGCACCTGGGGGGCTCAGCCGGTTGAGGATCTCTTGGTTTCAGCTCAGGTCATGATCTTGGGGTTGCAGGGTCAGGCTCCACGCTCAGTGGAGAGTCTGCTTGGGATTCTCTCTCTCCCGCTACCTCTGCCCCTCCCTCCCTGCTTCCTCGCTCTCTCTTTCTCTCTCCTTAAAAATATTATTCAGATTCTAAGAGCCTCTTGCTACTAGCATTGCTGTGAGTTGTATATGCCACACCTATATGTGCTCGGGAGAGGGCCTGGTACCCAGTAAGATCCTTTATGCCAATGGGCCAAATGCAATTGGAGTCTAAATTCTTCCACAGTTACATGAACTTGCATTTGAAGTGGGACGTGGATGCACGTGAACATATCTTGTGCAACCCCAGACCGGGGAGTTCCTCAGGGTTGGCAAGGGAGCAAGCATGCCTGGAAGCCGTGGTGGGCCTGCCATTGGCAGGTGAAGAGAAACGGAACATCCAGCTGAAGTAGGGGAGCTGAGGGCCAAGGAGCCAGACAAAAACCATCCTGCTGACTACATACTTTTTTCAAAAACAGAGCAAATGTGCACAGCACCGTGGATGCCATGAATAAGACTTGCTTTTTTTTTTCCTGCCTGTCAAGCCACTTATTAATCATAACATATTATTGCTCTGCTGGTTCACTATGTGCAGTGAAACACCAGGCTCCAGCTGAGAACAGAACTGACGAGAACAAAATTGGACGGCAAGAAAAGAGCAAAATTAACGTAGGCTCAAGCACAAGGAGGAGGAAACGTCCTCCATCCTCTCAGAACTGATTTTCACAGCAATCAGAAAAATAAAGCGCAAACTCGAATAGAGGTTTAGCGCAGCTACTACTTTCGGCCTTGGTCTTTTTGAGAAAGAGGGCTGTTCCGGGGAGAGGGCTCCGGAGGCGAGGAGTGGAAGCTGAATGGGGCAGAGGCTCCAGGCGTGGCCAACACCTTTTCAAGGCAGCTGCAAATTGCAGTCATTACCATCAAGGTTCACGCTGGGCTGGGCAGGTAGGAAATCAAACTGACGTGCCGAGAAGAAACAGAAGGAAAAATATCGGAAAGGAGAAACGCTCAAAGGCACTCTTGATGTAGCAGAAGGGACATTCGGGATCACAGCAGAGAAGAAATGACAAGAAAGAAAGGTAGGTCACAGGTCCTGGTAGGCACCTGCCAACATTTCAAAACAAGCTGAAGGATGGACAGGAGAAAAAGAAGATTGAAACACACACATGCACACCCGCACATGCACACACAGCCCCTCAGATATTCATCAAAGTCCTTAAGAACTGAATCTATACTTGGTTGTGATCAAAAGGAACTTCAGAGGAAGGCGAGTTTCCAGAGCATCATCAGGGTTTGAAATGGATAAATGGATCATCGCCACTACTGGAGGTCATGAGCCCACCCTCTTCGTGAGGCCCTCTGTCCCCCCTGTGAATTCTTCCCTGCACAGAATGGAATAGAAACACCTGGCCGAGTCTTAGGACCTCACTCTGATTCAATGCTGCCTGTCAGACCGCAGCACTTTCGAATCCTCCCTCGGGGATCTTCGGTACCCAGCTTCCTGGAGCAGTCTGCGCTGTAACACTGATTCTCGGCAACAGGGCCTCTGTCCGCCTAGCCGACGGGGCTTTGGTCCTTAACTTAAAAGGCCCTGAAATGCTCCACAGATGCAGGTGTGGGGCCATATTGCCTTTAGCGCGCAGCCCGCACGCTCCAGGTCCTGGCTGTGAAACGCTCACACACGATTTTTTAAAGCATCTTAAAATCCTACGGCATCCGCGGCACCTATCCAGCCACGCTTGATGGAATTAGAAATATGTTGGGGTTGGCACATGCAAAGCTGTGTGTTCTCCTTCCTGCCAAAGATGGAAGATGATTGACTGAATGGGAACAGGAAATCAGCTTGCCAGAATGGATCTAAAACGGGACGGACGTGTTTGGTGGAGGGAAATGTGAGAGGGCAGAGCACACATGGAGTCCAGTTCCTCCCCCTGGGAGATGGCAGGTGTTTTGGAAAGTGGGGTGACCGTCATCTAGAAATAGGCTGGGTCAGCTCACCAGAGGGCATCCGCCACGTGGGCCGCCGCCTGCCTCCTGGGAGGGAGCACGTGCTGGCACAATGCCGTGTTCTGGACGGCTACCAGCCGCCTGCACATGGCCCAGGTGACTCGTGCTGAGCGCCTGTCAATGCCGCATGCCTGGGGCACCATTAGGAATGGGGGCTCCGTGCAAGCAGGGCTTAGTCCCATCCTCTGAGTTGCCTATGATTCGGTGGGGAGAGAGAGCAGTAATCAGGGGACCACAGTACTCGGTAGTAAAAACTGTGCCGGTAGCAGATCTAGGAGCACCTTGGAGATGAGCCTCCTCCAGGCTCGGGGAGAGGGGCGGAGTGCCGAGAAAGCGGCTCAGACTTTCAGGCTGAGACCTGGGGGTCATAACACACAGCCGGGTGAGGAAGGGATGGACTGGCAGAGTTTGGGGGGGGGGGATGACATTCACAGAGGCCTGGGGCTGTGGCAAGCTTCTGGAGTGCCACGTGGTCCAAGCTGGCTGGAACGCAGGCGACAGGAGGAAGGGGCAGGAGATAAAGCCACAGAGGTCAGGTCTTGGGGGGCCATGGATGCCCAGCTAAGAAACCTGGGCTTCACCTTGGGGACGACAGGGAACTTCAGATATGTGCGAGGCAGGGGAGAACCTCGGGCGACCACGTGTTTCAGACCGAGCATTCCGGCTGCAGTGTGGAGGACGAGCTGGAGAGCACTCAACCAGAGACAGACCTAGGCACTGAGAAGAGAGAGGGTCTCGGAAATCTCGCCCAGGCCCCTGGTTTGTACACCAGAGGCACAGAAGGAGGAACTACTTGCTCAAGAACATAAAGCCAGCTGTGACGAGCGGGCCAGGTAGGTTTCTTGAATCCAAGTGAGCCGGCTGCGTTTATAGAATCGAGGGGTCGCCGTGCTCCCTTCCCACTTGGAAAGCCACCCATGGGCACATTTTCTCTGGGGCCCCCAGCCAGCACACATAGCCCCTGAGTGTCTGTGTCACAGTCCAGTTTCGAAAGGGCTTCCACTCACACTATCTCACAGATCTCCACCTCACCCATCATAAACAGACTTGTTCCTGTATTTCCCACTCCCAGTGGATGTGGCCGCCAGTGGCAGCTCATCTGAGAACTGGAACCAAATGTCCTTCAGCCTCGAGGTCTCCCTAGTCCCCCGATTGTGTCTGTCTCGGCCATCCCCCGTCCCGTAAACACCGGTCTGCAAAGGGCTGGGCATGGAATTACTTTAATTAGGTCTTCCTGCAATGAGGAAGGATCCTGATGCCAGAAAACAATGCAGGCCAGAAAAATATTGGGCTAGTGGGAAGTTAACTGAGCAGCTAGGACACAGATCGCTGGCTCGGGCTGTGTCTAACCACTCCCACGCCACACAGGCTCCAGGGCTGAGTTAGGACAGCAGGGAGTGAGTCACTGACCAGAGAAAGGCTCTTCGATTTAGGAAACGCCAGCCCGGTCAGCTGGGCTCCAAGTGAACCTGGGGAGAGACATCTCCAAGGGCACGGCCTGCCGTGTATACCTCCGAGAACAGGTAGTGTGCGTGTGATAACCAGGGCAAGAATAAAGGGAAAGATGAGCTGCAGAATGGCTGCGTGGATTATCGGAAAGCTGGTGAAAAGCACTTACTCTGCACACACCGATCCCACCGATATGGGCCAAACACACGTGCACAGGCCAAGGTCACAAGGTTCCCATGTTAGGGCTGCCGGGAAAAACTCCTCATCCTAAAATAGGGCCCCCACATCTTCTGCTGTCCCACCCCGTGGAGACTCACTCGAGTTAATCCACGTCACCACGATGAAAATACCTCTCCACGAAGAAAAGGGGCCACGAATCATCATCAAACCTTAGCGGAGATCAACTAAAAATCAGATTGACTCTCCAGACTGACCCTACTGAAAATTAGGGGTTTGGATATGGAGGGAGCAGAAAAGGCGTATTTTTTGGGCAGAAAAGGTATATTTCCAAGGGCATTTGGGGGCTGGGCCCATGGAGGGAGGCTCTGGGAAGCAAAACCATGCAGCCCTTGAAGGCAGGGAAGGGGGGTAGGGGGCTGGAGGTAAGGCTGGGAAAAGGATTGGGACTGTTCCAGAGGGAATACATTAAGCAGCCGCATATGGACACAGACTCGCTTTCCTGGAGGCTATTTGTTCTAAATATATAACAAGTTTTGGTTGAGCCCCTGCCGCCCACCACAGCTGTTGAATCCATTTTCTAGGGCCACCTGGGGATTGCGGTGACAACATCCTTTTGTTTACTCTGAAAACACTGGAAAGGAAAGGAAGCTTGGTCAGAGTTGGGTTGGGTTTTGCTAAAAGGTTTGGAGAACACTTAGAAACTCCTCAGAAACTCCTCAGATTCCCCAATGAGGAAAGGTTAGGTCTTTCCTGCCTGGGTTGGTCTCATTGCTGGCAGGATGGAGAATTCAATGTGAAGCTTCCTTCTAATCTCCCAATCATCTGTTGTTTTTCTAAAATACCGTGTGGCTATGTCCTAGTACCTAAAACAAATTTAAAGATTTTATGCCGAAAGATTGCTACAAGGATGGGAGAAAGGGTCAAGAAAGAGATCATTTGTTCAGTTAAAATAGCCTTCCTAGGAGCTCAAATCCAGCCCTGATGTCAATCTCTCCAAACTCAGTGTGGGAGACGTGGCCGGTCTGGCATTCCAAAAGGGACTCTTTCACCACAAGCAAAGGTTAATAAGCATCTGTAGCACCTCAGAGTCTTCCAAGAAGTTCAAATATCTGAACTCAGTTGATCTTATGGAACCCTATGGGACTGTCTTCATTGGAAGAGGCAGAGACTTGCTGGTTGGCTGTGAACCAGGCTGGGAAAATGAAGTGTATGCTTATCTCTTTGGCTGTGTTCTATGAGGTCACCAGGGACCGGGGTTCCCAGGTGAAGCCATTCTTCAAAAACCAATATGGGTACCTGAGTGGCACAGTGGGTGGAGCACCCAACTTGGTTTCGACTCAGGTTGTGATCTCAGGGTCATGGGATCAAGCCCTGCCTTGGGCTCCATACTCAGCATGGAGTCTGCTTACGTTTCTCTTTCCATGTGCCTCTTCCCCCTGCTTGCTCTCTCGTGTGCACTTTCTCCCCCCCCCGCCCCCCCCCCCCCCGGGAATAAGTAAATCTTTGAAAACAAACAAAGAAACCAATGGGTTCAGGGCAAAATGTCCAAGCAAGGTATAGGCAGGACCCAGAAACACGGAGTTCCCAGGGCAAAGCTCAGTCATATCTGAATCAGGGACTAGCCAGAAGGAACAGAACAGTTTCACAAATATACCAAATCTCCTTCTACCCCAGGGCTTTTGCACATGCCATCTCCTCTATATGGAATTTCTTCTCTTTGCCCAACATTGCTAACACTCCGACCCTTGGCCAAGTAGAGACCTTCCCCAACTGTTTCCCAGCCTCTGCCCCCAGCTCTGGTTGGTTCTTTCTGTGATTCACACTCAAGAGACCGCACTTCTTCCAGACTGCTTCTCTTAGTCTGTAAGTGTGGACTCATTCATATAACTGAATCATGTAATTATGTCCTTCTCTCCCTGCCAGGCTGACCCTCCTAGATGGCAAGGGTCTGTGTCTTCTGTTTAGTGCAGAACTTGCCACATAGTAGGTGCTAAAAAGCAAAATAGAGCATAACATATCTCCACGAGACATGGAGGGACAATTCTATAAGAGTTCAAACAAAACCACACTCTGTAGAAAAGGGAGATAATTAATTGTCATCTAGTGACACTCCAACTCAAACCACAAAGGACTGAAGAGGACCTAACAAAAATACACGCAACTGCCAAAAAAAAATTTTAAAAGGATAAAATAGTTTCAGGAATGAGGGCAAAAAGAAAACTGAATTACATAAATAGTAGAAATACATTAGGAATAAAAGGAAACCACCCAGCTGACACAAACTAAATGGTTCATTCCTTCAAGGACAAAGAAATTAGTTACCCACTCTGAAAAATGACAAAGGGTATAATTCCTGGAAACACCCACCAAATAGAATCGTCACAAGGTTAATATGAAGTGTTCAGGGAAAAAACGTGTTAAAAATGTGGGACGTGGTAGAAATAAGACTGCATTTGCAGTTGGAACATCTAGGGTTCAAGTTCTAGGGCAGCCACAAAGTAGCAGATTTCCAGGGTGTGTCATTCACTATCCTGAGGTTACCACCCTGGAAAACTGTGTTGGGCTCCCTTCTCTCCAGCTCTCTGTTTCCATTCTACAGTGAGGGAAGAGCAGGGAAATATTCCCTACCACCTTTTCTAAATAGAAGGCAGGAAACTTTTTTTTTTTCCTTCTCCATCAACGTATCCACTTGTGTGTCAAAATGCTCCTTAGGAAGGTTTTCAGAAGCAAAGTGGATAACTGCTTAGCTAAGGCAAATCATTTCCCCTTAGGAGGAGAGAAGCTGTTTGCACAGCTCGTGGGGGAGGAAGATCCAAGAGCTGAGGACATGCAGCCCCAGAGCTGTACGTGATCCTGCCGCGGAGGTTGGGGGAGAGCAGCAGGGCCCCGCGGCGCAGAGAAGCTGAGCTGTGTTCTGCATCTGCTCTGTGACGGGGCTCCTCTCCCTTCCCCAGCCCCAGTGAGTTACCCCTCCTGGCATGAAGACAACGGAGGACCTACCTCCCTCAGCATAACACCATTACGACGTCCCAGTTTGTAAGGCCTCCCTGTCTCCTGAAATCCCCACAACCCTACATAGGGCCTACACAGGCACTCCTGGCAAACCCTTAATAAGGTCACTTTTGTCTGTTTGCTTGCAAAGCAGAGAGATTTCCCCCTATATTTGGGGAGCATTATCATGGAGAGATGATCTGTGTTTATACAGAGGCTATGGGAGTGTGCTTGGCAGAAAAACGGCCCCCCAGACATGCCTACATCCCAATCCCTGGAACCTGTGCACCTGTGAGGTTATGCGGTAAAGGAGAATTCAAGTTGCTAATCGGTAGACCTGACAATAGGGAGATGACCCTGGATTGTGGGCCCGATATAATCGACAAAGGTGCTTACAAGTGGAAGAGGAGCCAAAAAAAGATCAGAGGAGAATGTGGTTTTAGAAGAGGTCGGAGTGATGGAACAAGGGAAGGGTTCAACCCATGGCTGCTGCCTTTGAAGACAGAGGAAGGTAAAGGAATGATGCCATCTAGAGCCCATAGAATTCAGCTACTGGCACTTGATTTTAGCTGAGTTAGACCTGGGTCTGACTTCTGACCTACAGACTGTAAGATAATACATTTGTGTTCCTTAAATTGATATATTTGTGATAACTCATTACAGCAGCTGTTAGGAACTGAACTGTGCCCCCTGGCTTCCCAAATCCTACACAGCAGTCCTACCCCTCAGGCCCGTATCTGGAGACACAGTCTTTAAAGATGTAGAATGAAGTCATCAGGGTGCACCCTAACCCACGGTGACTGATGACCTAAGAAGAGATTAGGACACAGACACATGCAAGGGGAAGATCCATGAAGACACAGGGAGAAGATGGCCATCTGCAGGCCAAGGAGAGAGGCCTCAGAAGGAAACCAACCCTTCCCACATCAGGATCTCGGACTTCCAGCCTCCAGAACGATGAGATGGTGCACCTGTGTGGTTTGAGCCACTCGGTCCGTGTTACTAATTCTGGCAGTTCTTGCAAATGAATACAGCAGCCACAGGAAGCCAACACACAGGCTGCAGAGAATTCACCGCAAAGGACCCCAAGGGCACCTGGGCCATCATCGGAAAGGAGGGGCCTGTGGGTGCCACCCAGGCTAAGCAGCCTGGTGGAATGATGTGGCCACTGGACAGAGGATGCCAGCAGTGATCTGCAAACCAAAAGACACAAGGGCAGATGCTCAGAGAGCAGGAGATGAGATCATCCACTCCTCTCCCGGGCTCGCTCTGTCAGAGTTTAAGTGAATGAACGTCCATGATTCCTCTGACCAGCACAGGGAGGCCTTGTGGGTGGCAAATCTATGCCAGGCACTGAGTGTGGCTTCCCCGGGACCCTGGATTTGGGGCTGCTGCAAGTTTGCTTTGGGTCTAGCTGGTCTTTCTCTCCTTGATCTATTTGTTGGAAGTCCCACAAAATAATATCCCATTTGTATGAACGCCAGGACCTCGGTCACTGAAGCTGGTAAGAATTAAGCTCCATCCTTTTTTATCTTTGGTTATTAAAAAATAAAGTACCTTCCTAGTTTGGTTTTAGGATTGTGGGGAGACACATCTCTGACTTGCGATGATTAATCAGGAGCACAGCCCCCTGGGCTAATTCAGCTGGAGCTGACGTTTACCTTTGCCATATCTAGGAGAAAAGGTTTTGCTAAGCAAATGCAATGTGTAAACAGCATCTTAAAGAACGTGTTTAACCTGCTTAAAAGAACAAACTGGCTTCAAGTAATTTAGCAGCATTCATCTGCATCGCCACACTTCATCTGCCTTAATACTTGGGGCTATTTATATATTAAAGGTGACTTGCCCAAAATGCTTCATAAAATTATTTTTAAATTTTCTGATCAAACAATGTAGGTCCATTGGGGATAAAACACAGACAATACCAATGCCCACAGGAGAAACTAGCAATCACCCCCATAATCCTGCCCCCTGCAAATAAATACTATTCATATTCTCTCCCTTCCTCCAATGCCTACTTGCCTTCCTCCCCAACCACTAATAGACTTGGAGTCAGAGAAACCTGGATTCTAATCCTGCCTTTACCACATACTGACTGTACCACCATGAGCAGACTTTTCACCTGCGAAAGGGGACTACGAGCTATCATTTACAGGCTATCACTCAAAGAGATGACTGATGCTCTCCTCCAAATGCAGTGCCTTGCTCAGAGTAAACACAGCCTAAATGGTGCTCGAGTGCGTCCGAGGAGGGCAGAAAGGGGTCAACGTGGCTTGCACGACTACTGCTCTTCAAAGGGCCTACTTGCGAAGCTGGCCTTTGGCTGGCACCCAGGAGCTTACCTTTGGGGATAATTCCAGTATTTCCTAAATAAGAGTGCTACTCTGTGCTTCAACTCCTTATATAAATAATATGGCTTAGGCTGAACACCTCCTTTCCCTCTGGGAGTCTGGAATCCCGGTACATGCCAGGTAGGGCGTGTGCCTACACGAACAGCCCCCAGTAAAAACCCCCACGCACTGGAGTCTCTGAGTTTTCCTGGTTGACAACATCACATACATGTCGTCACAACTCCTTGCCGGAGGAATTAAGCACATGCCACCCGCCTGCGCCGAGAGGGATGCTCTTGGAAGCTCATGCCCTGTTTCCCCAGATGTGCACCACGCACCTTCTTTCTGTGCTGATGTTACTTTGGATCCTTCTGCTCTAACAAAGCAGAGCCGGGAGGACAACTGTACATGAGTCCCGTGTACGGGGGTACTGGCAAACTGTCGCGCCTAGGGGTCCTTTTGGGGCCCTCCCACCACGTGAACCTATCTCTGGAGTCCAATCCCAGTTCTACCACATACTGACTCAGGTTCCTGGCAGGACTCGGACAGCTGACTTGAGTGGGAGATCTCTAGAGCCTTCAGGAAAGGGCTATTATGAAGGCGTGAGCAGGGTCTAAGGAGAACAACAGGGAGGAGTGCAGGATCCTGAGGCTAGCGGGAGCTGCCTGTTTGACCTGGTGGAACGGTAAGGGTCAGGAGCCGTGGTAATCATTACTATTATGATGGGGACTATAGATGTGGTTTCATTTCCTGGTTATCTCTCCATTGCTTTATAGCCATCCCCAAAGAATAGTCATTCTAGATAGAGAAAGAAAGGGGAAGGGAGGGAGGGAGGGAGGATCACTTCTTAATTCTTCACATTTTCCATCTTCTCCTAGCCTTGCCCTTATACAGGTGTTTCAGAATCTAACACACAAGAGCCATCCTGAGAGTAACGCTCCTATGTTGACCAGCAAAGGGCCCTGACTTTCCTTGTATTCATCACATGGTGTAATTCATGCCACCTTTCTGGGCAGTGTTGTCATGAGACAGTTGTCCAGTCAGATCCCAAGTAAGGTCGAGGCCTCGTCTCTTCCCCAAGCCTGAGCCCAGGCCCCAAACCCTGCACCCCAGTTTAAGAGAAGATGGTAAATCCCCTACAAATCCCCTACATGATGGGCAAACGGGCAGATGTGATTTCTCCCTGGCTCTGTGAAACCCCCGTGTGTGGCACGGCTACCCAGCTTGCAGTACCTTATAAACCCTGCTCCCCCCTCCCTCCACGGCACCCCTCTTCATTCCCCCAGAGAGCGTGGAAGCAGAAGGTATAGACAGGAGACTATCAATCGTAGTAAATCAAAGGCAGGCCTTGGGTAATGAGGCAGCTGGGAGCCCCAGGGAAGCTCAGCTGTGTCCGCAAAGCCTGAGATGTTTGTGAGAACTTAAACTCCCCTAGAGGGGAGGCCAAACAGCCTCACTCTAGAGCGAGCAGGAAGGAGAAAACCAGGTAAAGGAGAGATAAAGGATGCTGGAGGGCATTCGGAAGGGAAGCCAGAGGCAGAAACACGCGGAGAAGAGAGCCAGTTCCTCGATTCCCTGGTTGCCCACAGCAACCCATTTCGTGGCGGTCATTTACATAATGTTGCAATTGTCACTGCTGTCTGCCTTCTATTGCAAAGGGCGGCCCCGCATCAAAGGAACACAAGATAACTGTGCAGGTTAATTCAACTCTCATTAACCACTGGCAAAATAAAACCCACTTAATCACCTACTTAACTTGAACATGGAATAAAAAGGCCTATTTTGTTTGGAAAGAGCCTTCCTTGAGCAGATGCCTTGCAGCCAGCCGCACCCCCACCCTCTGGGCTGCAAGGACGGGCCTGCACCCCGGAGGTGGGCACCACACGATGCTGCGGGGTCCGAAGAGGCCGCCCTCAGGTAGGCGGGCAGCACCCGGCAAGGTTAGCAGCTCGCTCCAGGTCCGCACTGGCTGCGAGGCCATGGGCATGTGAACACCACTGGGCCTCCCTTTCCTCTTCTGTAAAATGAGAATAAGAAAAAAATCCAACTTCTAAAAGTGTGGTGAGGATTAAGTGAGATGACACAAATGTTCTGGCACATTCCAGAAACACCAGCGGCCAGTCCTTCTGTTACTGGTGCTTCTGCTGTCACCGTGACGCTGGCCACAGCGACCCACTCTTCCAAAGACGGGACTTTTATGTCCAAGAAGACACTCATCTGAGCTACTGATTTAACTTCTCTGCCTGAATTTACTGATGGCTTCAAATAGCTTAACTGAACTTTTCTGGATATTAACACAGACTGCTGGCCAAGACAGAAACAACCGAGGGCCCGATTTAAGCCAAGAGACTGAATAGGAGGCAGTGAGGCCTCCATGATCCGGTTTCAATTGACAAAATAGAAAACAAACCAGATCTTCACTGGAAAAAACTCCCTCTGGACCAACACACACACACACACACACACACACACACACGCACACACACTATTTTGTCATGGGAGCTTTTGCCTGCTTCTATCACTGTCTGCACGATATCAGTGTTCTTCATGTAAGCAGAAATCCTTTTAATCAGAGAAATCAAATTTCCCTTCTATCTCTTACCTTCGTCATCCTACTATACAACTGTTACTTTCAAGTTCACCCTAGGGTCCTAAATGGCTACCAGAGCACCAGCCATCACGCTAACCTTCCAGGCAGCAGGACACAGAGAAAAGGCAAGTGGTAGCACTCAATGGTCTTTTCACTCAGTGGTATCTGCCTTGTGCTAGAAGGTCCCTGAGGCCAGTGTTACTTCTCACCTTTACAAATGAAATAGCCTAACTAGGTTCCTCCCCACCGTGTCTTTTTCCAGTCTGTGCTCCACAGTACTCACTGCAGACTCAAGTCCATCCATACCTTCCTACTCCCCCTTCACAAAAGTTATCCTCCAACAGGAACTCTCTTCTTCATCTCTAAAGGTCAAATTCTCACTATCTTCTGCAGTGACAGTTTGCCTGATCAAAAGTGTCACCTGAGACTTAGTAAAGACAAAGCTTCCTGCCATAGATGACTGAATCTGAATCTCCATGACAGAAGCCTGGGAATCAGTGTTTCCAAAAACTCCAGATGAGCGTCTAAGGTAGAGGTAAGGTTAAGTTCGTCTGCACCAGATTCCCTATTACAAATACAGATGCACTTGTTTCCACTTCAGAAGGTCCGAGCGAAGGCTGGGGATGCATCCATGTTCTGAACAAACTCCTCAGGCAATGGTGATGACCTTCAGAGTCTGAGAACCTCAGCTCACATGTTTCAGCTTAAATCCTACCTCCTTCCTGAAGTCTTCCCATGTCCATTGGAGTTCACGTGCCTTCTCCCACATTCTGAGGGTTGTTCCGAGAAATAACTTCAGAACACAAACAGCGCCCGCAGGTAGCAATGCTCAATAAACGTCAACTCCTCTGATCACTTGTCTTGTTACTGTCCTTTCCAAGCAAGTGAGGCATGGCACCTCTTCCTAAACGTAGGCGTACCCTCCAGAGCACCAGGCTCGCTGGTCGACCCCAGGAGGCATGCGACAACCTGCCGTGGCATCAAATTAAGGAGGCAGTGTTTTCTGACATTTGCTTATGGATCCAGAATAATTTTTATATTTATGTCACTGATAGCAGGACAAAGTCTCCTATTTGTCTCCTGGTCCACTTAAGACTGTTTCTATGATGAAGGTCAAACATCACCCCTTTAAAAAATATAAGTATATATGGATTTATAATCATTATAAAGGACACCCGAACAACAGATAACGTCAAGTTTGTCCAGAAGTACTGCCTCCCCACCCCGATCTCCTCTACCGGGGATAACCGCTACTATCATTAGACTGACTCACATGAAACTGCCAAGGGACTAGCATGTTTAGTCCACAAGATAATTTTATAGATTCACCTTAACAGACTGATGCAGGTGCTTCCAGAATGCTCTCCTATGCACACCAGGTTTGGCAGTTTCAAAAAATGGCTATAAATTCTTTGCTACTCCTGCCATTAAGAGGTGGAGTCTGTGTCCTGGATGGACGCGGAGCTGCCAAGATGAAGCAGCTTGCATAACTCACGCTGTGTAACTTTCAAGGCTGGGATACGGGGGACCGTGAGGCTTTGCTCGTTAGCTGGAATGCTCGCCCTCGCAGCCCTGAAGCCTCCCTGTGAGTAGGCGAGGCTGCCGTGTTGTGAGGGACCCAGAGCCACAGGAAGGAGCTGTAGGAGATCAGGATATGCCAGCCCCAAATATGCCACCTGGAAGACAAGTGAGAAGCGGAAGACAGGCCTGCACACTAAAGCTCTCTGCCTTCCCCTCCATCTGCAAAAACAGGCTCAGGCTTTGATCCCGAGAGACAAGGCTAATGTTACTACTACAGGCCTTCTCTTGCATTAGGTTTCCCACACATATTTACCTCCTCCTATATTTGGCCACCCCTGAAAGCCTAAAACCTTCCTCGTCCTTCACCTTGTCACTGCCATCTAAATTTACTGTCATTCATTAGGATGCTATTATAGAAGCCCCAGCTCCGTCTAACTGCCCCCTCTGAGTTACTTACTCATCACTGAGTTTCTCCCACGTGTACACTCACTGCATGTGTTCATGAACTCTGTTTTTCTCCTGTTAACCTGTATTTTGTAGGTTGAATCTGCAGGGCCCTCAGCCGATGAACCCAGGAGGGTAGGGAGAAAAGAGCTTTCCCCTCCCTGCAAGGCCATGCACACGTGCTCCAGCCCCTCAGGTGGGCCCCAGCCCACCCAAATCCAGCCTTTGATTTAGTCTCAAAGCCTAGGAGCCCACTATGTGAATGAAGACACTTCTGGATGATTCCAGCCCCCAGGCAGAGTCCACCGCAGCCTTGCAAGTCTCCTGACTTGAAGCCCCAGATACTGGGAAGCAGAAGCAATCACTGTCTACACTCTTGATCTATAGACTCCGTGAGCACAGTAAAATGGGATTTTCATAGGCCACAATGTTTTAGATGCTTTGTTATAAAGCAATTGATAACTGAAATAGCAAGATAGCACCCTTGGAGCATACAGCTTGTAGGAATTCAACTATGCAGGCTCAGAAAGAATGAGAAAAGCAATTTTCAGAGATCCTCCTTCAACAAAGCAGGTGACTCCACTCAGCGGCCCTGACATACAAGGAGCATGTGCCTAGACAAGAGCGAGGACGGGCTAGGAGACGTGGCTCCTACTCTAGTGGTTCTCAGGCAGGGGAGGTACTGCCCCAGAGGGAGGCATTCAGAAATACCTGGAAGAATATTTCCTTGTGCAATGAAAGGAATGGGTATAACAAGCATCCAAGGCCGTGAGGTAGGGATGCTAAACGCCCATTAGCTATCCTAACCTAAATATTTAGATGCTCCTGCTGGGATGCACTGTTTGGTCTCAGCTTTGGAGGGCCTTTTACGGGGTGAGCATATTTATTTTTGCTTGAAGAGTGTGGCCCCTGAGACACAAGCTGCCATCCTCAATTTGGAAGAAACTGCCTAGAGAAACAGTAATCTGCTCCGGCACAACGGGAGACAATACTGAGCTCCACATGACTCAGTAAGGATGAAGTGTCTGACCCCAAAGTGACCCCTCTTTCTCAGGGGACTTTAGAAATAAATTTTTCCTGCATCCAAATGTCACCTTGCTCCCGGACTTGTCTAGAACCTCATTCCCCTGTGACATTCAGTTCTACTAGAAGGAAATATAAAGATTCCATAAATAAAAATTTTCCATAAATACAAATCTAGATTTTGTGGGATTTGCTTTTAAGTTTTAATAAACAGTAGACACTAGTGATATTATTTCTAAATGTTTTTAAAAACTAACAATATGTTTTGGAAATTTTGTTACTATGTCAGTCTACAAGGATCTACTCAAGTTTTCTAAATGGCTGAAAAGTGGTCTATTATATTTGGTATCCAGTAGTTAATTTAACCATTTACATATTGATGGACATTCAGTCATTGCTTTTTTTTTTTTCCAACCACAAGCAATACAGCAGAGAAAAATCCTTGTCCTTGAATTTTTGACTCACCTGAATGCATATCCTCAGGGCAGGTACCCTGGTGAGGAATTGCTAGAATGACTATTTACAGTCTTAATAGAGCCTGTTAAATTGCCCTACAAAACAGCTGAACCAATTTCCATTTTCACCATCGGTGTTTGCAGATATCCCAATCATCATCAAAAATCATCGGATTTTTCCTGGGCAATTATTCAAAGGTCTCAAGAAGAGAGGTCAGGCAATTTCTTCATCTATCATATCAGCCAGAGAGGGAAAGAATTAGTTCAAATGAATTTAGTGTTTAGTGTCTCCTATAAAGCAAGCACATTGCTGGCGGGGTCTCTAAGAGAGCTAGCACAGCACCTACACTTGAAGAGTTCACAATCTCTTCCACAAACAGCTTTCAGACCACTGGCATTAGAACTGGAATTGACCGATATGGAAGTTCTTGATTCAGGACCCCTGAAGAGGGGGAGAGGGCATGAGTCCATCTGGCCAAGAAGCTTTCCTAAAGAAGGTGTGCCTTGAAATGCATTTGAAAGATGGCAGGGATTCAGTCACCTGAAGAGAATTCTGAATGGGATGGGGACACAGAAACAAAGGGCAAGGCAGAGAATGGAGAAGTAGGTCAGGGGGGATGGCACATGGAGAGGCATGTGGCACACTGTGGGGGACAGATGCCATCATGGCTTCCACCCTGCTAACAGAGGGTGAGAAGGGAAGGAACAGAAGCAGGGGGCCAGACTGAAATGTAGGCAAGCTCTTGCATAGCAAAGAACATGCAGAGCCAACACCGAATAACAAAACGTAGCTATAGTTCAGAGAGATACCTGAAAAAGATTATTCCATAAATTGTATCTTCATTGATTTTAATAGCACAGAAAAATGAGTTTTTCTTTTTTTTAAAGATTTTATTATTTATTTGACAGACAGAGAGAGAGAGATCACAAGTAGGCAGAGAGGCAGGCAGAGAGAGAGAGGGGGAAGTAGGCTCCCTGCTGAGCAGAGAGCCCGATGCGGGGCTCGATCCCAGGACCCTGAGATCATGACCTGAGCCGAAGGCAGAGGTTTTAACCCACTGAGCCACCCAGGCACCCCCAGAAAAATGAGTTTTACAAAGTACATTACACAACACTTATTTGTAAATCAATGCAAAAATTGTACAAATATGGGGCCCCTGGGTGGCGCAGTTGGTTTAGCAACTGCCTTCGGCTCAGGTCATGATCCCGGAGTCCCGGGATCGAGTCCCCACATCGGGCTCCCAGCTCCACGGAGAGTCCGCTTCTCACTCTGACCTGCTCTCTCTCACTCTCTCTCTTTTCTAATAAATTAAAAAAAAAAATTGTACAAATATGTTGGACAACTGCTCAACCAGGAGATACAAAGTTGAGGGGAGAAAACAGGACAAGAACAAGAATGACCATGTGATGTGATAAGCACTGAATGCTATACTGAACTGATGAATCACTAAACATTATATCAAAAACCAATGATATACTATACCTTGGCTGATTGATTTTAAATTAAAAAAAAAAAAAAAACAAAAAAAGAACCATGTTTTCACTGTAAATAAATGGCTATACTGTTACAAATCTTCTTTAAAAATATGTGTATACTTGCATATGTGTGTGTATACATTTATGTGTGTATGTGTGTTTACTGTAAAGCTAACGAAAATTAAACTATTATAAGAATTAACTACCACAATTTTAAAAAACCACCTCAGAGCCCTTATTATAAATGATAACGATAGTAACCATAGTAACAATAATCATCCCCAAAAAAGCACAGTATGTTTCCATAATTCTTGTAAAGTATTTTGACATTGCCAGTGTGATCTTTCATAATAACTTTACAAGGTAAGGCAGGGAAGAAATTATAATTTTTTGATCATGAAAGTAACAAACAAAGCAACATTAATTAGAGCAAGAGTTCTCACGGAGCCTAGATAGTCCTCTAAGTTCTACAGGGGAGAATCAGGGATTATTTTTGCATTTTTCAATTTGCATGCTAATGTGTATGTGTGACCATGTGCATTTTTCAGAGGGGGGGTCCATGGGTTCTCTAATGAATCCATAACCCCCCAAAAGTTAAAAAAAAACTGCTGAAATAGGAAAATAGCTGTGAGTTTGACATTAACAAAATGTTGACATTAACAAAATGTTTTGACATTTTTAAAAATGTTATTGTACGACATATAATTGATGTTTTTTACCTATAGCTATATAGATACATATCATGCAAATAAAGTAATAGGCATGCCTTCTACTCATGGCTATGATGAAGTACCCAAGGCAAAATTGATCTTCCTACCTGAATATATATGAGTGTATATTAATGGTTTTTCAGACATTGGACAAAAAGCAGCACAGGAAAATTACCCTCAAAAGAAGAGAAAGAAACAAGATGGGCCCTACAATTTCTTTAGCTTACTTTCTGGAGAGAGTTTCCAGACCAGAATCCAATGAGAAGGAACCAAAAGAGCCTCATGGTCCTACTGAGTTGAAGAAACAGAGTGATCCTCCTTGGGGAGGTCAAGGTGTCTGGGATTTGCATAACAAAATACCAAAGAGGAGGGACCTCTACAGGCAGAGAACTCTAAAACTTTGTAGAAGGGTTCTTCAAGTCTTTGACTGAGTACTGATTTGTGCGCATTTGGGAGGAAACTACTTGAAGCCAGGAAAGAAAAAGCATAGTAAGAGTAGAGAAAACAAACCATTATGTCTATATGGAGCTGAGAAGAATTCATGTTTCCATTAGCTAGTGTGGAAACAAGGGGCGTTAGAATTCTTGACTAGGTGTTGCCTCAACAGTAGGGGCAAATTAGCCTTCAATTAAAGGTTTCTCTGGATCAACTGTGATTTGGGCTAAAAGCCAATCTCAAAAGAATCAAACTGATTTCAGTAACTTGAATGTGTTCCAAGACAATATCGAACAAAAATGAAAGAACTGCAAGAGAATACAATAGAATACAACATTTTAGCAGTCAATAATGTGATATTCACAACACCAGAATCCAATAATAAATTATGAGGACTAAAAAGAAATGGGGAAACAACCCACAACAAAAGAAAACTCAAACAATCTAAACAGACCCAAAAATGACAGAGAAGATGGAATAAACAGGATACTAAAATTGGTACTATAAATATATTCTGTATGTCCAAAAATGCAGATGAAAACATGAGAAAGAAATGTAAGCTATCAAAAAAGATTAAACTTCTAGAGATAAGAAATATAGTATCAGAGATGAAAAAGATACCTCTGAGTATTAACAGCAGAGTAGACACTGCAGAAGAAAAGATTAGTGAGCTTGAAGACACAGTAATAGGAACTATCTGAAAAGAAGCAAAGACACTGACAAAACAGTGGACAGGGCTTCAGTGAGTTATCAGACAATATCTAGTGGCCTGTCATACATGCAATTGGAGTCCCAGAAAAGCAAGGAATGGGTAAACATTTAAAGAAATAATGGCCATTTTATCCAATTCTGATGGAAACTATAAATTCACAAATCCAAGTAGCTCAACAAACCCCCAAAAACACAAGAACAATATGCCAATGCACATAATACCAAAATTACACAAAATTAGTGATAAAGACAAAATATAAAAGCAGCCAGAGGAAAAAAGATACATGTATAGGGGACAAAAGATTATAAAACAATAAAATTCTTATCATAAACTATGCACACTAGAAGACAACATAATGATATCTTTAAAACAAAGAAAGATACCTCTAAGCCAAGAATTCCAGAGAAAACCAAAATATCTTTATAAAATAATGGTGGGAAAGCTTTCCCCTCCAAAAAAAAAAAAAAAAAAACAAAGAAAAAAATCAAATGCTGAGAGTTTTATCACCAGTATATCAGCATAATGAGAAATATTTAGAAAATTCTTCAACCAGAAAGAAAATAAGACTAGATGGAAATCTGGATCTACGTAGAGAATAATGAGCACCAGAAACAGTAAATATGGACGTAAATATAGAAAGTATTTTTCTCACTTTTATAGATCTTTCAAAAAGATAATTATTTAAGGCATAAATAGCAATAATGTGTTGTGAAATTTAGACCATATGTAAAGTAAAATGAAGGATAAAAATATGCCATAATATTACTTGATAGGACACTGTCATAAATTGAAGAAAAATATTGGAAACCCTAGAGTAACAATTTTTATGCTTTTTAAAATATATTATTTTTATACATTATAGGACAATAATGAATAGCTAATACATTAAAATGAAGATAAAGTAGAACGATAAAGAAATATTCAATCCAAAAGAAATTAGGAAAAGAATATAAAATGAATGAAGACCAGATATGAATAGAGGGATGGTATATTTAAATACAACCATATCAATACTTACATAAAATGAAAGTGTTATAAACACCACAATTGAAAGACAGAGATTGTTAGACTGGCTAAAATAGGAAGATCCAACTATATTCTAACAGCTAAAAATCACATTTTAAATATAAAGACAGAAAAATGAAAAGTTAAGGGACAAAAAATGATATAGAATGCAATCACTAATCAAAAGAAAGCTGGAATGGTGATATTAATCTCCAAGTGAGTCTCAGAACAAGGAATATTACCAGGGATAAAGAATGACATTTCATAATGAAAAAGGGGCCAATTCATCATGAGGACAAAAAGATACTAGATGGTATGGACCTAATAATAGAACATCAAAGTAGATGGAGCCAGAAATGGTAGAACTAAAAGAAGAAACAGATAAATCCAAAGAAAGAGATTCCAACATCCTTCTTTCAAGAACTGATACAAAAGGCATTGAGATAATCAATAAGGATAAAAGCCATGAACAACACTCCCAACCAACTTAGCCAAAATGGCATTTATACATCACTACACCCAACAATAACCGGATACAAATTCTTTGAAGTGTGCACAGAATATTGGCCAAGATAGACCATATTCTGAACAATAACACAGCCTAAAAAACTAAATATATATACTGGTAAGACAGTGAAAAGGTAAGCCACAGACTTTTCTCCCAGCCACAGACTGGGAGAAAATATCTGTAAAACATATTTCATAAGGGATTTGTATGCAAAATATATGGAGACCTCTAAAAATTCAATTACATGGAGTTACAAATAAAAATTTAAAAAATGAAACGAGATGGGATGGGGAGGGAGACAAACCATAAGAGACTCCTAAACTCACGAAACAAACTAAGGGTTGCTGGGAGCGGGGGGTAGGGTTGTGGACATTGGGGAGGGTATGTGCTATGGCGAGTGCTGTGAAATGTGTAAGCCTGATGATTCACAGACATGTACCCTGGGGCAAATAATACATTATATGTTAATAAAAAATTTTAAAAAAAATTAAAAATGGTCAAAAGATTTGAACAGACACTTCACCAAAGGATATGTAAGACAGCAAACAAGAATAGAAAAATAGTCTCAATGTCAATAGCCATTAGGAAAATAAAAATTAAAACCACTCTGAGAAATTACTTCACACTCTATGGAATGGCCATAATTTAAAAGTATTAAAGAGGATATGGAAAAGCTGAAATCCCCCTACACTGCTGAAGGAGAATCCAAACTATTACAGCTACTTGGAATAGAGTTTCATAGTTTCTTATAAAGTCACACATATGTGGAGCACCTGGGTGGCTCAGCCGTTAAGCGTTTGCCTTCGGCTCAGGACATGATCCCAGGGTCCTGGGATCAGGCCCCACATCAGACTCCCTGCTCAGCAGGAAATCTGCTTCTCCCTCTCCCACTCCCCCTGCTTTTGTTCCCTCTCTCGCTGTCTCTCTGTCAAATAGATAAAATCTTTATTAAAAAAATAAACAAAGTCACACGCACACTTACCCTATGAGCCACTAATCCCACCCCCATGTGTTCACGAAGGGAAATGAAATTCCACATAAAGACTTGTATGTGGATGTCCATAGTGGCTTCACTCATCATTGCCGAAAACGGGAAAGCATTCTGATGTCCATCAGTTGTGAATCATTATGTAACCATGCAATGGAAGGTTCCTCAGCAAGGAACAGGCTACTGGTACAAATAACACAGTCATTGTACTGAGTGAAAGAAGCCAGACATAAACATTTACATCCAGAGTGATTTCAATTACATAAAATCCTAGAATAGGCAAAACTAAAGTGACAGAAAGCAGGTCAAGTGTTGTCAGTGATCGGGGAGTGGTGAGACTGACTAACTGTAAAGGAGCATAAAAAAATTCTTTGGGGTGATGGAATGTTCTAGATCCTAAGTGTGGTGGTTTCGAGACTATAAACACTGACAAAACTCATTGTATTATATGCAGAAATTGTTTTATGGTATGTCAATTATACCTCAATAAAATGGACAAAAATGTGCTTTAAAAAAGCATAGTCCAATTTGCTAAGAATTACCTAATTACAGTGAGAGCAAAATACCTTAGCTGTGGTTCTCAGAGATGAATGGCTTTGTTCTAACATGAGGCAAACTCCAGGGCACTCAGTGGGACCTCTGGTGGGAGGGAAGAACTGAAGAACTGTGATGTCGGGGTCCCAGAAATGGTTAATGAAGGAACCCAAGGATTAACTCAGAAGTCCCAGAAAACCTCTCTTTTCTCACAAGGATCAATTTTGTTGCTCCCTGAGAGCCAGTACCTTCACCCTGCGCTGCCACGGAGCACGTGATGGTTGCTTTTGCTGCAGGATTCGTGTAGGACCCCAGGGCCAAGTATAACCCATATGAGCACACAAGGGGCCAGATTTGGGGAGGCATTTTTTTCATCATATACGGTCAGACTGAATGTGCCAAATATCTTAACATGTTTTTTTTAAAGATTTATTTATTTATTTGTCAGGAGTGGGAGCACAAACAAAGGGAACACCAGGCAGAGGGAGAAGCAGGCTCCCCACTGAGCAAGGAGCCCAACACAGGACTCGATCCCAGGACCCTGAGATCATGACCCAAACCAAAGGCAGACACTTAACCGACTGAGTCACCCAGGCGCCGCTGAATATCTAATATCATCTAACTGGCACCCAAGTTGGGTGTCCACACTTCACTCCTATCTTCTGCCCAAAACCGGGCCTTCTTCTGGAGTTCTTCCCCCACCCCACCCCAAGGGCATAAGCTAGAAACCAGAGGGTCCCTCCTGGCCAACTCCATTCCACACCTGTCCCCTGACCTGGTCTTCTCAATGTTTTCTTCTGAGCATTCCCTGACACACACCCTTTGGTCCATCCTGCTCCAAAGCTCCTGTCTGACTCACCACCATCTCATCCTTAAGATGGCTGTGTAGCCTCCTCAGGGGTCTCCTGGCTCTGTGACTGCCTTCCATCCCTTCTCACAGCAGCCAGATGGGTCTTTCAAAATGTCAATTATCTGATTAGTGTCTGTCTGCTTCCGACTGGACCATAAAACAGACCTTATCTGGTGTGTTCACAGGACCTAATACAATGGCCAACACCCAGCAAATGATTAACATATCTGAATGAGTGGAAGAAAGTGTGCAAAACCTGCCTGATCTCATGAAGACTGAGAAAAAGCAGGAACAGTTGAAAACATTGGGGCCAAGATCAGCCCCCAGCGATGCTGTGAGTCAGCGGTCTAAGGGACACCTGCCATTTCAATCACAACGGGCTCATGGGAAGGTCTTTGAGGCTAACGACCGACACGTGTGTTTGCACAGGGACACACTCCCAGGGAAGGGCAGAGATGGCTGCAATAACCTTCCTACGTTGCTCAGATGCACCATGCTCCAGGATGAATGGATAGAAAAGCTGTTTTCTGAAAGTACCCGGGCACCATTACGCACTCACTCCCCTTTCCAGACCACTACTCTGATCCAGGCTCTGTGCTAGGCAGTGACACAAATCACTTCCACCTCAACGCTGTTCCATCAGATGTTGTCCATCATCCCATTTTTAAGAAGAGGCAACTGAAATTCAGACAGATTAGTAAACTTGTCAAAGACATACAGCCAGCAAGTAAGAGAGCTAGGACCTGAGTATAAGACTTGACCAGAGCAGGGCGCCTGGGTGGCTCAGTTGGTTAAGCAACTGCCTTCGGCTCAGGTCATGATCCCGGAGTCCCAGGATCGAGTCCCACATCGGGCTCCCAACTCCATGGGGAGTCCGCTTCTCACTCTGACCTTCTCCCTTCTCATGCTCTCTCTCACTCTCTCTCTTTCCTAATAAATAAATAAATAAAATCTTTAAAAAAAAAAAAAAAGACTTGACCAGAGCACAGTCACTTAATTTCTAAAATGCATTGCTTTCTGCACTTGTTTTATAGTAAAATGTCTTCTATCCCATCCATCGATGTTATTTATCATCACGTCAGACTGACATGAGAAAACGCTATGTGCACAGAAGAACAGAGACTAAGCTGTAGGTGTCTGGTCGCCTTACAAGCGGCAAGAGGATGTGGAGGGTGAGGGTGATTAGCCCGGACCTCCTGCGTCTGGACAGGTGTCAGGGAGACCACAAGCTGGCAAAGGAAGCCCAAGAAGGAGAAGCAGGACACTCAGGATGAGCGAGCTGAGACGTATGGAGGATTGGCAAAAACAGGCATCACCTGCCTCCCCAGGGTTGCTTGGAGTTGGCCCTCAGATTCAGTGACTGTGGCCCCAGTTGCGATTTTGTCATCTTCCCCTGGGCAGCCCTCCCTAGCATATGTCATCCCTCCTTTTGACATCTGTCCTGGGCAGCCCTCTCCCTCCCACATGCCTAGAACATGCACACCATGGGCTCACTCCACAGGATGCAGTCAAGGGTTGGCTTAGGTCTCAGGAGCGCGGGGTGAGAAGGCAGTCTGGGAAATCTACCCCAGACCTGGCCCTTCTCAGAAGACCACCAGGAGGGGTGTTCACTCTCCTCTCCCCACAGCTGGCACCTCCTGATGCTTGCTCTCCCCATCCTGGACGGCCACGGGGCGATGCCAGTTTTCTCCTCCCCAGGACAAAAGGTCTCCTCCCCGTAGAAAAGAGTGGGAAAGCCCGCCTCCGAAAGGTAGAAGTTGATTCTCAGCACACCTAGAGTATCAGCTCACTCTCACGAGACCACATCTCTGTTGCTTAGGAGAAGACAGAGGAGCTTGCCTCCTTGGTATTACTTTACCATGCCCAGGGATAAACAAACCATGGAGAGTTTGGTGTCCCGGCAGCCCTATCAGAGAGACGCTAAGTGAAGGGACAGAGTGTGTATGTGACCTCACATTGAGCTTCAGTGTCCCTGAAGCTTCAGTGTCCCATTTAAATCGGGGTGGGCCATAGATAGTATATAATTGAATGGTCGTGGCTGTGTACCAATAAAACTTTATTCAGAAACACTGAAGTTTCCATTTCATGTAAATTCCACATGCCATGAAATAGGATTGTTCTTTTCATTATTTTCAACCATTTAAAATGTAAAACTGTTCTTGGCTCATGAATCATACAAAAATAGAGAACAGGATTTGACCTGTACCCCCAATTTAAAGCATCCTAAAGGATATATCTTATCATTTGGGGGGAAAAAAAACTGCTGTGCAATATTTATGTATCAAACTCAATCTTAAGTGTTCTTTCTTGTGTCCCAGGGAGGTACCAAGTGTCATGTCGTGGATAAGGTATTGTAATTCAGGGCCATGTTCCACAATGGGTCCCCAAGTGGGAGACTGATCCTTAGGAGTGCTTGGACATGGCCATTTTAATTAACACCTACATTTAATTGACAGCTAATAGCCAGTAGGCTTTCTGCTTAATAAAGCAAACAAAGGATTTATTTGAAGGAGGACAAGTTTTTTAATTTAATTTCCTTTAAAAAAAAGACCAAAAAACTCAATGTGTGCCCACAGAGTGATAGAGAGATGTATCCACTGGATAATTTTTAATTAAGGTGAATGAACCCTCACTAGCTAAAAGGTTTTCTTAGGGGAAAGGTCTCAAACTGTTAACACATCAATATGTTTCTGTCCATTAGCTTTTCCCAGGGTAACAAGTATGGCCTTAATGGCAATTTCAAGGAAGGTTCTTTCTGTATCTTCAGGGCTATTTAGTGATGAGGTCTTAGAAACCATGGAAACTCCTCTGGGGGGGAGTCAAACTTCAACTGTAGCTCTAAATGATAAATCGTTACCTGGGGTTGTCAAAACAAGTAATACAAGCTGGCTGCGTGCTGAGCCAGGATTCAGGGCAGGTACATGGGCGCAAAGCTCGACCTGCCACTGAGGCTTTCACAGAAGAATCCAGGAGAGGAGTCCAATAAAAAATATTCATACCAGCATTTACAACATGCTCTGAACCCTGCCACACTAACAGCACCTCACGTCATCCTCACGATGATCTGTGAAGCACGTACTGTTCGCATTTCTCTTTTCCAAATAGAAACACTGAGCTTCAGAAATTACAAATGACTTCCCCAAGGTCTTTAAACAAATACTTATGGAATCCCCATTTGTCGCTGATGGAGCTCACATCTTGTGGGGGAAGCAGACTGTCAAGTAATTGTCAAGACACAAAGTTACAAATGGCGGGAGCGCCCACATGGATCAGTAGGTTAAGTGGCCGACTCTTGGCTTCAGCTCAAGTGATGATCTCAGGATCGTGAGATCGAGCCCTGTTTCAGGGTCTGTGCTCAGTGTGGAGTCAGCTTGAGGTTCTCTCTCCCTCTCTCCCTGCCCCTCCCCCTGTTCATGCACTCTCTCTCTCTCTAAATAAGTTATTCTGTCAAACAAATAAAACTACACTACAAGTTGTGTTAACTGCTAGTGAGAAAAACTGTTGGGAGCCACAAGCATACATAAGAGCTGCTAATCGCTGGCATTGCGTCCCAACCTCAGAGCCACTGTATTGTTAAACCACATCAAAATCAAAGTGCCTGTGGGGCTGGCTGCCTCTTGGGGGCTCAGATGGCGAATCTGCTCCAAGCCCAGGAGTGGGCTAGCAGCTGACAATAGCAACCCTGGGTGTCCCTGGGCTTGTCAATACATCTCTCCCATCTCTGCCTCCGTCTTCACATGGTCTGTGTTCTGTGTGTCTGTCTGTGTCTCTTTTCCTCTTCATACAAGGACACCAGTCATACTGGATCAGGGGATGGACTAATGACTTCATCTGAGCCATAAGTGCATCCAGAAAAATTCTGTTTCCACCAGGTACTGGAGTTGAGGACTTCAACACATCTTTTTGGGGGGGATGAGACACAATTCAATGTCAAACAATTGTCTATATCATCTTTTCTGGGTTTTTTTCCCCCAAGTTTTCAGGATCACATCAGGGCCTAAAGGAAGCAATAGAGGGCTGACCTTCTAGATCCTAAAAGCAAACCAAACCCCGTGGAATGATGGATAGT
This sequence comes from Nasua narica, assembly GCA_028533885.1. Taxonomy (NCBI): domain Eukaryota; kingdom Metazoa; phylum Chordata; class Mammalia; order Carnivora; family Procyonidae; genus Nasua; species Nasua narica. The sequence goes on along the minus strand of CM052798.1, from coordinate 8,934,857 downwards.
TATAAATTGCTGCTGCTGTAAGCAGGGGGGTAAGGGCCCGACAGAGAGAGACAGGAAATGATTCCAAAGAAAGATCTCTTCGGTCACATGTGCATCTTTGAACAGCACGTGTACCGAAGGTGACCTCTTTGCCTACCCAAAGCCAGAGATCTCTCTAAAACCTCTCTCATGACTCACAATGGGAATGGCATTGACACGCATTGACGGGCATTTCTTCCAGAAGGCATTTTTAGGAGGGTGCTCCCACCATCAGCATTTCGGCTCACTACGGATGGTCACGGTAGCAAGCTGGCAGAGCACCTGGGACCATAAGCCCACATGGGGACACAAAGCCTGACCTTGGGGAAACAGAACCTTTCCAACGAACACAAATCGGTACAAGAACGCAGCCAGTCTAACAAACGAAGTCCCTCCCAGGCAAGAGTGTGGAACGGCAGCACAAGAGGCAGGAGGTAAAGTAAGAGCTGAGAAGTGAGGACACCTGGACGGACTCTGACCCCAGGGCAGCCAGCCGCACCCAGGGCAGGCTGCTGACCTCCTCCCCACAGCGGCACCCTCACGTGCCCCGCTGCCATCCTCTACGGCCCGAGAACCAATCCCGCAGCCCCAGGCTGAGGCTGGGCGCAGTGCGCCTCCAGAGGCCACAGCAAATCCGCAGGGATGCTGCAGGACCGGGAGCATCAGGGGAGGGTCAGCCAGCTCTCTCTGTAAAGGACCAGAGGGGAAAGACTTGGGGGTCTGGGGGCCACAGAGGCTCTGTCACAACTGCTCTGCTAGAGCTACTGTACTTACCCCAGGGTTTCCCAAGCAAGGACAATTTGCCCCCAGCGGACATTTGGTACCGTCTGGACGCATCTTGAGCCGGTCCCAACCAGGGCCATGTGTGTTAGTTTGGGTTAGTGTCAGCTTGCTAGGGCTGCTAGGGGTACCGCAAGCTGGGCAGCTGAAGCCACAGAAATGTACTGTCTCCTGTTCTGGGATGGGAAGTCCAAAATCAAGGTGCCAGCGAGGCCGACTCCTTCTGAGGGCTGGGAGGGAGAACCTATTCCAGTTCACGTGCTTCACTGGTAATCTCTGCTGTGTCTTGACTCGGAGGCATCCCCCAACCTCCGCCTTCATTTCACAGTTAGGACATTCTCCCTGTGAGCCTGTCTGGGTCCAAATCTCCTCTTTTTATAAGGACACCCATTGGGCTGGATTGGGGCCCACTGTCAGTAATCTCGTTGTGAGCTCATTGTTAGTAATCACATCTGCAACGAACCTATTTCTGAATAAGGCCACATTCGGAGATATTTGTGATGTGGGAAACAGAGGCAAAAGAAAAATTATTACATTTCCTTACTACCTCCAGCCCACCAACAAGTTCCTGAAACAGGCAGAGTTGACTTTCGTCTAGAAACTCAGCTGCCCCGATGTTAATACTTTGCTAAGGACAAAAGGCCATCTTAGCCCGACCCCCAGGACCCAGTAAGTCTACTTTAATGTATAAAAATTCCTTTGGAGAATTCCTTTATCTCTACCCCCCAAGACACATGTTGGCAATCATCCCCCAAGCATATGACCCACCGAGACACATCTGGAGGGTCTCATGACTGAGGGTTTACTAGACAGTAAACCCACACTGGACCCTTACTAGACAGTAGTAAGTGACCTTTTCCCAACAATAGCTAGTCCCCTTCAGGATCCTGGAAACTTTGCTTCCAAAATTCCTCAGGGACTTCCGCTATCCCTAACCCCCTCCCAACTTGAGAGTATGTAATGGGCCACTCTTCACGACCCCAACGCACCTCTTTCTGCCCACGGGTCCTGGCCCCGTGCTTTAATAAAACCATCTTTTTGCACCCAAGACATCTCAAGAATTCTTTCTTGACTGTTGGCTTCAAATCTTAAAATCCTTCTTACATCACCAGGGGTTAGGATTTTCACGTAGGTATTCGAGCAGGCACGACCCAACCTATTACAGGAAACCACCGATGTCTGGTGGGCGGAGGCTAGGGGCCTGTCACACACCCTACGATGGCCAAGGCAGCCCCTCGGCAAAGAACCGTTCAGCCCCAATGGCAGTTCCACCGAGGCTGAGGCTCCCTGGGGAAGACCTGTCTTGGCGAGGTTACTTTCCAACAGGATTGCTCCCCGGGAAAGAGCAAAATCACCACCTGGAAAGAAACTTTCCATTTTGGTTTTGAGCTTGTCTGTGTCCAAAAGCTCTTTGGGGCTCTTTTGTTTGCTTGTTTTTAAAGGTTTATCCAAATCAGTTTTGTTTTGTTTTTTTTTTAAGTGCCAAATTCCTTCTATCATCTTCCTGTTCCATTCCTGGCCCTTATCTGTACTGCTTCGAAATTCTCAACGAGTGCTGCTGGCGTTGTGTTTTCTGTACTTTGATGTGTGCAGACGGATTAATACTACTTCTAAAGAAATTCATTTTCTCCTCTCTGGCAACAAAGGTGATACACAGGAGAAATAAATCACGGAGAACAACCATTAGCGCAAGAGTGAGCTCTTCCAGCTGCCACAGAAAGAACCTGGGTTACAGTTGCTTTAACTTACGTGTATTTCAGCTGGGAGACTAAGTGGTAAATAAAAATTAAAATTAACATTTAAATGAACTCTGATGGCGGTTGAGGATTTTTGTTATTCACATGGTTAAACTTTAGACGGAAAAGAGAAAGGATTTATATTCAAATTCCCCATGACACGACCACTTAGTACAAGTAATTAGCAAAAGGAGCCAAATATTTCACTCCTGACATCCCCCCCCCCCCCCCCGCCGCCCCGGACCCCGACTTTTTCCCCCTGCTTAGTGACTAAAAAAAAGGAGGAAACTGTTCTCAAGTGAGAAATAAGATAGCAAATTTAAAATTACTTCCTCTCCTAACTTTCGAACAAAATTAAAATGTATCGTGGTCCATGCCAACGAGAGCAAATGCGTTTCTTTTCAGGGGGTGGGAAAGCAGATCACAGATAACTTAGCTCAATGCCTTCATCTCATCAATGAGAAGATGGAGACTCAACAGAAAAGCAATCTGTCCAAAGATGTGGAGATGCTTTCTCAGCAGAAGCTGGCCTGGAGCTCAAGCGCCCGCGTCTTCGTCCACACCTAGGGGATGCAGTTGGGGTTCTCTCGGACATCTCATTAATGCCTAAAGCCTCCGGTTCTGCCTTAGGCCTGGGAGAAGGGGGTCCCACCCCAGACTGCACACTGTAGAGGCCCCTGCTCTGTCCTCACCCAGCTGAGCCCTCCCTCCGTGGAAGGCCAGCAGTCCACAGGGCTATGAGGACGTGCCCACCCAGAGTCCCCAGCGCCCAGATATCCAGACCTTCAAGGACCTGGTACAACAGAATGCCTTCCAGATGACCCCGCGCCTTCCCCCGAGGCTGGGGAAAGCTCTTTGGAGGTTCATCCCCAGGAGAAGGTCACATCACTGTAGGTTAAGATGTCCACGTGCTATGCCAGAGGCTTCTCGGGGAGAACAGAGCTAGGGAGGGGAACTGAGGACTGGGGGCCTGGGGCCCAGAAGCCAACATTCCCTGATTAGCCACCATCTGGTGCAGACCTTACAGGATTCCAAAATCCTACACTGGAACTTGGCTCTTCAGGTCGGCATGCAGGTGTGTGCACAAGGCAGGATGAAACCTACAGCACTAAACAGGTGCCTCGCACGATTGCTCTTGGGCCCCAGGGATGCTAGGGGTGAGGTAACCGGACACACAACAAAGGCCTGAGATATGGATTGGGTCAGCAGAAGCGCTTTGTTCTATTTTCACCATGCACGCCAAAATAAGAAAATAGATAAATGGATTAAGATAAGATGGTAAGATAAAATGAAATGAAATAATAAAGTGAATAAGATTAAATAGAAAACACTGTGACTGTCTTAAGCCCCCACGTCCACAAGGATCACTAGACACTGGTGCCCATTATTCCTGCTTGTACAGCTCTGCGGACCTCTCCAAGGTTAATCATTCCCGTCTTTTAGTCTTTGTGAACTTGCTTTCTTGGGTTCTCACACTTCAGAGAGCATTATAAATATAAATATATTATAAATATTGGCAGCCAATCTCCCTCTCCCTCCCTCTCTTTCCCCCTTACCACCCTCATTTCCTCATGCACCCCCCAAAAATGTGGCTCTTGCTACATTCCTTTGCAGAGATAATCCCAGGAGCCTTGAGTGGGGGTCTCCTTTCTTCTCCACTGTGCCAACCCACCACCATTCACGCAGTGTTTAACCTCTTCTGCCCTGGCCTGGAGGACAGTCACCATCGTGCATTCGATCAGCCCTGATTAGGAAAGGTACCTGTCAGTGCCTTCTGCCCAGGGGGAAACTGACCTGTAGAACCTGTGACTTTTGCCTAGCAGGAGGAAATGCAGCAAGGCAAGTGGGTCTCTGCATTAGTAGCTAAACAGAAAGTATTTCTGGGGGGTCTACCAGGTGCCAGGCACTTGATGCCTTATCCCGTTTCATCCTTACACATCCTGGGAGGGAGGTGTCCTTCCTCCAGTTTGCAGGGGAGGGAAACAGAAGTCCAGAGAGGTTGAGCCATTTGCCGTGGGTCACACAGGTGCCAGGCAGTGGAGCCGAGCCTCACACCTGAGTCTGGCTGCCTTGGGCAAGCACGCTTTTTCTTTTTCCCTGGGCTACCTCTCATGAGTGGGAAGATACTAGCTTCTATAATTCTTATTATTATATTATTATATTATTTTACATATTATATTATATCACTTATGATTATAAAATGTCTCACATACATCTTCCTGCATTCAACCGTCATAACAACCCTAAAGCCCATGTTTAAATGTGTAAACAGAGGCTCAGAGTGTCAGAGAGGATTGCCATGGTCAGAGAGGACTCATGGTAAGCCGTGAAATCGCCAGCCACATGGAGGATGTTCCCATCTTCCCTAGCCCTCCCCAGAAGTCATAGTTGGGTCTGTGGTAGGGTCTGCTCTCTTTTGACTCAGAGGGAAGTCCCCCTGATCGTGGATGCTAGAACCCAGGGCACATAGGGAAAACAGAAACACAACACAAAACTAAAAACACTTAATTACATTTAATTTATAATAATATAAATTAACATCAACCAGGCTCTACGTAGAAACACAAGCCTATAAGGTAAGCAGCAGGAGCTGTATCATCAATATACCCATTTTCAGCAGAGAACATAGAGGTACGGGGAGATCATAGTACTTCAACATAGCAAAGTTAAGAGCTGGTAGAGACAGCAACCCAATCCAGATGGTTCCACCTGAAACTCTGTGCTCTAAATACCTACGACGCTCAGTAAAGGGACATTCGGGGATTCCTCTTAAGTCCAGAAGAGTAAACTTTGCAGCAGGTACTACAAACAAGACTGATGAGATAAAAGAGAAACTCAATTATACCCCAGGCGTTCCCGAGCCTTACAATCATAAGGCACAGAACTCGTGTAGCTCAGATTGCCCAGACCCACCCACCCCTGCCAAACACCTTCCTTCCCCCGAGAAGTTCTGGGGGTCCCCGAAGGGTGTGCAACATGCCCCCAGCATCAAATGCTCCCTGCCCCTTTCCCAGAGCTCCTTGTGGAAGCCTGCGCCGGGAGGTGCCTGCTGGGGCCACACCCGTGTCCACACAAGGATGCTGCTCCCGTGTTCCCAGAGTCCCCTGCCCTTCAAAACACCAGTGGGATACTGAGCTCCTAGTAGAAGGAGGAGGGTGCCCCTGCCCGACACGCTGGACATACAGACCCCAATGCATGTCTGCAGAATCTCACAAAATCCTTCATAGAAAGAGCTCTGTTAGCTCCTGACTATAGCACCCTTTGCCCTTTGCCCTCCTAGAACCCATGGGGTCTGGCAAAGCACAGAGGCATGCCACCGTACCTCGCCCCAGAACTTCTCCCTGCTCCTCCAGTCAAACGTTCCCCCCTGCCCCCCACACTCCAATGGATGGCAACAGGAGCACAGACATCAAGGGGCTGTGACCTACTAGTTCCGAAAACAGGCTGAATCCCAGTCTGGCTTCATCTGAGAGCCTCTCGATGCACTTAAGAGTGACTTCTTCTTCTCCTTCTTTTTTTTTTTTTTTTTTTAAGATTTTATGTATTTGACAGAGACAGAGAGAGAGAGCACAATCAAGGGGAGTTGCAGAGGGAGAGGTAGAAGCAGGTTCCCCAATGAAAAAGGAGCCTGACGTGGGGCTCGATCCTAGGACCCTGAGATCATGACCTGAGCCAAAGGCAGATGCTTAACCGATGGAGCTACCCAGGCGTCCCTTCAGAGTGACTTCTGCAATTAAACTCTGTCCTGAGTCCCTTTTCCATAACTGCCTTGGGCTTGACCTCTCCTACTATACAACAGGGGCTGCAACTTGGCCCCGGGAGGCAAGCAAGCCTGCAGGGCCCCCACAGGTGCGCTCTGTGCCTGGGGAACCAGCGCAGGAAAACAGACCTTTCCCACAGGCTGCACGCAGGGGACTCAAGTTTGAGGGCTAAGCCAGCCTCTGAGGGGCAGGGAGACCCCGGGCAGACTACTTCACTTCCCAGTGGGTCTGTCCCCCTCCGCTCTACAAGGGCACGGCGATACCCCCGCCCCCGAGGCTCTGTAACAGATAAGGTACGGGCCACGGCTCAGTTTCATGGTTTAGGCAACTCAAACCCAACTCCGTAAGACAGCAGCGCTATTGCCAAATGCCTTACCGTCGTGTGTGCAGCCCACAACCTCGCGAGTGGACGAGGCACGTACAGAAGTAGGACCTTCTGAACAAGCGCACACATACGTGAGCTCCAAATGAAGATGCTTAATACCAAACATTATTCCTATTATGAATACGAGCAGCCAAAGAGCTACAGAAATGACATTTTTTTACAGTGGGACAGAGAAGGCAGTCTCGTTTCAATCCTGTTAAATCCATACATCTTGCCCTACTAACCACACATGCGGCTTGTCTGCCTTCGAATTATCCTTGCAAATAAAAGGCTGTTATCTCGCCATTACTGAATTCCTGATACCTTTCTCATTAAGGCGTATGTGAATGCTTTCCTCGCTCCATGAACTGGTGGATTTGTGAAAATTCCTAACAAATATGAGGCTGTTTGTGCAATATACAAAAAGGCACAGTTTTTGTTCAGGTTTCAAAATTAAACAAATAAAAAAATAATTTAATCCCTTCACTGGCATTTTTCACCTCGCTTCCTCCCTCCCTCCCTCCCTTCTTAATCACACACAAAGAGCAACAGGAGATGGAAACTTCTATGGGGTTCCCCAGCTTTCTCTCAGGATGGCCCTGGCTCGTGGTCGATAAGGAATAAATAGGCAGTAGGAGCGAAGCCTGAAAAGGCTCTCCTCCATCTCCTAAGAAACCCCTGCCCTTCATGAAACCGAAGGAACATTTTTTCAGAAATAGAAATGAGAGATTAAAAAGAAAATGCGGTATGCCTGGCTGAAAATATGAGGCTTTCAGCATTTCCGCTGGCTGCAATTAGGTCTCTAGCCTCTCTGAAAGCCCACTAAGTCTTCCAGGTAATGCGGACATGGCCCCAAGTACCAGATCACTATCACTGGGCTTTATTTGTACAGTAGAGATGATGTGATATTTGTAATTACATCGGTGGGAAGTAAACAGGTCTTACTTTTACGGCTTGAGTAAAAGCTTTCAGAGTCCCCAGGGCGCCGTGCATGAAATCCAGCTTCAAAAAGCTCCCGCTGCCCTGTGTGAGAATCCCTATGGTGCTTTGGGAGGGCATCAGTCCAGGAGGAGCCCTTGTCACCGTGGAACCCTGCTACTGACATCACGCAGTCACTGCACGTGACGTCCCTGGGGGACACGCTGTCCCTCCCCACACCCCACTGCAGAGGACCGATACAATGCAGCAGCCTCAGATCTGCTCTGTCCCAGAGCGCCCTACGGACCCAGATCAGCTCCCGCATCAATAGTGAAAGCCATTAGCGGACAATTAGCTGAAGACCTGGGTTAAGAGCCAGGCAGCTTCTCGCTTCCCCACATCTGGTCAGACATGAACCCTGTGAGTATAAGGTCAGAGCAAGGCTTCTTCTCTGTGGTGGGGAAAAGGCAGCTGCATTTGTCACAGGATCGAGAAGGGCCGTGGAAGTCCTGGAACCACTCCCCCGACCCCGTTTCTCTCCCACCAACAGCCACACTGTAAACCCTCTACTCGACTCAGCCACAAAGCTTCAAGGAACGCAACCAACGGTTTCCTAACCTGGCTACGTGTTAGATTTTCTTTTCTTCTTTCTTTCTTTTTCTTTCTTTCTTTCTTTTTCTTTCTTTCTTTTTCTTTCTTTCTTTCTTTCTTTTTCTTTCTTTCTTTCTCTCTCTCTCTCTTTCTTTTTTAAGATTTTATTTATTTATTTGTCAGAGAGATAGCAAGAGACAGAGGCAGAGAATCAGACTCCCCATGTAGCCAGGAGCCCAATGCGGGACTCGATCCCAGGGCCCTGGGATCATAGTCTGAGCCGAAGGCAGATGCTTAACTGACTGAGCCACTCAGGTGTCTAGATTTCTTTTTTTTAAATGCACATCCCTGGCCCCACTACAGACTTAGGTCAACTCTTCTGGGGTGCAGCCTGAGAATCTGTATTTTAAAAAGTGCCCCAGCGGATTCCAAGACAACTCACCCAGTACCGAGGCTGACTGATGCCTGAGAATCATAGGTTAGAAATATAGGTGAGAACATGCTCTCTAAAGGCAACGATGACACTGAAACTCACCTGTGAATGAAGGGGTTGCTTCTTCCAAAAAGTTCATCCTATAGATTAATTTACTGGACAATAAGGGGGACATCCTTGTCTCTAAGGCAGAGTTCAGTGTGGAAGGAGGCTGGCAGATTAGAAGCCGTCTACAGTTTTCTGGTCTCCTGACTTCACGTGTTTGGAAATAGGACTTCAGTTTTTCTTTTGGAGTATGACCCTCCCTTCCTTTCTGTCTCACTAGTGAGTGAGGTCGGCTCCACCCAGCCCCAGCTCCAGGAGTGGGCCTGGGATCTGGGCTTGGCCAGTCAGAACATTCCAGGCCTTAGGGAACCCTAATTGGTTCAGGAACGAGGATGTAATGAGTTAGGCCCATCTCGGACAGTCTTCCAGAAACAGGAGAGAGTGAAAACACCTCTTTCCGTTGGGACTGTTGGTTGTGAAGAAGATGGCCTCCCTGTGGGGTGAATATGACACAGACCAAAATGAGGGAAAAACAAAATCTGGATGACCTTGTTCGAGCCCCAGTCCCCTGGTGGTTGCTCCAGAACTCTCGGGGTTTGGAGCCAACTCTTCCCTCCCCACTTCTCTATTCCTTAGCAAGCCTGAGCTAGATTCCTGCCAACCAAAAGTCCTGGAAACACAATGGGCCAGCCCCAGAAGCCAGGAGCAGTGTGGGGGTGCTAGAGCAGGGGTGGAAGAGGAGCATTATTTCACAAATGTTTACAGAGCCCCCATCCCCCAGGCAGGGAGGGGGTACGAAGTCAGGCCCAGCAAATACGAAGATACATAAAGCCGCCGACATCGGTCAGGAGGAGCTCACCTTCTAGCAGGTGACACAAAGGCAGTCAGTTGACTTCGCTGTTGGGGGAGGGGCTGGTAGGAAAGCTACAGCTCCATTTCTCCAATTGTAGGAAGTGTCATGAAATAACTTCCGAGCTTTAGTCTCCCCACTGGTGCAGCTGAAATAGCTCTCACCTCTTTTCCCAAAGGATGAGGGAAAGTGTCACACTCTACCCAGACCGCAAAATCAGCAAAGGACGGAAAGAGTTCCTTCATTTGTGCAGCAAACATGTGAGCGGTGCCTGCTGTAGGCAAGACTCCCGGCAAACCGGGCTCATGGGTCTTACATTCTATGTTGTGATGGGGGTGGGGGGTGGGGGAGTGGAGGGAGAGGCGGGGGAAAGATGCAGCAAATAAATCATCCTGGAAAGTGATTTGTGAGATACAGGAAAGAAAACTGGATAGTGTGGCAGTCACTCCATAACGGGGGCTGGGGGAGAGGGGGCTCCCCAAGATAGTATAGGCAAGGAAGGTGTTTCAGAGCAAATGACATTTAAGCTGAGTCAAAGTAATTGTTTCTTCCACCCACGAGCAAAACAGATCCCGGGTTCAGGTTGGAACCCATAAAGACAGAAAGCAAGAGCTGTACTGAGCTTATGGGCTCAGGTTCTCCACGGTTTCTGTGCCTGATTGCTAAAGCATGTCTGTGCACCGGTCACAAGTTGGTCTGAAATCTACCTGCCTGTAACATACAGACCCGTTAGGAGGTCCTAGGGAGAGCAATGGGAAGCATCTACCTGCTCCCGCTCTTTACCCAGAGCCTGGCAACTCTGTCAGCTTCCTGCACCTGGCAGGGGGTAGGGGGCAAGTGGAGGGGTGAACTTGAAGACCGTGGACCCTTACGCATAAAGAGTTTTTCTGATGGCTCGGGGACCAAACCATGCTCTAAGCATAAAACTCACACCTTGCTCTCCTACCTGGAAAAGGAAAGCAAATCCCATCACCACTGCGAGCAGAAGATCCCAACCTCCCCAGAGGCAGGAATGAGGGGGCTCAATGCCCCTTTGCCTTCCTCCTTGGAGGGAAGTCACTAGGATGTCTGTGTCTGCAGCGGAGCCACAATCGCCGGGGAAATGCCAAGCCCGCTTCTTAAGTATTGATTCTCGAGTAAGTTTAGCGTGGTGTGGATTAGGTACCAGGGCTGGAACTTGCTGCAGTAATTGGGAGATCAGACAATCACTTTTATGCGCTGTTTGAAGCACTTTTCCTCTGGGGGCTTTCTTTTTTAATGCATTTCAGATTTGGCCCAGGATTTTAGAGTAACGGTAGCTTATGTGTGCTTAGAAAGCTAGAAAAAGAAAAACAAAAGATTCAAATCGTGCTTTTAGCTTTCAAAGGTGAGCAATCTTTTTGGTAGCGCCTGTTTCAAAATGCATTAGCCTCTTTTACCCGAAAATGGCTGTTTGCTCTTCCTGTTCTCATCGTGTGTGTGTGTGTGTGTGTGTGTGTGTGTGTGTGTGTGAACATAAAAGCCTGTGCCTTCTGTTCTGAGGCTTCAGGGACTGCCAAGACTGCCAGCAAACATTCACCCCTGCTCATTTCCTCCCAAACCCTCTGTCCCTTTGCCATCATATGTCTTTGTAAGGTTTATCATGCTATCAAAACCGAGAGTAACACTGAAATGGCTGTCCCTCATGATAATTTTGCAACATTCTTGACAACACTGCATGAAATTCCACCCGGAGTGTGTATCGTCAGAGTAGGTCTCTCCATCACGTTTACAGAGCCTAGGATAAGAGTACATATGGGGCCCTACGCACATTATGACCAAGACCTACCCAGGGCCTGGCCCCTCGTTCCCACCTGCGCCCCACAGCCTGTTCCCTGGGACCCACCATCGTGATCTGTCTCCTCACTGGCCACTAGCAAGCCTGAGTGATGGTAAGCAGGCCAGGGTAGAAGCGGGGCCAGGAGCCAGGACGCCCGGGGGTGATGGGACCTGCCCACACCAGGGACAGAGACTGACCTGGACGAGCTCCCCAGGCAGCCAGGTCTGCAGGCCCCCTCTGCTGCCTGAGGATTGTCAGAGAGTTGTACACACTTCCCACCACCACCACCTGAGCAGAAGGGGGGGGAGCAGCCCAATCATCCGGGGAGGCAGGTCCGGGGCACTCGGGGCAGGCAGCCCTCCACAAGAGCATGTTTCCTCCAGTCTCCCAGGCCGATGCTCCGGTGGTCTCCTTACCCCGCGAGCGGGCACCCCCAGCCCCACCCCCGCTGGAGGTCCCACCGGCTGCCCCAGCTCTCGCTCATTACGCCCATTTGCTCAATTGGGTTCCAAACACTGAAACTGCTTCCTTCCAAAACCTAAACAAATAAACAAACAAACGAGGTCTTTATTTTGGGGGTTCTGACAAACAGGGCCTTCTACAGCCTGGGCCCTGAGCAGGGATCCCTCTTACCCAGATCTAAGGAGGGGTTTTGGCAGAATGAACTAGACTGGCTGTTGGTCTGGCCAATTACAGTGGACTGGGGGGGCAGTGCCTATCGAGTCAGAGTGCTTCAACCTTCCATGGAGAAGGTCCTGTCGTACCGAGCGAGGAGAAGCCCTGTTATCTGTTGACGGGTATACCCCAGCCCCCCCCCCCCGGCCCTGTGAACACCAGGGCAGAGAAAGCTGGCGATGTCCCACCCTGAGGGACACCCTAGATGGGCACACCCGACGTGTCTGCATATACACCTCCAGCGAATTCCATTCTACTAACTTCGCCAGAGTTGTTTTCGATTGCTTGCATCCAAAAAGCCCTAACAGAGAACATTAATCACCCAGCCTTCATGATGTGGAGGAGAGAGCTGGACTTCACCTACTCTAATACAGGAGCATAGAAACAAATTTGAAAGAACATTAGTTTTCCTTTGGACCAGGACCCTGTGCCTGCTGAAAACCACCAGGAGATGGATGGACCTCTCCATCCTTCCCACCCACCACTGCCACCACCAAGCCCACTCCTCCTCGATACAACCAAAATCTGAATGAGCCTTCAACTGGCTCTTTATCCTTGTCTGTCACTTCCCTCTTCTACGAACCCTCCAGTCGAGACTGATCCACTCAGCCACCTCTCTTTTTTAAGTCCCACCAAAATGTACTTTTAAACACTTCTTTATGGCTGGTGCGACATCAGGACTGTAGCGGGTAAAGTTCCAACTCTAAAGGCAATCGTTTCAGAGGGTGCTGGCTATTCCATCAGAAGAATCACCCTCAGGACCTGACTGTAACAAGGGAGACAGTCTCAGTTTGGAATACATTGGTCTTTAACATCTCTCCCATAGATTGATCGATCAATCAACCGATAGATCTATCCATCTATCTCTTTGATCTCCATTTTGAACAAACGGAGATCACGCCCTGGACTAAAGGTCTTCTGTAGGCAGCACAGCTAATTAGGAAGGCAGTTACACCGTATTTCTTTTTTTATTACAATTATTTTTATTGTTACTTCAGGGAAAGTAGCGTTCAGGGGTGCACAGCTGACTGACGCCTTGGGAAACACTGATGTGCATGACAGCTCCCCAATTAGGACCTTCGGAATGTTTTATTCATCCCTGCGAGTCTCCAGCATCTGGTCCTCTGGCTGATGGAGGTAATCAGGAGTTCAATATAAAATGGCTGAATTAATAAGTAAAAGACCATTCATTCACTGTCAGTAACTTGAAGTTGACAACACAACTTGAGCAAAGCAAAATAATAACAATATAAAGGTGTGCATATTGAATTTGCTGGAGATAATACGGCTTAAGCATTTTGTAATTGCTTTGCCTGCAAACCACTTCCTCCAGCCACATCTCAGCTACTCATGGAAACAGACCTGGTGGGACCAGGTAGTAGTTGATCTTGACTCTTCTTCCCAGCTCCCAACACTGGGCTATCACTTAGTAGGTGCTCAATAAACACCTAAGAGATTAACGAACAAATCACTTCTGTGTGTGATTATTTTAAACAATAAGGCAACTCATTCTCTTGTAATTCAGATGAGCCCTGCCTCCAATTTAACAGTTTGAATAAATAAACACGGCTAGTTTTTTTTGTTTTGTTTTTTAAGGATTTTATTTATTTGACAGAGAGAGAGAGAGGGAGAGAGAGAACACAAGCAGGGAGAGGGGCAGAGGGAGAGGGAAAAGCAGGCTCCCCGCTGAGCAAGGAGCCTGATGCGGGACTCGATCCCAAGACCCTGGGGTCATGACCTGAGCCGAAGGCAAAGGCTTAACTGACTGAACCACTCAGGCACCCTAAATAAAAAAGGTTTTACATTCATCTGTCAGACAAGACCCTAACAAAGCCATTTAGAAAGTACCAAGTTTAAAGATCTCTGTGGGAGAGGGAAAATGCCCTTTGCACAGTCCAGTGCCTCACACAGGATGGGCTACTCTCCTTACTGAGCCTTTGGCCCCAGTATAAAATAATGGAAGGGCATTCCCTCTGGGTACACCAGGAACCACTGTACCATTTCATGGTACAACATACCATGTACCATGGTACCATTTCACTCTTGACTCTGCCTGTTCCTTTCTGCCATACTCAAAAATACATCGTTTTGTCCTGAATCACTCCATTTTCATCATTTTCATGCCTCGGGAATGATTCCTTGTAGTTGGTCCCATGTGTTATTACTCTTCTGTGACTAATATTCCCAATGTAGAACTGATCCTTGTTCAATGCTTCTCCTTTCCAGGTGCTGCTCCTTAGGATGCACTGTTTCATCTACCTCCATGGTCCTTGTGTTGGGATTTCCACAAAACTGCCCAGGTTTCCTTATGCCTCCCTTTCAACAGCAAGATCCCCCACCTCTACATAGGGTGTGTTCAACACCGTGTTTGTGATGCTTCTGAGGAGTCAAGGTCCTTTCGCAGAGGAACTCCGTTACCACTCAGACCTCTGTGTGAGTTCTGGAATTCAACAGGACTCATTCTTCTCCCCTAAACTAGCAAGTCCACACAGCAGAAGGTGGCCATTCACTCTGGCAGCTGGGACAGCCACCTGACTTCTCACTTCCTGGGTCCCCAGGTGGCCCCCATTAACCCGTCTGCATTCAAGCAGCATTTCTAAAATGCAGGTCGTGCTCAGCCTCCTGTGTAATCCCCTTCAATCCACTTGCAGTCCTGGTAAACATTTTGTAGACATCCACTGTGAAGCCCACGCCCGCCCTGTGGCAAACCAGATGGCAAGTTTCCGCCACTGTGGGGTTTCCATTTTCTGCTGGAGAAGGTGGACATGGACAGATACCAAAGCTCCCCATTGCCCTTAGGGTGAAACCCAAACCTTCTTCAAGGGGCAGTCAAAGCCTTCAGGATGTGACCCTCCTTGTCTCTTTTCAGGATTTTTTTGCATATGTTCGAGAACCATCCTCGACGTCACCTTCAAGGCCCTGGGTATTCTGAACAACCTGCAGGTCATCAGACATGTCGTGCTCTTTCTCAGCTTGGCCTTTACTCAACTCTGCCCCTTCTGTGCATCTTGCTCTTTCTGTTTTCCTTCCCGACCCTCTCCCTAGAAACCGCCTGTTCACTCTTCAGGGCTCAGCATATAGGTCACTCTCCCCAGGAAGTCCTCCATAATGCCTTCCTCCCCAGCTGGGGGCAGGTGTCTCTCCTCCACGCTCCACAGCACCCCCAGGCATGGTATCACAGCACGTAACCACTGTTTATAACATCCCCCCATCTTATTTCCTGTTTACACCATTTGTTGGCAACTAGTTAACCTCTACGACTAGTTATTCTCTGCAACTAACACTGCAACTAGTCGGCAGTGTTAGTCTCATCTCCCGTCTTGGAACCACCATGCTTTTCTCTAGGAGAAGTTTTATGCAGAGTATGAGAGTTTCTTGACCTGTCAAAGGCTGAAAGGTAGGTAGAGACAGAATGCGAACGGACATTTCCTTCCTCCAAATCTAGAGCTCCTGCAGAAGCCAGAGATCACACGTAGGAACAGATGATGAGGATTCGGGTGACTTATATGTAGGGTAACCACATGTCCCTGCTCGCCCAGGACGGCCCTGGCTGCTGCCTATTTCCTCAGCATAATTATTAACTAATTAATAATTAGTTTTCTTACTTCTACGAGTCCTGCTTGGACACTGACTTATACAGTCACAGGACATGGTCTGCAGCTCCCTCAGAGGTTATCCCAAGGGCACTCACTGAAGGTCCTCACGTGGCTCTATTTAGCAAGGGGGTCCACAGAGAGTCGGGACCACAAACCAGTAAGGGGCCTCCATACAACTAGACCCTGCAATGCTCTTTGGAGCCCTATTCAACAAAGCCCACTTGGAATGAATGTTTAGGGCTCTCTTGCCTGGAAGCTGACACAGCACTCTGGAAACCTGCACGGTGACTGCCAGGAAGCCAGATGGGGGGCGGGAGTGGGGGGTATCCAGACTGTGAGAGTGGGTATGACGGTGGCGGAAAAGGACTCTGCCTCTTTAAATCACATCAAAAAGCCCCACAGGTGGTAGCAGCCACTTGGCAGACTGCGCTACTGCTTAAACAAAGCCAAGAAAGAAAAGTAAACCAAGCAAAAATGGTCCCCTCCAGCCAAGAGCAGAGAGGTTTTCCATGATGCCCCATGGAGAGCAGACTGGCTGGTCCCTGTGGGAGAGACATCAGAGGGACAGGTAGGCAAAGAGTGAGGAGAGTCTCTGTCTGGTGAGACTTCAGCCAGGATTGCCCCAAGTCTGCAGAGACAAAGCTCCCCCTTTCAACAGTTATAGGAGTCAGTCACTCAACTGCCCCAGGCTGATCAGGGACAGTGGGGAGGAAGAGAAGTCAGGCACACTGTCTCTGCCCCCACAGGAATTCAGAGCAGAACTGTTGCCTCTCCACAAACTCCTGAATTAATGTGATCATGGCATGGCTCTGAAACAACACTGTCCATGTTATGAGAGAATGTTCTAGAACCAGGTAGAGCTTTCATGCTTGTGGCTCTCATTGTAAATAAAGAACATGGAATTCTAAACCTTTTTTTTCCTCTTATTTTGGGGGGGTGGGTGGGTAGTTAGAATCTCCATGCCCAGCATGAAGTCCAACATGGGGCTTGAACTCACAACCCTAAGATCAAAACCTGAGCTGAGATCAAGAGGTGGATGCTTAACCGACTGAGCCACGGGCCACCCCCTTGGAATTCTAAATAAGGGAAGGGAAGGGGAAGGGAAGAAACCCTACAGAATCATGGAAATACAAACCTTTTTTTTTTTTTTCTAGACAGTGCTGAGAAGTCAGGGAGGAAAGAGGGAGGCAAAGACTTCCCACCAAATGAGTCTGAAACGAAGGTATTGACTTGAGGGTTTACTGCCAGAAACTGGGTCTGGCTCCTCTGAACCATCAGGGGGAAGCAGGGAAAGGAGTTGGGCTCCTGGGACTCAGTGAAGGTATTTAAAGTCTGCAAGATGCGTATTTCCTCTAACTGGTCTCTTCCTCCACAATTGTCCACATCTCCCTTATTCACTACCGTGTGCCAGCACTGAACACAGCACTCGGACAGAGGAAGCATGTACCAAAGATGTGGCTGGGGGGATCTGGAGCTATAACCAAAGGGGGCGCTTTCTCCTTCCTAGTCTTAGTAAGTATTTCGCTTGCCAGTGCCCACTGCCCTCAGGAAGGCACATGGGAGAGGAAGGAAGGAAGCAGATCCATGTCCTGGCTTTCTTTTCACAAAGACCTAAGCTCTTTGTGGATTTGGAAGTAAAGAGAGTCTTAAAGAAACTCGGAATGGGAAAGGATTTTTTCCCGACTGTAGATTCTGCAGAGAGAAGGAAGGAGGGACAGGAGAGTCTGTATGAAAGTCCCTAGAGCCAAGAGTACCCCTGTTTCTCAGCGAGGCCGGTGGGGCGGTGGGGGTGGACTCACGGAGGGGAGGCCAAGCTGCCACATATGGAAGAGGATGGGCTCACGCAGCCCCCACTGGGGACGGAGGCAGCAGGAAGACATGGGCCGGAGGGGGTCCAGGAGGCCAGAAATCATGGAAGCTCAAAGCTAAGGTGTGTGGGCAGATGACAGAGGACCAGTTGAGAAAATACCTCGATACTGCTCAGCGAACTAGGACGGCAATAGGACCCGCAAGGCACAAAGGACCCCCAGAAGGACTGAGGGTCCAGACTATAAAGCGAGGCTAGGATATAGAAAATTGAGAGCAAGAGTCTGTGCACAGGGAGAGTCAGACCTGCTACAGAAGAATAAATAAGATATGGACAGTAGAGCTTTACATGAAGTTTAGGGGCCCATCCTTCTGAGCTCCCATCAAATGCTGTTAAAGTCATGGATTCTCTCAAAGACCCTGCAGGAGACAAGCCTCTCCACCCTTTGTTTATAGTATGTAGGGGGGAGGGATGGAAAAAAGTCTCAGCTTTGAAGTCGGAGAGTCCTGTTACTTCTGTGTATAGAATCTTGGGCAACTTATTTCACCTCCCCGAGCCTCGTGGCTCTTGGGTGAATACAATGAATGGATGCAGACACACACAGTACAGAACATGATATTTGGCACACAGGAATGCTTCACAAATCATGCTTACAAAAGATTTTAGGGGAACTACTCCTATGCTCTGTCCCCTAAATCCCAAAAGGTGCTCAAAAACATCCCCCTTTTTTTTTTTCCTATTACAAGTGAAGGGACTGAAGAAGTTCAGAGAAGCTAAGAGACTTGCTGAAAGGCCAGCAAGTGGCAAATTAGAACCTGAAGCTAGACTCTTAGTCTAGTGCGCTAGTCACACTGATTTTTGTC
This sequence comes from Nasua narica, assembly GCA_028533885.1. Taxonomy (NCBI): domain Eukaryota; kingdom Metazoa; phylum Chordata; class Mammalia; order Carnivora; family Procyonidae; genus Nasua; species Nasua narica. The sequence goes on along the minus strand of CM052798.1, from coordinate 8,916,622 downwards.
AAATATGTCTGTTGAGGACCTACTCAGTACAAGGCACTGTGGCACCCCAAAAGTCATACTTTTGGGGCTCCCTTCCTAGGGGAGGCAGTTTAGGGGAAATACTGGATCCTGAAGTCAGGGAGAAGGCAGATTATGGGTCACTGAGCAAAGTGACCCCCTGAATCGGGATGAGGGTGGTGGTGGAGGGAACAGAAAGCAGGCCTGCTGAACCAGACAGAAGACGGACAGTGCAAGAAATGATAACGACTCTGGGGGGCGGGGGTGGGGGTGGTGGTGGAGGTAGACTCCAGAGCGATTTTTTCCTCCAGGAAGTGAGGGGTTAACATTCTCCTCTGTAGAGTTCAGTCTGGGACACATCCTTGGGTCTGATTTTCTGCTGCACACAATGGCACTCCTTGTCCTGTGCACGAGGAGAATGGCGAGTCCAGGGAGCAGTGCCAGGCTCCCCCTCTCCAATTCATCCCATGCTTGGCAGAACTCCAAGTCTACCTGCTGGGGAGCCACAGCACGTAGCTGGGGTGGCCCTGAATGGTTTAGGTTCCCAGGGAGCTGTCAGCTAAACCCGCTCTCTGGTGACACAATGCAGGCAGAAGGGCCTCCGCTCACGGATGCCTGAGAAACTTCCACTCGCCACTCAACACAGCTCAGAAACGTTCTTGATCTCGGTCACTTCCTGACTCAAGCCTAGATTGCTCCCTTTGGTCATGAGGGCTCTCCAGAACTACCGTCACTCACCTAGTGGACATGCATGTGTCTTTGATCCCCAAGCCACAGCTGTATCGCATGCCCGGACCTTCGTGAAGCGCAGGCTCTGGTCCAATGCAAACCATGTGTCAAAGCCTTTCCTGCACAATGGGGCCAAGGGCTGCTTCCGTTCGCTGAGTATTCACCATGTGCCGGTTAGTGTGCTAAGCATTTTATACAAATCGTCTCATTTAATCCTTGCCATAAGCCTGGGAGATATGTCCCATTTGGTCCCTATGTTACGGATGAGGAAACTGAGGCACTAATGAAATAACTCACCCTCGGTCCCGCTGTAGGTTCTAACCCTGTCTCAAGTGTTTCTCAAGCAAAACAAGTTCACAACAGGGGCTGGAGGGAGATGCCGCTGGTATCTTTTTTTTTTTCTCTTCTTTGGGGAGTGGGAGAGGGAGAAGCAGGCTTCCCGCCGACCAGGGAGCCCGATTCCGGGCTCAATCCCAGGACCCCGGGATCATGACCTGAGCCGAAGGCGGATGCCCAATGACTGAGCCCCCCCGGCGCCCTAACACTGCTGGCATCTAGAGAGTAGAAGCTGGAGAGGCTGCTAAGCATCCCACAGAGCACAGGACAGCCCCACCACAAAGGATTATGTGGCTCATGGCGTAACAGTGCAGAGGTTGAGAAATGTGTGCTGGAAGCAGGTTCCCCATCCAGGCAGCCTTCCCGGACAGGCATGCATCAGACCCCTCACCACACAGTACTATGATAATTTGTCTCCTACATTAGCCTGTGGATTTCTTGGAGGTAGGGACCACTTCTTAGAAGCTTCTTTATCTTTCACACACAACCTATAATCAATGCATGTTTCTAAAATAAAAGAACCGATCTCCCAAGCAAACGAATGAATAATTCCTGGGACAGACTCTCCTCCTTTCCTGAACACTTCATGCTCTTCTCATCTTGGGCCTCATTTATCATCACCAGGGATTTGTCTCATCTTCGCAATTATGAAAGAATGTTCCAAAAGTCAAGAACCGAGCCACCCTCATCCTTGTGGCCTCAGTAGCTCCAGCATTTAACCCACAGAACTTAAGTAACTTTTTATTGAGATAGAATATTCTCCATTTCTTCTTCTCTCTCCCACTTTCCACCTTCATTCATTTGTTTGAGCTACTAAAAGTTCCAAAGGGGCTGACAGGCTGGCAAGGCTGGGGCAATGTACCCACCAGGCATCACAGGCACATGCTGGGGACCCCAGACGCTTTTAGGAGCCCATGAAAATCTCCTCATTTTAAGTTGAAGAAAAATAAAAACAATAATAAATACATATAATAATGAACTCAACCCAGATTATATCCATCTTCACAGAACTTTAGGCATAAAGCGTGTTTTTACTAGATTTTTTTTTTCATGGAAGATGGGGCCCACCGTGGCATGAGAGCCCAGGCCCATAAAAGCGGGAACACAGCCCTGGGTTACAGTCAGGCCCTAAAGCCCTCTGTTCCCTGCCATGGGATAGGTTTCCCCACAGCCAAGCAGAAAAAGCGTTCAGCACCTAGGATGCCAACTGCACTCGCTACCTACCGCCGTGTAACAAGTCAGACTAGACATGGCGGCTTGTGCTGGGTGAGCCCACACCCCTGCCCCATGGGCTCCTGGGCTGTGATCAGGTGGTCGCTGGGTGAGATCCTCAGCTGAAGAGGAACCAGAGAAGCATCCAGGCCCCGGCTCACTCAGGGGAAGGGAATACCCCAGAGCACACACACCACGAAGTGGGGATCACGAGGGCATCCTTAAGTCCTATCTGCCAGGCAACCTCGCGGGGGCACTCCACAAGAGGTAGGAACAGGAGGGCCCAGCAGCGCGCAGGTGGATGCGGGGCACTTCACTGGCTCCCCCTGCTGGATGTCTGGACGCCTGGGCTCCCCCGACCCCCGGCACAGACACACAAACCACCCCTGGCTTCGTCCAGGTCTCTGCTCACAGGTCACCTCCTTGGAGAGAAGAAGCGCATCTCCTGATGCCTCCCTCCCGCCTTTGCCCCCCAACCCCAGCAAATCCCCTCTGCTCCTCAGGCAGAGATGGCCCAAAGTGACCACAGACAGTCCTGTGCTCTCCTCCCCCTTCCAGGGGCCCAGGCACTTGGAGGGCCAGAGCATCGATCCCCACAGAGCACACAGTCTCCCTGAGAATTTGCTCTTGGCTTTACATCTCAGCAAAGAGCTTCTGCTTCTCCTCTTCTTCACCCACTCAAAGCGCTTGTTAGCGTGACAGGACACGATCTCAAAGGGACCCTCCCATAGGGCATCCTACGTGGCCTGGCCTGGCAGCAGCCACCACCCACCCATACAGGGTGGGATGAACAAGAGCATTTTTAGTTATTACCGTGCTGCCCAGCATCACTGCTTTTCCTGACCCGGTCCTGAAATACTGATGAGGTCAGCTGACGGAGAGGGCTCCAAAAGGTTAATATCTTCCCACAAAGCAGAATGTGTAAACATGTCAGTAATTATCACAGACAGCCTACGTAAAATTCCCCGTGCGGCACTCAGAGTCAAGGACCCAGCGGGCGCGGGGGGCTCGGCTGCCCGCTGGCCCCTGCGGGGAGCAGGGACGAGGCGCGAGCCCCGTGCCGGTCTGGGTGTTAGGAACACCTGGAGATTCGGGCTCTGCAGTCAGGTGCTTACACTCCAGCAGAGGGGCGAACAGGTGCGTGAAATCCAAACCCGGGGCTAGGCTGACCGCACAGGGACCGCTGCCACGGCCAGGGTCTGGGCTCAGCCTCTGCGCTCGGCCGCTGCCCGGCCCCCGTGGGGATTAGCAGAGGGAAGGCTAGGCCGAGTCCCACACAGGGTACGCGCCTGATGAGTATCAGCTTTTCTCACACGATTCTCACACGTCCTATCTTTCGGTGACGAGAAAGAGGGAATTCAACACACGGGAGTGCATAAAACAAGCACAGCACTTCCCGGTGATTTTTTTTTTCCACCCTTTTTACCCTTAACGGCAGCAGAGAGGTGCGTGCATAGGAAAACCCAACCCAACCCGACAAAGTCTCTCCCCGTGACCAACTTCAGGCTCCTCAGAGGCCCCTCCTCCGCTAGGCCTCCTCTCTGTCCGCAGGCTGCCCAGCCGGTCTGGATAAGAAGCCGGTCAGGTCAGTTTAGATACCACTCTCGGTAGCTGCTCAGGTTCCTCACCCCCCACCCCTGAGGCCTAAGTCCCCGCCTGCCTTCAGCAAGAACCCTGTTGGGTCAGTGACGCTGGAAGCCCCAGCCTCTCCGTCATTCTCTACCCACCGACCCCTCCTCTGCACCCGCCTTCAAGCCCCCAGCAGTTGGGCTGTGTTCAAAGTTGAGCTGAAGCTTCCCTTCCCTGTTACAATGGTACTCGCATATGGCTCTGCTTCTCTTTAACAACAACAACAAAATACAAAAAATACAAAACACAACAACTTTTGAGATAGTTTCAACCAAATAATGTTTGCTCGTTGTAATATTGGGCTATGGATTTTCCAGATAACGCTCTCCATCTCCTGCTTCATTCTGAGGTTGTGGAGGTGGGCCAGGGCTGTGAAGGTGAAGGGAGGATCACAGAAGACACGCCTGCCCCTCTGAACCGTCACAGGCGTAGACGTGCCCACAAGGCTGGCTGCAACCTTAGTGGGGAAGGAGAAGGCTGAGTTGAGTTTGGGAGGCCTAACTAAGGTATTGGGCTGACCTTCAGAAAAGTAGCCAATACTTCAAATCACAGCATGAGCACATGCACACATAGCCCCTTCCCCTATGCCTCTGCCTGGTTAACCCCTCAGTGAAAGCAGAGAGTCAGGCTTTCTTCCAGGATACTGGCCCTGATCTCCTTGACCAGGTCAAATATCTGACATTTGAGGCCCCTCAGGCAGCACAGTCCCAGCCGGTGATTGGATGCTCATCCCATAACTCTCTGATCAATGAACGTCTGGATTCCTGTCTATCATGTGAGCTCCCTGAGGGCAGGTGAACTGCCTTCCCTCATCATTACACTCCAGTGCTAAGCAGAGTCCCCTGCACATGGGAGTCTTTAGTAAGCCTCAGTTGAGTTAGAGAAAGGACAGGAGGAAGGAAAAGAGAGAAAAAAGGGAAGGGATAAAGAAGAGGGAAGGAGGGGAGAGAGGGAAGGAAGAGAAGGAGAGAGGAAAGGAGAGAGAGAGGGAAAGGGAAGGAGGGAGGAAGGGGGAGAAGAAAAACAGGAGAAAAGAGAAAAGAAAGGGAGGAATGGAGGGAAAAAAGGAATAAAGGAAGGAAGGGAGGGAGGGAAAGAAAGGAAGGAGGGAAGAAAGGAAGGGAGGTGGGAAGGAAGAAAGGAAGGGAGGGAAGGAGGGAAGAAAGGGAGGAAGGGAAGAAGGAGGAAGGGAAGAAGGAAGGGAAGGAGGGAGGAAGGGAGGAGGAGGAGGACATGTGGGTATGAGTCCTGAGGCTGGAGAGTGGTGCAGAGGTACCGCCCTGGCAGTCGTGGACAACCTGATACTCTTGCCAAGGAGGCAGAGCTTTTCCTAGTAGCTAATGGGTCACCACTGAAGGGTTTTAAACAGGAAGTAGGAAGTGATGTGGTCAAATAATGTATTATAGAGAAATCAGTTTGGCTACCCAGAACAGGAAGCTCTTATATGATCTAGACAAGGAAGGTATGGGGGCCTGAATCAGGACAGTACGGTAGGCATGGAGACAAAGAGAGCGTTTGTCTAAGAAACGCTGAGACACATTTGGCCAGAACTGCTGACTGGGAATGGATGAGAAGGGACGGCCGGCATTCACCAAGCATTTCCACCATGCTCAACATCATGCCAAAGGCTTTGCAAACACTATGCTATTTAACCCTCAAAACCCAAGAAGGTAGGTGCTCTCCCATTTTGTGGCTGAGCAAAATGAGTCGAAGAGAGGTTAAGGAATTTGCACAAATTACTCAGCTAGAGACTGGCAGAGTAGGCTCCAGACCCAAACCCTTAGCCACTGGGTCCGAGAGATCCCCATGAGATCGAGTCACAGCAGACATGAATCCTATTCCCTTCATGGAACTCACAGTCCCATGTTTTTAAACCTTTTCTTTAGAAGCAGCAGAAATACCGTAAGAAACCAGTCTGAATTTCAGGTTTGGATAAATGGGTAGACGGTGGCACCATTAATTACAAGGAGAAGAGGGACTGCTGGTCTGGAGTGAGTCTGAAGGTGACGGGTTCCACATGAGTGCTGGGTCTGAGTAGCTACTGCGATATCCAAGGAACACTGTTCGATGGGTTCCTGGACATGTAGGCTGGAGTTTGAGAAGAACCTACATGGATATTTGGGAATAAAATTGGGAATGAAAGCTGGGGATTAGGTCAATGGTCAAGAGCAGTGGATCTCAAAGTGCTCCTCCAAGCGTAGGGTTCTACTGAACCCTAAGTAGAACCCTGGTCCTGCGCTCCAGGAGCCAGCAATGGGGGCAAGAAGGAGCGTCTGTGCCTCCCACACGAATGTCCACCAAGTTGGAGCACCAGCCTTCAGGGTACAATTCCATCAGTTCTGCTTCTAGACAAAGAGTTTAAGAGGGACAGATGGCAAACGGATGGATGGATAGGTGAATGGACGAACAGACAGACAAGGGTACGAATAAGGTGCACCCACTGGACACAGAATTCTTTGGCTTAAAGGTTCATACAGATGCCCCAGATACCCCAAGCCAGGCACATGCCAAGAGACTACCAGAGTATCTCAGACCGCCCATCTCTGACAGAATGAACATTCCAGCAAAAGGGCTGCCTTGGTTACTATTTGCTCAGGAATTAATCCAGAAATTCAGAGGCTGCCAATCACAAAAACATAGGGCTTGTGGCCAGGTGACCCTGAGAGAGCAAAGGCCAGGACCTGGCACCCAGACCACACCTTTACCCTAGGAAACTCTGTGACTTTAAGTGAGGAAGAGAAGCCTGGACACTGGCCACATGCATCTTGTTCATTAAACCTCCACCATTTACTGTCATAACAACGCAGGGAGACCGTCTGTGGGTCTGCTCGGTGGGGCTGACCCGTGCAGCTGTTTTCAATCATCTTTCAAAGCAAAATTCCAAGCAGGAGGAAAAATGACTTCTGTTTTGTGTCAAAAGCCAGCAAACAAGATGAGATACTGGAATGTACTTGGATTGCATACATACACTCTCTGCCTTCTTTCTTCCTTCTTTTTTTTCTTTTTTGGAGGGGGTGCAATAATTTAGTAATACATAAAAATATGTTTCTCTAGTCCTGCCTAAATGTTCAACAGCAGACAGGAATATAAAACCACAAGGGCACCGTCCCTGTACATACTTAGGATGTATTTCCCCCCCCTTTTTTTTTTTTTTTGGCTCTAGGAATATTTGTTCTGGCTGCATCTGGGATGGGGATTTTTAAATTAATTTTTCATTTGGTGAGAAGAGTGTGTCATATTGAAAATGGTTCTCAGTGAACCTGTAACAGATGCTGTCGCTGCCTAGTCATCATTAGATGAACCCACTGTCCATGATTCCTATTAAATTTTTTATCAAACTGCTGGTGACTTCCAACGAGATAATTGGAACTAATTTTCTGGAGACTTCACATAAAAAGTGCTTCTCTAGAAATGGAAGAATTCAAGCAAACAGACCTTGTCTATTCCCTGCACTCTAAGATGAGACTTCCTAGGTCTCTTTTGATGGTGTCTTTCTGTCTTTTCCCACCATTTCCTATCACAACCACTTGTGGGTTGGAAAATAGTAGAAGCCATGGTTTACCTGTACAGTATCTCCGATATTATTATGTCCATTCTACATGAAAAAACTGAGGCTCAGTGATAAATAATCTGCTTGCAGAGATGCAAACTATGGACTGACAAAGCCTGCATGGAAACCTCTCTAAACACACACATACACACACACACACACGTTAGCTAGCTCCCTGGAAATGCGTGAGGTTGGAACCAGTGAACATGGTTTCTGATCTGCTATCAGTTATCACTGGTGACGATAACTGCAGACGTTTACTGAGTGTTTACTACGGGATAGTCATTTGCAAATATTTCATTTCATTCTTGCACCAGATTAGGAAATTTAAGATGAAGAATCTTCTCAAATAGTAAGTGATGGATCTTGGACTTCAGCTCAGGAGCCTGGACTGCCGAGTCCAGGGTCCCTGTTTCTAACTCTTGCACCAAACTGTCCTCAGTGAGTGAGGGACCCTGTGGGTTTCTTCCCCTCCCTGGGCTAGCACCTTCCCATGTAAACATTCACTGTTGGGTACATCTCCTGCCTGAGCTATCTGCGGCAGTGTTACTAAGCACCCCAAGACTTAGTGGCTGAAAGCAGCCCTTTAATTTGGCTCCCAATTTGGCAGGTCAGGAATTCAGGAAGGGCTCTGTGGGCTGCTTCACGTCTGATCGGGGCTGTCGGCTGAGGAGGCTGGCGCTGGAAGGCCCACTGCCAAGACGGCTTTGTCGACTCTACATCTGGCCCCTTGGTGTTCCTTGGCTTTTCTCTTTCCACATGGCGTCTCATCTTCCAGGACCCGTGCGATGTGGGCTTCTCTTGGCGAGACTCTCTCGGGGTCGGTGGGCTTCCTCTGTGGCGGCTAGATATAGTACAAGCTGCCCAGGGAAGAAGCTGCAAGTCTTCTGACTTCCCACGGAATCACTTCTGTCTCATTCTCTCGCCAGGCAAGTCCCTCAGGGGAGCCCAGGTGCGGGGGGGGGGGGGAGGGGGGAGAGGGCCTCAGTGGGACGAGGTGCTGGAAACCGGCACCCGCTCTGCTCCACCACATGGCCTCGGGGAGAGTGCACCCGTCTACCGCCGAGGTCCGCAGCCCAACAACCGTGACGCGCTCTAACAGACGCTGTTTCTGAGCCCGGAGTTCTGGGGTGGTCTGCGGTGCAGCACAGATAACCGGAACACTGGCTCTGCCTCTTCTTCACTGTGTCACCCCAGGCAAGTCGCCAGGCCCTCTAGCCGTCAGTTTTCTCATCTGTAAAATGGGACAGCAGTTGGGCCGTCCTCAGAGAGTGGGTGTGAGGATCAAAGGAGGCATCGAGGAGGAAGAACTGGACCTGACGGACTGTCTGGCAGGTCTGACTGAGTGGAAAATTGTACCGAGGGACGTGTCGGAAGCTGCCGGCAATTATCGGGTGATTCAAAACAACTCCAGGAAATGGAAGAATGAAGGTTTTATTAGTAGGCTGAGAAGAAAGAAAATGTAACCAGAGAACAATGCTAACAAACCCCCCGACTCAGCTGCAGACAACTTCACATAATCATAATCATGGAAACAACACAACTTACACGACGCGGAATCATACCGTTGGGGGACAGGGAGAAGGGGAGGGGGCATAAGAAAGCCAGAAATCCTCACCCACGCATGGCACAGAAGCAACAGTCTATGTCCAAAACTGAACGTTCGGGAGACAATACACAGATCCCATTTAGAGACATGGAAGCAAGGACGCTGGGGTAGCTCAGCCAGTTGACTGTTTGACTCTCGATTTTGGCTCAGGTCATGATCTTAGGGTTGTGAAATCAAGCCCCGCATCAGGCTCTGCACTGGGCATGGAGCCTGCTTAAGATTCTCTCTCTCCCTCTGCCCCCCCCAACCATGCACTAGTGTGCTGGCTTGTGCCCTCTCAAAGAAAAAAATATGGAAGCAAATACAGAAGAAGCAGCAAAGAATACAGAGGTGGTTGCTTCTGGAAGCACAGTGGATGGAGGGTGCAGAGACCACCAGGGAATCGTTGGGCTTTGCTGGAAGCTTTCCAGCATTATTTGATGCTTAACTGTACGCACACACAAAAATCATTTTAAATAAAACATAGCTTCCCACTATACTGTAAAAGTGTAAGTAGATTTTCATATCAGCTGTACGAATTCCCCATATCTCAGGAGGGTATCTAAAGTGAACAAGAACAGACCAGCTCCCGGCAGGACCCTCGGGAACGTCACCCAGATTTTTAAGCCCACTCAGGTCGCTGGAAGGAGGCCCTCCACACACCTCCAGCCACTGGGGCTCTGAAGGCTCCCACACTGGGCTCATTCCCCCTGGCTCCGCCTGGCCCCTTTCTTCTCCACGTGCTTCAACTTCCTGCTCCCCAGTCAGCTGTTTCCAATCGAGAAAGGTCAGGTGTGAGTGCTATTTCTGGGCATTCACATTTGGTGAAAATGATTCAGGCAGGTTTGGGCTTATTGCCTGAGCCAGGTAAACATGAAATCTCTCCAGTTCAAATATCACAGACAAAAATCTCTCTCTCCCTCTCTCTCTCTCTCTCTCTCAAACACACATGCTTTTCCAGCAAGTCCAGCCATCTGAATTTATTACCCAAGTAAGATTTACTGAAGTTTACATAAAAATCCCCAGCCTAAGGGTGATATGCATGTCAGAACGGGTGCCAACAGGGTGATGTTGAAATAGATTCACAGTGCACGCTGTCTGTCTAGATTGATTGGAAACAGGCACACATGACAATGTAGAAAAATCTAGATAATCCACAGTTATCTGTGCTCCTTCCCCCCATACAACAGAGGCCCGGAGGGGTCACCCAGTGTGCCAAGCACAGTCATGTGAGTTTTGTTCTAAACCTCCAAGGAGGCGACAACACAGAGCTATTTACATTGATCAACGGCAAGCGTGGAAGGTTCGCATAAATCAATTAGCAAAATGTGTATGTGGCAGCCATTGCTAAACCATCGCGTATAAATAATAGTTTTAAGTATAAAACATGATGATAAAATCTATTAACCATGCTCGGCTGAGTTCCTCTGTGACCTTCGGCGACAGAATGTTCGGCTGTCATTCAAAGGCCACTGCTGACTGATGTGGGCAATCTCGAGGCACTAGAGGCCAGGGTCATCTCAGAAATGAACCCCGAGTCCCATCTGTAATAACAACGACGATGTACATTTATAAAGCACTTGACCATCTGCCAGTCCCTTTCAAGTACCTTACGAGCCGGCTTAGTCTTCCCTGTGAGTCTGGGGAGCACAGGAGAGGCGGGAAGCATAGAAGAATGAGGAGGAGGGCAAATTGAGCTCTACTCTTGGTTCCACCACTTAGGGCCTTGTTTGAAGGCAGCAAGCTCATTTCCCTGCAACAGATGCACTGTATTCGAACAACTACTATTGCAATCCCTACTTTTGCGGATGGTAAAACTGAGGCTTGGACAGGCTAAGTAATTCAGAAATATAAGTGGAAAAGTTAGGATGTGAACCCAAATCTATTTGTCTTGTTTCCAGTCCAATGCTCCACCCTGCACTTCTTCCCGAGAGGCCTCCTGGGCCCATCACAGTTATGACCAAGGGAAGGTCCTCAGGGACCTGGCACCCCAGGATTCTTTCCAGCAGAGCCCAGGAAAGACAGTGCTGGTGTCTAGAGTGGGCATTTAGCTCTCCATCATCCCCGTTCCATGACCCAACTGCTGTCCTTTGCTGTGCCAAACTTGCTGGCAAGGGCCAGAGGGACTGAGAGTATACACCCATATAAAGGCAACAGAGAAGCTGAAGCCTTTTGCTCAGGCCGCATCTCCTCTCGCTCTCCCCCAAGCTCACTCTGCTAAGGCTGTGTGTCCCATCCCTAAACACACGGGATGCTTCTGCTTAGGTCCCTTGCTCTGGTTGTTCCCTTTGCCTGAAACCTTCTTCCTCCAGATACCCACAAGACTAACTCTTCCACTCGACTCATCGCTGGAAGGGTAACCCGTCAGGGACGGCTGCTGTTAAACTATTCAGTGACCCTCCTTAAGGGTCATGGTAAGGAAAACTTTACTCGAGGGGGCTATTGTGACAGGCGGAGGGATCAGCACAGTGGGGTCTTGCAGTGGGGGGAGAAGAGGGCTCTCAACTCCAACTATAACAATGGAAAGTGGGAATTTATAGCCAAGGAGCAAGGTGGGTGGGCGTCAGTGGTCGGAAGTTAAGCAGAAACATCAGGGTTAAGGGGGAATTCGTGCTGAAAAGACCTACCAGGATTCTTGGTGAAGGCAGGACTGGATGGTGAGATGCCGCTTGGGGGATGAGAAACCCTATCAGAGATCAAGGATGGGGGATTCTGGCCAAACTGACTTAGCAGGATTTCTTTCTAAAATCGGACAATGCAGAGATGAACACAGAAATCCCAGCGTCGAAGCCCGGCTGAAAAAAAGCTTGACCTGAGTTTGGTCAAGGAGAGAATCTTCATCAGGCTCTCGCCTTCTGCCCCCGTCCTCCCCCTCGCCCCCAGTTAGCATCACAACTCCACCTCTCCCCACCCTCACTCAGTACTCCAGATTCCCCTCCCCTGCTCTCTTTTCCCCCAGAGCCCTTAGGGACTCCTAAATACAATGAAACATTTACTCGGTGTGCTCACACGGCACTGGGTCCCATTGCGGGGACCCCGTGAGGGCAGGGAAGTTTGTCATATTTGTCCACTCAGTGTCCCTGAATGCCTAAAATAGCACCTGGCAGAGAGATATTCGACAAGTATTACAACGAGTGAATAAGTGGATGGACGGATGGATAGACGGATGGAAGGCAAGACAGGTGGACGATACACAGACAGGTGGACAGAACTGTTGTACTTTCTACCCCAGGGTCATACCAGGGTGGGACCCCCCTCCTCGGCAGGCTTCTCTCTGTGGGTCACATGGACACCAGATTCTCCACAGATTTTGAAGCTGGTTGCCCAGGCGCTCAGTCTCTTGTCCTGGATCGCAAAGCCTCTGGGGACACACACACACACACACACACACACACACACACACACCCTGAATCCTTGAGCTTTCAGTCGAACCCAGGCTCGTCAGAGAGCAGCCCAAACAAACTCACTGGAGCAGAAACACTGTGTCGCTCAGCCAAGGTCTGTAGAGCATGGACACAAACGGAGAAACCAGCTCGAGCAGCACGGCTGGGAGAGCGAAGAGGCTTCACTGAACCTCATTTCTCCTCGAAGGGGGCAGCTTCCTCAGGGCCAGGCTGCCACCAGGCCAAATCTCCTGTGACAAGCTGCCTGCCACTTCCGTGCTGCAGGGCTTAGAAGCCGCTAGAGGTGGGGAACGGACCCTGCTAAATCAACGATTCCGTCTCCTGGCAAGAAAAGCTACGGCTACAGCTGCAGGAGCTGAGCCTCCCAGGACTGGGGCTCTGGATCCGGGCCCCAGACCTCCACGGACCCCCAGGGGAGTCGGGACAGAGCCAACAGCGAGGAAGAATAGCTTTGGACAAGAGCCGGTGCAGGGATGTCCCTGGTTCATACGAAAGCCTCCCAAACGTGTTTCTACACCAGGGAGGATGGCCCCCGGTGGCCTTGGAGACTCAGAAGACGCAAGCCCACTGCAGGCTGTACGAACCGAATGCCTAACAATCAGCAACTAGAGGAGTACACGCGGGTGTGTCTTACCCAGGGGCCCCAGGCGGCCATTAGAACCAGTGTGCAGAACTGTCTGTACTGGAATGAAGGGACATTTATGGTACGGCCTGCGGAAAAAGCAGGTTGTAAATAACCCGTACTGTGTGATCTTATTTTTGTTCAGGAAACGCGTGTGTACAAATAACAAACCCCAAGAGGTTACGAGTAGTTACCTGTGGAGGATGGGATGATGGGTGATTCAAACGTCTGTTTGCTACATTTTCTAAATTTTCCGCAACAAGTATCATTTTGCCCAGATCGTCCAGCATTCAGACAGCGGGCGACCGTGCGGAAGGGGAGCTGCCCGGACATGGAACAGCACATCCCACCCGCCTGCCCAGACACGCAAAGGTCGCGCCCATGGGGTGCTGCCTGGGCCACACCGAGCCCGTGCCCGCCCCTGGACTGGCCTCTGGAGCCGAGCTGGTTCTTTTCAGCAAAGATCTTGCCCATCTCAGCTTCTTTCCTCCCTCCCCAAATTGCTGAAGTCCCCACATGCTTGGACCCGAGGCCACTCAAGATGGGACACCCCCTCCCCCCCCGGCCAGCTCAGCTGCTTCTCCAGCACATAACCAACCACCTTGTCCCAAAGGCATGTTTTCATGTCTCCTCTCCTCTGCACATGCTGATTCCCTCACCAGGGTTGCTCAGTCCTTTCAAATCTTTCCCAGAAAACGTCTCTTCATGTGTCAAAATCCAGCTCAGATGAAACCCCCTCCGTGAAGCCTTCCCAGACTCTCTCAGAGGAGCATTTCCTAAGAGCTCTGTATTTACCTCTGGCCAAGGTGGGCCTCACGCAGGCCGGACGCTGAACCCGCTGATGGAGGTTTCTCAACAGTGGTTTCCCTCCATCTCACAGTAAATATACTGGAAATATCTTTACAGATATTTCTGTATTGTGTATATCTTTAATATACACAGAAATATCTTCCAGAAGATACTTGCATCTGATGAGGGTACAGACACATAGCTAGAAACTTGAGCTGGGAGGACAGGGGGTAGAGAAGAGAGTCAGAAAGTCCCCTTGAGAATAAATCACTAACTTCTCGATCTTCAGCTATAAGTCCTCAGGGGATGTGCGGGGGACCCGGGGAGCCCTCTCTCCACTGGGGAGCACCCTGTGTTATTTCCTGCCTTTTGAAACCATAGCCTTTGGCAATAAGCAACTGTATGTTCTCAAATACTGTCAACTGGCAAACTTTGGTCCAACACGATTCCATCGTGCCAACCACAAACCCCTCCAGCAGCAGCCCACCACACGGTAGCGGAAACTGCCGCCTGCCTATCTGTCCTTCCATCAGGCTAGGACCTCTGGAGAGACCAAAACAACCGTGTGGTTGCCCCCATGTCCCTGCAGAAGGGGCAAAGAAGGTGTGTGTTGGGTGGGAGGGGTCATGCCAGGACATTCTCTGCTGCTTTGTCAAGGCTCAGCCTGGGGAGCGTACGAGGAAGAGACTTAAGATTGCACCTCTTGGGGTGCCTGGCGGGATCAGTTGGTTAAGGGTCCAATTCTTGGTTTCGGCTCAGGTCAGGATCTCAGGGTCCTGGGTTTGAGCCCCAAGTCGGGTTCCTGCTAGGCGTGGAGCCTGCTGGAGATTATCTCTCTCCCTCTCCCCTCTGCCCCACGCCCCACACACTCGTGCTCTCTAAAATAATAATAAATCTAAAAAAAAAAAAAGATTACACCTCTCTGTTCTCTCTCACTTAATGAGAGCTTTATCGTGGCCTCCTGTGCGGTGCTGAGGGCATAGAGCCTTCCCCGTCATTGTCACCTGCCCAGTCAGTACCATGGGGTTGTCACTGTAAGGCCGAACCTGTCTTTGGGGCTTCATGCTTCCAACCAGTCCCTACTGGGTGAGGAAAGGACAGCGAGCCAGGCCTCATCCCTTAATTACACAGAGCAGACTGATAATCAAGGAATAATTGGATTGACGGCACTCTGCATTCTGATCAGGCACTAAATGTTCCCAATGAACCATGAACTCTCCCTTCTGGCTGTGCTTTAAACCCTCTGAAGGTAATCTGTAGTATTATGTATATGATCCAGGGGGGAAAAATGGATCGGAGCCCACAGACTCACGTTACTGGCCACTAGAATCTCCAAACCCAGCATGTTTGGTTCAGAGTGTAAATGGCAAATGCCTTGTTCAGTTGGAAAACAAAGAACCAAATTGTGCGTGACCTAGCTCGGCACCTTTGAGTTATGCCATTTGTTAAGCATACTCCGCATGCATATAACTAATCCAATTTGGCTCGGTGAAAAAGAAATCATTTCCCTTAATGATGCGATATTAGAATTAACCGATTCGGTCCTCAGCCCACGTTCTCTTGCGGTCGGCAGCCACGCTGGATACTGTCTGCTGGGGGCCCTCGGAAAGTTTTTGCAAAAGCACAGGGGGAAAAAAAGGGATTAGCTAAAAGGAAACACCAACATGGCTCCTATTACATTTAAATTGGCTTGTGATCACGTACGTGTATTTCTCCTTTTGTGCTGTGGGTCCAGGACTAGCTTCGCCATTACGTACAGCCACCTCATACAGGTTGTTTGAAAAAATCACAGTAAAAAGGAGCATTTATATATTAGTCATGGGAGAGATTTGCATTTAGATGACATTCTTAGTATGGCTAATGACTCAGTTCAGCCATCAAAGACACACAATTGAAACACAGCCTTGCCAGGCCCAACAACATTATCCCAGAGCAGAGATTTCCACGCACATTCCCCCCCCCCCCCCGACTGTCCCACTTTGCCTGGAGGGAAGTGCAAATCCGCGGGTTCCAGCTCCAGCGACGTGCAGGCTGGGTTAATAGAGATCTGCATGCTGCTTCCCAGATACACTTCCCTTTACAAATTCTGAGTCTCCTCTGCATGAGTTGGAGGAGGAAAGGAGTAAGGAGACACCGTTTTTGCTAGCAGAGGATTTCAGTTTCAATTTTACCTGCTTTGCTTGACATGAGCTTCTAGAAGTTTGGCAACGGCTACTGGAATTAGATATGAACCTAAACTACACTGGTAGGCTGGGGAGGACTGGAGTGCTTTCAACTACCTTCCAGTGGCTCTCCACAGCTTACAAAACAAAATCACAAGCTCTTGGGCAGGGCTGTCCCCAGCCAGCTTTTAGGCCTTGTTCCGTGTCTACCCAGACACTAGCACTGTGAGGGGAAGCAGAGGTCTGAGCTCAGCTAGTAGGTGGGAAAGCCTCAAATCCGCGGGATCCACAAAGCCACTTTACTGCCTCTGGGACCTTCACAGCAGCCCTTACCCGAGGTTTGTGGCATTCGGAGCCTCGCACTTGACTCCAGACCCTACTGGGTCACCTTGCGGTCCACCTCTGAGATCAGCTCTCAGGTTGGAAGCAGAGGCAGTCGCCCACCTGTGGCTCTGCAGTGAAGTCCTTGCCCACCCCTGGTGTCTCTCATCCTCCCAGTCGTCCCCATCCCTGGCTCCTCATGCGGCTTTGTCTTACCCCTGGGCTTGTTTCCCTTCTGATGCCTGATGGCAGCAGCAGATTCTGACCAGTACAGCATCTCCTGTGATGTTCTGCCATTCATTCAACAAATATCTCTGTGTACCAGGCACAGTGCCAAGCAGGGGCAGGCTTAGAACGGCAGTGTAGAGGTGAGAAAATGCACAGGTCTTGGGGAGACTGCACGCGGCTCGGGATACCTGGGGTGCAGAAGGCACCGGAAGCAGAACGAGGTGGCTGAAGGGCTGCGTGGGCTGGGGGTTACACTGCCCCGTCTGAAGCCTCGCCAGGTCCACTGGAGTTAGTAGGGCACCCTGTGAGATGCTCCCCCCCACCCCGTGACACATCAGACACGCAACATGGGCTCAGTACCCATCGGCCCTCATTGTCGTCAAGATTGTGCACAATTTCACTACCATTTTAGTGAGGGGCCAGAACACACAGAACACACAGGGGCCAGAACATGGTGCCAAGAGTTAGAGCCACACTTGGAAGGCACCAAGGGGCCATCCAGGGGGTTGAGCTAGGATGGCGTGGGGGGTAACCACAATGGCAATTCAGAACAATCGCTCTGGTGGCTGGCTGCATGCACAACAGACTGGAAACAGGCCAGACTGGGAGAGACGGCCAAGTTCAGGGGGCCGTGGCAGCGAGGTCAGCTTAGCCCAGCAGGATCTGAGCCACAGCACTGGTGACAGGGCCGGGCAGATGTTGGTGGGCTCTACAGGCGTGGAAGGGGCAGGAAGGGAGAGCTGCAGGTGCGGTGGTTAAGAGCACAGGCTCTGGGTTTGAACCCTGACCCTGCTGTCTCCGTTCCACATGACCTTGAGCAAATAAATGGACTTTCCTATGCCTCCATCTTCTCATCTACATATTGAGGACAATAAGGAACGTGACCAACCTCACGGAGTTGACGTCAAGGTTAAGTTTATTATCATATGTAATGCAGTTAGAATGGTGTCTAACACCGACAAAGCACTCAGCAAATATTGCTTATGGTTCTAAGGAATGACAGGGTGTGGTGATCCCTGAGATGGACCAGAGGGAAGAGTCTAAGAAGACCCAGGTAGATGGGGGAAGAGAGGCCGTTTTCTCAGAGGGGGATCCCAGAAGGAGTAGCAGGTGGGCAGGCCAAGGAAACAGAAGGTATCCATGATCCTTAACAATCACCAGCCAGCAGATAAAATGCACACATTCCCAAGTTGGGAGATGATTTTGTTTGGGGTAAAAAAAAGTTTGGCCTGGAGGTTCAGACAGATGTTGGGTACATGATGGTGGTTTTGTTAAACAAGAAGATTCACGTTTCTTTAGATTTTTCTCTCAAGAATTCCACTGTGTAGAAAAGGCTTGGGAAGGGGGTAAGCCACATACCAGTTTCTTCATCCAGCATCTAAAGCCGTCAGTCCTCGTGCCCTTGAAGCAGAGTTTCAAGAAACTTTCGGCAATTCTTGAAATAAAAGTAGCATCAAGATCAGCCGCAATATCAGAACTAAGGCACGGGAGCTGTTGCTATGACAGCCCAACTCCATTATTTTCAAATCCTATGGCAAAAATCTAGCCAGCAATGAAACTGAAAGGAAGCTTTCTGCCTTTTATTCACGGGAGGGAACGGCGCATGTCCTCAAACGTATCTTCTCATTTCCTTGAAAATTAGACAAGACCAAAGCAGCCAGCTTCCCCAGCAGTTCTGGAATAAAGAGAATCACTCTCTCTGTGTACACGGGGCAGTGGATTTTGTCAGCATTGCTCATTTGCAGAAGGCTCACTGAGCATCCTTCGTCTGGCCCCAGCCGGCCACTCTGTAGGAATCAGCTCATCCTCATGACGAGGAAGGAAACAGGAACTGTTTGTTTTGAGAACCTGCCTGTGCTACTGATCAATTTTTTTTTTTTTTTGCATATAATTATATTAACCTAGGATCGGCTGAAGTTGACTCGCTGACTTACACGTGGCGTTTGGACATACACCTCTTCGTGAGCCTCCAAACCTCACCCTACGAAATGAATGGCTGTTAGTTATGACTTGGTTAGAAGCAGATGCCAGTCCTGTGACCAACTGTAAATGCTACAAGTGGGCACACCAGGTGGCACGTGGGAGTCCTATGATGACTTTGCAACCAATTCCTGGTATCTCTTTGAGGAAGAAAGATATTACGTCTATTTTTAAGGCAGGAGAAATGGCAAGCACAAAACAGATTAGAGGCTGGTGCAAAGACGTAAAGAAATGCAGGACCTTACGATAAATATTTATTAAACACCTAGAGTGCAGCAGTTGCTAGGTCAAGAGGCATAGTTCGTGGTTTGGAGAAGACAGTAAATTCAATTCTCCTGCATACATAAAACAGGCCTCTCCCTTTATACTTGTGAAAACTGCAAAAGCATTTTTTTAGCCCCATGTCCTTAAATCTTTAATAACTCGAGGTACCCTCATTCCCCACCACTCTCTTTACCCTGTTGATAAACAACCATCGGCCCAAGCTGGAGGACAAGTGGTTGTAACTTGAGGAAAATGGATAGACTGAGGTGTGTGCATGTGTACGTGTGTGTCAGCTTCTTCGAAGTTTTCATACCCCAAGACAAATCTTTGGAAAATGCAAATAAGGAGGTTGTTTTTACAGAGGAAATATTTGACTTTGGAAACTAAATGTCTTTAATGAATGTAAAAAGTCAAAAGGGGTCTCCACAAATCAAGAGCAGAAATGATAAACCTGCACTGATCTTTGATTTAAAAAAAAAATCCCAGTGATAAAAAGGGGGTTAGGGTCCTGTGTTAGCTATAATGTAGGTGGGCTTTGAGCAAACTTCCCTTGCTCATTTCTCAAGCCCCAGAGCCTAACACGGAGGCAGGCAAGAGCAAGAATGCACTCTTGGTTAATATCCCACCAGCTGGCTGGAGGTGCATGGGGAGGTGACAGATGGCAGATGAATCTGAGTTCCAGGATCCAACGGGATATGATGCATCATATCTTAGGCTACAACAGAAGCGGGTCTCTGGCACACCCGATTTGCAAAGTGCCATGCTGGATCACTTGTAGAAGTCTATGCAAGCCCATCAACCTTCTCGCAACTCCATTCCTGCCAGACGGAAGAAACGAGCCGCTGGGAACGGCAGCGGCATTTACCTGCGTGCGGTTTCCCAGAAAACAGTTTTTACCCATCAATAAAGAGCTGTGCCCCAAAGCTTGGAGATAGAGGCCAGAACACGCTAAAAGCTGTGCAGAGCGCGTTTGAGGAGACACAGGCTGCTCTGATAAGATTAGCCAGGCTCAAGCTAAGCTTGGCAGCGTCCTCACCCTCCATCGAGTGGCAGATTCTAGGAACATAATCTTATTTGGAGGAACCAGTTTTTCAAACCATCTCTACAAAGACAGAAAATAAAGGCAAAAGCTGGCTCATTTGGAGCCAGATGAACCCACTGGTGTGTCCCACTCTTTCCCAGGGCTTACCCCGGGGGAACTGTAATTGAGGAAGCTGGCACAGCAAACTCGCGGGGGTCATCACCAGCCCTACAGGGAGATGGTTTGGGTGTTGAAAAAAAAAAACAAAAAAGACTGAAAAAAGAGAGATTTGAGATAGTCAACACAAGTCATTGTTTTAGCAGCTACCTCTTGTCCTTTCAATATTTTGGCTTTGTGTTTTCTTTTAAAATATCCACATGGTTATAATTATAAGTTAACTATCTGACAAGACAGCCGATGGCAGACCTGTGAAAACCAATTATTTTGACATTGATTACTTTCTGCATAGGAGCAGAGTATTGTAATTGTAGTTTGCTGGAAGCTACGGCAACCTCCTCTGATGTGTGCCCAATTTGGCTGCAGTTAATTAATGGTGTTGGGGGAGGGGAGGGGGGACACTGGCTTGCAGCTTTACATACAAATTAATTGACATGAAATAAACTAATATGTTTAATTTAAATGTTATTAATTTCCCAAACAGAAAGAAACAGGCGTAGGGTTTAGGGAGCTATGGCATTCGTATCAGCTACAGGGATGTCACCCGGTTTCCATGGCAACTGCCTCATTAGGCTTCCAGGGGACGCCAGCGCCTCACATGGGGCTGAGGAGCAGTGGGCAGAGGATTCCCAACATCAAACGGGTAATCAGAAATATCAACCAGAACCAAGTGGTGCTTTGAGCATGGGATTCAGAGGAAGCTGTTTATCTGCAGGTGACCTCACTCCAGCCTGCAGCCAAGAAAAAGCAGGGCTTGAAACCCAACACGCTGTCCTTTAGATAGGTTTTTGCCCTGGGAAGAGCACCAGCACCACAGGGGGTCAAGACTGTTTTCATATCCCCAGATGTTCCCCCCATGCTTTAGCCTCTCATTCTTTGCACATGCTGTTCCTGCTTCCTGGAACACTCTTCCCTTAGATTCTTCACTTGCCTCATGCCCTGTGCCTGTTTCAGGTTCAGCTCAGATGTCACCTCCCCCAGGCTGGCTGCCCCTCCAAGCACCCCACAGAACCCACTACATCCTATCAGAGCAACTGTCATTCTGCAATGCCACTGTGAATTCCCTCCCCACCACTCCCCCGCTCTGAGTGAGAGCAGGGCTATGCCATTCACTCTCCACCTGCAGGGCTTGGGCCAGTGGCTTTGGCAACTCCAGGAAGATTGTTGGGGATGCAGGAGCTCAGGACCTCTCTCCCAGCCTACTGAATCAAAATCTGCATTTTAACAAGATTCCCAAGAAGATTTGCATGCTCATTAGAGGTTACAAAACACTACTCCACATTGTTGCTTCCCTAGAGTATGAAAAATGGCAGGCACTCAACAAATATTTTATCTTTTTTTTGCAAGGAGAAAACATATATTTATTTTCATGCTTTTTTTTCCCCAAATATGTTTATTTTAATTTTTCAGTGTTACAAGATTGATTGTTCATGCACCACACCCAGTGCTCCATGCAATACGTGCCCTTCTCAATACCCACCACCAGGCTCGCCTACCCCCCCACCCCCTCCCCTCCAAACCCCTCAGTTTGTTGCTCAGAGTCCACAGTCTCTCCTGGTTCATTGCCCCCTCCGATTTCCCCCCATTCATCCTTCCCTTCCTTCTCACAATGCCCTCCGTGATTTTCTTTATACTCTACACGTAAGTGAGACCATAAGATAACTAACTCTCTCCACAACAAATATTTTAAAGTCAAGCCCTCCCTTTACATCTAAACTTTGCTCCTGCACAGATGAATCCAGACAAAGCCACTGGTGGACCATAATTCATGAAGGCAGTAAAACTGGCTGGCTCTCCATGCACGGGATGGGATGGGGCAGGAGCCCCCAGTACAGGAGCTTACATCCATCCTCTGCCACTCTGTGGCCTCAGACAAACTACTTAACTGCTTTCTGCCTCAGTTTTGTCATCTATAAAGTGGGGATAATAGTTCATCCATCCAACAGATATTACTTGAACATCTACTATGTGCCACTCACCGTTCCGAACACTTGGGAATTAACAAGGACCAAATCCACGGAAGTCTCTACCCTTTTGTTGTGAGGATTAAATGAAATGATACATATAAACAACTTAGCCTGGGACATGGAGAAGGCTCAATGAATTATCATTCTTATTCTCTAAAGCTCTTTAAATATCCTCTTCCTTCCTGTGAACACATTTGCTTTGCTTCCCCCAACAAAGTTTTACACTCATGACTGTGGTCCATCTTGCCGGCAAAAGCTGAAGGGGAACTCAGCTGGTCGAGTGAGAATGGAGATCACGCCTCCCACAGTAAGCTCTGTATTCTTTGCACCCGATTAGTGAGTCTATCCTAGATAGAAGGTAATTTTCTTTTCCTTCTTCTTTTTTTTGGAGGGGGTGGGGGGTGGGAAGGACAAGATATGATAATGTAGATGGTCCATTGGAAAGGTAAGATGGAGCCAAATTTTAGAAGGATCTAGAGCTATTCAGTATCTTCATAAGCCCTCTGGGCTATTTAAATGTAATATGATTACAATTAAATGTAAAATTCTGGTCCTTAGTCACACTAGCCACATTTCAAGTGCTCAGTGGCCACACACGGTGATGTGTCCCCCATATTAGACAGTGTGGATATAGAACTTTCCATTACTGCAAGAAGTTTTATTGGATAGCACTGGTCTACGGCCATGTTTCTCCAACTTTAATGTGCACATGAAAATCCTGAAATCTTGTTAAAATGCAGGTTCTGAGTGAGTAGGTTTGCAGTAGAGCCCAGAATTCTGCATCTCTGCTCCTAGGCGATGCTGACACTGCTGGTCTACTAACCACACTCTGAGTCAAGAGGATCTATGGTCAACATAAAGACATAGAATCAGAAAGATAAGGAATTTCCAAATCTTCTTTAGACAGACCTGAGTAGAGTTCCCTCATAGACTGGATACTTCCCCAGTGCTCTTCTGTTGAGAAGTATGGAAGCCAGGGTCTTCACAGAAGCAGTAAGAATCTAGGGATGACTGCTGCATGAGACACATGATATTCATCTTTTTGACCACCCAAGTCTCCAAATTCAAATCCAAGAAATGTCTTCACCCCATGGACTAATCCACCAGTGGCCTATTATGCTTAGAATTCTATAAGAAATCAAGGAAAAATGTAGTAGAAAGTCAGGGAAGTTATTCCAAACACCAAAAATCTCATTTGGGACATTTTCTAAGGTAGTTCCCTCCCTCTTTGGACCCTTGACTTTTAATCCCAGATGTACAGGATAGTCAGCTGGAGACATTATTAGAAATACTCATGCCTCGGGCGCCTGGGTGGCTCAGTTGGTTGCGCAACTGCCTTCGGCTCAGGTTATGATCCCGGAGACCCGAGATCGAGTCCCACATCGGGCTCCCAGCTTCACGGGGAGTCCGCTTCTCACTCTGACCTTCTCCCTTCTCATGTTCTCTCTCACTCTCTCTCTCTTTCTCTAATGAATAAATAAATAAAATCTTAAAAAAAAAAAAAAAGAAATACTCATGCCTCGTTGCCAATTTGTTGAGTTGGTCATGGGTAGGGCCCACGTATCTGCATTTCTAATGTTTTCCAGTTTATTCCAATGAGCAGCCAGGGGTAAGATTCTGGATTTTGAAGAGCCAGCTTTCTTGTACAAAGGTGCCACTCTCTCCCCTGGGTTTATCCCAACCTTGACTCCATGTTCTGTTACCCCTACCTTGACAGCCTGGGGTCTAGCTCATTTTGAGCTCCACACCTGCTCCAGAATGGGCCTCCAGTATTCACCTTCCAGTTCAGTGAAAGACACCCACTCCCTGCCCCTCCACTGTCACAGGGAGAAGGACTAAACATATCCGTTGATTTTCTTTTTCCTAAATGATGAAACAGACACAATACCAACCAGACTATTTTTTAAAGGAAATAAATCATCAATATCTTAACCGCCTCCAAGGAAATTTGCTGTTTCGTTTTTCTGTTTCCTCTTAGTCTTTCTGCATGAATACCTGCAATCTTTCAAATAATTTTGGTATTTGGGAAGATCTTTATATTAGCAACACTTCCCAGGATGCTACAAAGTTTTCGTGGCCATCACTCTAAACGTCCGCATAAACTTTCATTGAGACGATTAATCATAATTTAGTTCCACGTTGTCGGGTGTCTGGGTTGCCTTCAATTTGTCGCCATTGATAAACAAGACTTCAGCAAACGTCCTCCCGCATTGGGCTTTTCCTGGGCCACGGGCTGGGAGTTCCTCTCCCGTCAGCACAGGCCCGTCACCTGCTCCGGCTGGACCTCGTCTCTAACAAGACAAGCTGAAGCAGGATTTCCTCTGACATTTCTCAGTAGGGTGCTCTACTCACTTGGGTGGGACAATGCTGTCCTGTGCGGGATTCTCCCGCACTGTGCACGAAGTATGGCATCCCTGTCTTGTCCGGTAGCTGCCAATTGTGTCCTTTCAATATCACGACAACCCAAAGCCCCCAGGGTCTGAGAAGCTGGGGTTTGGTAACATCTGAACGTTGCCCATCAGTTTCTGTCTTAATTTCTCAGCCTCTGTTCAGAGTCCTTCAGAAGAAAATCTCATCAGGAGAGGCTTAAGAGTCAGTCATGCATATAAGGACCAGCTCTAATCTCCACCCAAGTGAAAGCCCTCATCCTCTCTTCCCAGGATCTTTCGAGTTCAGCTTCTGGCCACACAATTCTACCCCCTAGAGCCTATTAAGAAAACCCTTTTCTCTTCACCCTTCCCTAACTCTCGCTCCATGAACACGTCCCCCTGCATCCTGTCTTACGAAACCCACACGCAAGTCACTTTTCAGACAGTAACCACCCAAGAGATGTGGCCCCGTCTGTGGGGCAAGATCTCAAACTCAGAACCAGACCACTTGGGTCTGAATCCTGTCTGGGCCACTTTCTAGCTATGTCACCCCAGATGAGGAGGATATTTGAGGCCCAGAGAGGCACATTTCCTCATCAGCAAGATGGAATGATGATATCGATATCATAGGAATTCAGTTAAGGAAGCTGTTCAAAAGTCACCAGGATACTTCATGGTGGAAATGGAATTTAAACCCAAGTCAATTACAAGCCAGAAATCAATACCTTTCCTCCAAACTAGCCTACCTCTTTTTTCAAGAAAATTTGGAAGTCTTTATTATATTACTGCCTTTAACTATTTAAGTCACTTGGAAGAGAAAAGTACAAAACTGGAAATGCTACAGTCTCAGAAGATATAAAGAAAATGGCTCTGTGTTCACGTTATTAATAAGGACGATTCAAGGTCTTTGGTCTTCAGATATAAACACAATAATATAGAAATGCTACACTGCATTTTGTTTTGTTTGGTTTTTGCTTTCAATTTTTCAAAAGTGTGCTATAATAACGCACTCTGCTCTTTTCGAGACCTGTAATCTGTATAGGTCAAAGGCTTCTTAATAATCAAGATTGCTGTTGCTCATTCCGTCCTTCCAATTCTCTTATAATAGCAGCCTTCGGGCTAACATTTATACAAAGCTTATGGTGGATTTGCAAAGGTGAAGTTATCGAAAAAGATTTCAAATCACTCAGATTAGATATAAACACCATGACTGGATTTAATGAACTGGAGAAAAAGAAAAGTCAATTTTTGTCCTGTATAAAGAACTGGCTAAAACAGGCTAGAAAAGTGGACATTCACACAATATGCACCCAACACACACACACACACACACACACACACACACATCAAATCCAAGGATCCTACTCACTCTGCAGTCCTATCCTACCCCCCACCATCAGTCAACAAGATACGAAATCAATTGTCATTTTCTCGCACACTTATGAGGTGCAGCATGGGAAATCTGGCTAACAGCGATGCTAATTCAACAGAGAAAGACTGACGCATTGCACCTGAGGAGGCTTCGCCCCTAAAAAAGCATGTTTGTTCACAACCCATTTCCTCTTGAGAGTACTGGCCCCAGAGAAAACTATTTCCAGTTTGCATTTCATAATTGCAAACACTTTCGGATTTCTACTTGGAATGCAGCCCTTGGAACAAATTGGCTTTTCCAAGGGAAGGGTTTGTCACCTTCCATGCTGGAGATGTGACCAGATGTTGACCACCAGGACACCTTGCCTGGGTCCTTGAACAGGATCACTGCATCTAAAATTTTCCTTCGGGAATTTTAAAATAACATTCAGGTCCTAACCTCAGTACAGAAGGTAGTTTATTTTCTGATTTTATGCTTTTAAAGCGGTGATTCTCATATTCTGGTCAATAACAGATCCCCTGCGGAACTTAGGATAAAAAAACACAAAGACCCAGGCTCTCTCCTGCATCTAGCATTTGTGTTCTTCATCAGCAGTCAAGGTGATTTTGATACACACTCAAGTGTGAGAACTACTACTTGAAGTCACTGAACTACCAACCTCCTCAAACTTGTATGTGCATACAAATCGCCTGGCAATTGGGTTAAGATGCAGATTAGGACCCAGTGGGTATGCAGTAGAGTTCCAGAGTCTGCATTTCTAACCTCTCCCAGGTGATACTGATGCTTCTGATGTATGACCCCCAAGTAGCAAGGCTCTGAGACAGTGGTTCTCAACTGGGGATGATTTCACCTCCCAGGGAACACCTGGCAACGTCTGGAGACATTTGGGGTTCTCAGAACTGGGGATGGAGAAACCAGTACCCAGAGAGTAGAGACCCAGGACACCCCCAGCCTGACCCTGCCCAACTAAGAATGGCTAGCAGACACATGAAAACATGTTCATCATCATTAGCCATCAAGGAGACTCAAGTCCAAACCACACTGAGATACCACCTTACACCAATTAGAATGGCCAAAATCAACAAGACAGGAAACAACAAATGTTGGAGAGGATGTGAAGAAAGGGGAACCCTCTTACACTGTTGGTGGAAATGCAAGTTGGTGCAGCCACTTTGGAAAACAGTGTGGAGATTCCTCAGGAAATTAAAAATAGAGCTACCCTATGACCCTGCAATTGAACTACTGGGTATTTACCCCAGAGATACAGATGTAGTGAAATGAAGGGTCACATGTACCCCAATGTTCATAGCAGCAACAGCCACAATGGCCAAACCGTGGAAAGAGCCAACATGCCCTTCAACAGATGAATGGATAAAGAAGCTATGATCCATATATACAATGGAATATTATGCCTCCATCAGAAAGGATGAATACCCAACTTTTGTATCAACATGGACGGGACTAGAGGAGATTATGCTGAGTGAAATAAGTTAAGCAAAGAGAATCAGTTATCATATGGTTTCACCTATGTGTGGAAGATAAGGAAAAATATGGAGGACATTAGGAGAAGGAAAGGAAGGGTGAATTGGGGGAAATCGGAGGGGGAGACGAAGCATGACAGACTGTGGACTCTGAGCAACAAACTGAGGGTTGTGGAGGGGAGGGGGATGGCGGGTTGGGTGAGCCTGGTGGTGGGTATTGAGGAGGGCATGTATTGCATGGAGCACTGGGTGTGGTGCATGAACAATGAATCTTGGAACACTGAAACAATAAAATTAAATTTTTTTTAAGAAGAGTCAAAATGTGGAAAACTCTACTCTGGGACATGCACATACAAAAAGAAAAAAGATGGTGAGAAACTTGACTGACAAGAGAGTTTGAATGGCAAAAGTCACTGCATTGCTTCATTAAAAGAAAAGATACGATTAGCACTCTTCTCTTGGAGCGGCTGCCGGAGGCTGATTCGCGATTTAGAGAATATGAAAACTACGTGTTTGACCCTCAATTTCTGATGGTTCTCAGACACCTGAAGGAAAAGGGACAAGCAATGCCCGTCACTGGTATTCTTAAGAATTCCTACTGTTTCAGAATTCCAGATGATGGTCTACATTTTTTAACTTTCTATCCAGATATTGCAAAATCACACACACACACACACACACACACAAAAAGAGGAAAAACTCTCCTGGAAATCGGATTTCAAACAGTCCTGCTGGGTCAATTAATTAATTAAATCTGAAATCTAAGGAAGGATAGGCACACCAACTTGAATTATCTTGTTTTCCCTGGATCGTCCTAACAAAAAGGACATGCAGCCACACTCTGCCACCTAATTACATAAACACATTTAATTCTGCAGCAAGAATGATGCTAGATTCCTCCATCATTTTATGGAGAAATGATACTTTCTGTTCAGCCCAACCGAGGGTAAAAATGGGCTCTGTCCTACAGGTCGGGGGGTAGAATGAGTGAGTTGGGAAGAAAGAGAGTGACTATCCAGCCTAAGACATTTCAAGGAGTTTCTGCCCAAGCTGGAGAGAATCCCACAGAGAAAGGGATGTGCATTGACTTCATCTTTGAAAGAAAACACTCTTTGAAAAAAAAAAAAAGAAAAAAAGAAAACACTCTTTGCCTTTGCCACCACCATGTTAGAATAACCTGAAGACAAGATCTCATGAAGCAGAAAAACAGTGGTGCTAGAAAACTATGGGAAAATACCTACTAATCAAGAGTAGAGCAACCTGGCACCCTGAGATCAACATGTGAGGAGACCACATTCACCTGCTCAGTCATCCATTCAGGTGAAGAGCTCTGAAAAGTTCTTGACTACCAAGTGATGGATACATTCTTGGCATGACCCACCGGCTGGTGGAGGTCCTGCTGGATGAAGCTGGGGTAGTCACAGTGGAGGAGAGGGAACCTTGGCTGAGGTATATGTATAGGGCTATATACGTAGGGCTAAGACAGCTGGGTGATTAATGAAGGGGAGTGGTCAGAAAAAGAGTGTCCACAAATATCCGAACCCAAATGTGCTGTGCTCAGCCTCATGGCCTGGTTCAAATGTTCCTGCCTCAACAAAGCCTCTGCTCACTTTCCCAAGAAGAACGGTGGTTTCCTCGTTTGCATTCCCAACAGGTGTTGGTGCACAGCTTGAATACAGGGCTTATGACAGGTGTTAAAATTGGGGTGGGGGGAGAGAGAGAGAGTCCCAATATATGGTGAGCTCTGGGTGTGAAAGACCTGTGCCTTTATTCATCTCTGAACCTACCCCAGCGCTGACCTCAGCAGCAAATGTTCAGTGACTATTTGGACATGATGGATGTCTTGGAGACAGGAAAAGGGAAAGGAGTGCAGTTCTGGGTTTTGTGAAACACTGCAGAAACAGTCAGACCCAAAAGTCTAGGGACTTCATGGAGAGCCCATCTAATTATTGTCTTCCAAGCCCAGCAACCATTCCTTCTTTCCTTTGATAGCCCTATCCCCTCCTGAATTTTTCTCCATCAATTTGGCCCAGGAGACTGGCTCCTCCCTCCCTAGATCTCAGAAATGGGCACAAACCCCAAGTCCGGCCAGTCAGGGTATCCCGTTCCCCCAGGCTCAGTGATTCTTCCACAAAGACCTACAAGCCAAGTCAAATCACTGAGCCTTCAATCTGGATTTTGTTGGAAGCCCTCTTTCTGCTGAGGTTGCTGTCTGTAAGGATGTCCCTAGGAGAGCTCTTCACTGAGGAGAACCTGCTGGAAGGTGAAGCCCGCATGGAGCAGGACGGGGCTGAGAACTGAAGAGAAACCAAGACTTGAAGATGCAAGTGAGCCCGACACTGGCTCCGTCTTTCTAGGGACTTCACCTTACATGAGCCAGTAACTTTCCCTTTTCTGCTTAAACCAGTTTGAGTTATGCTTACAATGACTAGATCTGTGGGTGATACACTCCAGTTTCCTGGGGGGCTTGTAGAGGACCCAACACACGCACGGTCTAGTCATTCTCTTGCCAGTAGCTATGAGCCCACCAATCAAAGATCCAAAGCAGCCGGGGTCTAACACAGTCACAGCATGCACTCCCACCCAAGTCCTCACGCCATCATCCAAGGCTTTAGGAGCAACTGGAATTACCCAACACACTAAGCCGCCGAGGGCAACAGGCTTATGGGTTTCTCCACTTGGCCCTGTAGCCATCCTATAGCATAAGCAGTGGGTTCAGGTAAGGGAAGATCAGAACTGTCAGTTCTAACAAACGGTGCACTGGGATCTCTTTGTGCTAATATACTTTGCTCTTTTGGCCAAAACAGACACACAGAGATACACTATCCAATGTTATCAGAACAGCAGGCAACAATTATCAACCAGACGTCATTCCAATTATACCGAGACATCAGAAGCGTAGCAGTTAATGATCTATTTGGGGGTGCACAGTATTTTTCAAGCATCCAATACAGATTTTAAATCATGTTAAATGGAACAAGTCATTTCTAAACAGTAAGCGTGCAAGTGAGCATCAAGTTCCTCCTGGCCTTCTGCTAGTCAGTAGTAATTAATTCCATATATGCAAGCAAGCTTTTAAAAATTAAAATGCACATATACACAAATTAATATGACTATCAAATTACAGCTATTATGATTAGTTCTACAGTGTCCTCCCAGAAGGGTATAGATCATCAAGTTCACATGTGGAGATTAATGTGCTCTCGTTCTCTGTCCTTATTTTGCTTGTTGGTAAATTCTGCCTAGAAGCAAACATCATCGTATCATGACATCAATTTGCCCACTGCATGTTAGGCCATAAGCTCTCAAAACAAACTTCACGCCGCAGATAGCCAAGATGAAAAGCCGGGAGGAGAGGCCATCGCCTCACTAGTTCAGACACTTTACAAAGGGTTTACATTCTCAATTCCTTCATCAGAGGAAATGTGCCCAGCTACACCAGTCAGAATCCCTCTGCTCATCTGTGCTGAAGATTAAACAGCTTACGAGCACATGTTAAAGACATCTGTCTTGGAAGGATGGGTTGTGGTCAAGGATGTGCACACGTGTGTTGAGGGATGGGGTGAGAGGAAAGAGACACTTGTTGCCCCAACCTCCCCCGCAGGTGGAATTTGGATCCTATGAGAATAACCAGAGTAAACTGTTCGAATTGGGCTTATCTGTTTCAAGGAGTATTCTCATTAATCCTTGGGGGGAATCATTCTAGAAGGCATTCATCCACGTGAGGAAATGAGCCCTTCCCAATTACACATTTAATCTACACACAGCCTGTTTTGCTGTTTAAAAGAATCTTGCAAATATAAATGTCAATATAGGCCTGCAGCGAGCTCATTTAGTTTTGTTTCGTGAATTTTTACGGGTGTTTGAGGAGCTTCTGCTAATTGTTCAAATAAAACCGACTGGTAAGAAAATACATAGGATCCACATGAGGGAAGAAGAGAGGGAGCTGTCTGTTAGGAACGCTTGTGTCAGAGAGAATGACAACGTGGCCCACATGTGATAAACGGAGGAACAGAGATGACTGGGAAGAAAGTCGGGGAGAGGGAGACAAGACAGCAAAGTTTCCTCAGAAAAGGTTCTTTTGAGTTTTTGGGTTTTGTTGTTCCTGTTGTTTTGCAAGGATAACAGCCTCTCGCTCTACATGTTCACTTCTTGCCTCAGTTGTAACCTCCTGTCTACTTTGCACAGTTACTTACATGGAATTAACCATCATTGGATGACATGCCTATTTGGACCAAAAGCTCCTAGAGAGCCAGCACCATGGCTGGTGGGGAGGCCGCCGTGGGTAAGTCACCACGTTCCTCTGGGGAGGAGCCCTCTAATCTCAGTGCCTGAACCCCAGGCTCCTGGTAAATTTCCACTCCACAGAATCGCCCACCATGGGGGTCATTCCTTTGCCCATTCATATGGACAGTTTGCCTGCTGAGTGCCAGGCACAGTACCGGGCCCCAGCCAGTGCCTGGAAAGTCACAGGTTTCCTGACAGAGGCAAGCGCGAGCAAGAGTCTATCTTGCCTCTTCCAGATGCCCCCGGACAATAGGTCAGTTAAACCAACTGGCCAGTGAACAGATAAAAACATGGAGGTTCTAGAGAACAATCCAACTCAACCCATGGGTGGCTTCTGTCCTGTCTCTAGTCTACAGGACTTCATTCGTCCCACACTATTTCTGAAGCACTTACTATGTATTATTTTTCCAGGCAATGGGGATATAACAGTGAACAAATCAAAAACAAAAACAAAAACCACCCTGTCTCGATGAAGTGTACCTTCTAGAGGGAGAGACAGATAAAAAACAAAACAATTCTATGTTAGCCAGGGATAAGCAGTAACAAAATCAATGAGCCTCAGTTTCCTCATCTCCAAATGGGGATAATAATGTAATGATAGTGATCTTGCAAGGATTAATGACTTAATTCACACAAAGCATTCTGATCAGTGCCTGGGCATACATGTCCAATAAACGTCAGTTGTTATTACTGTGACCATCATCCTGGCTGGTTCTTGGCATTCAGGCGCCCACAGCTCAGCAAACACCATGTGGCTTCTGTGGTCTTGGTGAGGGGGCTTGGCACCCAAGGACCCAAGCATGACGGCTCTGAGGGAAGATAAATCATGCTCTGTTTAAGCTCAACCACTGGAAATAGAATACCAACAGTCTTCTCCCAGACTGGAAAAATCCCATACAGCATGCCCCGTGCTTTTTCAGATTAGGAGGGGAAAAAAAAAAAAAAGGATTAGGACACAGTGGAGGATTTTAGCCAAGAGAGCAAGAGCTGCGTTTAACTCCACAGGGACCCTCTGAAGCATGGTAAGGTGTCGGGGTTTCATGAAATACGCTCTGTGGTCCAACAGGCCTGGTTTAAATCTTAGTTTATCACTTACTTGGTAAAGTAACGTGGGCAACAGACCCTCCTGTAAATCTTCCCCCAGGCCTGCAAAACTAGGATAAAAGAAAGCTCAAGTTCACGATGAAGAACAAATGCACGGGTCTGGATGATAATAAGTGCTCAATTAAAGCAGGTTTAAGTGCTCCTTTGCCTCTCCTGAGAAGGAGAGATGGTCAGTTTCTATACTGGAAATGCAAACGCTGTGCAAATTGCCTTCTGAATCCAGAAAGCAATCATCAGGCGGTCACTGTTTGTAGACACACATCTCAGGGTATGGAGTCTTTTGTAGAGAAATAAGAAGAAACTAAGGAGTAAAGGCATCACAAGGGTGCCAGTGTGTAAAGGGTGGCATTTGCAAGGGAAAACAGGAAACAAAAGAGAAGGGACCCCAAGCCTCTGACTCCAACTGGCCTAACATCCATCGGAGAGGGAAGAGATGTGGTCTCGTTTTGCAAACATACTACCCATACTACCTACTCACTCTCACCCAGAGTGAGAGGGGAAGACACAGGTTCTACTCGCCTTCCGCCAGACAAACAGGAAATAGACCAGGATGGCTGCCAACTCATCTCAAAAAGACATTTTTAAAACAAACTATAGAAGAGACAAGCTTGATCAAGATAAGCTAGTTCCAGAACGCTGCCTGCCAGAGCCCAGCAGAGACATTTTTATTTATGTTAACTGCCCTAGAATTAACCTAGAAAAAAAAAAATTCCAAATGTACACACAGAAATGAATGCACTTATTTTCCTAATGCAATACTGGCATAGGGGCAAAGCCCAATTTCTCTGTTTTCTTTCTGGATCTTCATGGCAACTGTAGGTTTTTGTGGGGTTTATAAAATATGCATGCTCAGCGATGTATGGGCTTTAAGAGGCTAATGGGAAACAGAGGCCACTGACACCAGGACAAAGGTCTAGTGGAAGCAAAACCACAGTAAAATCTACTTGGGAAACAGCCGAGGGAAGCCTATAAAAGAAAATTAGGAAAATGCATCTCAAGAGAACTTCTCGGAGCTGTTCTGACAATTCACAGAGGGTCCACAAGGGGTCACGGACATCATAAATGTGCCCCAAACACTGACTCTTCGGGAGTCAGGAAGCCTGAGTTATACCCACGGCTCTAACCTTTAGTTATGGAACCCCAGGTATAGGATTCCGGTCAGCCATTCCTCAGTTCCCCTCATCTGAGAAATGGATACAATATTTAACGCTGAGGAATGTACATAGGGTCATGTTCATGAAATTGCTTGGTGAGCCAGAGTCCTGAGTATCAGATCAGGCTCTTAGAGGAAGAGTTTCTTGCGTCTTCCCTAGCACAGCTAGGAATACATGCAAATACGTGTATTTAATAAATACAGCAACAGTTCACCTAGGAGCCCCAAATTGCC
Organism: Nasua narica; assembly: GCA_028533885.1. Classification (NCBI taxonomy): domain Eukaryota; kingdom Metazoa; phylum Chordata; class Mammalia; order Carnivora; family Procyonidae; genus Nasua; species Nasua narica. The sequence goes on along the minus strand of CM052798.1, from coordinate 8,882,646 downwards.
CTTTTTATTTAACACCAGGCTCTGGCAACACTTCCTGCATTGGGAGAGAAGAAATGTGAACACCCACCCTGAGATGTGCGGAACTGAGATATGCTCTAATTAGCTTCCCTAGAAACGCAGCTAGCCTAGCAACGAGGCTGAGCACTAGCACACTCTTAAAGAGACACAGAACTTTCAGGCTTGACTGCGTGGGGCCCTTCCTTCCAGGGCTCTAAAGTGCCGGGGTTCCTGGTCCCCGCGGAAGGGCCGTCCAGAGAGACCCTGAGTCCCAGGGTGGTGGCAAGATCACATAGCACTGGAACCAGAGAGGCTGGGCTTGAATTCTTACTGGATCACGTAGCCACTGTGGGAGCCTGGGTAGAGCATTTCAATTGTAGGAACCTAATTTCCCTCCTCTGTAACACGGCACCATGAATCCCACCTACCTCCTGGGATTACATAAAATTGCAGATGCAACGTGTGTGGCTTTCTGAAGTAATTCAGGGCTGCAGCAAAAGGGTTTTGCAAGGATTGCCAAGGCCCACTGAGGGAATGTGGGTCTCCCTTCCAGGTAGCCTTACAAAGCCTTCCTAACAGACAGGGCCCTTGTGGGCACTCCTGTCCCCTTTGGCTCCCCCTTTCTAAGCCAAAAGAAGACCAAGGGGAGAGAAAAGCCTAGCGACTTAAAAATACATTTTTCTCTATTGGCACACACATAATATGGGCCAACGGTGGGAAAATATAATTATCATAATGCGTTTTCTTGAAGGTTGGTTTTTATATCTTCAACTGTGTTAAAAATGTGAATTCTGTCCAAATCAAGAAATAGCTTGAGAAGTGTAAAAAAGGGAAAGAGATTATAGTAAAATCAATATTAGCAAGAGTGAAATTGCAAGACTCGAGGCAATAAAACCTTTCCCAAGCCAAGGAAAGAGATCTCATCGTAAAATTATAATAAATTACTTTAGTTTTATCACTTGGTAAATTGCTTGAATATTAGTATCACTGAGGCTACATTTCCTTTCAAGCAAAGAACACATTTCAGCCTTGGCTCCAGTGCAAATCAGATTAGGGCGGCATCATTCAACAGTGTTATCTTATTAACTCGGATAGGAGCTCATTATTTTAACCACGGTCCCACATCCTTGCCCTCAGACTCTTCTCCAAAACGTCATTTTTATTTAGATGCTCTGTCTTGGTCCTTCCAACAAGACTATTTATGGACACTGATATTTGAATTTCCCATCATTTTTATATGTTACTCAATATTACTCTTCTTTCGATTTTTTTTCCAGCCATAAAAAAATGTAAAGATCATTCCTAGCTTGCAGGCTAAAGGAAAGAGGCAGTAAGCCAGACTCGTGGCCCTATCTCCTGAAATCACCCACTCTGGCCGCTGCAGGGACATAAGCAGTTACGTGTCCGGGCGTCTTCTTAGCTCTGGGTCCCAGGGAAGCTCAGCATCCTCATGCTTCTCCAACATTTTGACAGGGGACTTCTCTCTCTCTCTCTCTCTTTCGCTACTCGTCCAACTTGGGATGACACCACTTCTGGGCGGTTTGTTCCAGCACCCGAGTCTGGATGAACGCGAGGCTTCTCTGAAAGCTCGCTCCCGCTGTCTCGAGTTGTGCGGGAAATTCCAGATCATTCAGAACAATTGCAACAGACGTGGTTACAACATAGCACCGAGCCTTCCTCGGTGTGAGAAACGACTGCTCCATTGTGATGTAGGGAAAAGCGCGAAGATGGTCGTTTGCAGGGTATGCAGTTGTCAGGAGAACGAGATGCAAAACTTACAAAAAGCGTCGGACACTTTTCCAAGCAGAGCGCCCAGCAGGTGACTGACTCGAGGGCTAATTAACTCACCTCGCTAACGAGGCCCCAAGGGAGCCCTGCCCCGAGTGGCTCTGTTGGGCTAAAGGGGACGGTCAAACCAGAATTCACCAGGACCAATCCTGGGTTGGTAAAAGGCTCAGAAAACTCCAGAGCTATCACCATCATGATCTGGAAGCTTCCAGCTGATCAGTGGCCTGGTCAAGTCAGTCCTGCTCGCCGGGAGAGGACTCCTTCCAGAAGGAGAGGCACAAGCTCACAGAAGGAGCGATTCCATGTCAACCAAGACAATGGGTCTGGTCTAGATGCTTCCTACTTGACTGTGCTGTCAGGGAAACATGGTCACGATGGAGACCTGATACGAAAGGTTCAGAGTCCCTGGGTGATTTCCCCCAAAACCTGCATCCCTGGCTCCTTTCTCTGAGTTTTGGCAAGAATTCCATGATGTGGGAGTATGATGTTCTAAGGACCATCCTCTGAAAAAAGACAAAGAGTGGTGTGTCCCCAGCAGCAAAGCGCTCGCTGCCCCTGAGGGAGAGACACAGCACCATGACCGAAACCCTGCGTGGGCTGGTGTTTGGGGGATTTCTGCTTGGTTGCTTGGTCGGTGTTCTCTTCTTCTTACTGAAAGGTTTTCATGGCAAGATTTCCCATTGTGTGGGATGGAACTCTGAACACTGGCTCCTGTACCCAAGGCCCAGCCCCAGGCCCAACTTTATTTCTGCAGATTTGAAAAAACAGGTTACAGTTTCCTACTTAAGGCTGGTTTCCTCATGAGCAGTACAGAGAGAACCCAAAGCCCACTCGGAGGGGGGTGGCCAGGACAGTGAGGAGTCTGGAAGCCACGTTATCAGAGAACAGGCTGAAGGGACTAGGGATGAACGTCTGGGTTATGTACACTCTAAGTGTTCGATAAATGGGTTTTGTTACCATCACTTCTAAAATTAAGATTTTTTCTCCCAAGAAAGAATTAAGGAAGACCATAAAATAAAAATTCCAGAGGCACTCAAATCAACAAGATCCATGGATTTCCAAAAGCAAGGACATGTCTCTGGTGAGACATTTTTTACTGAACATACCCATTGCTGGCCTACAGTAGCCCTCTCCTGACTTAGCCAGGAAGGTTCCAAGGCTAGCCCACCTTATGCATAAAACAGCCTACCAGAGTCTGTAACCTGTGACTAAACCAGTGCTATAAAATTCAACCAACATTGGGACACCTGGGTCAGTTGGTTAACTTACTTAACCAACTAGTCAGTTGGTTAACTTACTTAACCAACTAGTCAGTTGGTTAAGCAGCTGCCTTTGGCTCAGGTCATGATCCCAGGGTCCTGGGATCGAGTCCCACATCGGGCTCCTTGCTCGGCGGGGAGCCTGCTTCTCCCTCTGCCTCTGCCTGCCACTCTGCCTGCTTGTGCTCTCTCTCTCTTTCTCTCTCTCTCTCTCTCTCTGACAAATGGATAAATAAAATCTTTTAAAAAAAACTCAACCAACATTTATTTTCTGCTCACATTAATTAATTAATCCACTCGTTCCTTCAAAAAAATGTTTGCATATCTGATCTGGGCCATGTCCTATTCTAGGCACTGAGGATAGACATGGAAACACGGAAAAAAGGCCCTGTCTTCAAGAAGCTACAGTCCCATGGACAAGACAGATCCTAAACAATTAACACAGCAAAGAAGATATTTTAAAATAATGGAAGTGTTACAAAGAAATGAGATGGGTGGGAGAGAGGGGCACAAGAGGAGACCCACCACAGTCAAAGGGACCAGGAGACTTCTCACACATCTCGGGCTAGAATGATGCAGAGGAAGGGGCCATGTGCTGACCCTGGGGAGAAGCCTGAGCTGCGGCAACAGGTGCAAAGGCACGAGCGTGGCGTGGGCAGGGGCGGGGAAACCTGCAGCTGGAGCCCGATGAGCCCGGGAGGGAAGGCGAGAGAAAGCTGGGAGGGTGGGCAATGGCCAGACCATGTAGGGTCTTGTAAATCACAGTAGGAACTTTTCAAGTTTTCTAACTACAGCTTTCTCCTTTCTTTGCAAATTCCAACCCAGGACCCCAAGAGCGCATGTCACATCCACCCAATAGAGCAATTCAGGTCTCCTCGCCCCTCCGGCCAGGGGTTCCAGCGGTGAAGAGGGAGGCGCAACTATAGGGTAGAAGTCGAGCTGCAGCAACAGTGACTCCGGTGGGGAAGGGCACAGGAAAGACGGCGAGGGACGCGGACAGAAGATGGGAAAGGAGGTACGGTTGAAGGAAGAGGGGAAGCCAGGGCTGAAGGTCATGGGCATCACCTGGAGGTTTCAGCCGGTGGCAAAGTATCAAGCTCTCAAGAATGCTCATCCATACACTGACACTTTTCCTCTGGCCACAAGATGTTTGACCCAACCTTTCCCAGGAGGATTTCAGGCTTTCCCCAATGTTGCTCAGATCGCTATGGCCTTTGACACATCTGCTTTCATCTCTGTCCACCCTGAATGCATATCTGGCATTCTGGACGGCAACCACACTTTTCAAAAATATCGTGACAATGCTTAGCAAACACTGTCTGACAATGATACAGAGGTCTCGGCCCTGCTTCCAGAAAGCAGGACAGGAGCCGGGGTACCATCTTCAAGCACAAGTGTGAGGCAGACGGTCTGCAGAGAAGCTGCTCTTGTTTCAAAGGGTGGTAAAGCCTTGGAATCGAGAGCTGAGCTGCTGAGAGACACCCCACGGGCTCAAGGTCTCGCCTGCTAGACCCTCCGGCCCTGAGAGCCTTTCCCTGATATGTAACTCGAATTAGAAATTCAAATGGTATGTTAGCATTGCAGCACGTTCATACTCTGAGTTGGCACTCGCCCTTGTTCCTGGAAAAATTAGAAGTCCCTAAGATGATACCTCATTACCAACACAAGAGGGGACAGGTGACTGTGGTGCAGTGCACGACACAAAGTGTGCCACGGCGGGATTTTATACGGGCCACGGATAATTTTTATGTGAATTGTCACCATTTTTTTTTAATGATTTATTTATTTGACCCACCTCGGGCTCCCTGCTCAGCCGGGAGTCTGCTTCTCCCTCTGCCCCTCCCACCCATTCATGTGCTCTCTCTCTCTCTCTCTCTCAAAAATAAATAAATAAAATCTTAAAAAGAAAAAAAAGATTATTTGGGGGGACAGAGGAGAGAGAATCTCAAGCAGACTGCACTGAGCTCAGAGCCCAACATGGGGCTTGATCTCAGGACCCCGAGATCACGACCTGAGCGGAAACCAAGAGTCTAACACTTAACTCACGGAGCTACCCAGGTGCCCCTTGCTGTGCACTGTTCTTGATGCACATCAGGAGGAACTATAACTAGCACCCCAATCCGTCGTAGGATGAGTCTGAGTAAAAAGAAAAGACTGTTGAGTTGATTTTTAAAAGCTATTATTTAGATAATATTAATGTTCCTGATACGGCAACAGCAACAAAACCACTCAGGCATTTCTTGAAAGCCGAAGAGCTGTCTCTCTTCGTCCTGGGATACACATCGGGCTAAGAGCAAACAGGGAGCAAAGGATGTTTCGGGGCATTAAAGAGACCATTGCACCAGCACCGTGTGTACAGATGGGGGCACCAAGGTGAACGAGCACACGTGTGTGGGGGCGCACACCGGGCTCTTCTGGATGGACGCCACGGTATTCTGCACTTGCCTCTCCTCCCAGACTTCCACATGGTGGGCTGCGAACCCCTCCGGGGAAGGAGACACAGCGCTGACGTCCCCATCCGCTAGCCCACAGCAAACGTGCCGCAAATGCCCGCGGAATGGACAGCTCTCTGAGGCGTGGATTGTGGTCGAGAGGAGACCGTCTATGCCAGGCTGCTGACCTACCACTTCCCAGCTCTGTGACCTTGAGCAAGTAACTTGACCTCTCCTCAGCCCCAAATTTCCTCAACTATAAAATGGGAGCTAAAATTAAAATCTACTTCAAAGGTTCCTTGTGAAAATTAAAGGAGTTAATATACGCGAAGCCCATAGAGTAGCGCCTGGCTAGAGAAGGACCACTGTCCTCGTCCTCCAACCAAAAGACAGCGTGACTTTAAAGCAAGAATGTCATCAGTCATCCAGTGGCATATACATAAAATTACCCCTTTACTTGCCTATCCCACTACTCTCTAGGCTTCTGAAGACCGAACCCCCTTTCAGAGCTGTGTCCCCAAGTGCTCCAGGTTGACACACATTAGTTACTAAGTGCTTAGCTGACGTCTGAATGAGCGGATGAACAAATGAACAACCTCTCCTGAAATCCTAGGACATCCTCTTTTAATATAATGGCAACAACAGGTTTATCATCCAGCAGGCTTGGTATACCAACCCCAGTCTCCTTTTCATAAAACGTTTTAGCATCGTGGGGTGCCTGGGTGGCTCAGTTGATTTAAGCATCCAACTCCTGATTTGGGCTCAGGTCGTGATCTCAGGGTGCTGAGATCGAGCCCCACAGTGGGCCCCACGCTCAGCGCAGAGTCTGTTCGTCACTCTCCCTCCCCCTGCTTGTACTCTCGATAAACAAATAAATAAAATCTTTAATAAAAAACACTTTAGCATTCTGTGAACGCACACCTTGTGGCAAGCAGTCGTGTGACAGCTGAGGTTACTAATGGATGTGGAATTGCTCACCCCCGGGGAAAACTCACAGCAGCTTATTTTTATCCTCAGATGCATTTAGGCCCAAGACATTCTTGCACGACCAACTTGAAATTCAGGTTAAGAAATGAACATTAAGCACAGGGGGTCGGGAGCAGCATGCCTTGACCTTCTAACCTTTGTACAGGACGAGAGGCAGGCTACCCCTCCAATGACTTCTAGTAGACCTAGAAGTCCAACGTGCCTTTGAAATTTAGAATCAAAGAAATTCATCAGAGGAAAGAGTCCCAGAGGCAGAGGAGTAAAACCTCTCTTACTCCAGAGGAGCCAGCGGAGGGCCAGAAGGAAGTAACTGGACTGGAAGTAAAGGCACAAGGATCTTGGTCCTTAGAGTCGGGATTCAAACCCAAGACTCCTGACTCCCAGTCTAACACCTTTCCTCTACCTCCTGAAGGCTTACTGTCAAAACCATTATCAAGGGGTCCCTTGAAAGCCCGCTGATTTATAGAAGCAAGTAGAATGCATGTTTTCCTTGTCCGTGACTAAAAGGCAGATATTTGTACTTGCACACCAATGAGTCTGTATTTGAACTTCAACACGATCTCCATGCTGCAGCCAATTTGGAAACTAATGTGATAGAACCACGGTCTATATATCTGCAGAAAGGGGACTGTGGACCCTATTAGATAGTGGGGGCATTAACTTTTCATATTTAAGTGCCAGACACGGATACCTTGTATTTCCATGTGGGGCTACCTGAAGGTTACCGGTCTCACTTTTTACTAAATGGGTTTCCTTCCCAGTGGGGTGTGCATATTTTGCTTGTGAATAATGTTGTATTTCAAATGCCCCAGAGACAGCGGGCCATCTTTGGTGAATTTATTTATTAAAAGAGAAAGAAAGAGAGAATCCTTTCACCACTGCCATATGATTTCAGAATCAGAAGCATAAAAATAGCAACAAACCATTTTGGGAGCATAAATATGTTCTAGAAATTGTGCTAAGTGCTTTACATGTATTAACTATTATTTTCTTTATTCCACACAACCACCCATGATGGGGGTATTACTGCCATTCCCATTGTATAGATGAGAACACTGAGGCATCATGGCAGGCAAACACAAAAGTGGCCCCTAATGGTCCCTGACTCCTGGTGATCATGCCTTGTGTGGTCCTCTCCCCTTGAATGTGGACAGGATCTGAAACCTGGCTCTAATCAACAGGCTCTAATCAACAAAGGTGATGGGATACCACTGCCATGATGTGCTACTTAAGATTATAACTTCCATCTTGCTCGGAGATGGTCTTCATTGACTCGTTATTGCCAGCTTGGATGAATAAAGCCATCGTACAGACAGCCCCGCATCAGAAAGAACTCAGAGTAGTCTCCAGCTGACTGACATTTAGCAAGGAGTTAAGGCCCTCAGTCTGATCTCCTGCAGGGGTTTGGATCCTGCCAGCATGGGAGCCTGAAGGCCGATCCTTCCCCAGAGAAGCCCCAGATGAGAGCTCAGCCCTGGCCGACCCCTCATTCAGCCTGTGAGAGACCATGAGGAGAAGACCCCGTGGAGGGGTGCCCGGATTCCTGCCCCACAAACCCTATCAGATGATAAATGTGTGCTGTGGTTTTTTTTTTTTATGCAACTACAGAGAACACAGGCATGGGTAAGTTAAGTGACTTGCCCAGGGTCACTTAGCTGGCAGGTGGCTTAACTAGATTGGAATGTTGAGAGTTTATCTTCTAAACCTGATCTGGAATAATCATGAAGTCCAAACCTCTGAGCTCCTTCCCAGACTGACAGATGCATGTAATCCTTTCTCAAAGATTTCTTCCAATAGAACTGCTGTGGCTCCCCATGCATGTCCTCTGGGGCCCATCACCACACAGAGTCCGCTGAGTCATGGGATTCAACAGCGACGCCCAGCACTTTAGGTCAGAAGATCTGAATCTGGAAATCCCTGCAATCCACCTTCCAACCTTCCCTCAAAGCTCAACCCATCTGCAATTTCCTTAACTTCTCTAAGCATACTTGCCCTTAGGTGACATCACACACCCGTAGGATCACCATGGACTTGGGAACTGAAGGAGACTATGTGGATGAAGTGTTTAGCTCAGGGATGCCTGGCACATGGATAACTGGTGTCTTTCTTCAAAAAATTCAGTTCAAGTTTCACTTCTTAGAGGTCAATTTATTAACAGCTTGCCTTTCAAGCCTTTCTTCTGGCCTCCAGACCTACATACCCAACTGCCTAGTCAGTGAGTCTACTTGTGTACTCTCTGGAACCCCAACTTCATCTTCACCACCCACCTGCCCAATAACTTTCACCCCCTCCAATGTGTCCCTTCTCTGGGGAGGAAAACACCTTTGTCTGGTTACACAAGTCAGCACCTAGGAGTCAATCTTGACACCTCTCCTTCATACATCCTGCCCCAGCCAATGCATCCTGAAGGCCTCTTGGTTTTCTTCTCCAGAACCTCGTCTGCTGCTTCTCAACTACCAGCTCTGTCTTGGGCCTGGGGTCTTGCAAGAGCTGCCTGACACCCCACATCCAGACTGCCCACTCTGCTATATTCTCTACTCTGCAGGAATTACGGTTATTTTTTTTAAGATGAAATGTTTATGTAAGTATAACATTAGGTACAGAAATCATAAGGTACAATTTAATGAGTTTTGCAAAGTTATCATACGCACAAAACCAGCATGTGGATCAAGAAGCAGACCACCACCAGTATCCCTAGGACCCACCCCCTTCCACCTGTACCTTCTCTAGTCATTACCCTAGGCACACTATAGTATACTACATTGTGCTTTTGCAACACGATGTAAATGTCCTAGTATTTTCCAGACACGTACTTGGGCAAACGTATGTATGCATTTCTGATGGGTATAAAGAAGCCCAAGTATTGGGTCACAGTGTGGGAATATGTTCAACGTTTGCAGACATAGTCAGTTTTCCAAAATAGTTGTGACCAACTTGCACTCCCTCCCAGCACTGTATAAGTGTTCTGAGTGCTCAACATTACTTTCAACATTAGATATCATCTGTCACTTTCAATTTAGCCATTCTGGTGTGGGTACAAATGTACACCATCGTGCTTTTAATTTGCATTTCCCTGATTCTTAATGAGGTTGAACCACTTTCATGAGGTTTTTGGCTATTTAGATGTCCTTTTTCATGAGATGGATGTGAAAATCCTTTGCTCATTTTTTCTATTAAGCTGCCTACCTTTTTTATTATTGATTTGTAAGGGTCTTTATATGTTATGGAAATGAGTCTTCAGTAGGCTTTGCAAATATCTTCTTTCATTCCATGAACTCCCTTTTCACTCCCTTAATGGAATCTGTTGAAGAACAGAAGCTCTTAATTTTAATGTACTCCATTTACCTATTCCTTCTTCCTTTCTGGTTAGAGTTTTTGTATCCTAATTTTTCCCACCCCAAGGCTTATTAAAAGCTCTCCTACATTTTCCTCTGTGACAGTTGTTTTGTTTTGTTTGGGTTTTGCTTGCTTGGTCTTTCAAATTAAGTCTATAATCCACCTGTCATCTTTTTCATATGACAACCCAATTGACCCAGCACCACTTATTTAAAACAAACAAACATATAATTCACTACCACACTGCAGTGTCACCTTACAAACCAAGTGACTGTGTTTGTGTGATTCTGTGTCTGGGTCCTCTATTCTATTCCACTGGTCCTTTTATGTCCATCCATTTGTCAATATGAAGGACTTAATTACTATCGCTTTTAATAAGTCTTGGTATGGGGATGCCTGACTGGCTCATTTGCTGAAGCATGCAACTCTTCATCTTGGGGTTAAGTTTGAGCTCCACATTGGGTATAGAGATTGCTTTAAAAAATAATAATAATAAGCCTAGGTATTTAACAGAGTAAGACCTTCACCTATTTTTTTCTTCTTCCAGATTGTTTTCACTAGCCATAACCCTTTGCATTTCTATATAGATTTTAAATTATCTTGTCAACTTCTGTCCCAAAAAGGTAAGAGATTTTTATTGGGATTGCACTGAATCTAAAGATCAATTCAGGAAAAACTTACATTTTTACAATGTTGCATTTTCTGATCCACAAATAGGGTATACCCACCCAGTCATTTGTCTTCTTTAATTTCATTAATGTTCACAGTTTTCAAAACTTTTATTGGATCTATCTCAAAATACCAAATTTTATGCTACTATGAATGTACCTTAATTAAAACTTTGTTTTATAGCTGCTAGCATTAAAAACAATGTATCTTCGTATAGTGTCTTTGTATCCAGTAACCTTGCAAAGTTCATGTATTAGTGCTCATAATTTATGTGTAGATTCTTTTGGATTTTCTACATATACAATCATTTTCCCCCGAAAATAGTAACAGGTCTTTTTTTTTTCTCAATCATTATGATTTTTATTTCTTTTTCTACCCTTCTGACAACTGTCTACCACTTCCAGAAAGTAGTGACAAAAGAAATCCTTGTTTTATTCCTGGTGTCAAGGGGAAAGGCTTTAAATATTTCACCATGAAGTATGACATTTGCTATATGCTTCTTGTAATCTTTACTGTGTTAATGGAGGACCTTCTATTCCTAGTTAACATGTTCTTTTTTTCCTCCAAATATATTTATTTTATTTTTTCAGTGTTACAAGATTAACATGTTCTTTCCAAAGAAGAAATCTGGGAGGGGGGGGCAAGATGGCGGAGAAGTAAGAGATCCTGCAGCAACCGGTCCCCAAAAGTGAGCTGGAAATCTACCAGAACACGCTGAACACCCATGAAATCACCCTGAGGAGAAAGATTTCTAACCCCGGGATCTCTCCGAGAGCAGAAGACAGCAGTGGAGAGGTAAAAGCAAAGTGGGATCACTCGAGCTGATATC
>CM052798.1:8792651-8870849 GCA_028533885.1 Nasua narica | reverse complement strand
AAAAAAAAAAAAAGAAGAAATCTGGTCATGTCATTCCTTTCTTAGAGGTTTTCACTGTGCCCCTGACGGTCTACAGCTTCCCTGTGGACAATGTATGTTCCTTGTTCTCCACTTCCCAACCCTCGTTACTTTTAGTTTCTTGAGAATGCTGTACTCCCATTACCAGAGGTCCTTTGTAAGTGCTTTTCCTTCTCCTCTGGAAGGCTCTCACAGCACTCTTTTTATATGCCTTTCTCCTTATTAAACCTTACTCATTCCACAGACCTCTGCTGGAGTCCTCTCCTTAAGGAATCCTTCCTGAACCACTGCCCCCACATCCAGATCATACTACTTAGGGACAAGTTCTCATAAAAAGATTTGCCTTTCATTCACAGCTCTTATTCCCACTAGACACACTACCCTGTAAACTTTCTAAGAACAAAGATGATTTTGTGCCCCATTACAATTACAGGGACCAGTCTGGTGCCCAGCTCCAAGTGAGCTGGTGTTCAATAAATACTCATTGAATGGACAAATTCAAACAACACATTTTAATCTTGGTCTCAGTTCCCATAACTATAAAATGATGAGCTACATGTCTTTTACCTTTGACATTGTAGGATTCTGCCTGCAGAACAGAATTATTGCAAAAGGTAGGAATCAACTTTTGATGAATATGAATAATTCTCTACTTTTGTGGTTTTGTTGGCTTCACTGAATTTGAAAATATAAAAGCCAGTTGGTATGCTTTTTGTGACTGTGACCATTAGTACTCTCAGCTCAACTTAGCCTTTCCTTGTCCACAGGGGAGCCCTGCTATCAGAAAATGGAATGCCCTAGATCAGAGCTTCACAGAACACATGGGGCCCAGGTTCTGTAACCAAACTAAAGTTAACTGCCCTGTCATGGAGCTTCTCTGGATACTTCAGAAATCAAGGTCTTTATGATGTCATCCAGGAAAGAGTCCTCTTCAACATTGGAATGAAGTCCTTTTATAGATAAAATTCATACTTAACTCCAGCTGAATTCAATGTTTATATCACAAAAATATTTGTAAAATAAAATGGATCTCAGCTTTAAATTATTCCAGTGCTTTTATTAAAGGGATTGACATAAAACTATGACCCATTAAAAAGGGGGGGGAGGGCATTTGTGCACATCAGTTCTATTTCTCTGTGATGTATAGGGAGGAACATCTCCGTGATGAATCAAAATGCCCCATGACCTCCCTTACCACACCGTTGCTCTCTATCACTTTACCCTCTTTTATTGTTCTTACAACCTAATCACTTTCTGAAGTTACCATGCTTATTATTTAGTCTTTATTTTTTTATTTGCCTACCCCAATCAAAGTGAAAGATTCATAAGAACCAGGACCTTGTCTGTTTACCACTAGGTCCCAGGACCTAACAGTGTGCTTGGATGATAGGAGGCCCTTGATACATATTCAAAGAATGGCTTATTTAACCACCAATCAACTTACTGTAGAAACACAAAAGATAATGCCAGGTTAGAGACAATTACATAAAGAAGAAACTTTTTTTATTATATATTAATTCACTTCTCTCTAAAATAAATATTGAATAAGTTAATGTTGATGAAAGTCTTTTTTTAAAAAAAAATTAAGCTCTTTCCCTTCCTTTATGAAATCTGGTATTCTGTTAAGCTCCTTTAACTGACTATATATCAACCAGTCTAGGATAAGATTTGCTGTGGTAACAAAGAACTCCTACATCCCAGAGACTTACGACCATAAGGATTCTTCATTCTTCATTGATTCATTCTCAATTATGCTAGTTATCCCCCCCACCCCACCCCAGGTCAACTGCAGCTCCATTCATGTTGCCTTCAGTCTGAGACCCAGCCTAAGAGAGCAGTCTCTTTTTGGGAGATCAGCCCTTAAAACGTGGGCTTTGACATGACACAAATTACTTCTTCTCACACTGCCTTGGCCAAAGCAAATCACATGGTCAAGCCTGCCATCAGTGGAGTGGAGGAGGAGCACCACAGGGAGGGAGTTGGAATGTCTGGTCATTCATTCATCTTCTCTATCACACTGTGGCTTTGGGGAGATGATGAGAGAGAAAAATGGAGATTCCAGGTCCAAACTCAGAAAAAAAAATAAAAAGGAACTGTTCTCACTTTATCCTTGAAAGCCACCTGGACTTACATAGATGTTCCCTTCTGACATGCTCCAAAGAACCTCTCTGATAACCATTTTGCCCATCTCCAATCAGGAGGTAGCATCAGGAAAATAACTTGCTCATTCCTCTCCTGCCTTTCACCTTCCCCAGGAGCTCGGAGTCCTTCATGGAGGTTTTCTTTTTCCTTTGCTGGACAATTTGCTTCTAATAGAGGGACATAATTCTGGAAACTGTAAACCTTTAATTCCCAATGACATTATCTTAAGGTGGGCTGATTTGACTAACAGCAGTCAGCATTCAAGAATAACCTTTCAGCGAAAGGTATTCTTCTGAGCCACCACTTTCAGGAAATTATCTCTTTCCTCTTATGACTCATTACTTAAGGGGAAAAAATTTCTTGCCAGAGACTAAGAAGTGATACCAGAAAAGGAAAGTAAAGATAGATTTTTGAGACTCTCGATTGCAAGCTAGGTACATGGGAATGGGAGAAATTACTCAGGAGGACAATAATTTTGGTGAGAAGTAAAATAAAGATTCATAAATTAGGCAGCATTTATGGATTTCTACATACACCGATATGCTGTATTAGGCCTAGAAACAGTTCTACAAGACACAGTGCAAGTATTTGAGGGTACCTATAGTCTAAAAGAAAGACAATAAATATTTTTCATGAAGTGTAAAAAGTAAGACTGCTGAAGCAGGTTGATCACTCATCCAGCCTGGGACAACTGGGAGATGCCCTATAGGTGCTTAATTTGGAGATAAGGATAAATTGGAGTTAGCTGGGGAGAATGGGAGTTAGCGGATTGGTAGTAGGGTAGGGGGTGATAGGGAAAAGGTATTCAGGAAGAGAGGACAGCATGAGTGAGGCACAGAGGGGTGGGAATGAGATACACTGCCATTTGTGCCCAGTTCAAGGTGGCTGGGGCTTAGAATACACACAGCGAAAATGAACTTGGAGAGAGAAGTCAAGAAGCACCTTGTTGACCATGATATTTGCAAAAGGAAACTGGGGGAGGAGATGCCAAAAGGGTAAGAGATACTTTGGCCAATGGTCATCAGAAAGTAGCCCCACTACCCCAAGTGGGAACAATCAGCCATCAGCTTTCCTTAGTCAAACCCCTAACAAAGCTAGAAGGAACAGCTGACCTTTAAGAAAGCATAAAAGGAAAGAACATTTGTTCCACATTAAACACAATAAAATTCATCTCCCTGAGATGCCAAGTTGTATTCTGCCAATAGCAAGATCAGATGGTCCGTTCCAAAACAAAACGTGGTATCACTATGGTTTTCCACCTCTCTAGGCACATGCTGTCAACTGTTCAAGGCAAATCCTGGTCTGTGACATCATGAAAACATACCAGTTGATTTCCTGAAGTGTATGCTGGAGCCAGCTCGTACCAGACTGCAATTATTACATGTTTGGGAATTCTGTAAGCCAGTCGTTAAGCATAATGCTATAAAATTGCAATTAAATAAATTACATTAAAAACAAAGATAATAAATACTCACAATGCATTACTTCCTAATGATTTTACTATATCTAATTGTTTATCTTTGTTCTTGAAGTTATTTATCTGTGTGGTAGAAATGCTGTGTTCTCCAACTCCATGCTCAGTGACATCACACGAGTAGCCTGAAATCAGTCACAGCTGGGGTATGCACACCACGGAAATTGACCAAATGCTACAAATCAGGCCCTCCCCCCGCCCCCCGCACCTCACTCCTTCCACCAAGAGCTGATTGTTAACATCACCAGCACCCCAGTGACTTCGTCAGATGTGTTAAGTAATGTGTTATGCTTTCCTATTCTTGCTTCTTTGCCCCCACCCTACACCACACCCATCATGAACACTTGTAGACACACAAACCCCATGTCTCCACCTACTCCCATCTCTCCTGTTCATTGGTACATCATTATCCTGGAATATACTCTGCTCTCCCATCTTTTCTTCCTAAATAAACTCTGGGATGTACAATTTAAACCCCATGTCACTGGGCTTCCAATAATAATTGTACCTCGGTTTTCTTGTCTATAGAATGGGAGGGTTAAACAAGAACATCTCAAAGGTAGTATAAAGAATTAGACACGCTTGGGATGCCTGGGTGGCTCAGTTAGTTGGGCAGTTGCCTTCGGCTCAGGTCATGATCCCAGGGGTCCTGGGACTGAGTCCCACATAGGGCTCCCTGCTCAGCGGGAAGCCTGCTTCTCTCTCTGCCTGCTCTGCCTGCCACTCCACCTGATTATGCTTTCTCTCTCTCTCTCTCTCTGACAAATAAATAAATAAGCAAAATCTTTAAAAAAAAAAAAAAAGAATTGGATGCCCTTAGTTTTAATAAACTACGCCCTGAAACACATCACAGCATCGACATAGTTAAAATCTTCTTTTAAGGAGCAGGAGGCAAAGGCCAATTCTATTCTCACTGCCTAACTCTGCTATGCAGTCATCGTGTAAGTAACCTCAGCAAAGTTACCAACCATTGTGTGCCTCAGTTTCCACACTGATAAATTCACCGCTGTCACTGCCACGATCACTGTCCTCAGCGCTGTCCACCGGTTCATCTCTACCATGAAGCAATGCTATTTTAAAGAAAAGTTCAAAGACGATTTAAAGAGGATTTTAAAAATGAAAGGATCAAAAAACCTGCAGCAAAAATACACATGCAATCCTAACTCATGGTAGTAATGATCTCAGAAATGGGATTTACCTTAAGTACAATAAAGCCAACACTAAACGGATCAACAGAAATCCTAAATAATCATTTAATAGAATGAGCATTAACTCTTTGAAAGAACCTTCTATTGGGCAAGGGCACATACAAGCAAAATTGTCCATTGACTCAAGCCGAAACTGAGATATACACATGTGAGCCTAAGATTCAAAGGCTGAGGCAAGGAGGGACCTCTGATCCCACCCCTGGATTGAAGCGCCCCACTTCGGAAGGAAGTTTCATGAGAACCACACACTGACAGCCCAAAGCAGGACCCTTTAGGGAGAGAGAGGGCACAGTTACACCGGAACAAATATGAACCAGGATGGGCTCAGACTAACCTTCGAGGTGTAGTCCTCACGCCTCTAGCTACTCTCTAACTCTCTGATCAGAAACCAAAACCCTCACCCCAAATGTCAGGCTGGGATAAAGCACGACTAATTCAAACAGGAAAACTGACTACCTGAGAAAATGAAATGCTCTCAATGAGGCAATCCAATTAGGAAAGGCATGAACTGTCTCTATGGTGTTTTTTCGCTTGGACATAATCCAGAGGCCCAGGGCAGAGAATCCTAGCCGGTCTATAACAAAAGATAAATAATATTCATATTTTACTCTGATGTAGAAATGAATCCAGGTTTGTGTAATGTGAAACACATACAATTTGGGTGCCTTTTTCCTTTTTTTTTTTTTTTAATAATCACTCTCAATGTGAACGGCCTAAATGCTCCCATAAAACAGCACAGAGTTGCAGACTGGATAAAACAACAGGACCCATCCATATGCTGTCTTCAAGAGACATATCGGGAACCTAAAGATACATCCAGACTAAAAGTGAAGGAATGCAGAACCATCTTTCATGCCAATGCCTCAAAAGAAAGCTGGGGTAGCGATTCCATATTAGATAAATTAGATTTTAAGCTAAAGACTGTAGTCAGATACAGAAGGACACTACATCATTCTTAAAGTGTCTATCCTACAAGAAGATCTAACAATTGTAAACATTTATGCCCCCAATATAGGAGCATCCAAGTACATAAGCCAACGGTTAATCAAAATAAAGAGTCATATTGATATGAATACATTAATACTAGGAGATCTTAACACGCCACTCTCAGTAACAGACAGATCATCCAAACAGAAAATCAATAAAGAAACAAGAGCTTTGAATGACACATTGGACCAAATGGACCTCATAGATATATACAGAACTTTCCACCCTAAAACAACAGAATACTCATTCTTCTCGAGTGCACATGGAACTTTCTCCAGAATAGACCACATACTGGGTCACAAATCAGGACTCAACCAACACCAAAAGAGTGAGATGATTCCCTGCATATTCTCAGACCACAATGCTTTGAAACTGGAACTCAACCACAAGAAAAAGTTTGGAAGGAATTCAAACACTTGGAAGCTAAAGACCAACCTGTTCAAGAATGCTGGGATCAGGGGCACCTGGGTGGCTCAGTGGGTTAAAGCCTCTGCCTTCGGCTCAGTTCATGATCTCAGGGTCCTGGGATCGAGCTCTGCATTGGGCTCTCTGCTCAGTGGGGAGCCTGCTTTCCCCTCTCTCTGCCTGCCTCTCTGCCTACTTGTGATCTCTCTCTCTCTGTCAAATAAATAAATAAAATCTTAAAAAAAAAAAAAAAGAATGCTGGGATCAACCAGGAAATCAAAGAAGAACCTAAACAATTCATGGAAACCAATGAAAAGGAAGACACATCGGTCCAAAACCTACGGGATATGGCAAAGGTGGTCCTAAGGGGAAAATACATAGTCATCCAAGCCTCACTCAAAAAGATTGAAAAATTCCGAATACACCAGCTCTCTGTACACCTTAAAGAACTGGAAAATCAACAACAAATTAAGCCAACCCCATGCACAAGAAGGGAAATAATCAAGATTAGAGCAGAGATCAATGAGTTAGAAACTAGATACAGAATGCATCAATGAAACCAGAAGTTGGTTTTTTGGGTGCCAAGGGAAAAAAAATTCAAAGTTACAAATTCAAAATGAAGTTGAAAGTAAATATTTATTCAAAATGAAAAAAAAAAAGAGAAAGCATCACAGTTTTAAAACCATTTTTAAAAACTGGCCAATACCACAAAATCCAGAAAAATCTGGGAAAACAATATAATATTGTTATCCACTAACATCCTAACATACTTCCATAATCATTCCTCTCCCACATATTTGGACTACATTCTCCCTGGCTGACTCCACCTTTGATAATGATTTTATAATATTTTCTATCAAGAATATAAAATATAAAAATAAGGCAATCTGTCCTGCAGAGTGGTTAGTCAAAAAATGGGGGTAGATTAAGGATAGCCACAAATTCTCACCACTCCCCCCACGAGGAGATGGATCCCATTTTCCTTCCCTTGAACCCTGAATGCTGCAAAACTAGCGCTGTGTGATTTCCCCATCCAGGCCTAACTGATGAAGACTCACAGCTTCCACTTCCTTCCAAGGACCTCCCCCTCTTAGAAGATGGTCACCATGTCATGACAAAGCTCAAGCAGCCACTTGAAGAAGTCAACAGGGGAGGGAAGCGAGGGATCTGGCCAACAGCTTCAGCTGAGCCCCCAGCTGATGGTCAAGACTAACACCAGTGAAGTGACACTATGTGGGACTTTCCCGCCATCTCAGTATCTCAGCCAAAATCTTGCAAAGCAGAAGAACCATCGGGGCAAACCACAGAACAGTGAGTAGTGTTTTAAGTCACCAAATCTTTGAGTAGTTTCTTATTCAACAATAACATTTTCTTCCAGGCATTTTATTAAAAAGAAAAGTCGAGGGGTGCCTGAGTGGCACAGATGGCTGAGTGTCTGATTCTTGGTTTGGGCTCAGGCTGTGATCTCAGGGTCACGAGACCAAGCCCCACATTTGGCTCTGGGCGCAGCATGGAGTATGCTTAAGACTTTTTCTCCCTCCCCCTCTGCTCGTCCCCCTGCGTGCAACTCTCTCTCAAAATAAATAAATAAATCTTAAAAAGCTAAAAGAAAGAATTATACAGTAGACACTCATAGATCCACCTCTTTGACTCTATAATTAACACTTTATTATACTTCCTTTATCATATTATCTATCCATTTGTCCGTTCATCTCATTTTTTAATGCGTTTCAAAGTTGTAGACGTCAGCATACTTTACTCCAAGCTTCAGCATGCATATCATTAACTTAAGACTTTTTTGAGGTAAAAGTTACATAAAACATAGTATCATTTTGAGCTTGGACAAATGCACACACCTGGGAAACCCAAACATGTGACAAGATACAGAACATTACCATCGCTCAGAAAGTTCCCTCACATCCCTTCCTCGTCAATCCCGCACCCCACTTCTCCTCCACGGGAAGCCACTCTTCCTTGTTTCTACCCGAGGTTAGCTTTACCGGTCCAGAACTTAACAAACAGCCAGTTACACAATATACTCTCTTTTGTTTCTGGCTTTTTTCACCCAGCATAATGTTTATGAGATTTATTCATGATGTTGTCAGGAGTATGTTTCTTTTTATTACTGAATAGCATTCTTTTGTATAAATATACCACGATTTGTTTATCCATTCTCTTGCTGATGGACACCGAAGCTGTTTCCAATTTGTGACTATTATGAATAAAGCTGCCATGGATGCTCTTGGGTAAGTGTTTCTGTGGACACAGGTTTTCAATTCTCTTGGGTCAACATGTAAGAGTGGAATCGCTGTGTCAAAGAGCAGATGTGTGCTTAGCTTGATAAGAAACGTCCATGCCTTTTTCTGAAGTGAACTGTGTTATTGCTGAGGGTTTAAAAAGTTCCTTTCAGCTTCACATCTCATTATTGGTGATGCCCCATCTTTAATACCCTCTCTGCAGTTTCTCACTCAGGGTTTTTTGTTGCCAGGAAAAGGTTTCAGAGGACTCCAACCATTCGACCTGCCGAGGCAGGTCCTGCCTGGGGCCACAGCAGCTAGCCCAGCTGCCACGTCCTCTCCAAGGATGGGGGCAAGGTGGCCATGAAGTCCGGGTCAGCCATGCTATCCTCCAATCCTTAGAATCAAAGATGAGTCTACATGCTGGATAAGTTCACCAGGGGCCTGTGGTCACTGGGTGACTTAAAATTTTATTTCTTTGTTAGTATTCTCCCTTCTCTCTGTCTTCCCAATTAGCATATAACCTCCCCTGAGAACAGAACCTTGCTTCTCTCATTCACTGGTGAATGCTTTATCATCATCACTTAAAATAGTGCCCAGAAGAGAGTAGGAACTGAATGAACAAATGGATGAATGAATGAATGGCTAGCCCCATTTATACTTTGTAACTCAACCCTGAAGAATGTACTTCTCTAACGGCCTGTAGCTACGTGGACTATGCCTGATGCCTGGGGCCTCCAGCCTATCAGTTACTTGGCCTATGTGACATTTCTTTCTCTGATTCCACCTGAGGAGTAATAAACCTCCTCGGTCATGGACTTCATCCATTTCAGCTGTGGAACCACATGAACTGTGCTTTGGGCATAGTGGCGCTCAGTGCATGTCACCTTGGTCTCTGCCCACCACACACACCAAGGTCCTTCACCTGACGACCCCAGACTACAGCAAGGGCCTGAACCACTGAGAAGGTCTGCAAAATGTCTTCTTAAGTGTATTCCTTAGGGCGAGGAAATTACCACACTCCCAGAGGTACTCGTGGCTCAAAACACGTTAAGAATCACTGCAGTAGCTTTTGGCAAAAGCTACTTTTGCTTCCCTTCGTTATGACGGACTCCTGGTGGAGCCTCTGCTCACCTCCCTATCGTATGCCATGCTCTACAGTCATCATGGGCATGCAGAGTATTTCCATTGTCTCGCCATCACTGAACAAAATCCCCACTGCTGAAAAGTTAGATCACTTCCAATTTTTCATTAGAAAGACTGGGATGAACCTCCTATCCTTACAAAGTTGTCTTCATCCACCTCTTCCATTCTTTTCTTAGAAGTGACTCTAAGAAGTGGAATTACTAGGTCAAAAATGCACAGGTACTGATGCTCAAGCTGCTTCCTGGGGCGTTGTGTGAATTTACACTTCCGCACATAACATATGAGAGAAACACTGCCCTTTCTGATAATGATTCCAGTAAGGACCGGCCCATTTTCCATTTCCTCGAGGCTTACTGGACTACCCGATCAATAATCCAAAGAAAAGCAACCCAAGACCAGTCATTTCTATGACCACTTCCACAAGGTACTGAGGCTGGGCCAAGCTTGAGCCTGCATTTCCCCCTCCTTGCTACTCTCACCTTCCACCCTTGGTATATGTGGTAAGCAGATAGTAATGCATCATGTTAAGTTTCTTGTGTTTTTTATGTTTTAATTAATTTAGAGGGAGAGAGGGAGCACGCACACAAGCAAGGAGGGGGCAGAGGGAGAGAGAGAATCTCCAGCAGACTCCCCATTGAGCAAGGAGCCTGATGCAGGGCTTGATCTCACGACCCAGGGGATCATGACCTGAACCGAAACAAGAATTGGATGCTCAACCAACTGAGCCACCCAGGCACCCCCACATTAGGTTTTTAAAAGGAAAAAGGAGATCCAAAAGTGAACTATACTTCTGAGATATAAAGTTACTTCTGAAATATGAATGAAGACACATTCATTTTATAAGGGCAGAGAGAAAGGATAAACGAGCATACTAAAATATCAAGCAAAAAGGAGACCCCCATGAAAGGAAGGGCATTCTGAGGCAGCCTGCTCTCACTGAGGGGTAGAAGTTGGCCCACAGACCACTGGAGCAGAGCCCAAGGCTCTCCCTCCTGCTTGGGGACAGCCCTGGCCCGACTGGAGTTCCTCTGGGTCGGTCCAGCATTTTCACCCAGTACAACTGCAGTCAATCAGTTGCTAACGATTTCTCTTATTATTCTCCGAGGCATGGGAATCAACATTGAAGTGGGAACCTAGCAAAACAACGTCACAGCCCTCTATCTGTGTGTGTGACCCTGGCCAAGCTGCTGTCCCTCTCCAGGTCAGTCTTCTGGTTTGCAAAATAAGAAGGTCCCACCCAACAATGTTTACAGCAGGGATGTGGGGGTCAGCAGTAGTTACTACACAATCACAGCTGCCATGTATCACGGTGCCTCTAGAAGCATCCACAGTTACATAGCATGCGTTCACAGGAGCCTCACGGGACTATGGGGCTGGCAGAGGAGACTCTTAACTGCCCTGACCCTCTCCTTCTTCCATACACTGGAGGGGGAGGTTGGCACAAGAACCCATAAACAAGACCTCGTGTTTTGTCACAGGTTCAAGTTCCCTCTGCCTCTTCGCAGGTTCCCTCTCATCACTGTGTTAGTGATGGCCTGCTTAGTACACCTGGCACGTGACCGAGCTCCAAAACTGCAGCAATCCATAGAATATTCATTCTAGTGGATTTAAAGGTGGCGGCAAATTCTTTGACACTCTTCCTGTTAAGAGGTAGGGATCTCTGCACCTCCCTTTGAACCTGAGCCAGCTTGTGACTGCTTTGACCATTAAAGTATAGCTAAAATGATACTACGGAACTTATAAGGCCAAGTAGCTGTTTCTCAACCTCCTGTATTCAGTACTGCCCCCCACCACAAAAAGCCTCTTCAGGCATTTTTTTTCCCTAGTAACTTCCCCATCTCTGTAATATTTTAATCACATATATATACACACACGTGTGTGTGTGTGTGTGTATTTCTTATACTGCATGTGTGTCTTTTTTTTTTTAACACAAAGAGACTAATATCTTTTCACACCATGGACCAACTCTTGCCCCCGGAGGACAATATCACATCTGTTAAAATGCATGGGATAGGTCATGAAAGGCCATGCAGCTTCCCCTCAGTTCTCTGGAAACTCTTGTTCTTCGGGCCTTTAGAGGCCATGTATGAAGCCTTGCTACCTGGAGGGCACCCATGCTGGAAGAGCGGCTGGGAGAACAACATAGACAGAAGGATGCCCAAGGAGCCCAGCTATGCCAAATACCCATCATCTGAGCCTTCTGGGCCCATGTGATGAAGAAGTCTGTGAGAGAGCACTAGCTCCAGCTGCTGTTGGACTACAATCACATAAGAGATCCCAAGCCAGACCCACCCAGCCCAGCTGACCCTCAGAACCAGAGAGATCATACCAAATAAATCATTATTGCTGTTTAAAAGTTGCTATGCTCTGAGATGCTTTGTTACTCCACAGCAGGTAACCAGAGCACTTACAATATACCACAAGTTACCCTAAGAATTCAGCATTTATTCATTCATTTTATCTTCACAACACCCCATGAGGTCAGTATATACATTTCGCAGATGGATTCAATTCGGGCAACTCATCCAAGGAGAAGTGGAGGGCCACACATTGCTTAGGAATTATTGCTCTATAGTTTGTTCTGGCCATAACCCTCTTTGGTTCTTCTACCTACTGCAATGACTGTTTACACACTCTTGAATTCAATAAGCACTATTCATCAGTATATTCTGGGTACTATGCTGAGCATTCAGGATACGAAGATGAAAATCACAGCTCCTATAACTGAAGGAACTTATAATCTAACAGAAGGATAAAAATATCAATTTGGTGTGATAAGAATTATGATAAATATAAGCAAAGAATGCTATGGATCACAGAAGCAGAGGCCCAATCGAAAATGGGGGTCAGGAGGCAGTGAAGGGAAGCCTTCATGGAAAATGCAACTTTTGACCTGAGTTTTCAAAGGGAAGAAAAGGACCTAATCAAGAGAAAAGACAGGGGGTGGATATTACAGCAGAACTATAGCCATGCAAAGTGAAGAAAGAGTCAAGTGCGTTCAGGGAACTACCAGTGATTTTCAGGAATTTGAGTATGTGTGAGGGGAGAGGAAGTACAAGGTGAGTACCTCGTCCTGGTTTGCCTGAGACTCCTTAGATTTTAAAATGGAAGGTCTCACATTCTACGAAGCCCCTCAGCTGGTCACCCCAGGCAAGCCAGAGGGGAGCACAGAATGTGGGAGATGGAGTAGAGATTGGTGAGTGGCAGCTAGGCGGTGGTAAGCCTTACAAGCCGTGCTAAGGCAGTTTTAACTTTATCCCCAGGATAAATAGGAGATGATGAAGAAACATATGCAGGTCCAGTGATTTGATTACTTAAGAGAGAATTGGAGTTGAGCCAGAGCTGAACCTGAGAACCACTCCACGTATTTTGAACATAATTGTCTCTTCACTTCCCTACTGATGCTCAGGAAACCTTTTAAACATCATGGGATATTTGCAGACACAGAACTAGATTCCTGCCTGCACTCCCTGGCTGACAGAGAGCCCAGAATCCTGTGGAAGAAACCACAACTCCTTCTCCACTGCACACTGCCACGTCTCCAACTTTCTAATAAAGAAAAAGAAGAGAACCCAACAAAGACCTTCCTTGACTCCATGATCCTCTTCAACCACCGCCCTATTTCTCTGCCATCCTATATGAGAAAAAATTGCTCTAATAACGGTCCATTCCTGCTGTCCCCAAGTCCTCACCTCCTCTTTTCTTTTGAACTTCAGAGAATCAGTCTTTTACCTTGAAATTGGCCCATTATATTGAAAATGCTCATTCCAAAGAAACATCCAAGTTCCATATTGTCACATCCAGTGGTTGATTCTCCCCAGCCTCACCCACTGTCAGCAGCACTTGACACAGGTGATGACTCCCTCCTTTTTAAATTTTCTCCATAAAATTTAATCATTGTTTGTGTAGACATCTTATATACCTTTGTCAGATTTATTCCTAGGTATTTAATACTGCATACCATGTCACAGCAAATGGCAAGATTTCATTCTTTTTGATGGCTGATATTTCACTGTGTATGAATGTATATGTATATATATACACATATACTTGTATATACATACACACACACACACACCACATCCTCTTTAGACATTTATCCACCTTCTGTGTTATAGATTCCCCTCACCCATTATTTTACTTCAATGGCTTGGGCGTCATATTTTCACTATCATTAAGTTCAAAATATTTTCCAGTTTCCATTATGATCTTTTCATTTGTGGATCATTATGTAGTATATTGCTTAACTAATAACTGCAAAATACACACCATTTTCAAGAACACATAGAAACTTTACTAAAATAAAACAAATACTTGCTCATAAAGCATACCTCTGCAAATTTCACTGGATTGAAATTATACAAAATACATTTTTTGACCCCAGTGAAATTAAGCAAGAAATCAATAATACATAATTATGGTGGAAGATTCTAAGATACTTCTCTCTGTAAATGATAGAACACACAGACAAAAAATGAGGAAGCTTCACTCCTAAGCATTTGGAAATTTCTAGTTATCTTTTCTTTATTGATTTCTTGCTTAATTCCACTGTGGTCAAAGAATATATTTTATATAATTTCAATCCAGTAAAATTTAGGTACAAATTCAGATTTGTTACATATTCCTGTTGAAAGACTCTTTATCACTCTAAAATGTTCTCTTTTTAGGCACCTGGGTGGCTCAGTGGGTTAAAGCCTCTGCCTTAGGTTCAGGTCATGATCTCACGCTCCTGGGATCGAGCCCTGCATCGGGCTCTCTGCTCAGCAGGGAGCCTGCTTCTCCCTCTCTCTGCCTACTTGTGATCTCTGTCAAATAAATAAATAAAATCTTAAAAAAAAAAAAGATTCTGATAGTATATCTTTTTCCACACTTTTGCATTTAGTTTTTCAATATCTCTACCTTTAAGGCATATTTCTTATAAGCAGTGTATAGCTACTGTCTTTTTAAAATCTAGTCTAGTAGTATTAGCTTTTAATTGGAATATTTAATCCACTTATACTTAGTGTAATTCTTGATATACTAGAGTTAAAACTACTTTTTCACTATTTGTTTTATATATCTCCTCTGCTTTTTGTTCCATTTTTATTATGGTTTCTTGTCTTCTTTTTAATTACTCAAGTATTTTTTATTATTTTATTTTCTTCCTTCCATCAGATTCCCATTTATATACTACTTTAGTACTGTTTTAGTGATTACCATAAAGATTGCAACATGTATGCTTACCTTACTAAAATCTACCTGTATTTGGACATTACCACTTCTTGGACAATGTTAGGACCTTCTAACGCTTTAACTCTATTTGCCTCTCTCTTGCCTTTCATGTCTACCTCACCACATATTTTAATTCTATACTTTAAACACCACAAGGCATGACTACTATTACTGAATTTGACAGATTCCACTTAGATTCACCATAAATATACCCTTTCCAATTCTTCCTAGATCACCATGGTTCCATACAAAAGTATTTTCGTTTTGTCTTAAGCATTTCTTTTAATGCAGTCCAATTTTTGTTTTCTGGAAAAAAATGTTATTGTATCTTAATTTCTTCAAGTTTCTTTGTTTTGTTTTTGCCAGAGATAGGATTGCAGGTAAGCATATATTTCTTTAGTAATTTAAAAATGTCATTCAATTGTCTTCTACCTTCTATCATTGCTGCTTAGGAATTGGCTATTGATCTTATTATCACTTCTTTGAAAGTAATGTATCTTTTTTCTCTTGATACCTTTAAGATGTCCTCTGTATTTGGTTGTCAACATTTTTTTTATCCGAACTTGTTTTATTTTTTTTTATTATGTTAGTCACCATACAGTACATCATTAGTTTTTGATGTAGTGTTCCATGACTCATTATTTGCATATAACATCCAGTGCTTATTAGAACATGTGCCCTCCTTAATATTTATCACTGGGCTACTGCATTCTCCCGCCACCCTCCCTCTGAAACCCTCAGACTGTTTCCTGCAGTCCATAATCTCTGATGGTTCATGACCCCCTCTGATTTTATTATAATGTGACTAGAATGGTTTTATTTCTATTTATCTTGAGTTTTGTAGAGTTTCTTGATGATTTTGATGAGAATAAAAATTTTTCAGTCAGTATTCCCTTCAAATATTGCTTCTGCTCTATTCATTATCTTCTCTATTACTATGATTGTAAGCAGAGTAGCATAGCAGAAGCGTGCTGGGCCCATTACTGTGATTGTATTTACATATATGATTGACCTTTCGGCATATCCCCTTTTGAACTCTTTTCAGCATTTGTCCATCCTTTGTTCTACCTGCACTTCACTACAGGTATTTTCTACTCACCTCCCTTTCAGTTTAGTAATCCTCTTTTCTACTATGTCTAAACTACCATTAAATTTACCTGTTGAATTCCTAACTTTACTTATTTTATTTCTAAGGCACAGCATTTCCATGTGCTTTTTTTTTTTAATAAACTCTACTTCTTTGGTAAAATTCTTCAGATTCTCTTCTATTTTCTTGAACAGAAGAACCATAGTTCTTCTGTTTGAAAGTCTGTGTCTGAAAACTCTGTATCTGGATCACCCATAGATCTGTTTTTCTTATGATTTTTAGTCATTTGGTCCTATTTCCTATGATGTGTGGTAATTTATTAAATGCCAGACATTGTGAATATAAAAATTGCAGTGCCTCTACTGAACTGCTAAAGCTCCTGCTTACCTCTTTAATCTTTTAGCAGCTGCTTTGCACTTGTTTTTTGAGTCTTGCCCTGCACACATGCAACTTAAGAATTTGACAATTGCATCAATGTGAAATTGCAATAGACTTTTGAGCTTATTTTTCTGTGATTTCCTCCTTTCTGGGACGTTAGCTCTTCAAAGTCCCAACTGTCTTGGCCCCCAAAAATTCTAACTCCTTCCCCCTCATCCTATCGAAACTGCTATACCTCCAAGTCATTTCTTTTTGCTCAACATCTATTGCCCTCCACTGTGAATCAGCAAATGCCTGAGTGGGCAAAGCAGAGATAAATGCAGGACTCATCTGAATGAGATTGTCTTCTCGCTCAAGGATTTGGTTTCTGAAGTCCTTGTTACCTTGATTGCTCTCTGATATCTTCAGAGATTGTTTTCTTCTCTTTCTGGTGCATTTTATCTGTTTTTATCATTGTTTCAGAGGGAAGGGAGACTTACTCTCCCCATGCTCCTCCAATGGAATCAGAAGTTCTACATTATTTAAGACTTCAGAACAACCCTGTGCAATAATTATCCTCATTTTCCAGAGAAGAAACCAAAGCACAGGGGCTTTACATTATTTCACAAGGAAAAAAAAAAAAACACATCAAAATCGGAGTGCTGAGTTATATTTCAAGTTCCATGTTCTTTCCAACCTACCATTGATACCTCATTCCCAGCTCTCTTTGGATAACATCCAGAACAAAGGAACTCAGCTGAAAAACAAGGATAAAGAACATTTTTCTGTATAGTAAGATACCCTCCTCTTCCCACCTCCTCTCTGATCCTCACCAACAATAAAGAGCTAACCTATATTTCTGAAGTGGGAAACTGTTGAATAATTCATAAGACAGGAGGCTTCCTAGCTCAACTCAACCTTGGATGAATTGTCTTTGTGGCCCTACTGAGATGAAGAAAAATATTTTCCTTGTGCAGTAAATGTGGTTCAAAGAGAGGATTCATTAAGGAAGATGCAATTTAAACACATACGTTTTTCTGACTAGTACCACACTTTTAACGGAAGGTGATGCTTAATAGAGTAGAGACGCTTTACTCTCTCTGCATACTGACTTCCTAAATTTAAAAAACACACAACATTGCCACTAACGTTTTAAGAAAGATAGGTGGATGCATTCCTACACACTTCATTTTAAGTGTCTGTCCTTAAAAAGGCATCTGTTATTGACTGTAATAGTGTGAGTCATAACAAAGACATTTATATTCATGTAGATATAATCTACACTTCCACAGGTGTCCAAGTGTAATGTACAATTGCCTAATGAACCCTTAAAATAAAATGCTGCCAATGAGAACTGAGTTTGCCTCTCCTATAAAGAAAATGAAACTCTATCAGGCTGGCAAATAGGAACTTCGACATCCTAGATATTTTTAATATGATGGCTTTTCCACTACAATTTCTGCAGGGAATAATATATAGGAAAATAATGTTTCTCCTTTGTGATTACATTACCATATGGAGTAATTTTTCTTGACAGGGAGGTCATTTCATCTGATGAGTTCTTGAACAGTAAAATGGAAGCTTAGTTCTATGACAGCAAAGGACAGATTGACTTATTAAAATGGTTACATTATGGACTTTTATTAGTCTATTTCATGTTGCTCCCTTATAAGATCAAAAGCATGAATGCATTTGGTAAGTCCATCAGGAAATATTAGGGATAAAAATTAGACAGAATGGTCATTATTACAAATGGGAAAATCATCTGGAAACTAAGATTCTAGAGACTGACTTGAAGAAGTCTCACAAAGATGTAATTTGGAGAGCAGAACAGATGGGATGTGAGTATTAATAGGGCAGTCAGCCTCATAAGATCAACAACTAAACTTTTAGAAAAATCACTCAGGCATCTGAATTCAGGACAGGCTGCAATGGACTGAACAAAATTAATTGTCCTGGACATCTAAACCCAGAGGAAAA
Source organism: Nasua narica (assembly GCA_028533885.1). Lineage (NCBI taxonomy): Eukaryota > Metazoa > Chordata > Mammalia > Carnivora > Procyonidae > Nasua > Nasua narica. The sequence goes on along the minus strand of CM052798.1, from coordinate 8,852,597 downwards.
ATGACCCAAATCTAGGAAAGACTTCCCAAGCACTCAGAAATGCTGCTTTAAATTTTCATTAAAAACATCCTGCAAAATTTGCACTTATTGTGAACGTGCTCATATTTATCCCCTTGGATTTATTTTCATTCAGCAGGTCTTAGCTGAGCCCTTTGTTGTGCCAGGACCACAAAAATGCTTTGACATGATTGGTGTTCCCATGGTGTTCATGGTCTGGTGGGGGAGGGAGATGAATCAACACTAACAGCCTGATGGTGTGCATGCACCTATTGGAAAAAAAAAAAAAAAGAAATGATCCTTCATTTATGCATCAATATTTGGTGAGTACCGACTATATGAAAAACTGTGCACTTAGCACTGGGGACACAACAGGGTCCCTGGGTAGCTATGATTTTAGTAGGAGAGACAGATGATAAGTAAGCAAGTAACTGCCTAAGCAGAGTCCACATTATGGTTCAAACTGCAAAGAAATACAGTGAAATGTCCATGTGTAGCTCTTTACTGCACCACACTCTTCTAAAGCCCCAAGGAAAGACTGGACCCTCACCCCAGGGATATCTCAAGCTCCTCCTGTTTCAAAGTGCCCTTAGAACAGAGAGACCTTTTTCATGTGCATGGTCTGGCCTGTGATGAAGTCACCCTGGGTTCTCAACAGTGACCTTGGCATGCAACACAATCAATCCCCCCAGCATCCACCACCTGCCTTTCTGTGAAAGTGGCAAAGCTCCTGAAAACACACTTGGAGGCAGGACAGGGCTGCTGATTCAACCTCTAGCCTAAATGGTGCTCTATGCTCTATCCTCCTATTGCAGCTTCTCTTTGTCAAATCTATAAGTCCTATTTTCCTTATTACCTGATACCTAAATACTAGCACAGTGCCTAAAATATGGAACACAGTCAATGAATACATGGTATATAAATGACCCCAACAATGACATAATAGAGTAAGAAGTGTGGCAAGAGCTGGGGTATCAGTCTTCTGCAGCTACCATGACAAATTACCACCAACTGGGCAGTTGAAAACGATGAAAATCTATTCGCTCACAGGTCTGGAGGCCAGAAGTCCCAAACCTGGCAGGACCTTGCTCCCTGTGGGAGCTCTACAGGAGCACCCACCTCTTGCCTCTTATGTTTCTGGGGGCTCCAGGAGTTCCTTGACTTGTGGCTGCATCCCTCCAACCTCTGCCCTGAGGGTCACAGTGCCCCCTCCTGCTTGGTCAAATCTCCCCTGTGTGTCTCTTATAAGGACACTTGTCATTCAATTTAAGTGTCAGTGATGACACTTGTCATCCATCCAGGATGATAACTCCCATCTCCAGACCTCCAGACCCTTAACTTAATTGCACCTTCAAAGACCCTTTTTCCAAATAAGGGCACATTCACAGGTCCCAGGAATTAGACGTGGGCAGATCTGTAACGCGGCATCGTTCAACATATGACAGCCACCATCTGTGAACTGGGATTGTAACTGGCTCCCTAGAGACATCAAACTTTCCCTAAATGGTAGGAGGGGCTCACTGTGCCTAGACTGTCTGTACAAACAATATAGCTTACTCTGAATACCCACTTTCCTTCTGGGAGTCTCAAATTTTGGTACATGCCAGGCAGAGAATACCTATGTAACCATCCCCCAGTAAAACCCTGGACACTGAATCTCTGATGGGCCTTCTCTGCTAGAACACATTTCACTCACACTGTCACAACTCGATGCTGGAGGAATTAAGCATGTCCTATGTGACTTCACTGGGAGGGGACTCTCAGTAGCTTATGCTGAGTTTCCACAAGTCTTCGCCCCCATGCGCCTCTCCCTTTGCTCATTTCGCTTTAGAGCCTTTGACTGTAAGAAGTCACAGCCATGAGTTCAACTACATGCTGAGTCCTGTGAGTCCTAACAGATCGTCAAATCTGGGAGTGGTCTTGGGGACACCTGACATGGACATGTAGCGCACCAGGGAAGGCTTCCTTGAGAAGGTAGTGTTTGAGCTGAGAGATAGGATGATCACGCAGCTCAAGGGTGGTAGGGCCAGTGCCGAAGCTCAGTTTCTTCTTTTGCAAAATGGGGGCATCCCAGTCAAAAGTTGGCAGGAAACCCACAGTGCCCTCAAACTGAGTTATGGGAGGAGAGTCTGACAAAGAGAGGACACACAAGGGTGTGGTCAGGATTTAGACAGCAAAGAATAAGGCAGTCCCCTTGGACTAACGATGGTGGAAAACTGAACCACCCAAAGGCCGGAAAGCGAGGACAGAGTGGTGCCCAGGATTCCAGAAAAGGCAGCCGTAAAGAAGGGATGCCTGACCTGAGTTAGGTTCCACAGCAGCCGGGGAAGAGGGGAACCAGGTAAACAGATATGCTGACCTCACTCTCCTCTGAGCCAGTCTCTACTGACCAAACCCAAATGGAAGGCTGAGAACAAGGAAGCCACTTGATGAGGTCAGCCTCCGAGGGCATCAAGCAGAGTGAGGAAGGATGGACAGTGGACGTGGAGAGGCAAATGGCAAATGCCCCGCACCATGGCAGTGCCAGTCCTTACCTCCAGGGGGCTGGTGTAAAGACGAAGTAAGGAGGTACAGGGAGAGAATTCGCCCATTGTGCAGAATGGTGTAAATGCCAAATCACTATTCTACAGATGGTCATGATGAAGATGAGGGGAATGAGAAGAAGGAGGAGGAGGAGAGGGAGGGGTGAGGAGACAGGGAAGGAGGAGAAGGAGGAAGAGAAGGAAGAAGCTCCTGGAGAGCAAGAATTGCTGTGATAGCTACAGCATCTCAAACGGTTCCTGGCCTGTGTAGACCCTCAGTAAACATGTTAATGAATCATGTAAGGATTTGCATACCCACATTCTAATCCCTGACTCAACACGGGGACTTGGCCTTAGAGACACAGAGCAACCAGTGGGGGGCATCAGCCCAAAACCTCAACTGGATAGGTGGTTAATCAGAACCAGAGAAGGAACGGGACTTTCCCAAGGACACACAGTACGTCAACGAAAGAGCTGAAGACGGTACCCGGGTGTTCTGATTCCAGCCCAGCTCTCTCCAAACACAACCAGGCTGCCTCCGAGGGTGTCATCTGAGAATTCCATCTTGGAGACAGAAGGACGACTGGGTTCGTGTCCTGGCTCCTCAGGGTCTGCCCTCCGAGCACGCCAGCTGACTCGTCGCAGGGTTACAGAAGGTCACAGAACGTCTGTCGGGTGGCCTAAGCACCCGCCTACCCGCTGCCGGCACTCAGCCCAAGCGACTGGGCTAACAGCAACGCACGGCTGAATTCCTCTTCATTAAACAACAGTACCTGGGAGCACGCTCACACCTCTTTTCAAAGAGGTTATTTCAAAACCAGGGTGGCCCCTCACACGGGAGTGCAAGTGTGTTATTTATTGGAGGGTTCTTTCATGCTTGCTGTCTTTTTCTCCTTGAATTTTTATTTATTTATTTATTTATTTATTTATTTATTTATTTATTTATTTATTTATTAGGAAAGAGACAGAGTGAGAGAGAGAAGGTCAGAGTGAGAAGCGGACTCCCCATGGAGCTGGGAGCCCGATGTGGGACTCGATCCCGGCACTCCGGGATCATGACCTGAGCCGAAGGCAGTCGCTCAACCAACTGCGCCACCCAGGGGCCCTTTCTCCTTGAATTTTATTGTCTACCCCATCCACTCTGATTTAAAAAGAGACAATTCTCTGTGATGCCATGTCTTTGGAAGCCACGGTCGGTGACGTTCTTCCCCAATGAGCCAAAATGGAAACTCACAAGGCGCTCAGGACACATGCGTCCCTTAAATCAGAGAGTCAGAATGTGTCTGGGTCGGGCAATCCAGGCACGTGAAGGTGGCCACGACTGTCATTCAAGCCTATATTGAGAACGTATTCATGCGTAACCACAAAATGTGGGAGACCAAGGAGCCTGGGTGGCTCCGTCATTAATCGTCTGCCTTTGGCTTAGGTCATGATCTCAGGGTCCTGGGATGGAGCCCCACATCGGGCTCTCTGCTCGGAGGGAAGCTGCTTCTCCCTCTCCCACTCCCCCTGCTTGTGTTCCCTCTCTCACTATCTCTCTCCGTCAAATAGATAAATAAAATCTTTAAAAAAACATGTGGGAGGGCAATTGTATTCATGACCCCACTCTGGACTTCCTGAGTCCGTGCCCTCTGAGCTCTGTCTGTGGTCCACCCATCCACACACCATCTGATCCTGAGTCCATGCCCAGCCCTGGGACTCGCCGCGGCTGAAGAGCCATCAGCAAAGGTGAAGGAAGCAGAGACTTGAAAGTCACGTGTGCGCGGCCACCTGCTCTACACTCAGGCTTGCTCACTGCTACACTCCTGCTGGGCCACGAGAGTACCCCTGAGCTGGCCTGGCGGAGGAGAGCTGAGCTGACCAGACAACAGAGAGCCCGCTCCTAGCCACGGGAGGGTCGAGCACAAGAACCTCCCCACTGAGCCCAGCTTCGATCGCCCGCCCGGAAGCAGGCTGAGCAGATGCTTACTGTGTGAAGGCACAGAGTTTGGGGTGGTCTGGGGCAACAGACAGCTGATGTACAAAACAGGTCATGCTTCACCTTCCCTCGAACCCGTAAGGAGGCCCGAGTCAACACTAACATTCTCAGCTCCCATTACAGTCACAGAATCAGAAGACCTTTACGGCTGAAGTTCTCTTTTTCCATCATGGAGTATTTCAATTGCCTTCGATAGAAGCTACAGTCCCATAAGAGAGCTAGAAATGGCCTATTTTTTGGTTAAAAATTAGACGCAGCCAGCAGGGAGGCCATGCCAGTACATCAGAGAAGAAATAGGAAGCAGGCAAAGCCCTGCACTCTTTGTCTTTCAAAGAAACCCCTTGCGAAGAAGGCACATTGGTTCTGGCACAAAAAAACACCTTGCCATTTTGGTTAAGGGAAATGGAATCCCCTTGGAGAAGAATCATCTCAAGAGGTCATCTCCCCGGTCCCTCTGCCCTGAACCAGAATTCCATCTGACCCACTGCAGACAGAGAGGAGAGGTAGCTGCACCAGAGCCCAGAGCCCAACGGTTCCCATAACAAAGAGCAAATACTCGGGAGTCAGACCCTCTGGGTTCCGACCCCTGCTCTAGCATGCCAAGGCTATGTGAGCACAGGCCTGACTCAGTCTATCCTTCTAACTGCCACCGATGATATGAAGCACGGATGGGCTTAGCACATGGCCTAGCATGTCAAGTATCCTCGATAAATATGAGCTATTACTAGCACTCGTCAGCGCTCTGCTAACGTTTAATGCCTGCCTCATTCCCGCCCAGACAGCGCTTCCTCTCATCAGAAGACAGACCAAGAGCAGATGGTATTTGGAATATTCCTCCTGCTGAAAAACCAAGATTATAATTATTTGACTTTTAAACCTTTTTTTCCCTGAACTGAATATCCCTGGAATCTAAGATATGAGTGACAAACGAACGGGAACGTTAATCTACTCAGCAGAGTGGAATTTTCCTCGACATGAGATAAACCAAAGTTTTCACCCGTCTCCGGCATTCACCAGCTCTACGCCCGCAGGCAAGTCACTTATCCACTCCGGGGCTTGGTTTCATCTGCAAAATGGGAGTTGCCCAAAGGAACATTTTAAGAACCAGTAATTAGCAACAAGCACTGGCCTCCGGGTTTGAATTCAAAAGACAATGCCATGTGAAGTTCTCAAATCACCCATGGAGCCTACCTGAAATGATCTACCTGCTGTTGTGTCGCTTAGAACACACCTGTGAGTCATCTGCTGTCATCCAGAGAAGATGGACGTCATGCAGAGCTACAGCCTCGAGAACTGGCCAGGTGGCAGATGAAACAGGGTCTAAAGACTGCAAAGTGTGAAGGCCCGTGAAGAGCTGGGAAAGGACATTCCAAGGAGGGAAGAGCAGCCTGGGTATGCTCCCCGCCGGGCAGGGAGGCTAGAGCAGGGAGCAGGGACAAGAGGGGTGGGCAGTGCACCCAGTGCAGGACCTGCCCGTCCCTCAGAGGGAGAGGGAAAGGCTTCAGTGCCAGTGAGCAGAGGAGACAAAGGGTCTGATGTGCCTAATTTAGACAGGTTCACCCTGCTGGCCCACCTCGTGGAGAGCAGACGTGTGGGTATGAACGAATGGAAACAGGGGTACTTCTAGTTGTGATGTTTGTATAATCATCCAAGGAAAGATGAGGGTAACTGAAAGCAGACAAGAGCAGTGGCGGTAGGGAGGAGGCATGGCTGCATGTGGGGGGATATTTTGAAGGTCGAGCTGCCCGGATTTGCTTTTGGGTTGGATGTGGCATGCGAAGGAAGAAGCGGGATCCAGGATACCTCCTAGACTTCTGGATTGAACATAAGTGCCTGTCCTCCCGGAGGGGCTCAAAACCTCTCCTTCTTTTGCTCGAATGTTCTTGTGAAGCCCTGTGTGGCTCCCTCCCTTTCCTCCTCTAGGTCTCTAGTCCAGTGCAACTCCATCGGTGAGGCCTTCCTGACCAACGACTATAAAATAACCACCACTCCCTCCCAGTGCTTCCTAACTCCCTTGTGTTGCATTGCTTTCCTCCATGACCTGTATTCTTATTTGCTGTACTGGATATTATGTGTTTATAGGAGGTCTGTCTTCTCCTGGATGAGTTTGCTAGGACTACCGTAACAAAAACCGCAAAATGAACGGCTTAGAACAACAGAAATGTATTGCCTCATAGTACTAGAGGCTGGAAACTCAAGATCAAGGTATCAGGAGGGTTGCTTCCTTCCCGGGCCTGGGAGAATCTGTTCTGTGCCTTCTGCCTTGCCTCTGGTGGTTTAGCCTCTTTGGTCTTCCTTCACTTCTAGAAGCATCACCCTGATCTCTGCCTTCATGTTCACATGAGGTTCTCCCTATGTGTGTGCTTATGTCCAAATCTCTTTTTATAAGGACATCAGTCCTGTTGGATCAGGAGCCCACACTACTCCAGTAGATCTTATTTTAACTAATTATGTCTGCAATCTTATCTCCAAATAAGTTCACATTCTGAGGTAGTGGAGATTAGTAGAACTTCAGTATATGAATGTTTCAGCAATACAATTCAACGCATAATACCGCCAACTAGGCTATAAACTCCATGAGGGCAGGAACTCATTTTTGGTTTTCTGCCATATCTCAAGTACTAGAAGACTCCCTAGGACATAGCATATGCCAAAGAAACACTGAATAAATGAATGAATAGAGAAGACTGGGGAAGGAGAAGTTGTAGGCATATACATCAAGTAACCCACTTGAGGCCTGTTGTTTGAGATGCTTATTAGAAATCCAAGTACTGGTGTCAACTAAAGGATTGACTACAGAATCTCGGCAGGCAGCTTATGCTGGGCTTGTAGAGATGGGAGCTGTCGGCAAGTGCCTGGCATTTAAAGCCGTGAGATCAGATGAGACCAACTGGGGAGAGAGCATCCACGGGGACGTGGGACTGCCCAACGCTCCAAGTTCAAGGGAGACTGGAAAGAAGAGGTGAGCAAGTCAGAGAGAAACAGAGCAGTCCAGTGTCTCACAAGCAGGAGAAGAAAACATTCCAAGGAGGATGTCATCACCTGGGTCAAATGCTGCTAGGAGGTCAGGTAGAAGGACTGACCGTGGAATTTGGCAAAATCAAGGTGATCGGTGGTCTTGACAGTGGGGACGAGAGCGACCAGAAGGGGCTGACAAGAGAATGAACGATACGGAAGTAAAGGCAGGAAGGAAGTTTGGTCGAATCTTTTGAGGAATTTGGCTGTGAAGGGTGAAGGGAAGGCAGGAGCTGACTGAGTCAGATCTGACCGATAGGGGCAGCTAGGATAAAAGGGGGGCAGAGGGGGCAGCTCCTCAGGGCTTCCAGCCCATCTTCTATCTCAGGGATCCACAGAACAAGGTCCAAAGACCTGGTATCCCCAGACCTCCTCGCAAACCCAGCAAGCCTGCCCGCTCCCAGCTCAGGGAAGTCAGGGCCACCGGCTCTCTGCAGCCACCCTGTCAGATGACCTCAGGAAAGGCTCGAAGGCATCCCAGCAGGCGATCTGAAGATCCAGGCCTCCTCCCCATGATCCTTTCTCAGCAGCCCTCCCTGAATGCCTCTGAATGCCTGCAGGCAGCAGACGCCCAGGGGCCAGGAAGCACCACTTAACTGTTTAGAGCTGGACTCTCACACTAGTCATTTTCTCCACAAGGAATCACAGCAAGAAAAGAATGCCCTGGGACAGTGGAGCTGGGGGACAGCCCCTCGGGCTGCTCAGAGACCAAGGGAGAAGAGTCTCCAGCTGAGCTCCACAGTTTCCGTGGTTTCTACCCCTGCTGCCCTGGCGATGAAGGTTGCACAGCTCTGGGATGCGGAGCACTGGGAAGGTGCCATGTGCCACACCCTATTTGGCCCCTCCCAAAGCTGCCGAGAGGCACATGCTTCAACGTCAAGGTCACTGGCCCATCTGTGTCTGAGGCTGTGTGGGACAAAAGCCACACCAGGCTCGGCAGGTGCGCAGTACCAGCTGCAACTGTTCTCGGTGGCCAAGGGCAGCTCCTGCTGAGAGAGGCCAGCTCTCTCAGAAACTGGGGATCTGAGCTGGGATCTCAGGGTCCTGCCACTGGCTACGCCATCACTCACTCCCTCACCGCGCTCCCACCGCAGCCCCTAACCCGCACCATCCATGAGTCCTAACAACCAGCCTCACGGTAAAGCTCTGTCATGGGCTCCGCTCTCCAGAGGGGACAGGGAGCGGTCGGAGTGTGGGGCAGTGGCCGCCAGGCCTGAGTGGTGAAGGCGGGGCCTGACCCAGGCAGCCAACCCCCAGGTTCTTCTGTTCTTCCCTCGGGACCACACCGCACCCACGTCTGCACCCGGGTTCTTTCCGAAGGGTCACGTGACCATATTCCTAGGTGCACACGGTGGCGAGGGGCAGCTTTGGAAGCTCCACCAAAGTCATCTTTCTCAACATCTGGGCTCACTTTTCTCAACACCTGGGCTCCCTGCAGGGAAGACAGGAGCGGGCGCCCACTCCATCCGTGAAGTCAATCAACACACGTTTATCAAAGACCTCCTCCATCACCTACCGACGTCCCTGGGGGGACGAGCGAAGGGTACCTGTGACCCTTTGGGTTATTTTTGTCACGTCCAGAGAGTTTTTTTGAAGAGAGCCTTCAAAAAAACACAAAAAACCTAACCTGTGCCACGTCTCGTCTAAGGTGCCACAGAAAATAAAAAGAGGAGTGAGCCCTTCTACAGTAAAACTTTGGAAGCTTGAAGTCTGGCTGGGGCAGGGGCTGGCGGTGGGAGCTGAGAAGGGAGGGCAGCCCCAAAGACATGCTAGAACATGGTGATTTGTCACCACGACTCCGGTCCAGCAGCATCTACCGTTTGAGCTAGTATACTTAACTTTCAGTTCCCTAACGGCGCGCACAAAAAAGTGAAAAGGAAAAGATGACATTAACCTTCACAGGTTTTATTTGACCTAATGTGTCCAAAAATGATCGCGTCAGCAAGTGATCAGTGTAAATGACTATTAATGAGCTATTTTACTTCCTTTTTCACATTGTAACTTCAAAATCTAGTGGGTATTTTGTTCTTAGGGAACATGCAAATTCAGGTAGTGAGAGGCTGCCGCGTGGGGGCAGCGCAGGTCCACACTGGGGCTTCCCGGGATCCTGGTATCACTACTCTCCCAGAGAAGTCTAAGGCTCGGCGTTCCCCTCCTGGGGCACTCTGGAGGGTCAGGAGATAACCTCACAGATGCCACAGGATCCAGCATCTAGAAAGTGCTCTGAGCACACCAGTGCCCCTCCAGCTGATTTTAAGGGGAGATGGAAGTCAAGACTAACGGGAAACCCTAGCAAAGAGCTGTGGGATCCAGAAGGCTCCATGGGTTCCCCTGCCTCATCACAGTCCCTGGAAAGATGCTCCTTCCTTATCTCATTTCCCCATTCCCACTACTGATCTCCTCCCTGTCCCTGAGCAGCCCTTTACAGGAAGAGTAGTTCAGGTGTGTGGAGGGAGGAAAGGAGAAGAGATATGGGTGAGAAAAGCAGAGGAGAGAAGAGGTGCAGGGAGGAGGGGAAAGGAGGGAGGAGTGGGGAAGGAGGAAGGGGAAGAAATGGAGTGGAGGAAGAGAGGGATGGGGGAGGAGAGAGGAACAGAGGAGTGGGGGAGGAAGGGGAAGGAGTTGGGGAGGAGGGGAGAGGGGGAGGGCGAGGAGGATGGGGCTGGAGAGGCCTGAGAGCACCGGACCTTGCCTCAGTGTCCCAGGACAGCCACCCCAAAGGGTCTGATTGAATAGGACAGAAACTAGGATAGACACCCAGGCAGACCGCTCCCCTGCTTGGTGCCCTTTCTGCTGTCCTCTGCCTCCCTCTCCTGGGCTGTGTGTCAAATAATCCTATGAATCAAGAAAGCCCAAGCCCCTCCTGTAGGCGGACATGCAGCTTGGCAGGAAACCAGCTGGAATCAGGAACACCGGGTGCCCCCTGAGATCTTTCTAATTCAGAGGGAAATAGTCCACATTAAGGTGAAATGCGACATGAGAAGAGTGCGATTCAATTGGCCGGACCTCCTGGCTCCCTCGACGTCGCGGCCTGGTGAGCCCACTCAGGCCAGCCCAAAGGACCTGCCGCGGAGGCATTGTGCAGGGGCCGGGAATGCCACGGTGCACAGTCCCAAGCGGCTGGCCCCCAGACGTCCCGGGCAAAGCTCTGCAGATGAATACTTGTGCTGCCGCGAGGAGGTCAAAGTATCGGCAAGTGATGCCATCGGAAGGAACAGGAATTCAAAGCTCCTCCCCACTTCCAGCTGCTGAGCTCGGGCCCCATTCTGAGCATCATGCACCCCATTTCCTGCACATCTCAAAAGAGCCCTAGAGGGTTAACCACCACGCCGAGGAGGTAGTCCTGTGACTATCCCTGGGCCTGAGCCACCGAGCTTGCCCTCCCGTGTCACTCCAGGAGCCTGCCAGCAGGCCTCCCCACCCTGACCCTTGCCTCCTACAATTTGGTCTCAACAGGACTCGAAATCATCCTGAGAAAGTACAAGTGAGATGCTGTCCCTCCTCCGCTCAAAACCCTCCCCTGCCCCCACCCAGGTCACTCAGTGTGAAGGGTCCCTGAGGTCTCTCTGTCCTCACCTCCTGCCGCTCTCCCACCATCCCCCAGCTGCACAGTGCTCCTGGAATGCCCCAGGCACATGTCTGCCCCAGGGCCTTTGCACTCCACTCGCTGTGCCCTATGTGTGAGACATACCTCTCTAGGCTCCCCACCTACTGACCCCTGGCCTGCTTCAAGTCTTTGTCTAAGTGTCCCCTTATCAGGGACCCTTCCCTCACCACCCTTTTTGCACACTGCCGCCTACACCCTCCTCACTGAGCTAGACTGATTGCAAAACACCCACAGGGGCCTGTACCTCCCCTTTCCCATATCCCCGCCTTCAGCGATGCCTCTTTTCGGCTCCTCCCTTTAGGAGGTAGCCAACCGAAGGCAGCAGAAAGGACAGCATGGCTCCCAGGCGAGGCCTTGCCTACCTCCACGCTCTCGGAGCCCTGCTTCTGCCGATCATAAGCTGGGCCGGCCCGCGGGAGGGTGAGAGACGGTGTGGGACACAGAAGGCGTATCCTGAGGCCGGCGGACAGCCAGCAGCCACAGGCACGGGACTGAGCCCGGCCCAGCCCGGACAAGCACCCGGCGGGGCCCAGCCTCCATGGCAGCCCCACCGGGCAACGCAGCTGAGGGCCAGACAGCAGTTGCCGTCCGAAGCCCTCAGGTTTGGTGACAGTTCGTTAGACACAGACCTGCCCCGAGCACTGCCGACCAGCTCCTCCTGCTTCAGTGCTCCTCGCGCTCCTGTTTTCCACTCGTTACGTGTAACGTACTAGGGAACAGACTCGCTGTGCGTGTTGCTTACTGTCCAGCTCCCCCAACCTGACCATACAGAACTGTATCCCTGTGAGAGCAGGCAGGCACAGGTGTCGGATTCACGGTGTGCCCCAAGCGCCTAGGACAACACAGGGCACACAGTAGGTGCTCGATAAATAGAAAATTAATAAATAATGATAACCATTCCCTGTTAATTGAGCACTTGTCAAATGACAGACATTGCGCCAAGCCATGCCATCAGCGAGCTTTTTTAACTTCCACAGCAGCGAGATGACAAGGGCTCAAGCCCCATTTTACTGCTAAGAGAACCAAGACTCAGAGAGGCTAAGTAAGCAGTTCAATGTTGCACAGCAGGCACATAGCAGAACTAGGTTGAAAACCTAGGTCTCTAACTCCAAAGTCCATCCAGTGTACTGCCCTGCCCCTGGCACCCACCCACCACACCCACACCCACACATACACACACACACACGCGCGCGCGTGCACACACATACACACCACATATACACGCGCACGCACATACACACCACATACACACGTGCGTGCGCACACACGCCCACACCCACACATACACACCACATACACACGTGCACACACGCACACAAACCACATACACACGTGCACGCGCACACACACCCACACATACACACATACACCACATACACACGTGCACGCGCACACACACACCCATAAACACCACATACACACATACACCACATATACACGTGCACGCGCGCGCACACAGCACATACACACGTGCACGCGCACACACACACACACATACACACCACATACACACATACACCACATACACACGTGCACGTGCGCACACACCCACACATACACACCACATACACACATACACCACATACACATGCACGCGCGCGCACACACACACACCCCCACACATACACACCACATACACACATACACCACATACACACGTGCGCGCACGCGCACACACACCACATACACACGTGCACGCGCACACACCACATAAGCGTGTGCACGCACACACATACACACCACATACACACGTGCGCATGCGCGCGCACACCCACACATACACACACGTGCACGCGCGCACACACCACATACACACGTGCACGCGCGCACACACCACATACACACGTGCACGCGCGCGCACACCACATACACGCGTGTGCGCGCACACATACACACCACATACACACGTGCGCGTGCGTGCGCACACTCACACATACACACACGTGCGCGCGCGCACACACACCACATACACACGTGCGCGCACACACACACACACACATGCACCCACCCTACACACATACACACACAGCCCAGGCAGAAATGCTGAACCTCCTAAAGGAGCACAGAAGCAGGAGAGAGAGAAAGGAGGGGAAAAAGTCATCTTCAAGGAGGGGATGGCAATCGAGGTAGACTTTAAAGCAGGAATAGAACTTCAAGAGATCAGAAGGGAGAGAAGAAGTCGTTGTTACTTAGAAAAGTCTGTAACTTCCTAGGTGACAGACACGTCCCTGAAGGAGCCAGGGAAGTAACAAACAAGGAAAGCAGCCTTTAACAGGAAGGCCCAGGGTACCGGAGCCACCGCTCCCTGCTGTGCAGAGGGCGGGGCTGCTCGCCTGCTGTGAGGAGGGCGTGGCCCACTTGCAGACTCCGCCCACCGGGGGAACGACAGAGGGGACAGAGGGACAGTTAGGACCGTGAGCAGCGGATTTCAATTCAAGGAGTACTTGGCAAGAGTGCCTATTGCACCCCTAAAGTTCCCCAGAGCTTCTAGAGAATAAGACAGAAAATAAAACCTTCACGCTCCTCCTTAACCTCCCTTTCTCACTTCCAACTTCCAATCTGTCTCTAAATCAAGTTGTTTCTTTGGAAAACAGCTCTCTACCCATACATGGATGGTTAACAGCTTTCTCTTCCATTGGAGCCAAAAATCTCCCATCTGTCTCTCAGGCCCTCCGACCCTCCACCCCACTGTCCACCTTTCTCTGGCTCATCACCAAAGCGAACATTAGAGTGATTTCTAAAATACAGGTGTTATTGTGCCCCCTCTTCCTTTAAAACGCCTTGTAGACATCAAGATCAAGGTCCAACTTCCTAGTGTAATCCACAGGTCCCTGCAAAGCGGCCCGGCTCAGTCCCCTACAGCCCCACCCCCACCAGGACTTCTCTCCGTCCCTGGGATGTCCCTAGATCCCGCATCCGCCGTGCCTGTGGGTCAGCTGTTCCAGCCATCTAGAATGCTGTCCCCCTCTTCTGCTTTCTCATCTAGAACACGGGTAGGATGCCATCCGTCACTCAAGGTTGTTGTCACAGTAAATGCAAATAATGCCAGTGAGAGCTTCTAACCATGCCCTGGAGATCCTCCAATGGCACGAGCGCCTCTGAGCCAGGGGATTGCCTCACGGCTCCTCCTCTGTGTCGGTAAAGTCACTCACCATTCTGAGGAGGTGCCGCCTTTAGACACAAGGCCAAAATCAGGGCCACCAACAATATGGTGCCCCCTAAACCCCACAGGACATTCACCTTGCCTCCTTCCCCCTACCCTCGCCTCGCTGCCTGTCCTCCCCTTTCCCTGTCCCTGCAGCCATACTCACCTCCTTGCTGTTCCCCCAAGTTCCCACCTCAGGGCCTCTGCACCTGCTGTTCCCATTGCCCAGAATGTTCTTCCCAAATATTTACCTGGCTCAACTCCCCCACTTGCTTTAGGTCTCTTTCCAGAGTCATAGTGCAGGCAGGACATAAGGGGCAAGTACTCCAATGGCAAACACTCCAAGGGGGAGATTTTAATTTCAATTTTACCTTGAGTTACTACCTCTAGAATTGCTAACTACGAAACAAATGAAAATACCACCAGATGTGTTGGTTTTTGGGTAATTCCAGAAGAGAGAGAGAGAGAGAGAGAGAGAGGAAGAGAAACAACAAGAAACAGAGAACACAGAAACTGCACTGCCCCCAGGCACCTTTGCCCTTTCGTAAATGCTGCCTTATCAGTGCGATTTCCCAGCCCCACCCCACATAAAATAGCACCTGTCCACCACTCCAGTCTCCCCCCTTACTGTAGCTTTCCTTCTCTCTGTAACCGTATCATCATCTGCTTATTTTCTGTTCCTCCCCACTAGAAAGTAAACATCACTAAGACAGAATTTGTGTGTGTGTGTGTGTGTGTGTTGGTTCTGTGGTTTATTATTCTTTATCTTTATTCTATATTCTTTATCAATTATATCTTCAGAGAGGCAGAAACTGGGCTCCTTTCCCTCAAGGCACATTTGGATGCCGCACACATACGGACCCCAGGAATGAAAGCTTTCTACAACGTTATCAAGTGGGAAGAAGGGAATGAGGCTAGAAGTGGAAGAAAGGGGAGTGGTGGGGGCCTCCTTCCTCTAACCTGGGAAAAGGGAAAGGCAGGAATTTTGTCTCTCCTATTCTCTGCTTCATTCTCAGCACCCAAAACATGCCTGGCACACAGTAGGTGCTCAATAAATATTTGGCCCAATGAATGAATGAATAAGCTGGTCCTTTCTCAGCCAGGGATGGTGCCCAGGAAAGCTGTGACGAGGTGAACTGGGCTGAAATAACCTGCCCAGGCCAGAGGCCCAGTCAACCCTCTGGTTCTGAAGCATCCGGGGTTTTTCTTCAGCCTGTAGAGAACATAGAAGTTCAGACTTCTCCTGGCCACAGCTCCATCCAATGCCCAATGCCTGAAAGGCCACCTTTGGGGATTTATCCTTCCCTGTGTTCGCAGATGCATCAGCACAGGGGTGACGGGGATGGGGCCTCTTTCAGAAACAACCCTGAGACTGGGGATCCCACCCTCCACCCTGTGGCGATCTCATGCTATTCACACTTTGACCACATGAGGTCACTGTCGTCCCGTGTACCATCCGAGATGGACCTCCAGGGGTGATTTTGTTCTGATTTTCAGAACTTGGAGGCCTGGGCAAGGGGGAGAATGTTCTCCGTAAGAACAGGGTTGGGGCTGATTCTAGAATTTCTATAACACCGCGACCTAGGTGTGGCTTTACAAAGGCAACAGATATAATCAGAGGTGGGCTCTAAAGTTGGGGTGTCTGGTTTAGAATCCCAGCCCCACGGGCCTGTTGTGACCTTGGACAAAGCTCTCTGCTTTAGTTTCCATTTCTGCACAATGGGATAATAAGAGTGCTTTCCTCACAGGGATTTTGTGATGACTACCAGAGTGATGTTTGCAGAACTCTCAAGAGCCACACCAGCACAGACTCGGCAGTTGTGAGTTAACTATTGATTATCACTTTTCCTCCATATCCCTAAGCATGATCTATAATGACAAATGTGATTAAATTTTGTGATTATTAATGGCTTTTCCCCCATTAGACTGTAACCTCCATGAAAGTAAAGATGGAGTTTATATATTTTTAAATTTTTTATTATGAAAAATTTCAAGTACACATAAAAACGGGAAGACTAGCCTCTTTCTGTTTCTACTCATCATTGCCCCCGTCCCAGCTCCCAGAAGAGTGCCTGGAACACAGCAGGCCTTCAACGCATGCTTTCCTATTGGCTACTTTTTAGGAGCTATTATAAGCCAGGTCGGTGTCAAGCACGGAGGCTGAAAGAGTGGAATCAGACCCAGGCCTGGTGCTCAGGGAGCCTGAGGAAGTGAGGAAGGCTGACTGAATCTGGAGCCTGAAGTCGAGTGAGGGAGGCTGACTGAATCTGGCCCTCTCCCAGGATGGGGTGAATTAAAGGAGGGTATGATGGCAGAATCCCACCTAGTCAGGTGAGGCTTCCTGGAAAAAACTTCTGTGCTGAGAACTGAAGGATGCACAGCAGCTAATGAGGGGAGAGGGGCAGGGCAAGAGCATCCGAGGCAGAGGGAAGAGCAAGTGGAAAGCCCTGAGGGGGCAGAGCCCTGACTGTCAATCGAAGCATTTTCCAAACGGAAAATAAAAAGAAGCAATCATGAATCCTGCCTGGTCGGCCCCCCTGCAGACTTGCGGCCCATCCAGACCCTCTCACGGTAAGGTCAGCCACAGTCCTCAAGGGGCCTTCTGTCCCACCGTGGTTTCCCGCCACAGAGGGCCTACACCCAGCTCTGGGAGCGCAGAACCGAGCCAGTGAGAGCAGCCAGGAGACATGTGCAGCCAGCTGGCCGTGGCGGAGCTGGGCTGAGCACCCTCCCTCGGTGGGGGCAATGCAAACAGACTGGGGGGGGGGGGTGGCGGGAACAAGACCAGAGGCAAGCGTAGCAGGGCAGATGTGACCTGGGGCGGGTGGGATGGGCATGAGACCCTACCAGTCAGGTGGAATCTACAACTCTTACCACGACCCAAGCAATCTTGTCCCTGCATCTTTCTCCAAAAGCACCTGTTGCTCACCCCTCCCCCTGCACCCGTCTACCACCTTACTGGTGTCCTTTCTGCTCTGGACCCTCCCAAGCCCTTTTGCTGCTCAGGGTCTCCCCCACCCCCCTCCCCGCCGCCAGACTCCCTTCTTGGCCCAGAGGGTCCTCCTCATGTCATCGCTTCTCCCAAACTGGGCAAAGGCCCCCCAAGATGTGCTTCCCTAGTTTTCCTCCCAAGTAGATCCTCCCCAGCCTATTAATCTCATCAATTAAAACTCATGCTCTTCCTTAGGACTACTTCTTAATTTAGCAACCGAGTATCTATTGGTGTATGATTAACTTCTGTCTCACCACCTCCGAGGGAAGCTCTGGGTCCACACCATGGCTTTAGTGCTCCCTGCAGTGCACCCAGGGCTCAGAAAGTGCCCGGCATGTGTGAGCACTTCATAAACGTCTGAATGAATGAGTGAATGAATGAATGAACGGGGTCAGCACTAACGTACATGCCCACTCAATAGCTGGCAGGATTACTACTTTTGGGTTCCCATCCCTAAGCGTCCAGCACTGACCAGTCTGGTCTCCTGGGTGTCACTGCACTGTCATGATTTTACACTGTAAATACAATGTCATGTATTTACACTGATAGCAGCCACCCACATCCTACTAGAAACAGGGGCACCCCATTCAAAGTTACCCCCAAGCGGCTGCATATCTCATCACCCTCTTCCTGTCCGAACTCATCACCATCGTAAACTCTCTTGTGTTTTTGTGGTCTGACCCCCAGGCCCAGAGGAGGAGGGGCC
Organism: Nasua narica; assembly: GCA_028533885.1. Taxonomy (NCBI): domain Eukaryota; kingdom Metazoa; phylum Chordata; class Mammalia; order Carnivora; family Procyonidae; genus Nasua; species Nasua narica. The sequence continues at coordinate 8,834,635 of CM052798.1, read as the reverse complement.
TGGACTGTCTTGGTCGCTGCCCTCAAGAACAGCGGCATCCAGGAGGTGTTAACGCCCACCTTTCAGCCTGCAGGTGTCATCTCATTTTGCATTTCCAGACACCTCTATGAAGCAGAGGTGGGAAAGTCCACATGACAAATGAGGAGACAGACGTTCAGGGAGGCCATCTGACTCCGGGTCACAGCCAGTCAGGGGCAAGCAGCAGAGACTGAAGCCCTTACTCCCAGATCTGGAGCTTTCTCTAAGGATCTTAGCAGCTCATGAGGCTCTGACACTGGGCAGGATTTCTTCTTCTACCTCCAACTCCTAGAACTTCACTAGTAAACACACAACAAATGCCAGATTGTCCTGTAGGGGAGACGCACACTGGCTGTCCCCAACCTCGTAAGGTCCTCACCCACCCAGCAACCCAAAGACAAAATTGCGGAGCAATTGCCATACACTTGAACTCACAACCTAGGAAGCCAAGGCCTCACTTAGTGACCAGCACCTCTTGTGACCTTGAAAAGAGTCTTCCCTTTCTTGAGTCTTCATCCTTGTATTTAAGAAACAAGAAGCAGACAGCAGCTCTCTACTTCTTCCTACATCTTCTCAGTGTATCCTTCAAGTCCTTGATTTTTTTTTTTGTAAACCCTGAAGACAATAAATAATTCATTCCCCAACAACAAAACAGTAGATACACAACATGTTCCAAACATATGCACAACCGTGTTAGGAGCACAGACTTCTTGCAGGAGCCACACCACTAGGTGGGCCACACTTGGAGGATGCAAACATAGTGATGAGAGCCTTGGAGGGATGCCCAGAAAGAAAAGAATGACCATGTGTGTGTTGGAATCCTTCCCAAAAAATACTTCTAGAATTTCCTTTCAAAACGTGAGCTGGCAAGGAATTGGAGGACAGTTTTGTCATAGGTCAGGAACAGATAGGAATTAAAAGAGACAAGTCTCTGTAGAAAACTGTAAATAGTAAATCCACTCAGAGAATTGGGGCTAGAATTGGAACAATTTGACATTTTCATAAATGATCAAAAAAAGAAATGATGGAGTAACACCTACAGGCATCATTAAAAATTCTTGTAGGCTGACATGCCGAGCAAAGTAGAGTCAAAGATTGTACAATTGGTGACAACAACAACAAAGAGAATGGCAACAAAAGAAAATACAGACTAATGATTTAGAATGAATCGATGGAAAACAACTTCAATGCAATTAATAAAAATGGGAACATATTTTCCAGTTCCAATCGGGGTTAATGCACTTATCACTTGTTAATTCAGCAGCCTTTCTAGAATCTTGACCTCAGGTTTCACTAAGTACTGGTATGATAAGAATTCACCATATGTAGACATCAGTGATGGGGCTACTGGAAGAGTAATACCTCCTAACAGAATCACTGGTATGACCCAGGAATCCATGGACAGCGTGGTTATAAATATGGGAAGAGATGCCCCATCTCAATGTTTAGAACACTGGGGCAGTCACCCTTCCTCTGCTTCTGCTGAGTGGCAAAAGAAAGCATTCCTATCCTGAAGCTACAGGTGTAGGCCATGGGGCCAGTGAGCTAAGGAAGTGTGATAAGATCCCTAAAAGGGCAGAGAACCCCGTGCTTGGAAGATAAACTACCAGCATACCCACCAAATTATACATCCCAATCATCCTTCACAGTTCCTGGACACAGACTGCTAAACAAAAAGACGACTCAGAAAGAGAGGAACAGGGAATCTTAAGCATGAGGATAAACACATAGTCAAGACTCACTCCACACTTGAAGGAAACTTACACCTAGAAAAAGAAGTTCCAAATTGAACAAAAGAAGGAATTAACACCTGAAAAAATGGAAATAACAGAACAGACAATAATTTTTGAAATAAACATAATTAATTAATATTCTCAAAGGGACAGAAAGTCTAGTAAATCTGCAAGGTAAGAACCAACTACTATAATCACAAACAATTTGAGACTGTCAACATTTCAAAATGTGACCACCTGCGAATTAAAAATTCAGCAGGGGCTTGAATATCAGAATAGAAACAGTTGAGGATGAATTGTGTAAGACAGAAAATTGAGCTCAGAAGTCCCTCAAAATACACTTCAAACATCTTAGAGATATAAAATATCAGAGAAAATGCTATCACAGATATAAAAAGTGTAAGGGAAAAGTTGATATACAAAGGAAAGCCCTGGTGGCCCCAATAGCTCTCTGATAAAGCAAAATCCAAAAGAAATCTAGTGCAAGCCATAAATGCAAGCCACATGTAATTTTAAATTTTCTAATAGCAACTTAAAAAGTAAAAGAAAACAAGTGAAATTAATTTTAATAGTATATTTTAACACATTCCATATAAGATATTACCATTTAAACACATAATTCACATTAAAACGTTAATGAGATGTTTTTTAATAAGTCTAAGAAATCTGGAGCATATTTTAAACCTAACAGCATGTCTCAATTCAGACTAACCACATCTCAAATGCTTGATAAGTCACATGTGTCTTGTGGCTTACCACAGTGGTCAATACAGATCTAACAGGAACTTTAAAACAATTAGAGAACAATTAGAATGTAGGAGAGGAAGTAAGAGACAAGGTGAAGACATGAATCTTCAGATTAAAAGATTCACCAAGTGCATGAAAAAAAGACTCACATTAAGAAATGCAATAGTAAACTTCCAGATCAAAACAGAGAAAATTCTGTAGGCTTCCAGAAAAGAAAAAAAGATTACCAACACAGGAAGGAAAATAAAATTGAGATAAGACTTGTCATTGGCAACGCCAAACGCCGGAAGATAAAAGGTTAATTTCTGAGGGAAAATTACTTTAGATCAGGAATTCTTTACTGAGACAAATTATCGTTCATTTAGAAGTGAAAATAAAACTTAAACTCAGAAGTTGTACTCAGAGGTTCATCCTAGACCCTTTCTAAAATCTGCAAAACTCTCTCTCGTAGTCAGGGAAACTAGAAACAAGCTTGACTTTTAGAGCAGTAAGTTCTCCACTGGCCAAAACGTGCCTCCAGATGATGAGAGCCAAGTGACCATCCCAGGATCCTAGGAGCAGCCATAACTCCTCCTTGAGTAAATGGACCTAAAACTCACCTCCAACACAAGAGGGGTGAGAGAAGAGAGACGATAGAGTCCCAGGAAAAAGCATAGCAGCTCTGAGCCTCCCAGGCCAACTGTCCACTGGGTATCAGGAAGCATTTCCACATCTTCCCCAACAGACCGTCCTCAACAAACTCTGCTCGAAGGACTCCAACCACGGGCTTCTCACGACTCCTGAGATGGCCCATTTCACTGACTGCAGTGCTGGCTTTGTGTTGAGCTAAAAATTCACTTTCCTGTATCGTAGGAATGAAAGAATTATCAGGAGGGAAGTCAAGATCACTTTGATTCAGTTCTCTCATTTTAAAAGATGAAGAAGTGGAGGCCCAGAGAAGAAAAGGACTTCCCCAAGGTCACACAGCACGGCTGTGGCACAGGTGGCTCTGCTGGAATTTGATCTGCGCATACAGGTTAGCGGGTGACGTGGGCATGGAGAATTTTCCATGATGATCTAGTGGAGACATTTTTCAGGATCATGGTCAAACCCATATAAGTGGGGTATCGCCTCTGTACTGTGACCCAAAAGCTGGCTTTATAAAACAGAGTGCTCTGAGCTGCGAGTAATGCCCTGGAATCTGGAAGTTTGTATCTGTTCCCTACAGACACTGCCCCTGCTCACTGCTGTTTGTTCTCTGTGTTTCCACTGAAAGGCCCAGCACAGGGTATTTGGAGCACAAGAAGGTAGCTCAGAAAAAGGGGGGAAAAAAAAAAGGCAGCTCTAAGGAGCCCTGAAACCCTTTCTCCCATTCAAGTAAGAAGCTGCTGGGAGATTACCCATCCAACAGGCCTCAATCAGCAGCTCCCATAGGCCTGCAGGAATCTAGGTTAAGATACCCTCCTTTATTTACAGCAAACAGCCCCGACCTGGTTCAAGGTTTCCCTGGGAAACCATTACCAAAACTGCCCTGAGAATAAACAGTGAAGCCCTCTGCATTTATGAATGCAGAAATGGATGGTTAAGGGAGTCAGGGGACCCATCCGAGTCCATACAGCTTACCTGGTCTCAGAACCACAAATGGCATCACCATAATGGAGATCAACCTTGCACAAGCCATTCTGCATCATCCCATCCTCCCCAAATGGGCCTGAGAGCTGAGTCAGCCGGGTCAGCGGGCACTGCTGTTACCCTGTATGCAAGCTAAGACTCAGAGCAGCCAGGTAGCTTAGCCAAGCGTTCAACATTAGTGACTTCTCGCAGTGTCTAAGACCATGTGCAGTATCTCCAAATTAAAACTCCTTTGAGAGTGAAGGGGTAATAATAATTATTATTAATAACTATGTAATTAATACAGTAATTATGCCAGGACAACAGACACACTCAGGTGCTGTCCTGAGTTCACCAGGAAGTGTGGTCACCTAACTATGTTCCAGGCTTTGGTTCTAGATGCTTTGTCTGTACTAGCTCATCTCATCTTCATATACCATTTTCCCTGTTTCCCAGATGGAAAAGTCAAGGCACATAGCTACGAGGTGGCAGACCCAGAATTTGGACCTAGGTATCTTAGTTCCAGGCCCCATGTCCTAACCACTACACCATACTGCCTCTCCTGGAGTCAGGAGGCACACTCAAATGGGGCTGATCCCCAAGCCATGTTCTATCCCCACTACCATGTTCCCTCCTCTCTAGAGTCCTTGCTCAGAGAACTCCACCACGACCAGGAATATTCTCTTCTCCCTTCTCTAAGGCTTTCCTGAGAAGAAGACCACTATCACATCTCTTGGGAAAGCCATTCATTCCTCCCTTCTCACATCCATTTAACACACAGTTCTGGATAGACGACCACACCTCTGATATGCCCCAAGAGCAAGACCCATGCCAACTGCACAGCGGACCCCCTCGTCCTGTGGCTCTTCAGTGGGCTCAGCCAATGAAAAGGGAGAGGCACATGAGGTCGGAGTATTCACTCCTCTGCTCTCTCCCTATTGGGTGGCAGTGAAATGACCCCAGCGTCTGTCAAGCAGCCCTCTCTCGGTTCCAGCAGCACCCTCCCTCCCCTGGACGCCCTCGGGCCCGGAGGTTATGATATGCCCAGTGCACTGTCCCATGCGGGTTCCTTTCGCCCTGCCCTCACCTCTGTACATTGTATCTTTCCTAGCACCCCTAACCCTGCTTGAACTTGCCAACTACTTCCTGCCAGTCTACTAAAGAAGTCAACAAGGAGACAAGTCACTTCTTCAGAAAATATCTCCAACTCTTTGTCCGGCAGTGTGCTACGGCCGGGGATTTACAGTAAGGGAAAACAGACACACTCCTATCCTCACAGAGCTTAGAGCCTGGTGGGAAGGACCGTCAGATCCCGGAGACCAGCGCAAAATGCCGGCTGTAAGCGCTGTAGGGGAAGAGTGCAGGGTTCCCTGAGAGGTGACTCTGGAGGGCACTGACCCGGCCTGAAGGTCAGGAAGACATCAAGGACACTATGACAGCACTATGCAGAGCCATCAGGAGGGCAGGGAGAAGGCTCGGCACCTACCTCTGCCCAAGGATAGAAGGAGGGCAGCCCAAACAGCAGAAGCACGTGCGAAAGAAAAGAAAGAGGCCTGGGAGAGACAGCTGCTCCAGGAACTCAGCCCCAGGAAGATGGGGGGAGGGGGGAGATGCAGAAGATGGGGCTGCAAAACAAGGCAGGGAGGGGATCAGGGAGGTCCCTACAAACCATTCAAAGGCCTTTATCTTCACCTGGTCCTGACGCCTCTAAATCATAGCCAGGAAGATCATCCTAACGTCAGCCCCAGTCTTGTGATGAATGGCTGCAGCAGGAATCCTCCTGGGCCTGCAGCTGAGTGGTGTCTTGGCAGCATTTTGAGCAGCAGCTCCCTGATTGCCTTTGACCTTGAAGGTGGAGCCTGAGGGCTCGGGGGTCAGCCTGTCTGGATCTAAATCCTATTCCCACCTACCAACTGGCTCAGCATGGGCAAGTCAACTGCCTGGTGACCCAGAGACTTTCCCTATAAAACAGGGATGATAATAGTCCATACCTTGCAAGACACTGGGAAGCTGGAATGTGAGAAGGTTCAAGGCATACTCCGAAGGCTGCCTGGCCTGGCAAAAGGGCCCCGAAAATGTGAGCTATTATGATCTTCATTATGGAACCCCATACAAAGGCATGAAAAGAATTCAACCCTAAAAATGCCTCCTCAAACAGAGATGCTTATGAAAAGCCGTGCAGAGATTATTAACTGTTTGATAAGGACCACTGCCTGATGTTCAGAAGGCTTATCTTTTTCTAAGCCCTGAGCCATCTAATTAGTGATCGTTTTCAAAGCTAGCCGACCTTGAATCTCTCCTGCTGCCACTTAGACAGGAGGCATTGCTGCAGGCCCAGAGCCCCTGCAAGAGCTGTGTCTCCACATACAGGAGCTCACAGGACATTCTTGGGAATGATTCAGGAACAAAATGGTATTTTGTGCAGGCAGATGTTTTGCAATAATTAAGTATGGTCTCTGAACATAAAAATCAGAGCTGCTAGAAATAAAAATCTTGAGAGGAACTGCAATTTCTGGGACAGCTACTCCCTCTGGGGGGAAATAAATGATGTCCTCACAAAAATGTCGGCTGGCAAGAATAATAAATTAGATCCAGAAGGCCTGGGTTTGAGTTCGGTCTTACTCAGCATCTCCTGGAATATTTATTGAGCATCTCCTATATGCTAAGTGCTGTGACACATTTAACCAGAGAGGCAGCACATGTGTCACTGAAGAGTTGGGACATTTGAGTCACACGCACCAGGTCAAGTCATGATTTTGCCTCCTGCTACTTGAGTGACCTTAGGGAAGTCACTTATTGGCTTTCTAAGCCTCCACTTTCATATTTGCAAAAGGGAAGGGGCCTGGGGTTAGAACCTCGAGCCCACCTTCATTTCCAAAAATGGCAGCCCGACACATAAGAGCCAGCAGAGCCTCTGAGAAGCTTGCAGAAGGGAAACCAGGAGACCAAGTGCTGTCATTGAAACAGGAAAGACTGTTTGCCTCCAGAAGAAATAGTCCATGATGTCTAAGGCTACCGAGAGGTTTTAGAGGTGAGGCTCCAGAAGCCAACACGGGATTTCAGTACAGGAAGCTTCCATCTTGCAGAAAGGGTTCCAGTTGCCCTCTCCCCACCAGCAGGGGGCTGTTAGTCACCTGACATGCTCACCGTCCTCTGTCCTTTCTACTCCCTCCCTACCTGTAGTAGGCTGAATAAGCGCCTCCAAAGGAAACTGGTCCTTGATCCCGGAAACCCATGAACACTGTGGTAAATGGGAAGGCAGTCTCTGCAGGTGCGATTAAGTCAAGGGTCCTGAGATGGGGGAGATTATCCCAGATTTCCGAGGTTTAAGTGATTAATGCTATCGCCAGGATCCTCATGAGAGAGAAGCACAGGGATTCTTGAAGAGGAGGGGGCAAGGTGGCCCTGGAAGCAGAGGGTGGAGGGATGCAGCCCCAAGGCAAGAAACACCTGGAGCCCCAGGAGCTGGAAGAGGCCAGGAACAGACTCTCTCTCTCATGGTCTCAGAAAGGAGCACAGCTCTGTTGACACCTTGATTTTCCGATTTCACCTTGATTGGCCTCCAGAACTATGAAAAAATACCTGTCCAACTTTTAAGCCACCAAGTTTGTAACAGCAGCCCCAGGAAACGAAAACACTACCTAATTCTAAAATATGGCACATCTGTGGTAGGGGCCAGCTACAGCCCTGGTAGATAGGGGATGGATTGAGACAGACAAAGAAAGTGTTCTATTACCTTCAGGAATATAAAACCTTGGCCAGTTAGGATCTTTGGCATATGCTTTGGGACACAGAAGCAGAGATCATGGGTCTTCTGGAATACTAGTTCAACAACTGCTTGTTAAGAACCAACTACATGCCGTTTACAACAGCCAAATTATGGAAGCAGCCCTAGTGTCCACCCAGAGATGAATAAAGAATATATATAGTGGAATACTACTCAGCGATTGAAAAGAATGAAATCTTGCCATTTGCAATGACGTGGATGGAACTAGAGGGTATTATGCTAAGTGAGATGAGTCAGAGAAAGACAGATACCATATGATTTCACTCATATGTGGAATTTCAGAAACAAATGAGCAAAGAAAGGATGAAAGAGACAAACCAAGAAACTTAGACTCTTAACTACAGAGAACAAAGTGACGGTTACCACAGGAGAGGTGGGTGGCAGAATGGGGGAAATAGGGAATGGGGATTAAGTAGTGCACTTGTCCTGATGAGCACTGGGTGATGTATGGAAGTGCTAAATCGCTTTATTGTATACCTGAAACCAATATAACAATGGACATTATACTGGGAATAAAAATAAATTTTAAAAATAAATAAATAAGAAATAAAATAGAACCTACTAGATGCCAAGGATTATCCTGGATACTAGAGGGACAGGTGAAATAATTCCAATTTCTACAGTGAGCATAATAATTACTACTGATCACCACATTGGCAGAATTTTATGTTCATGATCCCTCTTAATCCTCAGAACTCCTAATTTTATCCCCGTTTTATGGATGGGGAAAAAAAGAGAAGTAATTTGTCCAAGGTCACGTAGCTAGGAAGAAGAGAACCCTACTCTGGAACCCAGGAAAACTGGCTCCAGAATCTGGATTCTTCATCATTCCATTATGCATTTTATGATCAAGGAAATTAAAACCTTGTTTTAAGAGTCAGCTGTGTAAGGTTTCTCCTGTTCTATCAATAAGACTGTGGTAAGCACATTAGAGTCAAGGCATTTAAATCAAGACATGAGGCATTTGGGTTAGCCAAAAGAATGCACTTCTCAATAGAAAAGCACCAGAAATTGCTGACCAGGGAAAGAATACAGAAAGGCTAACTCTGGGTTTATTTAAAAATAGGAGTTTCATCTGTCTGAGTGACTCTCCCCAAGGACTTAGGAGCCCAGATTGTCTGACAGCTGCCATCTGGCCAATCTCGCTGCTGAAGAGATGCCTTCCATGGAACACCTAAAACCTGTCACTGTTCTTCCTCAGGAGTTGGTCCCAAGGGCCCCAGCAGAGAGGGGACCAAAGCACAGGAAGCACAGGAAAGATCACTGGTGTCTACGGCCTACACCACCACCTCCTCCCTCACTCAGGTGGCCCTTGCCAGAACCAGCATTCTGGATCCCAATATCCTAGCTCACACACCCACTAGGTCCATTAAAACTTCCTCTCCCTCTCCCCACTCTCCCTTCAAACACAAACACACACACACACTCACAGAGCACTACCACTAAGGACAAATGTTGTTTTAAAAAAATCATCCTGAGGCCGCCTGGGTGGCTCAGTTGGTTGAGCGACTGCCTTCGGCTCAGGTCATGGTCCCAGAGTCCCAGGATCAAGTCCCACATCGGGCTCCCAGCTCCACGGGGAGTCTGCTTCTCTCTCTGACCTTCTCCCCTCTCATGTTCTTTCTCGCTCTCTCTCTCAAATAAATAAATAAAATCTTAAAAAAAAAATCATCCTGAGGGGCGCCTGGGTGGCTCAGTGGGTTAAAGCCTCTGCCTTCAGCTCAGGTCATGATCTCAGGGTCCTGGGATTGAGCTCCTCATCAGGCTCTCTGCTCAGCGGGAAGCCTGCTTCCCCCTCTCTCTCTGCCTGCCTCTCTGCCTAATTGTGATCTCTCTCTCTCTGTCAAATAAATAAAATCTTGAAAAAAAAATCATCCTGAGGCACAGTTGTGTTAAAAACTCCCACTACAATTGTGAATATGCTCTTAGTTCTATCATTTATTGCTGTATGTATTGTGAGGCAAGTTAGTAGGTGCATATGAATTGTTTTATTTCTATCTTTCAGATTGTATACCTTTTGGGTGGATTGAGTCTACTTTTGCTATTTTACGAAACGTTTCTCCTTAAATCTAGTAATGGCTTTGCCTTAAGGTCTACTTTGTCTTATATTAACAAAATGGCAGTAGCTTTCTTCTAGTTAGTGTTTGCATGATATATATCCTTCTCTATCCCTTTACTGTAAATATTTCTATATCTTATATTTAAGGTTTATCTCTTATCAGAGTATAACATTGTATTTTTAATTGAAATATCTAATTTATTTACATATATGGTATAATTATTGACATATCTGAGTTTAAATACACTTATTCTATTTGCCAAACTGTTTTATGTTGTTTGTTCTCTTTTCTTGCCTTCTTTTTAATTACTCAAGTCTTTTTTATTATACTTATCCCCTTATTATCTTTACAGTTACATATTTCCACTGCTCTATTAATGGTTACCACAGAGATAATGATACACATCTCTGACTTATTAGATGTCACAGATAATTAGATATTAGATGTCATAGATAATTCATATTAGAATTATTTTTTACCACTCTTCGACCAATTCAAGATGTTTATAATGCTAACTCCCTTTGACTTTACTTGCTTTTGTGTCATTGTGGTCATATTTTTAAATCTACACATATTTTAAACAACTTTATTCAGGTATATTTAACATACCTTAAAATTCATCCATCAACTATATAACTCAATGATTTTTAGCAAATTTTACCCAGTGTTAGAACCATTGGCATAAATTAGTTTCAGAGCATTTCATCCCACCAATAAAATCCCCCACTTTTAGTTAATGGCCACTCCTATTCCCAGCCTTAGGAATCTACTTTCTGTCTGTAAAGACTGTAAAGGCTGTAAATCTGCCTTTTCTGGACATTTTACTCAAATGAAATCACAGTGTGTAGTTTCTTGTGCCTGGCTTCTTGTGCCTGGCTCTGCCTAGCATAGTCCTTAAAAAAAAAAAAAAAAGATTTTATTTTTTTAAAAGAGAGCAGAGAGAGAATGAGCAGCAGGGAGGGGTAGAAGGAGAAGCAGCAGCAGACTCCCAGCTCAGTAGGGAGCCCAATGCCAGGCTCAATCCCAGGATCCCAGGATCATGACCTGAGCCAAAGGCAGCCACTTCACTGACTTAACCACCCAGGTGCCCCTAGCATAGTCCTTTTAAGGCTCATCCATGATATACAGCATGTGTCAATAGTTCATTCCTTTTCACTGCTGAATAGTAATCCATGGTATGATGTGCTACATTTTGTCTATGGACATTTATGTCATTTCTATTTTTTTGGCTATATGAACAATGCTTTTATAAACATCTGCATAAAAGTCTTTGGACATTTGTTTTCATTCCTCTTGGGTAGATACATAGGAGTGAAACTATTAAATCATAGGACAGTTTTAAGTTTTTCAAAAACTGCCAAACTATTTTCCAATGTGGCCCATCATTTTACATTCTGACCTGTGGTGTATGAAAATTCTCATTTCTCCATATCCTTACCAACTTCTCTGTGATTGCCTATCTTATTATAGCCATCTTTGTGGATATGAAATAGCATCTTATTGTGATTTTAACTTGCATTTCTCCCAAGGACTAATTACGTTGAGTATCTTTTATTACCCATTTGTATATCTTTTTCTATATACCATAGGCTTCTTTATCAGGTTTTTTGTCATTGCATTGTATTGTTAAGTTTACAAAATCAGCCTATATTTACATTTATCCATAATTACCCTTTGAATTTCTCTTCATCCCTTCCTGAATTTCTGTTCTTTCTAGGATCATGTTTCTTCTGCCTAAAACCCGTTTTAGTATGGTAGTATTTCTTTTAGTATGGTCTGCTGACAAAAAATTCTCTAGATTTTTGTTTGCCTGAAAACACCTTTATTTCACCATTGTAATAGAACCTTATTTTCTCATAGCTGTTTTCTTTTCCCACAGTGCGTATGGAGCCCAACGCAGGTCTTGAACTCACAATCCTGAGATCAAGACCTGAGCTGGAAAAAAAAAAAAAAAAGACCTGAGCTGAGATCAAGAGTCAGATGCTTAACTGACTGAGCCACCCAGATGCCTGCTATTATTTTCTTTCTGTGCTTTAAATATAGTGTCCCACTGTCTCTGATAATATGGCTTTCACCAAGTCTTTAGAAAAGTCAGCTGTATGGGGGCACCTGGCTGGCTCACTGGGTATAGCATGTGACTCTTCACATCAGAGTCATGAGTTCAAGCCCCAAGTTGGGTCTAGAGTTCACTTTTTTAAAAAATTCAGTTTTTTGTCTTACTGCCTGTTTTAAGACAATGTCTTTTTCCCTCTGATTTCTTCTTTGTCTTTGGTTTTCTTACGTTTTATAATGATGTACCTAGGGTAGTCTTTGTACTTAATCTGCTTCAAATTTATAGAACTTCTTAGGTCTATGGCTTGATATTGTTCATCAGTTTTGGAAAATTCTTATCCAGTATCTCTTCAAATATTGTTTCTGCTCCATTGTCTTGATCAAGACTTCAATTTTACATATTAAATCTTTTCAACATGTCTCACGTACCTCACACTATTTTCTGTACTTCCCATAAGTTTTTCTCTTTATGCTTCAGTGTGTATTTTATATATTGATTTTCCAGGTCATCAATCCTTTTTTTCTGCCAGATCTAATCTGTTGTCAAACCCATATATTGAGTTAATTTCAGGTACAGAATTTTTCATTTCTAGAGTTGTCATACGATTTTTTTAAATTTTATTTAAATTCAATTTATTAACATTATTAGTTTCAGAGGTAGAGTTCAGTGATTCATCTGTTGCACAGAACACCCAGAACTCATTACATCACGTGCTCTCCTTTATGCCATCACCCAGTTACCCCATCTCTCCACCCCCAACCCCTCCAGCAACCCTCAGTTTGTTTCCTAAAGAGTCTCTTATGCTTTGGCTCCCTCTCTGATTTCATCTTATTTTTCCCTCCCTTTCCCTATGATCTTGTTTTATTTCTTATATTACACATGAGTGAAATATAACTGTCTTCCTCTAATTGGCTTATTTCACTTAGCATAATACCCTCTCGTCCATGTCTTTGCAAATGGAAAGATTTCATTTTTTGATGGCTGAGTAGTATTCCACTGTGTGTGTGTGTGTGTGTGTGTGTGTGTGTGTGTGTGTCCATTCATCGGTTCACATCTGGGCTCTTTTCACCCACAGTTTGGCCATTGTGAACACTGTTGCTATAAACATTGGGGTGCAGGTGCCCTTTCAAATCACTGTTTGGATTCTTTGGGTAAATACCTAGTAGTGCGATTGCTGGGTCATAGGGTAGCTCTATTTTTAACTTTCTGGGGAACCTCCATACTATATTCCAGAGTGGTTATACCAGAGTTGTCATATGATTTTTATTTTTTTTAATATTTTATTTATTTATTTGCCAAAGAGAGAGAGAGATCACAAGTAGGCAGAGAGGCAGGCAGAGAGTGAGGGGGAAGCAGGCTCCCCACTAAGCAGAGAGCCTGATGCAGGGCTCGATCCCAGGACCCGGAGATCATGACCTGAGCTGAAGGCAGAGGCTTTAACCCACTGAGTCACCCAGGCGCCCCCATCATATGATTTTTAAAATAGATTCTAGTTCTCTGATAAAATTCTTCATCTTTTCTTTTAAAAAGCATTTTAATTACAGTTATTTTTTTTTAATTACAGTTATTTTAAAGTCCACATGCCTAACTCCAAGTCTTTGTCCTGGATTTGGGTGATTGAGTCCCATTCCCTAGCATGTCTGGAATTTATTGAATGCAAACTACTGTGTATTTTTTAAGAAGTCTGAAGATAATTTGAGGCTCTGGCAAACTGTATCTTCCTCCAGAAAGGACCTGTTTTGTTTTGGATCAAGTGGAGGCACATCATCTGAATCCAGTTGAATGCTGAGAAATCTGAAGCTAAGCTTCAACCTTTTCTGAGGACTGCTCTATTTTTAATTTACTGTAACTCCCTAAAATATAGCCATTCCAGAACTAACTGGAAGTCTGAGTGTTTTCCAGGCACTTTCTTCCTTGGCAGACCCAAATTTCAGTATCTGTCTCTCAAAGCCATGAGACTTCCATAATTCTTTGTCTTCCAGCCTTTTGACCCCCCTGCCTTCTACTCAACTTCCTATCCTCACAGCTCCATACAGCATGCAACTGTCAAATGCCTTAAAAGGCAGACACAGCAGAACGCTGGACTAACTTCATGGGGCTTCTCCTCTCTCTCTCTGGAACCTAATTCCCTAAGTCCAAGCTGCCCTTGTTAGCTCCTTGATGTTCTCAAACACATGAGTTTGGTTATTCACATTGATGGTGGTGGTGGTGGTGGTGATGGTGGTGATGGGTTTTGCTTTTATTTGGGGCCCATTTTTCTACTTGTTCTCAGCGGGAATATTTGTCTGCAGCAAGTTTCTTTCTCATTGCTGGGAAGAAAATCTGAAACACAGCTGTGCTTGTTCTAATTTGTCATTTGCTGCCAAAACCTCCAGAACACATAGCCTCCAGGAGAGGATACTTCCTGGGAAAGAATCCACAAATCCCATTTGCTTTACCAAGGCACTTGCCAAATAATCACCATCCTTGACTTGATGTGGTAAGGTTTTGGGTCTGCCAGTATGAGAGCTGAACAGAAAGGAAGCCTGTCTAATCTAAATATGAATCATATAGGTAGTAATGACTATCATTTCCCTGACCTATGCCCCATTCATCTCCAGCACACAGTAGATAATAAATGTTTGATGAAAGAAGGGCTGGGGGTGGAGGATATCTGAAAGAGCATGAGCAAGTATGGAAGAATCCAAAAGGTCCAATCTTCCTATAGTAGTTGTTTTGTTTTGTTTTTGTTTTTAAGATTTTATTTATTTGAGATAGAGACAGTGAGAGAGGGCATGAGAGGGGAGAAGGTCAGAGGGAGAAGCAGACTCCCCATGGAGCCGGGAGCCCGATGTGGGACTCGATCCCAGAACTCTGGGATCATGATCTGAGCCGAAGGCCGTCGCTTAACCAACTCAGCCATTCAGGTGCCCTGTATAGTAGCTGTTGAACATGCATATTTTTCCCACTTAATATTATGGATGTATATCAAATGTTTCAGGTATAAATAAAATTCATACTAATCAGTTATTTCAGATGAAATCCAGTTAAGAGTCTTTGTAACGGAGCGCCTGGGTGGCTCAGTCATTAAACATCTGTCTTCAGCTCAGATCATGATCCAGGGTCCTGAGATTGAGCCCCACATCGGGCTCCCTGCTCAGCAGAGAACCTGCTTTTCCCTCTCCCACTCCCCCTGCTTGAGTTCCCTCTCTTGCTGTCTCTCTGTCAAATAAATAAATAAAACCTTTAAAAAAAAAAAGATTATTTGTAACAACTCATTCTCCAAATTTAAAAACAAGTGAACCAAAAAAAAAAAAAAATCCATTAAGAATAGCAGGTAAAATTTTTTCGACTCTAGTCACAAATAAGGTACTACATGTATTTTTTTTCTATTACTCTTTCAGGTCACTAATCCTCTCTTCTGCTGTGTCTAACCCATATAATGAGTTACTTCTATTTACAGTATTTTTCAACTGTGGAGTTGTCATTGATTCTTTTTTATAGATTCTAATTCTCTGATAAATTACCTGATATGTATATATTACAAAAGAACTAGAATGAATCATATATATATACACACATATACATATAATCCTAACAATTTTGAGAAGGATGCATATATATTTATCTCCTCTCAACAGATGGAGAAACAGGCCCACAGGTGTAAAGTGGCTTCCCCAAAGCAGCAGTTAGTATTGTCATGGTCAGCTGCTCAGCTACTGAATTCAGTTCTGTCAACTCCAAAATTCATATTCTACCTACTAACCCATGATGTAAACTCTGATATTTATATCTTGGGATTTTCTCTTTTTTTAAGTAGATTTCACGCCCAGCGTGGAGCCCAACATGGGGCCTGAAGTCACAACCTGGAGATCAAGACCCGAGCTGAGATCAAGAGTCAGATGTTTAACCGACTGAGTCACCCAGGTGCCCGTATATCTTGCGCTTTCTTAATTCAAAGTGCAACTCCACATTTGTTTGGGGCTTATAAACCAGCTGGTACTCTGCTAGAAATGGAAATTCCCAACAATGAGCTGGAAATCAGTACACCCACTCCCCATCCTGTTCACACCTCCTTCCATAGATCTGAGCCATAGAATGACATCCCTCAAGTCAAGATTCCTGGACAAAGTCCAGTAAGGTCTCTTGAGTAGCCTGGTGGCAGCACAGAATAGCAGTAAAGAGTACAGACTCGGCTGCCAGACCACCTGGGTTTGAATCCCGCCACCTTTCCTCCCCAGATCTGGCACCTTGCACAAGACTCTTGCCCTCTCTGAGCCCTACTTTCTGTATCAAAAAATGAAAATTAAAATAGTTCAGGATGTTGGGAGGATTAAATAACAGGATATTTAAAATGTGTAGCATATATAAGAACTGAAGGGACCACTATCCCAGTTCAATCCTACTTCATCTCAAAGCAAAAACACTCATTGAACATTTGCCAAGAGCACCTGGGTTATGGGGCAAGACTAATGGCCTCTGAGAAGCTCTGAGAGAGTAAACACAAACCAAGGAGGCAATGTAAGTCTTGCTTAAGGACTGCACACAATGTCTGGGAGCCTGGTGTTGAGAGTAGCTCCTTCTCATATCAGGTCTTAGAGGAAGAGAGGAATTCAAGGGTTGGGAAGGGGGAGGAAGGAAGGGAAACAGTAAACAAGAGGCACAGTCACATAAAACTGCGTATCTGGACAGGCTGCTGAGAGTCTGGCATGACCAGAGAGTAGGATTTATGACGAGAAAACATCTTCTCCCGTGTCTATGTGAGGAAGTTTTCCCAGCAGTGTGCACCACCTCGTCCACCTAACCCGCACACGGGAATTTCATAGGCTTTGGCAACAACACAGGTGACTTTAAATTCATAGGTAATGATTTGCCACCAGCTGAGCTGTAGGCTTATCTTTCCCACCACCTTTTCTAGGCAGCCCTTTCCAGAAGCTTCCTTCAGGAATGAAGTCTCGAGGTGGTGGTTCTCCCAGTCCCAACACACACAATCATTGCAAAGGCAATAGCTGCTTCTGCTTCTGTGAGTCTAGTGACAATTCATTGCTGTTTCTAATCTTCTATGAATCTATTCTGTTTCAGTTACCAGGGAGAAATGCCTATGTTATTAAAAAAGGATTAGTACTAGACATTTCCATTTGTCCAAAGATGAGGGGGTAGATATTCTTGGCAATTTCATTTTCCTTCTTTTGGCTATAGACTAGCTTGCTCTTGGCATCCAATACCTCTTTGGTGTCCAACTGCATTCTATAAGGATTCATTCACTCATTCATTCATTCATCATCAAACAGTGGTTCAAGGCACCTTAAGGCAGCCAGACCTGGGGGAGAACACAAGATCTGCCACTAACCAGGGATGTGACTTTAGGAAAGCTACTTAGCCTTTCCGGGTATTAGTCACTCCCCTGAATCGCAGCATCAGTCAAATGAACCAGCCACAGAGAGAAGACTCAGTGAATAATTAGCCTTTATTCTCATCATTCAAAGGGTCATTCAACAAACTGTTGGCATGTCATCTCCAGGAAGGCAGGATTTGGGTTTGTGCAGCTGTGCCTCCAGAGCCTAGAATGGAGTCAGGCACAAAGCAAGGGTTTGGTAAACATTTCTCAAATGAATGAAAATGAAGTGAATGAGCACTTATTGCATGCCAGACTCAATGGGTATTTTTTTTTAATTGGAAAAAACAAATGCTATGGGGAGGAGGTGTCAGGATGAGACCCCAGAGCAGAAAGAGGACACAGATGCCAAAACTGGTGAAATCCAAATAAAGCCTCCAGTTTACTTAACAGTACTATACCAGTGCTGGTTTCTTAGTTGTTTTTAATATATTTTTTTTTAAAGAAAGAGAGAGAGAGAGCAAGCAGGGGGAGGGCCAGATGGAAGATGGAGAGAGAGAATCTCAAGCAGACTCCATGCCCAGCGCAGACCCTGAGATCATGACCTGAGCTGAAATCAAGAGTCAGACGCTTACCCAACTGAGCCACCCATGTTCTCCTGGTTTCTTAGTTTTGACAAAGCCGCATGGTCATCTAAGATGGCATCAGGGGCAACAGGGTCAGTACTGCATGGGAACACACTTACGCTGTATCTTTCAACTTTTCTGTAACTCCAAAATTTTTCAAAAAAAGCTTATTTTAAAAAAAAGAGTATCTTCCCAGTTATCTTTTTAAAAATCAACTTCTTATTTTGGAATAATTTTATAAAAGGACGAAGTGAGGCTCTAGCGCAACGATCACAGCAAGACTGTCAGAATCACTGGGTTCAAGGACGATTAGAAAGTGTATGTGTAGCATCATCCATCCTTCCAGATATTGGAACAGTCCTGATGTCAAGCATTTATCAAGAAACACATATTGGTAATGACCACAACTTTAGGCTCTTGAGCCAGCCTACCTGGGTTCGAATCCTGCCTCTCCCATTTGTGAGCAGTATTACTACAGTCGAGTAGCTGGTCCTCCCCAGGCCTCCATTTCCTTTTCTATAAAATGGGGATTAGAATAGTGCCTCTCATGGAGATAACACAAGAATTCATTCAGTTAATGGGTTTAAAGATCTGAGGCTTGGGTCTGACACATGGAAGCGAAGGTGAGCTAGTTAATAATCTTCCTTCTTTGACGGGTGAGTTGTTAAATGTCATATAAAGCTGTGTGCCTTTGTAAGATGTCTCGTATAAACACATGTACCAACCCAAAAGGTTAACCAGGAGACATCTGCATCCTGATTTTTGGTTCTGAGGTAGCTCAGTCTAAGCCATACTTAATAATTAACGTTAACATGCCCGGGGCCAAATACGCACATGCAAATGGCAATCCCTGGGGACTGTCCATGTTTTCGATTATCCACGCCCTTGCTCTTCTCTCATTAGCCTGGATAATGGGGAAGTGAGATGCTGCTGTAGCACATGACTGCTTCCAGTCTAAGCTTCTCTGAGACTGCATGCTAAGTCTCACCCCAGCACCTTTCGAGAAAGAGAGAGGTGTCCGCATGTGCCCACCCAGACACACACGCATCCCTCTGGCTGAAGGACATTGGCAATTCCCAAAGAAGCAATTTGCTCCAGTCACACCCGGCCAGGTTTTCCTGCACTACAAAGCACAGCAATTAAAATGTGTCAGGGAAGCTGCACTGGTATTTGGAGGGAGAATTACTAATTTATGTTTACAGTTTACAAATCTAATCATAGCCATGTACTTGGGCCATTACAGCCGTGTAAGATAAATATGGCGAGTGCTTTTACTTGGTGGAAACTATCATTTCCTTAGATTTTGCAATTTACTCACATTAATTGGCAAAATTGAATTCTTCCAGCATGCACAGAGATGAACAGCCCTTCATTATTTAATCAGGAGAATAAGGGCCCTACACACAGATATTCTGACCACAGGATTTTACCAGGAACCTGCAGGAGCTGCTTCTTGCTTCATTCAAGTCCAGACAAATAAGAGAGCATTTGTAGGGGATAAAGGCACTAAAAGGATAGAGCATGAGACCAGAAGGCTTTGGAGGAGATCTGCAGGAGTTGATTGTGGCTGGCTGGGAGGGTCAACCCAGGGCTCTCCGAGGACCGTCAGAATTTTCTCGTCCAATCCACGACTGGGTGGCTGTCATATGCCAGACTCCAAGGACACAGAGACTATTAAATAAAGCCTTTCCTTTCCCCTGGAATGGCAGTTCTGGCAAACTCATATGAATCCTGCAAAGCTCAGGCAGAATGTTATCACCCGGGTAAAATCTTCTCCAAACTCCCAGGCTGAGTCAATGACTCTCATCCTTTGCTTCAAGTGCAGTGCTTTGGTTCATCTGGCTTTCGACGCACTCCCCCACAAGACTGAGATCTGAGAGGGAAGGGACTGTGGCTATGTTTTCCCAAACCCAAGCAGAGCCCCATCACGTAGGAGGCATTTAATGGAAGGGAGAGCAAGGAAGTGGTTTGGCGGATCTCACTGTCTCAGTCAACCGCTGCGATGATCATGCTATGTAACCACCCTCGAACCTACTGACTCACAAAAAGCATTTGTTTCCCACTTCATGGATCCGTGCGTAAGCTGTGTTCTGCTGCTGTGGCTCGGTTAGGCCTCATTCGGGCTGCAGCCTGAGTTCGGGTCTCCTGCTTCTCCAAGGTGCAGTCCTGTCACGGCCGGTGGCAGAGAGGTGAGAATCCAAGCTTGACCACACCACCATAAAGTGTCCGCTTGAATCACACCCACTAACACTTCGCACGCCACATCCAGTCGCAGGGCCAAGGCCAACATCAAACAGTAGGGGTGGGAGGAAGATACTCCCTCTACTCTACTGGGATGCATAGCAAAGGTACATGGCAAAGGCTGGGCATAATGTATAGGGAGGAAGTAAAGAAGTAAGGGCAGTGGAGGGTCATGGTTAGGAGTGAGAGTCTGAAATCAGATTGCCTGAGTTCAAATCTCGGCTCCCTTGCCCCCAGCTAAGACTGCAACCTTGGAGAAGTGACTCACGCTCAGCGCCTCAGCTTCCCTATCTGTCAAACTGACATAACAATAATACCTAATTCCTAGGGCTGCCGTGAGGACTTAATGAACACAGTCCATGCGAAGCATTGAGCATAGGGTCTAGTCATGGCAAGCGCTCAGTAAATGTTACCCATTAGTTTAATCCTCCCTTCTCTACGCAGGATCTTCTCCCAGAAAACACCAACACCCCCAGCCTCCACCCCTTACCTATGCTAACTGTTCCGTGGCCAGACTCCCTAGTTTCCCCCAATTGGCCCAGGTATCTTATGTCATTAATAGGATTCCCTTATTAGCCTAGCCACGAGGAGGGCTTCAGCAGCTGCTCAAAGTACGCCCAGATCAGGCTTACGTCAGGCACAAAAGCCCGGGGCTGACATTGATGCGAGTCACCAAAGTCATTGTGCCTATAAAGAAGGTGTCTCGGTGACGGATGGCTGCAGGCCGCTGAGCTGTGCTATGCCTCCAGGACAATCCATCCTTTCCTTGGAAGCCAGAATGTAGCCAGGAGGATGAAGAGCGCATGGCAGGAGTCAGCTTCGCTCCTAAATGAATGCACAGGGTACATCCACAGCCTAAGTTTTCAACCAGCTTGAATCAAGACGAAGATATTCAAAATAAAATACAAGCAGGTGCCCATCGGGTGCCTCTCCTGGGTCCCCTCAGTCAGAATTAAAGGGTGAAGCTACTCGACCTCGGTCTTCAGCTGGCCCAGATCTTGCTTACAATCTGGAAAGCAGATTCCCAGAAGAAGGGCCTACAATCCCACAAGTAGTTTGGGGAGCAGAAAATCATAAGAATCTATCCCATTAGGGCTCTTTCCCCAAAATTAGATATCAGGGGGAAGAAAGGAAAACAAAAGATTTCCTCCAAAAATGGGGGTTCTTTCGCCCCAAAGCATCTTTCCTTCAAAATGAAAGATCACGCTATTTTAATCGAGAGCGATGCTTAGCTTACTTTGAAGAAGTCCCCTACCTGGAGGGTCACTCCGCAGAAACCACGCCCACATGTGCCCCCAACCATCACTGCCACCCGGTGCCTTGTGGGATGAATGCTTTATTCAAAACAAGAGTCCCGTTTTCTGATGTTTTTTTATTATGTCAACCACACGTAACACAGACAATGGCACCCTGGACACAGTGAGTTTCTAACTTCTACTTCCAGAAGTATCTCCTCCCGGTGTGCAGCTCAGGAAACTAGTGACAAGCAGGGTTCTTGAAGCAGTGCGGACGCTGTGTGACCTTGGGCAAGTCGCACAGCCCCTCTGAGCCCCAGCCTCACTGTAACAACGGGGGAAGAGACATCCTTCCCACCGCGTGGGGATTCAAGGAGACCGGCACACAGAGTGTCCCCCTCGGAGGCCTCAGGGCAAGCCGTGCCGTGTGACCAGCACCGCAACGGTCTGTGACCCCGGCGGGACGCAGCACGAGGGAGGAACACAACAGGCCCTCCACCACGGCGGGCTCCTCCAGACGCCGCCCAGCTAAGGCCGGTGTTCAGAGCCACAGGCAGCTCCTGTCCTGAGCAGGGACACCTCTGACCACTCGGTGTGAATACGCCCTGCGGCTCCCACCAGCGTGTGGCGAAGAGCTGGAACTCCGAGCACACCAGGCCCATTCCCACCTGCCGCGCCCGTGCACCTGCTCGGCTCCCTCCCATCACTGGAGCCTCACCCCTGTGCGGAGCGGGCAGAGCCGCCGAGCACCACGTACAGGGCAGCCCCCGCCTTTCCCACACATCCAGTTCCTCTCGATGGCCCCGTTGCAAGTGCAGTGGAACCTTCTCAGTGTGTGAATATGGGTTTATTCTGGGCTTCCCCACTGAGACGTAAGCCTGGCGAGGGCAGCGACTTCGCTGTCCCGTACCCGCGGTATTTCCCGTGCTAGACAAGTGCCTGCCTCACGCAGACCTTCAACCAGGAGCCACCCCAGGGCAACAATGAGGTTGGGACTTAGCCACAGTTCAGTCTGACGCCAAGACCAAACTCTTAACACCCTGGACCCGCCCTCGGGTTCTCTTCCTCGAGGTTCTAGCCCCGCCTCCTGATGTGCTGCACAGAACAAATTACTTCCCTCTCTGTGAAACATGTCAGGGGTCTGAAAACAGCGCCCAGGCCCCATCTGAAGACCTCTCTGCTATACCCCAACTCAGTCTCCTGCCTCGAGGTGCCTGTGTGACCTTCCGGTTCCTGAAGGTCCTTCTCCAATGGGGTGCTAAGGCTGCATTCATCCCAGGGAACATGACCGGATGCCCCTGCGCCTTGACACGGTACTTCCATTACCAAAAGCCAAGACTGTGGCACCTTCTGATCTTATAAGGCTTCTGAAAGGCTTCACGGAACACGAAAGCTGGGACCCATACAGAAGCAAGAGCCCAGCTTGAAAACACTGCAACCTGGTATCTCTTTATCACAATGGCGATCACGTGACAATGACAGAGCCCCATGTGAGAGTTTCCATGGGAAATAAAGAGGTAAGTGAGGTGAATTTCACTGTTAGCCTCTTTAAAAGAAATGCATATTTAGAACATATTTCTGCAGGCTTTTTTTTTTCTTAAAGCTTAATAACAATATTAACCTTTGAAAGGACGTGAAGAACTCAGATGATAAATGTTTCTTGTCTCCCTAGCCATTCCCTCTGAAGCCCTAACTTGGAAAAACAGCAAATGAGGAGGCTGCTCCTTCCACTGTCATCTCAATATTAAATATAATCTGTCACTCTCACCAGCCTTTCGTCACCTTAAAGTACTAATCTGTGCTGGGAAAAATTTACAGCCGTTTATTTCAGTAATGCACTGAAGTTCTCAAGAGATTGTTAACTCTTAAAACAAACATAAATCTTCCTCTCTCATTTTCAGTGCCTTGTTATTTTTACTCATTAATAGCAGGGAGCTGTCTGTTTCGCCATAATCGGCACCCAGGGGCACTTCCCCTGTGTGCCCATCTTTGCCGGAAGGGAAACCAAAAACAGGTGAAGTTGGACAAAATAGAAGAAACCTAGAAGGCTACCTCCGGCACTTGCACACGGACCTGAGTGGCCCCACACAGTGAAGGAGAGACCTCAGAGCGGGAAATGGAAGCACGTTCCTGGGGTGTAGGCAGGGATGCCACCCAAGTAAGGAGCATCCCCTGGGCTCCCAGCCACCACGGGGCACAGGGGTCACACCCAGCCTGCCCATCTGAGCAGTAACAGCACCGTGAGCCAGGCCACAAGGAAGCACATGGTGCCGTCGGAAAGCAGGACTCCCACCCGGTTTCGGGATGCGTTAGTGAAGGCTCCCTAGGAGAAAGGACTTATAAACAGACACCAAGCCTAGTAATTTTAATAGTGTAGAGATGCTGGATCAGAACTGGACTCTGGGGGCACCTGGGTGGCTCGGTTGGTTAAGCGTCTGCCTTTGGCTCAAGTCACAGTCTCAGGGTCCTGGGATCGAGACCCACATGGGGGGGGGGGGGTTCCTGTTCATCGGAGACTCTGCTTCTCCCTCTCCCTCTCCCCCGCTTGTGCTCTCTCTCTCTCAAATGAATAAAAAATAAAAATAAAAAAAGAGAACCAGACTCTGTAGGATGATAACGTGGAGGTTAAGAGAGGACATCCTCAAAATCAAAGCCCCGATCTTCTCCCGTCACCCAGCCCCGCTCCTCAAGTCTCTAACAGCTCCACCAATGGCACCTGCCCTACTGGCCACACCCTGAAGGCCCTCAGGGTCAATGCCACCTCTTCTCCAGTCCTCATCCAAAACCTTCAGCCCATCAGCAAATCCTGTGGGCACAACATGCAGACTACCCTCGAGGGCCATCACATCTCCCTGTGCTGGAGTCCAAGTCATGGTCATCGTCACTCTCCAGGCTGGACTCCCTGCCTCTGTCCTCTGGTCCTTACAGTACAACGTCAATACTATGGCCAAGGGGTCCTTGAACGTCTAGGTCAGTGAGTTAGTCCTCCGGTCAAAGCCCCCTCACAGCTTCTCAGTTCACCTGGAAGGCAGGCCAGATTCCTTCAACATTCTACAAGGTCTGGAGCGACCTCCCACCCTCCCCACACCCACCTCCCTCCTACTACTTCCTCCCTCCTCACTGCCATCGTGAGGATCCTTGAACTACACTCCCCATCTTCTCCGTCTCAAGCACCTTCTCCTGGACACTCATGCCTCTTTCAAATCTTTGCCCAAATACTGCCTCTACCCAGACACCTTCCCCAACCACCCAATTTACAATTGAACCCACTCCCCTGCATTCCTCATCCCCCTTCCCTGCTTTATTTAAGTTCTGATAAGAGAATTATTTCAGGGTCACCTAGTTGACTCCGTCAGTTGGGTGTCCAACTTTTGGTTTCAGCTCAGGTCATGATCTTATGGGTGGTGAGACTGAGCCCAGCATTGGGCTCTGCCCTGAGCGGGGAGGCTCCTTGAGATTTTCTCTTTCTCTCTCTCTCCCTCTGCCCCTCCCCACACTCATTCATTCTCTCTCTTCCTCTCTCAATGAACAATTCTTTAAAAATAGAGAAATCTTTCAACATAACCACAATAGATCTTACAGGAAAGTATAAAAAACTATAGCATCCATAAAAAGACACAAAGCCCAATATATGTCTGAGGAGACAGAAGGCAGATGAGTGTTTGCCTGAGGCCAGGTGGGGAGGGGGGTATGACATCTAGACCAGCAGGGTTTTGTGAGGTAATCAAAATGCACCAGAACTGTGGGGATGGCTGTACAAACCTGTGGCTATACTAAAAATCACTGAACTGTACACTTGAAATGGATGAATTTTATGGTATGTGAATTAAATCTCAATAAAGCTGTATCCTAAGAAAAAGACTATAACATTACCTAGAATTGGTAAATGATCACCTTACCCTGTTTGCTTCAGATTTTTTTTACTAAAACAGTACCGCACCTGAAGTCTTTTTCATACTCTCTCCCCAATTTAAATTTTGCTACGTTAAGAAACTTATGTTTAAAGCTCTTAACTGCAGTTTTAATACTAAAGTCCTCAACCTGGTCTTCAACCACCCCACCCTCACCATTATTTGGTTTGAAATTTTTGTCCCAACTTTTTTTTCAGACCATCAAGACACCTAAGTAGGGTGGCCACATTTATTTTTTTGTAATTTTATTTTATAAACCACACAATTCAGTTAATTAATATAGAGATGCATTCAACACCACCCTTATTAGTTATTAAATTATTAGACATGTAATTGTGAAATTTCATTGTCTTTTGCCCTTTAATGTAATTCTAACTTTAGGTTAATAAATCAACTGTGTTCTTTGTGGAAAAAAATAAAAAATAAATTCAATTAATTAACAGAGTGTATCATTAGTTTCAGAGGTAGAGTTTAGTGATTCATCTGCTGTATATAAGACCCAGCACTCATTATATCACATGTCCTCCTTAATGCCCATCCCCCAGTTACCTCATCCCCCCACCCCAACCCCTCTAGCAACCCTCAGTTTGTTACCTATAGATAAGAGTCTCTTACGGCTTGTCTCCCTCTCTGATTGTCTTAGTTTAATTTTCCCTCCCTTCCCCTATGATCCTCTGTTTTGTTTCTTAAATTCCACATATGAGTGAAATCATGATAATTGGCTTTCTCTGACTTATTTCGCTTAGCATAATAACCTCTAGTTCCATCCACATCATTGCAAATGTAAGATTTCATTTTTCGAGGGCTAAGTAATATTTCATTGTGTCTATATCTATATACCACATCTTCTTTATCCATTCATCCATGGATGGACATCTGGGCTTTTTCCACAGTTTGGCTATTGTGAACATTGCTGCTGTAAACATTGGGGTGCATGTGTCCCTTCAGATCACTGTTTGTATCCTCCGGGTAAATACCAAATAGTGCAATTGCTGGGTCATAGGGTAGCTCTATTTTTAACTTTCTGAGAAACCTCCATACTGGAAAACAGCTGTACCAGCTTGCATTCCCACCAGCACTGTAAGAGTGTTCCCCTTTCTCTGCAGCCTTGCCAATATTTGTCATTTCCTAACTTGTTAATTTTAGTCATTTTGACTGGTGTGAGGTAGTATCTCATTGTGGTTTTGATTTGTATTTCCCTGATGCTGAGTGATGTGGAGCATTTGTTCATGTGTCTGATGGCCATTTGTCTGTTTTCTTTGGAGAAATGTCTGTTCACATCTTCTGCCCATTTCTTGATTGGATTATTTGTTTTTGGGGTATAGAGTTTAACAGGTTCTTTACAGATTTTGGACACTAGCCCTTTATCTGATAAGACATTTGCAAATATCTTCTCCTATTCTGTAGGTTGTCTTTTGGTTTTATCAACCATTTCCTTTGCTGTGCAAAAGCTTTTTATCTTGATGGTGAAGTCCAATAGTTCATTTCTGCTTTTGTTCCCTTGCCTTTGGAGGCCTGTCTAGCAAGAAGCTGCTGTGGCTGAGGTCACAGAGGTTGCTGCCTATGTCCTCCTCTAGGATTATGATGGCTTCCTATCTCACACTGAGGTCTTTCATCCACTTTGAGTTTATTTTGGTATATGGTCCAGTTTCATTCTTCTACATGTGGCTGCCCAAGTTTCCCAACACCATTTGTTGAAGAGACTGACTTTCTTCCATTGGACATTCTTTCCTAGTTTGTCAAAGATGAGGCAACCACAGAGTTGAGGGTCCATTTCTGGGCTCTCTATTCTGTTCCATTGCTGTGTCTGGTTTTGTGCCAGTACCACACTGTCTTGATGATCACAGCTTTGGAATACAGCTTGAAGTCTGGAATTGTGATATCTCCAGCTTTGGTTTTCTTTTTCAACATTCCTTTGGCTATTTGAGGTCATTTCTGGTTCCATACAAATTTTATGGTTGTTTTGTTCCAGCTCTGTGAAAAATGTTGATGGTATTTTGATCAGGATTGCATTGAATGTGTAGATTGCCCTAGGTTGCATAGCCATTTTAACAATATTTGTTCTTCCAATCCATGAGCATGGAACGTTTTTTCCATTTCTTTGTGTCTTTCTCAATTTCTTTCATAAGTGTTCTATAGTTTTCAGAGTACAGATCCCTTACCTCCCAACTTAAACAGATGTACTTTTCGAGGGGCCTTTCCAATTTCGGCCATCTTGGGATGACAGAAACCTCAAAGAGTAACTGAGGCAGTGAGTGTCGGGGACTCACCTGGATCCAGAACACAGTGAACACACAGACAGCTAGTCACTGCCACCCCAAGTGCTCTCTTCTCAATCCTCTGAGCTGTCCACGGGGCCAGCCCACCAACCTCACTAGTTAGATCCAAACTCTTCAAGAAACTAGGCTGTGGCTAACCAATGTTCTAAGTACCAAACCAGAGAAATAAAATGGTACAGCTTTGAAAACACAACCAAAAGTAAGGGGAAAAATACATCCTAAGGGAGCCCAATCTCTGGCCTGAGCTGGGAAGTCGTGGCACGTGGTCCTGCCACGGACTCCAAGGATGGCGGGCCAGCTCGGGTTGCATAGGACATCCTCATGGCAGAGGTCCCCTGATGCTGCTTCAACCTCCAAGGCTGTGTGATCTGCTGAGTCCCATCATATCTCAGGGTGACTAGTGACTGCGTATGTGGAGCTATAAATCAGGGGGAGAAGGTCACCCCGGGTCATGCTCAGCCATAGTTCTCTTCCTTCCCACTCAGTGTCAGACCACAGCAAAGCTCCAAGTGCAGCAAGCACAAAAGGCCGTGTCAGGTGGAGCTGGGAGAGCAGCCGCAAATGAGCCCTTCACTAGGAAGCCAGGTGTGAGCCCAGGGGATCTTCCTAAGGGATTTGCAATGGGAAAGAAGTAGCAGCTCCTTCTCCTCGGTAGTCCCACCACTCACAGCTCACAGGGGGCCATGTTAGGGGCCAGGAGATCAATAATGCAGACTGGCTCTCAGGGAGCCCCAAACCTTAAACATACATGTTTCTTCTGTATGTCTAAAGAACCCAGAGCTTTCCTGGAAGAATACAAAATGAGGGAAGCTGATAATCCCTGAGAAAGAGATAGCCAAGTGGGGCCCTGGGTTTCCCCTAAAAATTTCCCCTATTTCCCCTAAAATACTACAGAAAGGTCCGAGAATGCCGGGGCCCAGGGCCCTAAGGGTGAGCTCCTCTCCTACGTCTTCTTCAGTGTCAGATGGATGCAAGGAAGTTACTGCAACATTCTGTGTGCTAGACCCTGCGCAGTATGCCATGGCGATAAGGGAAACGGAGGTGGGGGTGATAAAACCACCAGTCCCTGTCTCAAATAGCTTGTGACCTGATCAGACCCCAATAAAAATACAAATAACTATGATGTGGGGCCGGAGGGGAGCATGAGGAAGGGGGAGGGGATTATGAAACGTAGTGGAAGGGAACAGCTATGGTTCAAACTTCCGGATTTCACAGAGCAAGAGGATACAAAAGAACTTGAAGGAGATGCTCATGGATTAGAACAGGACTCCGCAAACTGCAGCGCATGGCCAAATGTGGCCCACTGCCTCCTTTTGTAAATAAAGTTTTATTGGAACACAGCCACACTCATTCATTTGCACACAGCCCCAGGCTGCTTTCACTCAACCATGGCAGAGTTGAATAGTTGCAACAAGACACCATCTATCCCACAAGAACTAAAATATTTGCTATCAGGATCTTTATAAAAGAAGTTGTATTAGAAGCTTCAGTATTCAAAAGATATCTATTTTCTTCAAATTGAACATGAAATAAATACAATTTTAATCAAATTATAACAGAACTTCATTATGAACGTGGATAAACTGATTATAAAAACGTATTATGGAAGGGCTCCTGGGTGGCTCAGTCAGTAACTGCCTGACTTCAGCTCAAAGTCGTGATCTCAGGGTCCTGGGATCAAACCCCCTCATCAGGCTCCATGCTCCGTGGGGAGTCTGCTTCTCCTTTTCCCACTGCTCCTCCCTCTGCTCATCTGGACTCTCTCTCATCCTCTCAAATAAATAAATAAATGTTTTTAAAAATATACCGTGGAAATGCAAAAGGCCAAGAACAACCAAGGTCACCTAACTTTGGGGATTTTTTTTTCCAATATCATCCTTGGATAAAAAAGACCCCA
The DNA here is from genome assembly GCA_028533885.1 of Nasua narica. NCBI lineage: Eukaryota > Metazoa > Chordata > Mammalia > Carnivora > Procyonidae > Nasua > Nasua narica. Next base: position 8,805,144 of record CM052798.1, on the reverse strand, counting down.
AAAAGTAACTAAGATAGTACACATACACAGCACGGGTCTGTGCACAGCGAGCATGAAGGAAAGCTACCTGTCACCATTCCAGAAGCACTATTCACCTTTCTCTGAGCTATACACCTGACCTGTCCACCTGGCTAGCCTGTCAAGCTCACTAGTTAGATTGCAAGCAAAGCCGGAGGGCCTCACACTCCTGCCCAGCAGGACTCATAAGCCACGGTAACTTAAAGATGGTAAAGACAGTGTGGTGTGTCAACAAAGATACACAAATGGGTCAACAGAACACAGAGAGTATAAAGGAGACCACACACATGGACACCTGACTCATGACAGCACTGTGGAGCACGGAGAAAGGATAGTCTGTTCAATAAATGGTGCTGAGTCAATAGGATATTCATATCATTAAAAAGGCATCTTTTTTTTAAAAGACTTTATTTATTTATTTATTTATTAGGAAAGAGAGAGAGTGAGAGAGAGCATGAGAAGGGAGAAGGTCAGAGTGAGAAGCGGACTCCCCATGGAGCTGGGAGCCCGATGCAGGCCTCGATCTCGGGACTCCGGGATCATGACCTGAGCCGAAGGCAGTTGCCTAACCAACTCAGGCGCCCATAAAAGAGGCATCTTGATGCCTAAACTCACATTATACACAGAAATCAATTTCAGGTGTATTTTAGATCCAAATATAAAAACCACAGAGTAGGCAAAGATTTCTTTAAAAGTATACAAAAAGCACTATCCACCAAGGAATTGATTAATATTGTGGTTTGTATTAAAATTAGAAATGTCTGGGGTGCCTGGGTAGCTCGGTCATTAAGCATCTGCCTTTGGCTCAGGTCATGACCCAAGGTGCTGGGATCGAGCCCCACATCAGTAGGCTCCCTGGTTAGCGGGGAGCCTGCTTCTCCCTCGCCCACTCCCTCTGCTTGTGTTCCCTCTCTTGCTGTGTCTCTGTCAAATAAACAAATAAAATCTTTTTTAAAAAATTAGAAACGTCTATTCATCGAGACACCAATAATAGGGTGAAAGGCAAGCCAGAGTGGGAGAACATATCTGTGACACAAAGACTTGTATCCATATTATAAACAAACTCCTACAACTCAATAAGAAAAAGACAACCCAGTAAGGAAATGGATAAAAGCCTTGCACAAACACTCCACAAAAGAAGTTATACAAATGGCCAATAAAAAGAGGTGTTCACTCTCTTTAGCCATCAGGGAGATGCAAATGGAAATAGCAACGATCTACTACTCCATACCCACCAGAATGGCTAAATGGAAAACAAAACAAAACAAAAACAGACAATATTAAGTGTTGGCAAAATGATACAGAATAAGTGGAGCCCTCACATACTTTCAGTGAGAGTGTAAACGGGCACATGTCTCCTGAAGGTCGTGAGTATATTAAACTACACAAGGGCAGCTCTTCCACTCCTGGAGATGCGTGTGTCCTGTGCACCAGAAGACTTGTAGGAGAATGCACAGAGGAGCCACTCAAAATGGCCAAGAACTGGAAATAACCCAAAGACCAGCAGTCCCAGAATGGACATATTAAATGTGTGAGATATGGTCACAGAACAGAGTACTATATGGCAACAAAAAAGAACCAAGTATGGCTACACTTGACACCGGGGACGAATCCCACGACAGGTTGAGACAAAGAAGCCAGAGGGAAAGTAAAGCGTATAACTCCATTCATAGGAAGTTCAAAAGCAGACAAAACTACAGTATCATGTAGAAGATCAGGACAGAGGTCACCCTCGGGAGAAAGGAGGCAGGAGGGACTGAAAGAAGGCACCAGAAGAGTCTCCAGGTGCAGGGAACACCGTGCCTCCTGAGCCGAGCGGTGGTCACACAGCTGAGTTCACGCTGTGATAATCCGCAGAGTCGCACTACACTTCAGATGCGTGCACCTTTTTTTTTGCATGTTTTACTTCGATTTTTATTTGAATTTATTGTCTCCTATGTAGACAAAGGTTGCTAATTGTTTACCTTGCTAAGCAATCTCAATTTTACTCTACAAATGAAAGAACATTTGAATACCAAAAAGCTCTTGAAGAAAAATGTCAGAGGAAAGGAGTCCATTGAATAAATTTACCTTTATGAAAGCATTTAAGATGAGGCTTTAAATACCATCTATATGCCTACAGCTTCCGAATTATTATCTCCAGTCCAGTCCTGGCTTATATCCCACCTACACGCCCACCGCCTCCACGTGAGGGACGTCTCAACCCCAACATGTTCAAACCTGACCTCCTGCCCCAAATCTGCTTGCACCATCCCTGTTGATGGGAACTTCACCCTCCAAGGGTTCCGACAAAAACCCTGGAGTAACACCTGACTCCTCTCATCACCTGCTCACAATCCCTCAGAAAATTCTAGGGACTTTACCTTCCAAAGGCACCCAGAATCCAGTCATTCCTCAGCACTCCCTCTGCCACCACCCTGGCGGACATCATGTGTATGTTATACGTGTGTGTGTGTGTGTGTACATACGCACACCCATGCACCAGAGGGATTCTTTTGTTTTTTAGATTTTTTTTTAATGGACAGGGAGGGACAGAGGGGAAGGGAGAGAGAGAATCTCAAGCAGATTCCCCATGCTCAGGGTGGAGCCCAACTCAGGCCTCGATCTCACAACCCTGAGATCATGACCTGAGCCAAAGTCAGGAGTTGGACACTCAGCTGACTGAGCCAGCCAGGTGCTCCTGAGGTGACTCTTTAAACAGTGGACCTCAAGAACGGGTCATTCTTCTGCTCAAAAGCCCAAGTCCTGCCTGGTGGCGGAGGAGTCCCCATCTTCATGCTCATCTCCCATGTAGGTAACGCTTCTGCCCGCAAAGCTTTTCCGAGCACACCACACAGCACACTTCCCTGTGTGTTGCATGACTTTGCTCAGATGTCACCTTCCCAACCAGGCCTCCTTTGACACATTATTTGGCAGAGCAACCTGCCCTCCACCTCCACCTTCCTCCCCTGAACTCCCAGTCCGCTTCCATTTTCTACTTTTCCTTTTGTGCACAGGATCGTCTTCTAGCCTACTACCTAATTTATTTATTTTGTGTATTTCTGATCTCTAGTTCCCCTACTAAAATACAAGCTCCAGCAAAGAGGTCATGGTGTATTAGTGTTCGCTTGCACATTCCAAGCAGCTACAAGAGTGTGTGGGACATAGTAAGTGCTCCATACACATCTGCTCAGGGGCTGTACTTGTGATATTACCCTCGGGCCTCTCTCTTGTGGCAGCTGGATAATGAAAACCTCTCAGAAGTTCCACTTCATTTGCACAGAGATGCTGGAAGATGATCATTAGCTCTTTGATATGCATGGAGTGCAATCTCTGTGCCACACACTGTTCCAGGTACTGGGGATACAGCAGTGGACAAGACGGGAAAACGCTGTTCCCCACCGGCTCACCTTCTGGTGGCAGGGCAGAGAGAAACAACATCAACAAGGTGATGTCAGGGAGAGGAAAATGGAGCTACGCAGACAGGCTAGAGAGTGATTCGAAGGAGAGGGGCCAGGTCAGCTGGGTGGTCAGGCAAGGCAATTCTGACGTCCAAGTGAAAGAAGGAGCTGGATGTGCAGTGATGGGAGGAGAGACACAGAGAACATTCTAGAAGTGATGGATGCCTATGGAAGGTTTTAAAACGCTCCACTGATAACAGACTGAAAGTGGGCAAGCGTGGAAGCAAGGAGACAGAAGAGCTATTACAGGATAGGTATGCGAGGCGGTGGAAGAAAGTCACAAGCAATTAGCAGCTACTTTAAGTGAACTGTATGCATATTTCACATGTGCATGTGGGGGCCCACACACACAATGCACGCATGCACACATACACATACACACACACACACACACACACACACACTCACTCATATTCTTCAAGGGAACTGGAAGCCTGGCTAACTCTGGTATTCAGAGAATTCTTTTCATTGAATCAAATAAAAAACAAAACTGGTTTCTTCCAGCTCAAAATCCTTCTATGGCTACCCATTCCTCCCATTCTCCTCCCATGCTGTGCAAAGCCATATGTGTGCTAACCCCACCTCTCTCTCCCCTCTCCCTACACCTCAGCATGTTGGCCCCTTGCTGCTACCCCAGCATGCCATGTTGGGGGAGTCCCTCCAGCCTCAGGACTCTTGCACACCCCATGGTTGTAATTTCACATATATCTGTGTGGTTTGATTAATTTCAGTCCCCTCTACTATTTTGAGAACAATAAGACACAAACCCTACGTTCTGTTGGCTCCTCTACGTAGCATCTGGCACACAGAAGGGCTGAATGGGTGGAAAAAGTGAGTGCTACTTAGAGCAGTCTTTGAACACCCACTATCTGCACTAAGCAGTGTGGTAAGATACAACCCCTCTCTCCCAACACTTAGAGTCCCCATAAGGATCAAAGTCGAAGACTCATGAGACATTCAGAAAATACCAGAATGTAATCAAAGCTGCCTGGCAGCCCTTATTCCTTCAGGCAAACATCACCCTGGAGGGACTGACTACTCCTTGTGCAGTCCTGGGGGGCTCTCCATCCTGGGGTCCTACTGTTCCCATCAGAATAGGTGAGCTCAGGACCAAAGTTCAGCCAGGAACCTTGCTCCTGGAAACCTACATCTCATCTTCAGGCTGCAAGAACCAACAGTAGCACGGGTTGATCCCCCTCCTGGGAAAGCCTCAGAGACCCTGCCGTTTGGGTCTTGTTCCCGAGGTCCCCTTCCCTGAGTGCTGCCCTGCTGCCAGCCTTTTTCAAAGCCTGGTTCTTCGTCTCCCCTTTGATTCTCTGAAATTTCTTCCGCATTTCTCTTTCCATCCAGAATTAGTTTGTATTGTTAACAACCAAAAAAAAAAAAAAGGAGCCTCATCAAAGCAATGAGGAAGCACTGATGTGTGGCAAAGACCCCACAGAGAAGGTGTTCAGAGAAAAGGGAGGCTAAACAAGGTGGGACTGAGCCCAGACTCTGGCCTTTCTCCTCCAGTATTAAAAAGGGCACATCGAGGCACTGAGGTCACTCCCCTGGTCCTCTCCTCCCTTCATCTGTAACAGCCACCAGATCAGAGGAGGTCCGACCAGGGTAGAAATGGGACAAGAAGGGTGGGAGGCAAGCTCAGTGTGCACAGCATTGGCACTGGGGGCTGAATGGGGAAGGAGGAAGGAATCCAGAGACATGGAATTCACCAGAGGCCATGGAGGACACTCACAGGGCTTAGACGCCTTTTTTTTTTTTTTTAAAGAAATTGAAACAATTTTCTAAGCCCCCGGAAGTACTACAGAGCCCGGGTTCTGTACCATCCACTGTCCTCCCCAGGCGTTGCTAAGGTTCGACTGATTCTACCACAGGGAAAAATGCGAGCTGAGACAGAGGGCTATGTACACACAGACGGATGTGTGTGCTTATGTATTTACACATTCCATGCATGCATATATATACATATTTGTGCATATGTATATAATTACACATACACACCATTGTATTTTCTATTCACAAGTCACAAATGTCCACAAAGTTAGCAGCTTAAGCAATACCCATTCATTATTATCTCCTGATTCCAGGAGTCAGAAGACAGAGACAGCCCGATGACGCCCTCTGCTTAGGACTCCCAAGGCTGCATGCAGGACATTAGCCTGGCTGTGTTCTCATCCGAAGGTTCTGAGGAAGAACCTGCTTCCAAGTGCATTCAGGTGCTTGGCAGGATTTGTCTCCTTGTGGCTGTATGACCAAGGTCCCCACTTTCTTGCACCTGCCATCCGGGGCTCGCTCTCCGCTCTCTGGGCTGCCCCTGTCCTGACGTGTCTCTCGTCAACATGGCTGTTTGATTTTTCAAGGTCGGCAGGAGAATCTATCCCAAGTCCGCTACGACAGGGTTATATAACATCACGTGATCCCAGAGTGACAAGACCTAATCAAGAGAGTGACAGCCCATCACACTGCCACATGCCACCAGTCAGGAGGTGGGAATCTTGGGGCTCATCTCGGAATCCTGCCTCCCACGGGATATTCAGCAAACAGCAGCAGCTGCATTGCCTTGCTCTATACCAGGCACTGTTCTGGGGAATTCGTACAAGTCCTGACACCTCTGAGGAGGATGGTAATAGATTACCCCCACGTTCTGGTTGAGGAAATTGACACTCAGGAGGGCTGGGTAGCTTGCAAGGCTCATCGTCCAGAGGGCCGTCCCTGTGATTACAGGAGGGTAGCGGTGAGACTTCCAAGCATGAATAGTTCCGTTATTTTTGGTGACCTTGTAATTTCTTTAATACTACCACATTGGTGCCTAATCAAAATCATACCCTCCTGCACAGAGTATTTGGTGCCCCTCCCCAGGAGCAAATGGCAAACAAGCGGATCTTGAAATTCAGCCAAAATACCCTCGGTTGTACAAACCTTAGTGCGTTGGTTCCCAGCTTCAGTGTACATCCAACTCACCAGAAGGTCTTGGCCTCCCCCAGAGTTTCTGGTTCAGCAGACCTGAGGTGGGGCCCAAGAATGTGCCTAACAAGGGCCTCGGTGATACAGATCTGGGACTGGCTCTGAAACCACTGCACTAGAATAATGACTCTCAAAACCACCTGAAGCAGGTGCTCCTCCGGCCAGCAATGAAACCCCTTAATCAGAAGCTCCTGGGCAGAGCTTTGAGTCTCCATTTTCAACAACCTTCCCCAGTGAGTATGTAACACGGAACTTAGGAAACCACTCTGAAAAGGATCATCACCTCCAAGATGTCTGGCTTGGCCAAAGCAGGCTGAAATCAGTGATGTTTGGGAACTCCCAGCCAAGAGGAGAGCTGGGAGCAGAGCTGTGAACAGCCACAGCTCTCACCTCCCTGGAAACCAACAGAACACTGGCCAACCCAGAGTCTGTAAGACCCGCCACGTCCCACCCAGAATACTCTTCCTGTTTCTATGACTGCCAGCCTCTCCCGTTGTTTCCAACATCTGTCTACATGGCAGGCAAGGAGTAGGCGTCCTGCCTCTTCTCTGCATCCTGCAAGCATTTCTCACAGGTCTCCCGTTAACATTGCAGGAGGTTCCAGGACCCTCACCTCAGCCCCCCATCATCAGCAGGAAGGTAGAAGAGGGCTCCAATGCCATCTGAGGCCAGTTCTTCCCAGGGGGCTCTTCGGACACAGCTCCTGGGCCCAGCCCACATCCTCCCTTGGTTCCACTGGGATGCCCAGCGAGTAGGTAAATCTTGGGGGAGATGATAGAATTGGCATTGGACAGGACTTCTTTGTGACAGATATGGAAACTTAGTCAACCCTTCATCAATTTTACCCTCTGACTTTTTTTCACTCCAAGTCATTTCGCCTTTGGTAAGAGGCTGTCCACGGAGTGTTAACAGTAACTCCCCTCCGCCCCCCGCCTCCGGTGTCAGCTACACCCCCCTGGCCCCTGAACAGCTCAGCCCTGGCCCTGGAAGCTGAGGGGGGGTGTTAGCACCAGGAGGATAGTTAATGGCACCTGTCTCTCCTGCCAAGTGGCAAACGGCTTTTGGTGGCCTCTTATCAAAAGTGCACGCTCAGGGTGCCTGGGTGGCTCAGTGGGTTAAGCCGCTGTCTTCACCTCAGGTCATGATCTCAGGGTCCTGGGATCAAGCCCTGCAACGGGCTCTCTGCTCAGCTGAGAGCCTGCTTCCTTCTCTCTCTCTGCCTACTTATGATCTCTCTCTGTCAAATAAATGAATGAATGAATGAATGAATCTTTTTTAAAAAAGGGAAGAAAGCGCCCGCTCACCCCACAGACTGGATAAAACGCCAACTCCGCAGCTGCCAAAATGGCCCCAATGAACCAGAGTTTGTTTGTTTGTTTGTTTTAAGATTTTATTCCTTTGAGATGGAGAGAAAGAATGACAGAGCAAGAGCAGAAGGGCAGGCAGAGGGAGAAGCAGACTCCCTGATGAGCAGGGAGCCCGATGTGGGACTCCATCCCTGGATGCTGGGATCAAGAACTGAGCCCAAGGCAGATGCTTAACCGACTGAGCCACCCAGGCACCCCTAAACCAGAGTTCCAATGAGGAACTGCAACAGGCTCCTCGGGACAGGGAGGAAAGACTAGAATTCTCTTTGGACCTGAGTGAACAGAAGCTCTAGGTGCTCCCCAAGATAGGACTGTATCTGTGTGCTGGGTGTGGGGGCTGCACGGGGAGAAGCCCAGAACTCTGGGAGCTTAGCTCAGATGCTGCCCGGGGCTCAGGTCAGCCAGTCTCGGGCCCTCAAGCCTTTGCATGCACGTGCATACGATCCTCATGGTGCCAACCTTACAGAAATTCTGTCGCCATTTTACAGAAAAGCCTGTGGCTCAGGAAGATTTAAAACAGTAACAATGAGGAGAAAAACAATCCATCCAAGTCACACAATCAATAAAGAGCAGAGCACAGCTTGAACTCAAATCTGACACCAAACCCTTGCCTTTAACTTCTGTCTTCTTGTGTAATCACCTAGAAGGGACTTCTGTGGGTCCAAACCCAACAGTGACCTCCTGCAGACAAGTTTCTTCACCGGCCACTTCTTCCACTTTAGCAAAGCAAGATCATGCTTTATATGATTCTGGATTTGAGGACACAGCTTTTTACTCAAAATGTTTCTGCCTGGGCCTCCAAGTGGTGGATGCCATGGGATGGATTTTAAAATGAGATTTCCAAAATGGTAGAATTATTATAGCCCTCGAGAGAAGTGATGTTCTCTTTGGTATCCAAAAGCAGCACTCCAAAACTTTGCCCATGAAGGATTACAATCTCCTCTCCCACAGGTCTCCTCTCATCACGGAAGAGCCCCAGACGCCTACCGGGAGTTAGCGTGCGTGTCAAGTGGCCGGTCCAAGAGCCCACGTCAGCCTCCCACCTCAGGGTGGCGAGGCTGATGACCCCTACCTGGGTTTAAATGAGGGCTCCAGGCACCTGAGCATTGGAGATGAAGTCCATACAGCCCACCCAGAAAACAAGGGCCGCCTCCTTAGACATTTCCATCCCCACCATTTCCGCCCACCTACTCTCACAGGTTTTAGCTTAGGCTGAATATCTCAGGAAGGCTGGCAGAAGTATTCCCCTCCCCTCATAAATGCTTAATTAGTCCCACTACATTTTCAAACTAGGCTTTAATCATAAGAAGCCAAGAAAGACATTTTATCCTGAATAAGGCCAAGTACAGAATATCGATTTGTTGTTCTCTGAAGAAAATGTGGGTGGAGGAACAGCTGGGCAATAAAGCAGGGGTAGAGGAGAACCCTGACCGAAACGGGACCGATGCAGGCAGCTTCTCCCTTCTTTACAACCTCCCCATCCTCCAAGCCTAGCCTCCACTCGCCCCCTCACCACCTGGAAAGAGAGGGAGATCTATACCTCGCCTCCTTATCCTCCTGGCCCTGAAGGAAACACACAGTCTTTCGTGGGTTTACGGCTGTTTTAATTTCCAGCCATCCTGGGAGGGAGAGAGACCCGAATAAAGAGTCTTGACTGAAATCACTTGAATGTTGTCCAGACTGCCATCTCTGACAGACACAATACACTGTCGTCAAAGAACGACCAGCACAGTTCAATGGCACGTAAACCAATCCCCAGCTCAAGGTGGGTGCACGGATTCTCAGTTACCTTGTGTGTGCATTCAAAACTTTTCCACCACACTCCACCCAAGGGCCCATCCCTCCTTCTGTAGAGACATCTCGGAGGACAAGACGGTGCCTCCTTGCACAGCTGAATTGCTAGGCGTCATCCATCTACAGGTCCCAACAACCAGGAGAGGCACAAACTCACTTTGCAAAAGGCAGCCCGAGCAACGGCCTCGTCCCTTCTCTTTCTGGTCTTAAAAAGCACGTGTTTGTTTAATGTTCTCCTCCAGCTCAGGCAAGTCCTTAGCGGCTCTGGCGTTATGCTGCCTGGGGCGAGTGTCGGTCCCATAACCACGGATTCCTGCACACACAAATTCTGCAACTCAGCATCCCAGCTCGGAGCCCGTTTCATCGCTTGAGAGGTTTATGAGCCTTGGAAGTGAAGTGCAGGCCCCACAATTCTTTAGCAGACCAAGGGACAAGATCATCGCAAAGAGTTCTTGTGCTGTGCTGGGCTCATTTATCAGAGATCAACCAAGAAAAGCAGCGGAGGCTCTGCTGGCTGCCTTCTGGCCTCAGCACGGCTCTGAGGTTCTAATCCCAAGCGCCAGTGGCCACAAAGGAACTTTTGTTTAAATCAAGGACAACCAGGGTGGTACCACCCGACAAACTGGATTTTTAATGAACACTCGATACTCAGGGGAATGAGCGATTCCAGCTAGAGCTTTCTTAGCCATAGTGTCATCAGGCCAGAGAGCTAAACTGGGGCCCACAGCAATGGGCTTTGTGCAAGAAAGCAGGTACTCTTTGACACCCTCCGACTTTCTCATGACCTTTCTCTTTGCCCTCAAAGGCAAGTGGCTGGTCCTTCATGCTAGAGCAGGCAAGAGGGTCTGTCTAGGCCACAAGACAACATGCCGATCAGGCCTCTGATTCACTGGCGGGCCAGCCTTCTGAACTACCCACATTACAGGCTCCCCGATGGACCTAAAAATAAACTCTGTCTTCACATAAAACAAAGTCTTAGAATTCTGTTTCAAGCAGAAAAATCGACCAGCTAAAATGTGGCCGGGGCTGTCTTTAATCCAAATTATTCAATTTTTGCAGGCCAGCTGAGAACAAAGGCTCTCTGCCTGATCTTCTTTACTTCTCTTACAGCTAATGCATACTATAAATTTCTATAGGGGCATCACGTTCTTGAGATCCCAGGGATTCTCTTCGCGAATCTAGCTGAGGATGAACTTATTCTCTTCTTCTCTATGAACTACACAATCTTAACTACACAATCTCCTACTACACAACTACACAATCTTAACTACACAATCTCCCCCAGCTTGGGTCCGAGACTCGCCATCTAAGTAAAAAAATGTTACTGTTGGAGACATTACTCCCAATTCCCTTCAGAAACTTCTCACCGGGAGACCGAGCTTTCACCAGACTAATTTGGCCTCATGCCTCCCAGAAAATGATTTGAAACTGGGTGAGGACATGACTAGGCATGGAGCCCCGGGATGGGGTCTTCTCTGCCAGTCCTACTGGTTTAACACTAACTTTAGATTCTAGAACCCATCCTGCCAAGCTCCTGGCACAGCTCCTGGGGGGAGGGGGGGTTTCACTAAGGGTCACTTGATCTCAATGTGAAGAGACATTGCCAGTTGATCTTAATACTGGTAAGGAGAGACACAAAGGACATTTCCAGCCTTCAGCAGAACTTTGGACCTGAAGGAGGTGGCCTGTGGCTCTAGAAAGTTCCACTTCATGGTGGAGATGACCTCGCCAGGGAGGAGAAGGGGAGAATTCCAGGTGTAAAAACACTTTCCATCAAGGTTTCAGCCACTAACTGAGGATAGGGACACTACTTCAAGGAAAGGAGGAACAAAAATCACCCATGTAGCATATTTCTTCCCTCTGAGTTGATGGAGCCCGGAGGCTACAACTCCATGTTATTACCTAAGGGCACAGGTTGTTTCAATTTGCAGTGGCCTTCACACAGCTGTGAGTTTCAGTTTCCAAAGAGTCACACATAATTTCTTGGTCAGTTTGTCTATCCCCAGGAATGAATATCTGCACTGAGAAAATTTTCAGGAATGCATTCTGTCTCTCCTATGATTGGGACCAATGGCTGCAGAGAAGTCCTACTCCACAGGATGGTCAGTTCTTGTCCTGCCCCCGCTCTGGCTTTGGTGATGCCCAACTGGCATGGAGTAAGTTCCCTAGATTCTCCGGGGAAAACACCTGCCCCGGTCCCTAGAGCAAAGGGAATAATGAGGAGCAGACTCAAGGTCTATTACTGGATGTCAGATTGGAAGATGCTATGGGTCAAGGAGAAGAAACTGAGATTGGTTACACAAATATGAAAGCCAAGAAGCAAAGTTAAGAATGGGTCAAAGCAACCGAAATTGAGAAAGAGGTGAGCCAGGGGAGGGAGGGCCAGTCCAACCACTCCAGACAGCAGTGTCCTGTTAGCATGAGATAAGACCGGCCTTTTACCCCATGGGGCTTTAGCAGAGTCCCTCCGTGGCGTAAGTCAGCACCCACACCTCACATCTTCAATCTCTGGCCCTCTGAGGAGCACCCCCGCACGTGGGTTAGGCATTTCTCGCTCCAGCCTTGAGATTCTCCTCCTGGGAATATGGTAGACTGGGGCAAAAAATGCCACCCGACATTTGGAAATCTAAGGGGCATCCTTATAAATACAAAGCTGAGCTCTCAGAATTGGGGAAATCTGTGAGAGGTATGGCCCCTCCAAAAGATCTCTAGAATTTATAAATGTTACATAGTTTGGAAAAAGGGTCTCCACAGACATGATGATGTTAAGGCTCTTGAAATAAGAGATTATTCTTGATTATCCAAGTGGTCTCTAAATGCAATCACAAGTGTCCTTAAAAGAGTGGGACAGAGGGAGGTCACACATACAGAGAAGGAGCAGTGTAACCACGGGGCAGTTAATGGAGGGAT
>CM052798.1:8771427-8792151 GCA_028533885.1 Nasua narica | reverse complement strand
CTGGTCTTCACTCTAGGTAACTGTTAATGACTATTAGAAGATCACAGAGGAGATTTTGAGTTTCGAGAAGTCCTAAGATGCAAGGGGAGCCCACCTGAGCAGCTGGCTACCCTCCTACTCTGTCTTCTTCCTCAGCCAGGAGCCAGCTGGACTGATACTCGCTCTCGTGTCTGAGGGGAGCTCCCTCCTAGCAACAGAGACACCAGGCCCTACAGGTTAAAACAAAGGCAAACACAGGCAATAGAGAGAATGGCTGACGTCGAGGACCAAGAGAAGCACATTTATCTTTCCAGAAAAAGTCCAGACTACATCTACTTCATCTAGCTGATGCCTTAGGAGGAGAGATGATATTAGAATTGGTCAAAGGAGCTGATGTCCTAAAGAAAGACATCGTGTGAGACTATAATAGACCAGAAAGGGTTTATTCATCAAGGTCTAAACGTCGCCACCAAAAAAGATGGGGGTTGGGATGACGACCTGGGAATCCTACTACCTCATATTTCCACATCCTCTACAGCAGGACTCTTCTCATCCCCTACTCCAAACATCCTGTTGTCAGTGTTCAGTCCTTAAGGAGCCCTCCGTGCTCCGGGGTTTCCCAGTGAACCACGTGGAAACCTTCCTGCTTCTTTCTTACCTCACGATGGTCACTGTGGGTAGAGTTTCTCTCACGTGCCAACCACTTCAGAAGGGCATTGTCATGGAGGACTGTGCTTTCCCTTCAGATTTTTTAAACCTACAACTGTTTCGTTTCATCTGGGAAGAGGTCAAGGGAAACTTCTCTGGATGAGAGCTTTGCCCTTGGTTTGCTCTCTAAATGGTCATCTGCCAGAGGGTTTGGAAATGATCAGGAGAATCAGCTCAACAGTTTTACAGAAACTGGTTCGTCCACCTACGCCCTCAGGAGAAGAGCCCCCTGTGAAGCTAATCAAGTAAATGTGTCCAAGAACAAAAGTCTAAAGGCCAACTATGCCTTGGACAAGAATAAGTACCTGCAGGTCTCACTCCCTGGTGGGCTCTTGGTTCGACCCAGGCCAGTTTCCAGCAGGAAGCCACCAGTCACAGTCCCAGCACTTTCCCAGAGAGAACTGAGGGTGGAGTGGGGTCTCTCATCTGTTCTCCCACAAACCGGCCATTTTCCTTCGTAGTCAGCAATACCCATTACCTCACGAAATCGAAGCTGTTCCCCTTGCCCCTCAGTGCTGCCAACAAGAGCCGAGAGCCAGCTCTGCTCCTGACCACTCAGGGCTTCTTGGGGATGGCACACTAATGGTCTGGCTCAGACCTCCCACTTCATGGCAGCCCCCACCTGCCCATTCCAGAACGGTAATAGCCTTGAGTCAAAAAATGGGATGCCCTGGTGCCTCAGGATTACATTCCTTCTATTTGTTCCCGTTCCCCATGTGCAGCCGAGTCTTCTCCATGACTAAGGTGAGGGAGAAAACACCAACCACTCAAGTAAAGCCCGCTTACTGCAATGCCCAATGGTAGGATATCTCACAAACAAGCGCTCTGAAGCCCCAGGCCCCATACAGCACTTGCTCCAGCAAGACCACATTTGTTGTACAAGGGGATGTGGACGAGAGTGGGGCTTGGGGCTCAACCTAAATGCTTTCATTTTATTCAAAGCAAGGCAAGGGAATGGGAGACCAGAAAGTGGGAATACCACTGAGGCTGGAATGCCAGACCCGTTAACAAGAGCCGAGGCCTTAAACCAGACATAGAAAACGGGTGGCCCACAGGTAGGACACAGCTGTCCCAATCCAACTCTCCAGAATTCCGAGTCTTGCACTTGGTTGATACCCACTAAAACACTGGGAGATTTTACAGGAAGACCAGGACTCTAGGGTTCTCCGAGAGAATAAGATCTGGCAACATCAGCAACGGCCCCCCCCCACCCTGCGGTCATGCTGAGAACTGGTGCCCAGTTCACCTGACCTGCCTGACCCCTATTCCAACCAAGTACTGGCTCCTTCCACTGACTGTCTCTTAACCTTCAACCGCTTCCTCCAAGATCAGATGCTCCACGTTTTAAGTAACATTTGAATTTTGTTTATTCAGCTGCTGCTTATTAAGGCTAATTTATTAATTAAATTTTAATTTAATTAAAATTAAAAACCAGCTGTCCCTCACCTAATTTATCATGTAAGAGGGGACACGCTTGTGGATGAAGGCAGGCGTAGTAATTACACCAGAAGACTGGCATGAACTGGGCATGTCCCAGGTAAGCCAGGTCCTGATGAGGACCTTCTTTAAACACCCTTTTGTGATTCATGGGTGGCAATTTTCATAGGTTTGGTGATTCCTTGCCTTGGGGATGACAAATGTTGAATCTGAGGAATTTTTCTCTTTAACCACAATGATTAGCCAAGGGAAAAAAGGAGCAACTTTTTACTAGTCAGAAAGACAAAGCCACAAGAAAGTCTTAATTCCTGGTGTTGCTAAACTCTGTCTCACTAGGTAAGACGGTGTCATGATGTGCTAATAAAGAACAGTAATAATGATTGTTATGACCTGAATGTCCTCCCCAAATTCACACGTTGGAATCCTAGTCCCCACTGGGATGGTATGTGGAGGCAGGGCCTTGGGGAGGTGCTGAGGTCACGGCGACGCGATGGGTGCTCTTGGAAGAAGAGACCGGAGAGAGTGAGCTCGCCGCAGGGGGAGTTACCATGAGAAGGCAGCCATCTACAAACCGGGAGCAGGTCCTCACCGGATACCGGATGGCAGACTTCCCAGCCTCCAGACTGTGAGAAGTACCAGTCTCTGTTTGAGGCGCCATCTGCGGTGTTTGACAGCTGCCCAACCAAAGCAGCCTGCGGATGTTTACACACAATGCATTCTGGGGCAGGTACTGTCACTCCTGTTAGCTCACTGTCAGATCCAGCACAGCCCCGTGAAGTAGGCAAACCACTATTTCCTTTTTAGTATAAGGACTCTGTGGCACAGAGAGGTTAAGTGACTCATCCAAGGTCACATAGCTAGTGAACAGAACTGGGATTTGAACCCACGCAGCTGAGTTCTTAAGTCCATCCTGACAACCACATAGCCCTGCCTCTGACACACAGGTCTCTGGGGGACGAAGTCAACAAGAGAGCAGCTGCTGCTTCTACCGTAAGGACGTGTGGGAAGACCAGGCCGCTCCCAAGCCAGGATCTCGCGCACGTGCCTTATTCCACTGTGATAAGCACCCAGTTTGTCCCTGTTGCCTTCCCCTCAGACACCACCGGCCGGAACTTCCTGAGGTCGAGGTCTGACACGGGGGGGGTGGTCACTGACAGTAGCTGCATCCTAAGGAGGTCACTGGGACACTGAGAAGACCCCGCGTGGGAGCTGAGGGTGGGAGACTGAGCAGGGGACAGGGACAAGATGGGGAGGGAGGGGAGATGCTGAAGAGGGCAACAGGCAGCCGGTGCCCGCCACACTGTGCTTCCCACCAGCGAGTAGGCCTCTTCCCCTTCAAGAGCCTCGAGTCAAGCACACTCAGCCTGATCAGCCCAAAGGACCAGCGAGATGAACTGTCCTCCCCGTGCCCCGATGCCACAAGCTAACTGGAGGGCCAGGAAGAATGAGGCTTGAGAAGGAGAACGAGCATCCCGGCAGGTCTGCTTTGCCAGGCTCGCTCACCACCCCCACCCCGTCCCTCGCTAACCGCCTCTCCGCAGACCGCCAGCTCGCCTGGAGGACGAACACGTTGGCCGTGGTCTCGCTGACAAGGACGACAACGCTGCCAACGCCATAGGAGGTTTGGAGGGTGTGAAGACAGCCGCGATGAGAGTTCCCGATCTCGGGGTGCCCAGAGCCTAACACGGAAGACACTGAGGAACAGGAGTCACACCCCAACACAACGGGTTGTGAATAACTGTGCAAAGGGAAGACGAAGGCCACAGCCCCTTTAACCCACAAACTCCTGGAGGGCGGACACCATCTCCAAGAACTCTTGTTCTGGCAGAGGCCACGTCCATTCAGCAAACGTTCGCTTGCCAGCCTAGGTGTTCAACATCTGGAGACGAATGCCCGAAGGGCTGGGGAATCTGACAGGGTCCGGACGGAAGAACAGGAGTAAGTAGAGACTACGGATGCGGATGGCTTCAATCCTGGCCCAGCCACTGACTAGGTGAGAGAAACACCTCCCTTTGTGGGCCTCAGTCTCCTTGTTAAAAATATGGGGATGACGTCCACTGCCTTCCGAGGATGTGCCAAGGAGGAAATAAGAGAACACGGGAGCACTCAGCGTAATGACGAGCACGGACCAAGCACCCGATCAAAGTGTCAGCTATGGTTATGCTCAACGGCCAGCAGCTACTACAATAATCCCTGGTCTAGAAGGTCAAAACCTGCTGTTCCCATTGCAGGAACAGCCAAGCAAGGAATGGGTCCTAGACAGCCATCTCCTGGGCATCTAAAAGGAGACCTTAAAACCGTGTTCCCATTCCCGCAGATGGAAATACAGGAAACAGGGCTCCTTGCTCTGCTCATCTTCATCTACTTCACTTCTGCAAAAGCTCCTGGTGTGCTCGGCTCACAGCAGATGTAACCTAGTTCTCTCCTCTCCTGGTTATAAATACGGCAAGTGGCTTCCAAATACATATAGACTACACATTCAGGTAAATGGTTTTTATTTGATTTTTCCCGTTCCAAACCATGGAACCTTACTGTTCAAAAGGCAGGAAAGGGGGTTCCTCTGGCAGCCTTCAGGAGGAACGAGGCAATAAAGTCAAAAGATGACCAGACCTTGCCCCCAGGCATCAGCCTGACTTATGAGACAGACAGACAGACAGACATGGCTTGCATACATTAGAGCTTCTACATGATCCTTAAGGAACGGTGCAGACGGGGAACTTGTGGGAGTCAGAATTCTGAGTGGCAACCAGGAGGGGTGCAAGAGAACAGCAGTCCAGGTGTGCAAGCCCGTCGGCCTTTCCGCTCCCTCCCATCCTCCACCCTCCCCCTGGAGCCGGGCCTGACATCGTGCACCGTCAGCGGGATATACTGGACAGAGATGACCTCCGGACTTCTGGACAAGGAAAACAGCCCTGCGGAAACGCCTGGCACCCAGACAGCAAGGGTTGGAAATGGACCTAGAGTGACGCAGGGGAGGCTCAGCACGTCCGAGCCTGGTACCGGAACCCCCCAGGAGGCCCAGCCTGCCGGCCGTCGGGCTCCCCCGCTCCCAGTCAAGAGCCCGCAGCAGAGACACAGCCACATGCCAGGTCAGAGGGTCTCCCCCGTCCAACACTCTGGGACCAAGGACGAGATGGGCAAGTGGAGTCACTCAGCTTCCCCGAAACCACCAGACACCCGCTCGAGTCCGCACCGCCCGTCCCCTTGGATTTCCTCCCAGCATCTCTGCCAGGCGCTAGAGACGGCCAGGAACCAGCGATGCGGAATTCAGTGAGGTCCCCAGCGGCCAGCCTGGGAGTGTGGCCCTCGGCTCCCACCTGAAGGAAGTCAGGCAGGACGAATGAAGAGTGGCAGCTTCCAGGCCAAGTCCTTTCCCAGCTCTCCGGGTGACAGGAGGGCCCAGGGAAAGGGGCCGGAGGTTAGAGACAGAAGAGAACTAACTTGTAGGGCCAGACTTCCTGAAGTGGGTGGAGGACCCCAGAGGGGGATGAAGTTGAACAACAGCATCAAAGCCAACAAAAGAGCCAGAACGTCACTCTCTCCACTTCCTTGACAAAGACAAGACGCTTTTTTTTTTTTAAACCCATTGCAGAAGCTGCAGGATTGCCCTTTTTGAGCACAGGTTTGGAGTCAGACTGCCTGGGGTTTAAGTCCCATGGCTGCCCACATCTAAACTCACCAATTAAATAGGAAAGGCCCCGTCTGCCTGCAGGGTGGTCGTGAAGAGGAGGCAGACACGAGCCCACCCATCACAGGTGCTACAGATCTGGGAGCACAGTGGGAACTATTCTTACTAGAGCTTTCGGACCTACTCTAAATACTTCCTACTGTGCATGGTGAAGCAGGGCGGGGGTGTCAGAGGAGGAATAAGAAAACCGAGCCACCATGTAGTATCAAAGGTCTCGGCAAGGAAGCATGGCTTGAGCTCTTCCACACTGTCCCACCCAAGTTTTATCTACTCTAATACATATGTGCCATATGTGGGTCTAGGGCAGGAATCAGCACACTTTATTCTGCAAAGGGCAAGAGAGCAGATTGTTTTCATCTTTATGGGCCACATGGTCTTAGTAACAGCTACTCAACTCTGCTGTTGTAGCACAAAAGCAGCCACAGATAAAATGAATGGATGTGGGTGTGTACCAATAAAACTTTATTTACAAAAGCAAGTAGTGGGCCAAATTTGGCCCCAGGGCCATAATTTGCCAACTCCTGGTCTAGGGCTTGGGGGTTTCTCAAGTTCACACAGCCGGCAAACAGTTCAAAAAAGCTGAACTGGGACGAAATGATAAAGAATACCGTGCTCGGGCGCCTGGGTGGCTCAGTGGGTTAAAGCCTCTGCCTTTGGCTCAAGTCATGATCTCAGGGTCCTGGGATCGAGCCCCGCATCGGGCTCTCTGCTCAGCAGGGAGCCTGCTTCCCCCTCTCTCTCTGCCTGCCTCTCTGCCTTCTTGTGATCTCACTCTGTCAGATAAATAAATTCTTTAAAAAAAAAAAAAAAAAAAAGAATACCGTGCTCTTTCCGTGGCCCCACCAGACAATCCTGCTGGACCACAAACTGGTCAGAGTCCTCATTGGCCCCACCCATGCCCAACTACACCGTCGCTGTCAGGGTTCTCCTGCTGCCCCCCAAGTCTGATGGGCCCTTTTATACTCCTCACTAAGCATTCTTGACTGCTCCATCTATGAAGAATCAACTTCTTCTAAGACTTGGGAGACTTACAGACATAAGAGATTAAGCCAAGTCATCACCGGAGACCACATGCTTTAGTGGTTCAAGTCACAGGCCTGGGCATCTGACCAGGGTTCACCTTCCCTTCTCGCTATTTCCTGGTGGGAAGAACGTGGGCACACAGATGACCTGAGCATTTCCCTTGCCTGTCGAAATTGGTTAGGATTTTTGAAAATGAAGGTAATTTGTGTAAGACTAATAGGAAAGACTGTTGACAAACAGAATCATTAAAGAGTCACAGTGTATAGAACAGAATCCTCTCTTCCTCAATACACTTTACATTTGCCAAGCAGACCATCTTCTCCTTGAAGATGATCATCTCCTCTGACTTGCTCTTTAGGTTCTGCAGGTCTAGAAACCGTGCACAGGAAGCACGGAGTGGGTGCTCGGAGAAGCCAGCTGACTGCAGGCTGCACCTGACTGGAGAACAGATGGGACGGACAGAGCGGCGAGCCCCTGCAGCCGGGACGTCGTTTCGCACACACGGACGACCTCATTTGTGATGCCGACCAAACCCCACAGGACGGGCTGCAGAGGGGTCCACACTTTCTCTTGACCCCTTTCCCCTCCTAACTGAGTGAGCTCTTCTGACTTAGCTTTTCTGGCTCCTACTCCTCTTTGCGTTTCTTCGAGGAGAGCATTCTCCCTCAAGACTGCTGGTCATTATTGTTCCATGTTGCGTTGCTCCCCTGACATAAAGGGTTTTTTTTTGGTTGGGTTTTTGGGGTTTTTTGTTTTTGTTTTTCTCAAAGGAGACAGAGGATTTCACAGGCTGATTTAGGCCAGGGTACCTCCAAAAGCTTACAGAGTAAAGCCACAGGGGACTGTACCGAGGCACTTTAGAAATCCAATCTGTCTTCTCACAGCAACTTCAGAGAAGTAGAAAGGCATGTGAAACCTCAGTCCAGGCAAGCTCCCAAGCCTCCTTCTCGTGTGGACGTAGAGGCACCAAAACCATCACGGACCCAATAATCCACAGATTCTCAACCTTTTGGACAAGCCAGAATCACGGAGCACATGGAGAAGAGGGTGTTCAGTGCTTCGATCCCCTCGAACCGAAGGCAGCTGTGCTGCTCTCTGCAGTCAGGGCTGCCCGACTGGTCTGTGGAAGGATGTGTGTCTGGCACCCCCCGCATCCCCCAGAAACAGTGATGAATACCTGCCAGTCACAGAGCCAGCAGTTCAAGGCTTTCCACACACTAACTTAAACTCTGCAAGGACCCTAGGAAGCACATGGGGTAACCCCATTTTACAGATGAAGAAACAGACAGCGAAGTCACCCGCCTGAGGTCACACAGCCTGTAACGGGTGGAGCTGGGGACATCTGGCGGCCTAGCTCCAGAGCCCTCGCTCAGCCACCCCACGAACCGCCACCCTGTGCGGACACACTCCAACCCCAGACACCCGCTCCTCTGTTTCCTCCAGTGTGCTGGGACTTCAGAGCCCCCAGAAGGGAAGGTCTGGATGGGTCAGGCTGCGGTGAGTCCAGTTCCTGTTCTGCAGCTAGAGACGGATGGCCCTGGGGGAAGGGGTGGGGTCTGCCATCGCCAAAGTCACGCAACCACCTTGTGAAATTTCGCATCGACACTGGTGCAGGCCCCCAGACTCCTCAAACAGTGCTCTTCTCACTGCCTTCCTGACTCATATATGAAATGCACAATTAACACTTGAACACCCAGGAAACCTTTGGAGAGCACATGGTCCTTCTCCCAACAGGAATGAACTCAGAGAGGTGGGAACCGGGCCAGCCCGAGGCCACGAGGAATCCTGTGGGATTCCAGCAGAATCGTAAGCACCTCTCCAGCAGCGGTGTGCGTGCTCCAGCCCCGTGACCACGTGCACCAAGCCACGCACCCTCACCTGGTTTTCCTTGTGACCGATGCACATCTGAGCAAGATGGCTGGCGGAGGGTAAGGCTGCAGCCCACCCCAAGCCTCCCCTCTGTGTAATACATGAGCCTTGGGAAGACGAAGTCAGGGGCCAGGAGCAATGGGGTCTCCCCGCAGCAGAGCCAAGGGCTGGGAGAGGCTGCAGAACGGACACGATCGTGAGCAGCTAAGTTCCTCCAACGGCACCTGGAGAGGCCCGGCTCGCACGCCTCCCTTGGCAGCAGAGAGAGGCGAGCTGACAGAAGACGACCAGTCTGGGACTGGCGCCTGTCCTCCCAGGAGGACCACAGCCACCATGTCACCAGATCCCTCCCGACGCGCCCACCCTCATCCTCCAGGTAGCCACAGAGGAAAGAGATGACAGGACAAACGGGGGCCCTCAGAGCCTGTGCCCCAGGGGCACGTTCTGTCTGGTGGCATGTCCTAAAAACTTTAAAGTGAACGTGCCAGGCAATCACATCACAGGCTGGTTGAATCTCACATTCCAAATTACACCCGGGGAGAGACGTGGCAGAGAGACACAGGGGCCTCCGTCGCTGGGGTCCCTGGCTGGCACCCCACTCCCTACACGACACCCCTCTTACCTGCTTCCATGAGCTGGCACTGCTGGCCAAAGACGTGGGAGAAGGTGACCGGGCCCGTGGCAGAACTGGATGGCGCCAGCGTGGACTCCATGGCTCTCCTGGGGTCTTTGGTGTGGGTCATGTGGCAACGTCCAGACCCTTCAGAGTGTCCAAGCCCAGGACATCGTTGCTGGCCCAGGAACCGTAGGTCTGAGGCTACTTGTCACTTCCAAGAAGGTGTCCCCCGCTCCCGAAGTTTATAATGCTTCCTCCTCTTAGCAATCACTCCTTGCAGCTTTTCTCAAACATCAACCAAGTGAAAAATGAAACCCTCTGTGGTTTGGCAGGTCTCGCACACCCCAGAGTTAGACACACAGGGAAATCAAAGTTTTGCCTGACAGGAGTCGTTTCCTCTCCTCCGGGAGGGCCGACTGGGACGGGGCGCCACTGCCTTCCTGGGCGCCACCTGGAAGGGGAAGAGTCCGCGGCGATGCTGCTCCTCCGGGCGGGCTGGCTGGAGAGCTCAGGCCCTGGCAGGTCCCCGCCAGCTGCAGGAAAAGCGCTGCCTGCTCCCCGCAGCGTCTCCTTCCAGCAAGGAGGGCAGGCAGCAAGGCTGCTCCGGGCGCCCCAGAGACCTGGCCTCACCGGCCCCTGGCTCCTGCCACTGAGGCCCTGCGGTCCGCCCTCCTGGAGCCCGGGAGCTGCCGGCAGCGTCTGCGCGCCCCTGGGCCGCTGGATGCAGACCGGGAGAGCGGGGAGAGCGCGAGCGGCGGGCAGGCGCAGCACGGGCACTCTGCAGCTCTGGCGGGAGGTGTCCCCAGCTCATCCTTCACTCTCGATGCCTCTCCCTTCCCGCGGCCCCCTCCACGCAGAGCTGTGGGGAAGAAAGGGAGATGTGGTTAGAGAGCCCCTGCTCTGACCTACTGCAGCGCCCCCCCCCTGCCCCTCCACACCACCACCCCTTTTCCGTGATGCAAAAGGGAAGGTACTTGGGAGATATTCTGGATGCAGAGGGAAGTGCTAACTCAGCCCAGCAGGTTCCTGGCTGCTGTAACCTCTTCTTGCCCACAGCCCA
Source organism: Nasua narica (assembly GCA_028533885.1). NCBI lineage: Eukaryota > Metazoa > Chordata > Mammalia > Carnivora > Procyonidae > Nasua > Nasua narica. The sequence goes on along the minus strand of CM052798.1, from coordinate 8,781,771 downwards.
GGAAGTGCCAGACACAGAAGAGAAGAATGCCAACAATAAAATCCAAAGAGCGAGAAAAGAAGGGATGGCAAATGCCACACATGCCCCACAGCACTCCGTTGACTCAGACGTGGTCTGGGCGCTGCACCTTCATCAACCCTGACCTCTTCCGGGCCCAGAACGATCAACCTGCTCCACCACAAAGGGACCGTTCCCCTGGACAGGGGGCCAGGGAAGGAGGAATACCATCCACCCTTCTGCGGATGGTAAGAGCTGCCACAGTGGGCACAGCCTCTCTTTTGCCACCCTGTCTGCTGATCGCAAAGGTGCTAACTTGAGAGAGAGAGAGAGAGAGAGAGAGAGAGAGAGAGACTGACTCTGCATCTTCTCCAGCCAGCATTCTGGATACTGTTGCTGGGGATCGGGCTGCAGGGTAGGCAGGACGCTGGCGGCACCGCGCCCACCAGGAGGGAGAATGGGACATTGCACAGCGCGGCCGCAGCACCCAGGGAGGGCTTGGGCTGAAAAGCCATTTGCCTCTTCAGTGTTCAAGATACAGGGAGTCAAGTTCCAACTGATGCGCGGGCCAGGAAGGCTCTCAAACAGAAAGAAGCTTTTCCCTGGAGCTCTCTGCCAGCAAGTGACACAGCTCAGCGCTGCTCAGAGGGCTGTGTGGGATGGTGAAAGCAAGGCACAGGAAGCCCTGACAAACCTCCAGGAGTTAAGGAAGTCGGCTTCGTGGTCACGCTCTAAGGTAGCCTGGATGCCCAACTCGCCCTGCTCGTGCACGGCGGAGGTTCTTCTCCTGGCCGTGACTTTCGGGAACATTGGAGATCTTTCCATCTAACAACTGACATCTAAGGCACTCAAGGAGGCGACCAGACTTCCCAAGAAGGGCAGAAACGCCATGCAGGATGGGAGATGGGTTAGCTTCCCACGTCTGGGTGGCTGCTCCGGTTGTAATGCTTCCTGCCTGTGAAGTACTATGCTGCCCCCACAAAAAATCCCAGGTGGGCTGTGGGGAGGAGGGATGAATAGGAGGAACACCAAGGATGTTGAGGGTAGTGAAAATTCTCTGTACGATGCTCTAAGGATTGATACGTGCCATTATACATCTGCCTAAACCCAGAGAGTCACAACAGCAAGCGTGAAGCCTCAGGTTCATCAGCTGAACAAATGACCCAATCTGGTGGGTGATGCTGACAATGGGGGAGGCTGTGCACGAGGGGGTCCATGGGAAAGCTCTGTACCTTCCTTTCAATTTTGTTGTGAAACTAAAACGCTCTTTAAAAAATTATCTTTAAAAAAAAAAAACCCAAGGTAAACCTTTTTACCCTAATCCAACCTGCAGAGGTCTTCTGTTTGGAAAACCATGGGTTCTTTTCCTCCCTCCCTCCTCTGCGCACCTAGCCCGTGGCTGATCCCCCTCCGCGCAGCACTCCATGTAGGAAATCTACCACATCTCACTCCGATCTCCCACACCAGGCACCTGAGTTGCCTCCTGAGGTCCTGAGACCATAAACAACACAGTAATGATGCCACCTAATGGCCAGTCCTCTGTATGTCACCCAGGTCGGGACAGCAGGATGAACGGAATCACTAGTAGTTACACCAGGATAAGTGGCATCAACGGGAAGGGATGGATCTGTGCAAGCCTTTCCCTGGCTACAAAGCCCGGAGTGGAATTATCCAAAAACACATGCAAATCGGATTTCAGGAAATGGTGCCAAGTACTAGTTCTAAATGGCTTCTAAGAGCTGCACGCAGGCTCCCACTCTCGCACAGCTTTACCAATAACCACTGCTGGCAAAGATGAGGAAGCCAGGCAATCGAAAGGCATAAAGTCATAGTTCATCCTTTTGACTTGCTTTCCTTCATTACTAAGAAGTTGAGCACTCCTTGGAAAGCCTATTAACACTGAGACTTCCTCTTCAAGAAATTTCCCGTTCCCAGCCTCTACCCACTTTTCCAGTCATTTTTCTCATTTCTGACTTTGTTGTTGATTCCCTTGACCTTGCTAGATAGTCACTTAGACCTTGACAATATCTCCTCCCTGTCAGTCAGCTGACTGTACCTTCGTGCAAGGTTGTCTTTTTTCGGGCGAGAAATATTTTAATTTAATGTGGTCAGATTCATGGCTTCGTGGACTTACAGTCTGTTTCAAGGGTCTTGCTTAGAAACTCCTTCCCTCAGGCAGCAAAGTCAGCCTCCTTTATAGCTTTACCTTTCACACACAGGCCTATCTGCAGTCTACTTTTGTATCTGGTGTAAGGTAGGGTCCAGCTTTGTTTTTCTCGAGACTGTGAACCAGTTTTCCCAAAACCATCTTTTCCCAACCTGTCCTCTCCCCACCATGACCTCATTATTATCTATCAAGTTCCCAGAGCCATGGGTCTCTTCCTAAGCTCCCTCCTGTTCTGCTAGTTTCCCCCATACTGTGCTTCCAATGGTAACATTTTAGAATCAGTGACCAACATTTTTTAAAGCCCAGATTTCCAATTTTTCAAGATGTGACAGATTTGATGGTGTCGAATCTGTGTGTCTCTTGTTAATAATCAGATGGAGCAGGAGACACCCCTTTCTGTGGGATCCATGCCTTTCTGTTACATCAAATCTAGTCTGCATTCATTTATAATACAGGTCGACCTCTCCTAGAGATGTGTTCAGGTATTAAAAATACCTCCAAAGATAAAGGTCAAAAGAAAACATTACTGACTCTCAGGGTTTTTGTTATATCTGGGCTAATCAAGATAATTTATTAATTATCTATTCCATACCTGACATAATGCTAGCCACAGGCAGATGGAGTAGAGGTGGGGCATAGAAAGGGGTGGAGGGGAGAAATGAGGAAAGAGTGGGAGAAGCAACACATAATCTGTACAGATACGATAAACATGGAGAATGATTAATCGAAGCAGAAAAACATACCACGCTATGAACTGCAGATCATGAAAGGTCTTGCCATTCCAATATTGGTGAGGGTTAGCACCTTCAGGGAAACCTTTAACGGGGAGGGGGGGACTACATCAACTGGATGTGAGAACAGAAGTGGGCTTTGCATCAGTACAAGGAAAAGACTGGGTTGGGAGGAGGCGTTGGCACAAGCAAGTCATTTGGGCAATGCTCGTTTAAATGCTATTAAAAAGTTCCAAAGGCCACTTAGGGATCCTTAGGAAAGATAAAACTTTGCTCTACTTCAAATCAATGGTCATATCTGTATTTAAAAAATCTCCCCTGGTACCTTCTCAGACTTTGAAACTGATCTGCCCCAGAAGGCTCCCTTGACTTTGCTGAGACTCACACTCCCAGAGGAGTTAAAAACTAGTTCTCTGACTAATCAGGTTCAACCCATCAGCTGTTTTGACCCGTAGTTCCCAAAAGGCGCAGAGCACCACGGCCAGGCATCACAGACAGGTAGAGGCAAAGTGAAGGACAATTTAGGAAAATGTGAGCCTGAGCTCAGAGTAACTTGTTTAATGATGCTTCATGCCTCACAGCAAAAGACCACTCAGCAGAGGCTATTCCGTGCCATGAGCCATGCCCTGAGCTCCACGGACATTCTTACTTAATAATAGATGCTAATAGATGCTAACATGCCATCCCCAGCTGAGGAAACCTGCACTCAGGGCAATTCTGGTGCTTTGCCCAAGGCTATGCAGCCATGAACAGCTGACCCCCAAGAGGGGCGTTCTGCTGGGTCTCGGCTTTGTGGCTGGCTGTCACCAACCTCACTGAGAAGTTATGCTGCTGTGGCACGGTCCACAGAGGTCTCCACGTTGACTCGAAGTTCCAAGCAAGGCACAATCAGTGTCATTTTTACAAAACGTTTCCGAAGTTTTAGTGGCATAAAATTCAAGTGGCTTACAACTTACCTATTTGAAGTGTGTAATTTAATGGATTTTAGTGTATGCACAAATATATAGAAACATCAGCAGAGTGTTAGAACATACTTATCACCTCAAGAAGAAACCCATACACTTTATCTGTCACCCCCTAGATGCCCATCCCCCCCTTCAACCTAAGTAACCACGAATCATTGTCTCTATAAATGTGCCTACTCTGGACTTTCACATGAATTGAATCATAGAACACTTGTTACACAATCATGTCCTGATGCAGTACTAGGCACTAAGTTATCGTAAAGGTAGCAAAGGCAAAAATAGTACTTGACTCAAAAGGAGCTTAATTAAATTTCTAAACAGACTCATTTAGAAAGGGTAAGCCTTTCTTTCACTAGAGAAGTCACTGATCAGTAAATCTAGGCCACTCTCCTTTTATTCTGTCACAAGTGAACTGTAGAAATAAACATAATGTTCCTCTGGAGGAATGGGACTTAAATTCAGTCTCATCAGTCCGAGGTCTTAAATTATTTTTCTAATTTCATGCACAATTTCTAGCACTGAATCAAAAATAACCAGCTATCTACTTTCCTTCCCTCCTGAGTAATTCAACTCAATCCAGAAGAGGGGACAAGAGAGATAAAAATCCATGCCCGAGGTGGAGGTGCTTGGGCCCAATGCTGAGTGAGAACCCAAGCAAGATGAGGGGGCATTTATAAGGTAAGGAGGGAAGGCAGGGGGGTCAGGGCCCAAGAAAGGCAAGGAAGGCAGCCACTGAATGATATAGGTATAGGCATAAATACACAAACATCCACAAATATATACATCTATATTACCTAATATATTAGTATATATACAAAGAAATAAATCCAGATTTAAATGTGTGTGTATATGTATAGTATGTCAGTATACAGACTCTACCATATTCCTTAATTCTGTCCCCCGGGAGTGCCCACAAGCTGTGACACCCCAACAGCCATAGGATCTCATAGGTTCTACATACCATCCTTCCTTAAAAGGAACCAGAGCTGGTCGATTCCAAGGCTGAGATGAGGAAAACACAACAGTTTGATGTCTTGTTTGGCCAGAAAGTCTAGAAATGTTCAAAGATGGATGGAGATATTCCAAAAAACACAGAAAAAGCCAGCTTAAAAAGGGCCCCACTGGCCAAATCAAAGATAATCTGAGCATAAAAAATGATAATAATGACTTTTAATTCATTAAATAGAAACCTATGAATCCATACGGATAGATGGATGGATGAATACATAATAATACATGCACATATACATACATAAATAAATGTATAAATAGACCAGCGAAAGCTCTTCTTTATAGCAGAATGCCAACCAATAAATGTATTCTAAATAATGTAACTGGAAAACTGCCACTTGACAGCCATTCGAAGTTATAAATCAGGCAAGAAACATCGATGAGTGCCAAAAACTGTAGATGAAAGTTTGATGAGGAACAAAAGGCTTAATGTCTCAAACTATGTCCCTATAAAATATTTATTAATTGCAAAGTGAAAAGGGAGTGACTTTACAGTAGGGAAACCCGATGAAGACACTATCTTAATCAAGTGACCCAAGTTAACATCACTAGTAATAGAATAACCAAATCATGTACCACTGAATAGGGTGCAATAAGACAAACTCATCAGGACATTTCTGCAACATCCCTAACAAAGTTCAATGACATGAATCTAATCATGAGGAAATCAGAGAAGCCCAAACCACGGAGCATCCTATAACTGTTTTGTAACCTTCAAAAGTGGCAAGGTCATAACCATTAAGAAAAAATCTAAAAAAGCATTCTAGATCAAAAGCAACTAAAGAGGCAGGGTAATCAAATGCAATCTGTGATCCTGAGTCGGTCCAATAAAACTTGGGGTCCATACTATAATGATGGATGTGTGTTAATTCCTTGAGTGTGATGGCTGCACTGTGGCTGAAGAGGAGAATGTCCCCGATGTACAGGAAACGCACCCTAAAATATCTGAGAGTCCTGGAGCATCACGTCTACAACGTATCTCAAATGGCATATGAGGGGAAAGTTCTTTTTACTATTCTTGCAGTTTTTCTGTAGATTTGGGAAAAATAACCAGACCAAAAAGACAACATGATCAAAATGCAAGAGTCAAGAGAAAGACAATGACAGGTAATCCACATAACTCTAGTCTCAGATACAGACTATAATAAGTTTGCTTAAGATGATCAAGGAAACAGGGAAAGGTAAAGAATTTTGGCAGTGAAATGGAAACTATAAAAAGTCACCTGGTAGGTAGGTATTGAGGAGGGCACGTATTGCTTAGAATACTGGGTGTGGTGCATGAACAAGGAGTCTTGGAACACTGAAAAAATTACATTAAATTTTTTAAAAAGTCACCTAATTGAAAAAGTAAGTAGCCAAATTGATATTAGACACAGGTAGAGATAATTCCTGAGCTAAAAAAAAACAGAAGAAAGTCAGAATGAAGCACAGAGAAGAATGAGACAGAGTGATTCAGTGGGAAGGTCAAACAGGTATAACTGTCATCCCAGGAAGAGAGAAAAAAGAAAATGGGGTAGAAGTACTATCAGAAGAGATCACTGATATACTTAAGAAAAACTGACGAAATAAGATTTAAGAAGCTCAATGAACCCTAAGCAGGATAAATAAAGAGGAAATCACACGTAGGCAGATCACAGTTACATACTGAAAACCAGCAACAGAGAAAAGTCTTAAAAGCAGCTGGTGGCGGGGTGAGGAGAGACAGATTACCTTCTAAAGTGCATCAGAAACAGATACCTGCCATCAACACACACTAAGGAAACCACAAGTTACATACATCCAAGTGTTCACACAAGAACATTTGAATGATGTTCTCCAAGTGCTGAAAGAAAATAATTGTCACATAGAATTCTACACCCACTGAAAATATTCTACAAGAATGAACATGAAATAAAGACATCTTTGGACTAAATACATCGGAAAACTGATCACCAGCAGACCCAGTCAAAATAGACTAAAGGGAGCTTCTCCAGGGAGAAGAGAAGTAACCCCACATGACAGCTTGGAGTTATAGGAAGGAAAAAAGAGAAGTGAAGACTAGTTGTAGCTAAATCTAAATTAGATATAAATTAATGCTAACGTGTAATATTAAGGTACAATCATACATATTTATAGTTATTAATGGTTAAGATTAGTCTATTAATATATCAGTAATACACTATAGTATTTAAAATACATGTAGAAATAAAATGTAAGACCAAAATAGCTTAGAAATGGAGAGAAGGTAAGTGGAATTACAATGTTCTGAGATCCTTGCATTGTCCAGGAAAACACAGAAGCATTAGTGTATCCTAGACCTTGATGAGGCAAGAATGCACTTTAAGATCTCTAGTGTAACCACTGAGAGTATAGGAAAAGGGTATATGATCACTAGATTAATGGAGGGGATCAATGAATATCAAAATAAGCAGTCCAAAAGATGTCAGGAGAGAAAAGGGAACTGAAAAGAAAGGGGTCTGTCTCGTTACTATCAGAAAAGCAGCTTTGGCAACCACAAATATCATTCCTTTAACAAAATAATCAATTCTAGAAGCCTCAAAACAGGAGGTAAAAAAAAAATGGATAAACTATCTGGAAAAATAAACCCACAAGTGAAAAATAGAACAACTAAAGAAAAAAGCAGAAAATATTGAAAAATGGAACATATTTAACATATGGACCAATGGACACATACACATTGCTGTGTTCAACATCTGCCAAATAGTACGTTTTTAATGTAGAACATTACAAAAATTGTCCCTATGCCAGACTTTAATTCAAGTTTCAAAGAAATGTTAAAAGAAATAAAAAGAAACTTCCTTTAACTGATAAATAAGTATATACTTTAAAAGCCCAGAGAGGGATGAATAGGCAGAGCACAGAGGGGGTTTTAGGGCAATGAAGAGACCCTATATGACACTATAATGATGGATAATATCATTATAAAGCTCTCCAAACCCATAGAAGGTGCAACACCAAGAATGAACCCTAATGGAAACCACAGACTCTGGGTGTAATGACGTGCCAGCGTAGGTTCATCGATGGTAACAAACATACTATTCTGATGGGGGTACTGATAATGGTGAAGGAAGAACATGTGGGGGACCACAGGAATTATGGGAAATTTCTGTACCTTCCTCTCAATTTTTCTGTGAACCTGTAACTGCTTTAAAAAATAAAGTCTATTAAAAAAAAAACTAATCTAACCAGTCTCCCCCCAGCCAAGATAGGGACATAAATAGCCAAATAAATAAAAAGGCAACATAACCAACTAAAAACAAAAAGAATCCCACAGAAAGAGATAATTTATAATGGTAACTATGTAAAAACATAATTCATAATGGTAAAATATTGAAAGCTCCCCCCTAAAATCAGGACAGAGATAACAACAACCACTATCATCACTTCTATTCAGCATTATACTGGAAGTTAAAAAAAATGAAATTGGAGGTTTGAAATAAAATTGTCCCTATTTGCATATGACATGACAGTTGTAGGGAAATCCAAAAAGGAAAGTCTACAGATAAATTATTAGAATAAATTCAGCAAGGCTGTTAGATATAAAGTATATATAAAACATAAATTACATTTTTGTACATAAAACAGAAAATAAAAAATTTTAAATAGCACTGAAACAAATCAATTAGGACTAAATTTAATTAAAATTACTCAACACCACTCTAGAGAAAACTCTAAAAGATGGAGAGAAAGTAATCTAAAAAAATGAAGAAATCCACCATTAGGCCACGGATTCAGCAATCCAATGTTGTAAAATGTTCAATTCTCCCCACGCTGATCTAAGATTTAATCTTACTAAAATTTGAACAGATATTCTATGAAAACTGACAAAATGATTCTCCAATTTATTTGGAAAGGCAAAGGGCCAAAATCTCTTGAATACCACAATGAGGGACTTGTTCTACCAGATAATCCAGATTTTTAAGCCTCAGTAATTAAGAGAGTACGCTACTGGCCCAAGGATACATAAATGAACTGAGAGACAAGAATAAAGGGTCCAGAAGGTGACCCACCATGGCAGACCAACAGAGATGCTCAGTGGTCCTCAACTGGAAATCCATATGGGAAAAGAAAAGTAAAATTTGACCCCAACCTCACGCCACATTCTAAAGTCAATTATTAAATGGATTATAGATTCCAATGAGAAATTAAAAGAAAACTGCTTGGGCGCCTAGATGACTCAATTGAGCGTCCAACTCTTGATTTTGGCTCAGGTCATTATCTCAAGGTCACGAGATTGAGCCCCTAGTCAGGCTCTGTGCTCAGCAGGGAGTCTGCTTATCCCTCTGCCCGCGCGCCCCCCCCCCATGCTCATGCTCTCTCCCCCTCTCTCAGGCTCTCTCTCAAATAAATAAATCTTTAAAGAAAAAGAGAAAGAAAACAAAACTTCTTGATGATAATAAAGAATATCTTTATGAACTTGAGATGAGCAATGGTTTCTTAAATAAGACATAAAAAGTGCTAACCATAAAGAAAAAAGACTGATAATTAGATATCAGAGTCAAGAACTGAACCCACTCAGTGGCTTGTCTTTCCACTCTCTTAATAGTAACTCTTGACAAAGGGAAGAAATTTGCATCACCAGTAGCCAAGAAAAGATTCCTACTCTCATTACAGAAAGAACTCCCTCACATCAGTAAGACAAAGAACTCAATAAAAACAGATGAGAGACTCAGACAAGCACTTCACAAAAGAGCGTATTTAAAATGGGAAAGGCAAATTAAAACCACCGTGAAATAACTATCCCATACCCACCAGAATAGCCAAAATTTAAGATTGACAATTCTAAGTGTCGGCAAAGGTGTAAAGCAGCAGGGACTCTCACACTATTGGTGGAAGCACGAGGTTGAGCAAAGGCTTTGGAAAACCATCTGACATATTGAAGTTGACCTCCACCCCACCCCCCCCTGCCGCCCCCGCTCTCTGACCTAGGAATTCTAGTCCTGGGTAGACACCTAACAGAATGTATGCCGCGTATTACCAGAATGTTCACAGAGGCATCCATTCCTCAGAACAGCCCCAAACTGCAAACAACCCAATTTTTTATCAACAGCCACACAAAATAAATGTGTATATTCCATACACACGCAACATGGATGACTCTCAAGGTTGAAAGGGAAAGCCAGACATGAACTACATGGATGAGTCCATCCAGTTTGTCTTGTGGAACTTCATATAATCATTGGTGTAAGGGGTCAGGACACCAGCCATCTTCCGGGAGGAGGGAGATGGGGGTCATTGGGAGGATCTCAGGGGACATCTGGGGGCTAGCAAAGTTCTCTCAACACTGGAGCTCCACCAAGGACTCTGTGCTGCTGTTGTACTTCAAGAAAAGTCACTTTTGAAGGCCCAAGTGGATACACAATGGACTTAGCTCTTGGCCTCAAGCAACAGGACAAGTGAGGGGACCTTCCCATTGTCTACAACGAAGTTAGACAGTTGGAATTTTTAAGCTAATTAAACACTGAGTCGAGGC
>CM052798.1:8715872-8770927 GCA_028533885.1 Nasua narica | reverse complement strand
AAACAAACTGAGGGTTTCTGGGGGATTAGGGGGGTAAGGATAGGGTGGCTGGGTTACAGACATTGGGGAGGGTATATGCTATGGTAAGTGCTATTAAATGTGTAAGTCTGATGATTCACAGACATGTACCCTGAGGCAAATAATACATTATATGTTACTTAAAACTAAATAAATAAATAATAATAAAAAAAAGAACAGGTGGCTTCGTCTGCCATTTGCGACTTTAGAGGCATTCAGCCTCTTTAAGGTGGTTTCTTCCTCCATAAATACTGGAACGAATGAAAAAGTCTACCTCCATGGGGTTTCCATAAGGCAAACACGTAGCCCACGGCTTGGTACACAGCATGTTTTTAATAAGGATTATCAATTATTGCCTTTTAACATGGTCATTCCACTTCCATTCCAATAAAAAAAAAAATCATACTGTGGGCAAATAAGTACAAGGATGCCCACGTAAAAATGCAGAAGCAATCCAAATGCTGGCTACAATGTGTGTTCTCCACCACTCCCATCATTAAGAGAAATGTGGTAGTAAAAATCTTAAAGTGTAAAGGCCCAGTATGAATGACATCATAACAAACCCTTAGAGTCCATACCAGAGCTAGACACTCTCCTAAGTGCTTTTAGCACAGCAATCAATTTAACTTTCCCCAAACACCTGCAGGAGAGGTCCGCAATAATCTCCCCATGAAAGATGAGGATACTGAGTCACCAGGAGGGTCAACAGCATCTCAAGGTCACACTGGTGGGTCGGTGGCACGGCCAGTTAGCTCATCTTTGTTTACATAAAAATCCGAAGGATTATGCACAAAAGGGTCAATCAGTACCTCGGGATTTCTTTGGATTCTATTTTTCTCAGGTTACGTCAATATGTATATTTTCCAATGAGAAAATTAAAAATTTTGGTGTTTAAGGAATCACACGAGAACTGGCCTGGGGTGTCTAAGGCATGTCTGGGGTACTGAGGCAGCACACACGGGTGAGATGCTCACTAGGAGCTGGGCACACCCCCGAGGCCTACAAAGTCGCGGAAGGGATGGCTGGCCCACAGGGCAGGCCACACTTCCCTGGGCTCCATGGTGAGCACCGCAGTGCTCCATGTCCCTGCTTTCCCCTTGTTCGAGCCTTAGTCCAGCCAGCAACACCTGAAGGCACTTGGGTAACATGAAGCAAGTGTGACCCATTTGTCCGCTGGCTTGGAAGAGCTCAGCCAGCACGGCTTTGGGTGGCATAAGGAGACCACAGCTGTAGAAACCATTCCTTGCCCAAGAATGATAGCACCTGGCAACATCCTACCAGCCAACGACAAAACTGGTCCACTTGCTTGCCCCACTGTCAAAGAATCTTTCACATCAGACGGCAAGAGAGACAAGATGGTTTAAACAACAAAAATTGTGTGCGTCAAGCAAAAGTCAGAGGCACAACCCCAACATGGAGGAAGGCGTCAAAAGCCACTTGGAACACTCTTTAGAGTCCTCAGGGCCCCACTTGACACTGTGGCCTTCACATCCAAAGCCATGAGCTATAATTGAGAGCAGGGGGAGTGGCCGCCCCAGCTGCTGGGCTGAGGGCCAGGGCTGGCTGACAAGCTCGGAGAGAAGAGCTGGGACTGGGCAGGACGTCCCAGAAGGGCACAGCTGAGGGGCTTAGCCCTCTGAATAGGGTCTCCAGATTTGGCAAATAAAAACACAGTATGTTCAGTTACACTTTCATTTCGGACCACAACAAACCATTTTTTAGTGGAAGTATGTCCCATGCAATATTTGGTACATATTTATACTTAAAAAAAAAAAAAGAAATCACTCCTTGTTTATAGGAAATTCAAATATGCAGGGTCTTACCTGGCAACCCTGCCTCTACAGTAGTGACATTTAAAATAAAAGCCACCTGGGGTGGCTCAGTCAGTGGGTGTCTGCTCTTGATTTCAGCTCAGGTCATGATCTCGGGGTCCTAGGATCAAGCCCCGCATCAGGGTCCATACTCAAGTGAGGAGTCTGCTAGAGAGTCTCTCTTTCCTCCCCTTCCCCAACTCTCTCTCTAAATCTTTCCTTCCCTCCCTCTAACTCTCTCTCTCTAAATCTCTCTTCCCCTCCGCCCAACTCTCTTTCTCTCTAAAATAAATAAATACATTTTTTTTTAAGTATAAAATAAAAGCCACCTTATTTCCCCCTCTGGCCATGAAAATAGTCTGCATAGAGAGACTCCTACACAGAAGCAGGCCATGGCTGAAAATTGGGCCGAATGCATTCAATCTTCAATTTATCAAGGCCTTCTCTGAGGTCACGTTCTCCCCAGAATGTCTTTCAGTGAATCCTGAAGGCCTACTGTGTGCTGGATGCAGCAGCCAACAAAGGAATAGATAGATAAGGTCTGTCCACTCTAATGGGGCTGACATTCTAGAGAAGCTGAGAAACAAGAAAATGTTAGGGGGTGAATCAAATCAACAAAGCCAAATGACAGGTGACAGCAAGTCCACATTAGACTGGTCAGGGAAGGATGCTGAGGGGACAACACTTAAGCTTAGAGCCACGTGACTTCTGGTGGAAACTCACTGCAGGCAGGAAGATTAGTTTGTGCAAAGGCCCCGTGGCAGAAGACAGAAGCAAAAATACAATTGGTGTGGCTGGATCAGAGACAGCAAGGAGGAAGATGGTGGTATGTAAGAGGCTGGGGCCAGCGGGACTTCTAAACCAGACAAAGGACTTGGGTTTTATCCTAAGTGCACAGGAAATCCTCAGAGGATTTTTATAGTGACATCAATTCAGAGATGGGCACATAGTCCAGAGAAATACACAGCATTATAGGCTGCCAAGACCAGGGCTAGGAAGACACAAATGGGGCAACTTCAAGGTGCAAAATCCAAGGACACCCACACTCTTAGCTTCGTGCAAGTGCTGATTCTCAACGGCCCCCCTGCGCACCCCTTAGGTCCAGCATGGAAGTCAGCTGACTGGAGGTCACATGACAGAGTGATCTTTCACTACGACCTCACCGCACCAGCAAACCTGCTCCTCGTTTGACCCTGCTGCGGGAGTGGGAGGGCAGATCAGAAGAGAAAAACTTACTTTGTGCTCCATCCCTAGGGTCCAGGCCACTTTCCACTGGACTAGATGCATCATGCCCTACCGGCCAGCCTCTCGTAAAGAAGAGGCAGACCTGGGCCAGGCGGCCATCTTGGAGCCGCGGTCTCCTCCAGCTGAGCCATGGCAAGGCAAGGCTGAGGGGCAGCCTGAGGCTGCCAATCTCCTAGCCTGGAGAACTTGCGCCCTCAGGGCCCGGCGGCTCAGGAGCTGCACACCCCACCGCGGAGCCGCCTTCAGCTCACCCCTGAGCAGGGGGGTGGATGCCAAGCCACCTACTTCAGAGCAGGGAGCTCAGGGACCTGTTCCACCCACCCGCTCCGCCAACCGGCTCGGAGGCCTCAGGCTCCTTTTGACCAACACTGGCATTAACGAGGAGCAGCTGTTTCACCCTCCGGGGGCCAAGGGAGGAGCCCCACCTGCTCCCGCCAAGGTGCCCAGGACGGTGGCCCAGCTTCCCTGGAGCCACCTTTGTTGTCTGGGAAGCGGTGGCACAGTCGTCCCCTTATTCCCCGGGGGAGACCGCAGAGCCCACCCTAGAGCGACCGCGCTTCCCCACAGGTACAGACCAAGGATGAAGCTCGAGTTATTAAAACAGAAAGCTTCGATTACAAATCAGGCCCAGTGAGGGGATGACAACACCTCATAACACAGTAAAACAATTAGAACAACGTACTGTAGGAAACGTGGTGTGAGCGTGCTCCCGCTCTCTCCCCAGCCACCTGCGGGCACTGGGCTCCCCCTGCCCCTGATGACGTGAACCATGAGATGCCCACGTGACCCGGCGACGTGAGGCGCATGACATAGCGTGACGCAGCGTAAGGCTGCTCGTGACCTAGCTCACGACGTCAGGAGGCGGAGCACCGGGGTGGGCGGTTGCCCGGGCAACCGGAAGGGCTGGCCCCGGGAGGCGGCGCGCGCCGCACCCTAACCTGCCCTGGGTCGGGGGATCCCTCGGCGCTCGCCGCGCCCTAACCCTCCCTAGGCGGCCGGCACAGGGCGTGCGGAGCTCCCTGCTGCCCGCTCCCGCCGCTGGAGCCCCGCTCCCCCGGCTCTCCGTGGAACACCCGGGCAGGATTAAGGATTTGCCCAGCACCTGGTGGGTGTGCGTCTCTGGAGCCCGCCCCCCAGTCCTGGCGGCGAACCGACGCCAGGCACAGTTTGACACTCAGAACACGCACCGGAGACCCTGCGTAATGCAAACCCTCGGGGCGCCCCTGATTCAGTAGTCTGCCTGAGGCCTGGATGCTTGTTTCCTGACGTGGTGTGGCGAGTTAGTTAGCTGGCCATGCATAGCTTGTCGGCCAGGTGGCCCACCCCCACCCCCAGGGCTTCTGATGCAACAGATGGGGGGAGGGGGCAGGAGGGTTGTGGAGGCCGGGGAGCTCTCCTTTAACAATCAGCTAGATGATCCCAGAGGGGGATAAGTTAACTTTAAGCAAATGTGGTGGTAGCTAGAACAGGAGAGTGGGTGGTCATCCCCTTGTACGAACAAGGAACCAAGCTGAGGCCAGTGGGAGCCCAAGCAAGGTCACCTGGCCAGTAGGGAGCGGACCTGGAACTGAACCCATAGTTTTAAACATATGGGGCGCCTCGGTGACTCAGTGGTTAAGCCCCTGCCTTCAACTCAGGTCATCATCTCAGGGTCCTGGGATGGAGCCCCGCATGGAGCCACCCATCGGGCCCTCTGCTCAGTGGGGAGCCTGCTTCCTCCTCTCCCTCTTCCTCTCTGCCTACCTGTGATTTTTCTGTGTCAAATAAAACCTTTAAAAAAAAAAAAACATGCTTCTCATAGGGTCAGGTGTCTGGGATGGAGAAGTCCAGCAGCCAACTGCTATGCTCTGGGCAGCTGGAGACTGACTTTTGTTGTAATGTTTCCACCTCCCAGGTGGCTGGAGAGCTGGAGGAACCAGCAGTAGAGGCAGCATTGAGAGGCAAGCAGGAACTACAGATCTTTGGGCCCAAAAGGGCTAAATCCAGTTCCTGGCCTACATCTGCCAGCTGTGTGACCCCGGGATAAATTGCTTAAGGTGTCTGAGCCTGTTTCTTCATCTGTGAAATGGCTGTCGAGGTACTCATCCTGCTGGGATGCCCTGATAGGAGAAGGGAACGTGCAGCAAATATCTGTTCGCAGTAAGCGGTGCCTAGTACAGCCCTGGACTTGGAGTCACTGCTGCCCAGGAAGACTTGCCAGGTAGGATCCAGCATACCTGTTACAGATGAATTCCAGACCATCAGTAAGTGTCCCAATGTTACACAAATATATGCATACAATGGGATATTAGACCATAAAAAGGAATGAAGTGCTATTATGTACTACAGCATCAGTGCGCCCTGAAAACATACGAATTGAAAGCGGCTGGTTGTAAAAGATCACACACCGTGTGATTCTATTTATGTGAAATGTCTAGGAAGGGTGAACCTAGAGGTAGAGAGTAGACTTGTGGCTGCCTAGGGCAACCGAGGGGAGAAATCGGGAGTGATTGCTAATGGGTATGGGATTTCTTTTGGGGGTGATTGAAGATGTTCTAAAATTGAATGTAGTGATGGTTGCACAACTCAATATACAAAAAAAAAACCCTAATTTGGACACTTACGTGGGTTAACTGTACGGTATGTGAAAGCAATCAAAATAAAGCTAAAGAGAAGAATGTATTTACAATCACTGTCTAGCCTCAGTGAAATGGCTTAGCTTCCTAACTGGGAGGTGAGAGAAGGTGGTCTGAAGGCAGAGTAACCTTGCTCCCCCGGCATGATATTTCCACAGTGAGCTCCCCTGAAACCCTCACGCTGCTCTCATTGCCGGAACGGGGCCTTTGGGGGCCGCCTCAACCCACCCCCCACCCCACAGAAATTGCCAAAATGGACACAAAACACAGAAACCAAAATGATGACTCCCAGGCTTGTTCCTTACAATCGCGCTTCACACTTTTATTGTTAATTTTCTTCACATGGCAGATACAGAACCGTTCTCTTCCGTGATCCACACCCACGCCCGAAAACCACCACCGACCAGGAAACGCCACTCTTTAGAAGGCCACCGCCCCCCCACCTTCGTGATTGGGACACTCGTAGCCCTTTCCACTGGTCTGAGAGGGTCGAAGCCTGACCGGCACGTTTGCACATGCAAAAATGAGTGTCCCCCAGCCCCCCACAACATGTTCTGGAATTCACCATCGGTTGAAGGTGACTTTCGAAGCTTTGGATTCATGAGCCTTCCTTGCTGCTGCAAAGGGGAACCCTCAAGAACTGAGAGGCTGGGGTACAGTTCATGAGTGTCGGCATTTATGGGACAAAACTGTATCGTTAGGATAAGGAACAGCCACAGCTTTTCATGCTTGTGAGGGTTAATTTTCGGAGTGGGCAAAAGGAGGCCAGCTTATAGAAGTTGAAAACAAATGTTTGGAGCTGGGTGGCAAGTGGAAAACTGTGAATGGAGGCCAGTGATCGGCACTTTTCTGCCCATGTGAGGGTCTCATGAGACCCTTCTCCCGGACCATCGTCAGACCCTACACTGCAGCCAGTCGACTGATTAATTAAATAACACAAGTTATAAAACTTTAAAAAGGGGGCATTTACAGTCAGGGACATAAATACGTGCTTTTAAAAGTGTCTACGTACATATTTACAGAGTTGCAAGATCAACCATAGTAGCCCTGAAAAAAAAAGTCCCTTTTTGTGTGTGACCACTCATGTCCTTCCAAGTGCTGCCCTTCCACTGTGGGTTCGGTACATCACGACTGAAAACAGCTGAGAAAACAGCGCCAAAGTGGTCTCAGACATCCGTGTCTGGGGTCTGCCCCAAAGGCACAAAACCCAAGACCCTCGCTGAACTGGGTCCAAACTCTTAGCTCAGCTCACCCGTTTCTCCGAGACAAGGAGGGTCCCGCGCAAAGCAGAAGGCAGCTCCATCATTCCCTGGCAGGCAACTTGGCCTCTGGAAATCTCTTCTTCTTCCCCCTGTGCTTCTTAATCCTCCAATTTATTTTTCATTTCCCAATTTTTGTTTCCCTTTTCAGCTCATCTGAGGAGGTCAGCTGCTAAAGGTGTTGATGGTCCCCCCCAAGGGAGGCAAAAGAAGCACGGGGGAGCCCTCCCCCACCCCCCACATGCCGTCGCACCCCCCGCCTCTCCCAAGGGAGGAACCAGATCTGGGACTTTCTCCCTCGAAATGGACTGAGTAGAATTTTAAATCTGGAAAACGACTCAAGCCAGCAGCTCAGGCAAAGAAGGGAGGTTTTCAAAGTGCACAGGCCAACAGGGTCGATCAGCGAGAGTCCGACGCATCCACACGCCGCTGATTCCCAGAGATGGTGGAAGGCTAGGGAAGGTGGGGTGGTTAGAAGGAAAACTCGGCCTCCTCCTGAAGGCCTTCCTTGGACAGGACTGGAGCCGACCCCTGAGCCAGACCACAGTCCCCGTCACGGCAAAAGACAACTCGAGAAGCAAAAAGCAGGATCAAGGAGCTCTTGAAAAATTGCATAGTAGGAGAGGCCCCCCCAGCAGGAAGGTTGAGCTGCAGAACACAGTCCCAGGGGCTGCACCCAAGTGTCATCCATGGTGTGGAATCAGCTGCCTTCCTGCCTCCCTGGGGTTTGGGACCCTCGTCTGAAGACCACACGCACACACGCACGCACACACACACGCACACACTCTCTCTCTCTCTTCCTTTCTCTCGCAGGCTCATAAAAGTGGAATCGGTCGGTACTCCCTGCAGGGCAGAAGGCCAGTCCCTTTGGCTTCACTGGTTCCAGGTCACTTCAGGTGCTGAAAAGAAAAAGAAAAGAAAAATGGTAACAGCGACTGCATACTCAGGGCCTACCCTGGGCTGCTGAAGCATTACCTCGTTTAATTTTTCCAAGTAAAGGATTGACTGGCACGCCTGGGTGGCTCAGTGGGTTATGTGTCTCCCTTCGGCTCAGGTCATGTTCCCGGTGAACACACCTGCGTGAGCAGCTCCCACATAAGAGACAGAACATGACCCACCTCCCCTTCACCCCCAGCCCAGGCTCCCTTCTCAGACCACCGCTAACCCTCAACCTCCAGAATAAACACTCTGACCTCTATTCACCATAGACTGATTTTGTCCATTTTTAACTTAAATAAATGGAATCAAGCCGTCCGTATGCTTTGTGTCTGGCTCCTCCCGCACAACACGTCTGTGATGCATCCCTCCCGCGCCCGGGCGTGCAGTTCCGTCCACCTCCTTGCTATGGGAGTTTACTGGAAGATCATGCCTTCCTCATCGGGCTGGTCCACTGCCAAGGACGAGTGGGCAGGTTCCAATCTGGGGCCGCCCTGAGTCACGCTGCCAGGACACGCTTATCTATGTCTGGAGGACACGTGCAGGGCACGCGCGTGCATACTTCGGCCGAGCAGAAGTGCTGGGTAGTAGGGTGTGCACACGTAACGTACGAACTCTCCCATGTGTCGGTTCTGGCGTGCACATGCACGCGTTCCCGCCGCGTGTTTCCCTGGCGGTGTAGCTGCTGGGTCCGGGGGACGCGGATGTGCAGCTTCAATCAGTCCTGCCGAAGGCTTTGCCGCAGTCAACTACGCTACCACCTGCTTTCATTCCAATGCTTCCGATCCCCCTCATGGCAGGTGACACAGATCCCCAGGTCCCCATTTTGCATGAAAAAAATAGAGGCTCAGAGAGAACAAGTGACTTTTACAAGGTCAGGCTGATGACAAGTGGCGGCCATGGGACTTGAACCCAGGTCAAGCCCGCTTCAGAGCCTGCGAGTGCTTTCGGTTCCAGGGGACCGGCTCCTCCTACACGCCTCCGCCACAGAACCCTGCCCACAGTCCTTGGCACTGAGCCAGGCACGGGAGTCAGGACTTAGTGACATTTGTTGCCCGGGCCTGAAGATGAGCCTGGCATCGTGCTGGGCCAAGTTCAGGCGCTCCGTTCTCTCACCCTGCGGACCTGGTCATCGTTACTAGAACTGCCCCCTCCTCCCGCTAACTACTATTATTATTACTCTACCACTACTGGGATGATTGGCTGAGAACAAGGATAATCGCAGTGCGAATTTTTGGCAGGCTTACGACATACCAAGCACATTCCTAAGGGCTTTTCATATACTAACCTGTGCCATCCGTATAGTAAACCCACGAGACAGGTATGACTAGTAACCCATTTTACAGATGGGCAAACTGAATCACAGAGAAGTGAAGTACCCACCAGGGTTACTGGAGGCAGGATTCACCTCCAGAAAAAGGGCACTTAACCACTACACTAGGTCCATTCCATCCCCATTCTTGACGGGGCAGTTTCTGTGGGTGCCTTCAAGAGACAGGGGTGCCTCCCTTCTCAGTGGAGGCTTGCGTGTGCCCCGAACGAGCCAGGGGAGAAAAAGAACACAGAGACAGTGGCCAGCTGCAGAATGGCCTACATTTCCTCAGTCTGGTGTGGCTCGCGTGTGTCACCTGTGGGTCATCGAGTGGGATCCACAAAAGAAGCCAGCCTGCCTATTCCTAGCCTGAGGAGCAGCCCTCCAAGGTGGGGACCCCAGCAGCAGGGGCTGTGGGCTGGACCGCTGGGGCTGTCGGGCGGGAGGGGGTTCTCTTATCGCCCCACCCACCCAGCTCCTGCAACCCCAGGAGAGGACCAGTGTTGAGAAGCCTGCCCCAAAGTCAGCGGCAGCAGAGGGGAAGATCACAGAGGTGGCCAGATGAGTGAGAGATGCCAGTTTCCCTGGACAGC
Source organism: Nasua narica (assembly GCA_028533885.1). NCBI lineage: Eukaryota > Metazoa > Chordata > Mammalia > Carnivora > Procyonidae > Nasua > Nasua narica. The sequence continues at coordinate 8,761,138 of CM052798.1, read as the reverse complement.
CCCCTCCAAGACCCCGGGGCCCAAGCGTGCTGGCCTCAGACAACAGAGAGGGACAGAGCCCCGGGGGTTGTGCAGGGGCAGTTTCTCACGGGACTAGATGGGGTGGCACGTTTTGTGCCAAAAAGTGAACAGAAAGCCCTGGGCTTTGCCCGTGACATTGCTAAAGGCCAGAGAAGGGAGCACACCAGGAGTCAGCAGCAGAAGAAAGGCGAGCTCCTCGCTGGGTTCAGACTGAGTTAAGCAGCCAGAGTTCCTAAGCAGCCAAGGGCAACAGGGAAGGTACTCCCTGAGTAGTCCCAGGAGTCCCGGGGCCTGGGCGCTCTGAGAGCATCACTCTTTCCTCAGAACTGACCCCAGATGCACAGACGGTTTTGCATACGATTTTGGGGGGCAGCACAGACCCCTTAGAGTCCACCCTCCATTCGGGGAGTCAGATACCTCAAGTTCTGCCTCCAGTTCTGCCACTTGCCCCTGTGTCTCAGTTTCCCTCCCTGTAAAATGGGGATTTTGATGCACACATCCTTCCCATGCTATTCACAGCACTTAAAAAAATCATTCTGGAAACATGTGGAACACTGCTATGGACTGAACTGTGCCCCCTAAATTCATATATGGAAGCCCTCACCCCAGTGTGATAGGATTTGGAGGTAGGGCCTTTGGAAGGCCATTAGGTTCAGATGAGGTTGGTAGGGTGGGGGCCCCCATGACGGGTTTAGCGACCTCACAGGAGACACCAGAGCCTCCTCTCTTCACTACTGAGGACACAGCAAGACAGTGGCCTCTGTAAGGCAGGAAGAGGGTCCTCACCAGAACCCAGCCCCGCTGGCACCCTGACCTCAGATGCTCAGATGCCCAGCCCCCAGAACCATGGGAGGTAAACGTCATGTCTAAGCCCAGAGTCCGCAGCATTCTGTTATGCAGCCTGAGCTAAGACAAACAGTGTAAGTAAGGTGTTTTTTAAATCAGGTATGTATATAGATACATAATCAGTCACAGACACAAATTACATTTGGCCTCTACTCATCTGAGCACCTTGCTTGGGAAGCCGCACGGGTCTGGAAGTAATGGAAGAGAAGGCATCCTCCCAGGGTCAAGCCCCGGTCCCGGGGGCAGAGCCTGAATTAGCAATGCTCGGCAAACCCCGCATCGCCACCAGAGACCGCGGTGGCCAACAGTCACGGCCTAGTTGGTGGCCCGATCAGTCCAGGTGTGCCCGGCTCTGCCTCAGGCTGCAAAGAACACGTGCTCTGGGCTGGAGGCCACACCCTGGTCCCCCATCAACACAGATGTGTCCACCCGGCAGTGGCCACCACAGGGAGGGGCCCAGGCCATGCCCAGATCCAGAACCATCCCGGGTCCTCTCCTCTCCCGGGCCTTCCAGTCCTGCGTTTCGCACACATTCCAACTCTGCTCCCCAGCATTCCCGGCTCGGGGCCACATTCTAGAGGCGCAGGCTGAGCTCTGGCTCAAGAGAGCAGAGTCCCTGGGGAAAGTAGATTTTGTTTGCGTGCCCCTCCCCGATCCCCAGGGAAATAAAGCCCAGAGCCTCCACCAGCTTCAGGAAGGGAGGAGTGAGTGAGCCCTCCAGGTAGCAGGGCAAGTAGAGGGAGGAACGTACAGGATGGAAGATCCCGAAGTCTCAGAGCTCAGCCCATCCTTGCCCGGAACAACTGCGTTCTCATCCTGAACAGCCCAGCTGCATTAAGCAGGCATCCCCACACCGGGCTGTGTCCCAGAATCCCGGGGCCACCCGCTAATACAGATTCCCAGGCCCTGCACACAGGACGCTTGTTCAGTAAGTTTGGGGTTGCACCTTGGGGTCTGTATCTTTAACCGGTGCCGTGTCCTGGTGCGCGGGGTCTTCCCATCACCGTCTCAGGGACACAGTGACAGAAGACACGCCATGTCCCCGACAAAGCAGCTCAGGCCCGCTCGAACACACTGGCCAAGCGCAGCCCTCCCTGAAGAGGGGAAGTCCAGCTTCTATGAAGGAATTCAGGTTTTACCACCAGAAAGAGACTTCTGGTTCAACATAAATCTAAGTTTTATATTTTGCAGAATACTATCACTTTCACTAGCAGACACATTGTGGGAGTGAAGACCACATCGTCCTCTCTGGGCTTGAAGCCTCCAGAAGTCTCGACTAGGCCGGCCATTGTGGTTGTTCCTGCTGTTCGTACTCCACAGCCACAGCTAACCGCTAGTGCTAAAATAGCTACTAATAGCTACAGGCTAGTGCTTTCTGTGCGCCAGGCACCTTCTACCTGCTTCGCGTACACGTGACACTTGTAATTCTCACTGTCGTCCCCATTTTACTGATGTGGAAACTGAGGCGTGGAGAGACCAAGTAACTTGTGGCGGTCCCACAGCCCGGAAGGGACAGAGCTGGAGTCCACACCTGGCTGCTGGGAGGCGCCGTCCCCGCCCCCCGGCACCCAAGCGATCATGCCCACCCTCTTCCCTGCTTCCCAGCCCACCCCAAGACCCAAGCCCGGCACTCCTCGATCCCCAGAGCCACCCCAACAGCACCGGAAGCCGCCCCACCCTCCTCGTACCTGTCAGGGAGCAGGCGAAGTATCTACTCTTTGAAGAGGGGTCCCTGGAACTGGCCTCCCGCCGTGGCCTTGACATTCCTACACTGCCTGGTGATGTACGGAGCGGCTGGCGGAGGGCACCGGGACGCCAGGCGGAGACTGTAGCTGTCGGGGAGAGGAACGACACACACCATCAGCAGGGCCCCCCGCACCTGGAGCCCTGGACGGCACCCTGAGGCCCACGGGATGTGGGCTTCAATGACCCGCGGGAGTTCCACCGAGCTCTGCCCACCCCCTTCCCTTCCAAGGGACAGGGCAAGCGGAAGCATCCCCCAGCCAGGTTCTGCGACACTGCACTGAGCAGGGCTGTCCTGACGACCCCCGGAGAGGGACAGGTGAGCTGGGAATGGAGCCCCGCTGTGCAGACAGCAGCTGTACTGTGCCCCCACCTGCCTCCTCAGGCACCGCCCCCCTCAGAAGCATCCGGGGAGGTTTCCGGTACCATGTTACATCCATCTCCTGCAGTGGGTCTCCTCCAGGCCAGAGCTCTGCACTTGGCCCCCTATCCCAGCCTCACTGCGCCAAGCACTTTCATTTCAGGAACCTCCGAGGGGGTGTGAGCCTGGATCCCATGACACAGTCTGGCCCTCTCTGTTACCAGAGCCCATTCAATGAGATTTTTTTTTTTTTTCCAGGAAAGCATTTAAGAATTTTTTAAAAGTTGGATGACCTAGCCCATTCCTTCACCCAGCTAACCCGGACTCATCTTTCGGGTCCTGACTGGGATACCACCTCCTCCAGGAAGCCTTCCTTAATTCCTGAATGGGGTAGCGCTCCTGCAGGTTCCCACTGCCCCCCTCGTACTTGCCCACCACAGCGCTCATTACACTGAATCGCAATGGCGGGATAATATATCTGCCTCCCGCAGAGGCTGTGAAATCCCAAGGTCAGGGCTTTTGTCCTATTCACTATGCACCCCATCTTAGCACAACAAAATTAAGTAGCTGTTCAATAAGAACACCACGTACGCTGGACATAGGCTAAGAGCCTACATATACAACTCTCCCACTCTACGTACTCCTAGCAAGATGCCTGCGGTGTCAGCCCTAACTTACAGAGGGGGAAACAGGCCACAGGAGGCTAAGTAACTTGTCCCAGATCCCAAATCTGTTCCCCAGACAGAAGCGGGCAGGCCCTCCGGTCGGGAGAGGAGGAAGGTGAGGTGGGCGGGAAAGCAGGAAGGGTGAGCACTCCTGGGAACCTCCCCTCTATCAGGTGTTGGCTCAGAGCCAGCTGTGCCCGAGGGAGCAGGAGATGGGAATGGGGCCAGTCTCCACACCGACACATCAGGGTTTAGATTAGTGGTTATTATTTTTTTTAATTTTATTTATTTGGTAGAGAGAGACACAGCGAGACAGAGAGAACACAAGCAGGGGGAGTGGAAGAGGGAGTAGCAGGCTCCCCACTGAGCAGGAAGCCCGATGCGGGGCTCGATCCCAGGATCCTGGGACCATGACCTGAGCCAAAGGCAGACATTTAATGACTGAGTCACCCAGGCGCCCCTAGATCAGCGGTTCTTCACAAGCGCAAGCACTCGGCAGTGTTTAGAGACATTTTTGGCGGTCACCTCCGAGGGGAGGGACATTGCTCCGGCACCCAGTGGACGGGGTCAGGGAACGCTGCCCAACGCTCCACAGCGCTCAGGACAGCCCCCCGGGCAGAGAATGATCCGAAACGGGAATAACGTTCAAAATGGGCAAAGGTAGCTAGCGAAAAACAGCTGTTAGGATAAATGAGGTAAGTGAACATATAAGCAGACCTATAAATAGACAAGTGAGGGCCTGCCTCTCGGTCAAGGTGCGGGGCTGCCCCGTGCGGAGTCCTCCCAGCACCGTGTGATCAAGGTCTGTGGCCTGCTGCTTCTACTAGCTGAGCAAGACTCAAGGTAGAAAACTAAAGAAGACCCCATGCTCAGCGGCAAGCCCGTGCCCCCAGTGGACCATCCAAAGCTCCAGAATCACGAAGCCCAGGAGATGGTCTGGGAGCTGGCTAGGACCCCAGTGTGAGCTCAGCCCCTCAGTCGGCAGACCCGACTGTGGGAGGGACAGTCTGCTCCGAGGCTGCCTGGAAATCTAGGATGCCCTGGTCTTGCTGGGGAAGAAAGGACAGTCCCAGCCCACTGCAGGGGCCCCTACACTGTCCCCGGTCTGCAGAAATGTCTCTAATGTACGGGAAGAGGATGAGCAGCAGCTTTGAAGATAGGCAGGCCCTGCATCATCAATTTCTACGTCTCCCTCTCTGTTACCAGCATTTCACATATTTTAAATACTCAAAAACCACATCAGTCCAACAAAGGTATCTCCCCCTCGCCTCCCGGCCCTCTCTAGCCATCCGGCATTTCTCTGCTCCCTCGCACACAGGCTCCAAGCTCAGACTCCTGCAGCCACGGCAACCACAGCCGCTTCCACTAGGGGGCGAGCTTCCCCCCAGCCCTCGGCATCCCTGTGGTTGGTAGGGCTTGCGGTCAGGGGCAAAGCCCCCCAAGGCAGGTTCTCCTCACCACCCCTCAGCACACGGCCTGGCCCAGTGAGGGCAACCCCAGCTGGCATGCACACAGCCCTTGTAATTCCCAAGTTCTTTCTCGACTGTTAAGTCTGGATCCTCCCGGCAGCTCAGAAGATGGGGAGAACAAGTACTTTTTATACCCATCTCACAGATGAGGACACTGAGTGAGGCTCAGATAGATCCGGAGTTTCTTGGGGGAGCAGAGCCCAGGCCTTTCAGGTCTGTGGCCCACAATCTCTGGGAAGACACCAGGTCACCACGTAAGTGTCTCCTGTTAGGACTAGGGCAGTGATGTCCACCAGGACTGTCTCCGTCCTTGACCACGAAACTCCTCCTGTGGTCAGAACTCTAGAGAGACCAGGGGCAGCCTGGACCTGAGATGTCAGGTGCTGAGGAACAGCATCTGTGGACCCAGACCTTTCTCCCGTTCTCGGGACAGCCATGGTTACTGCACGAACACCTGATTCTAGGTTCCTGGCTGTGTGAGCAGTAATTCCACTGAGTGGCTGTGCTGATCGAACTCAGAGGACGCTCTCGGCACAGGACATGCCGGCATGCGAGTATATCCGCCTACACGGTGTCCACATGGGGGCAGTCGGTGGCGGACACAAGGGGCCGGCCAAGTGAAGGGAGGCCGGGGCTGTGACACATCCCGAGGCGGCGGCGGTGTGGCTGTCAGTCCTGGTCCTCGTCCTCACTGGCTGTGTGGCCAAGGGGAAGGCCCTCCCTGCCTCCTAGGCTCCGAACCTCGGCCTCCTCATCTGTAAAGAGGCCATCCCTGCCAGCCCACCAAGCCCAGGACCGGGATGTGAGGGCGCTTCGCCTTCCGAGACGTCAGCACACGTGAGATGCTCCTGGTGGCGATGACACAGCGGGTCAGAGCAGGAGGGCAGCCAGAGCCCTCCCTCCACGGCCTGGTCGGGATACCTGTGAGCTCCCCTCCTCACCGGCCTCCTCGCCCCCGCGGCCTCCCCTCCCATCTGCTCCACGGAAGAGCAGCATGCCCCTTCCCCAAAAGCACGCTGGGTCAGGACACACCCGGCGGCAACCCTCAATCCCGGGCTCTCAGGGCAGTGCCCACGCTCCCCCGCACACAGAGGGGGGGCCCCCATCTCCCCCCAGAGCCTCGCTGCCCCGGCTGTGCTGGGCTCCCTTCTGCACGTCCACGCACGGCCCCCCTCCCAGCGGCCCTCAGCCCCAGCTACTCACTACATTCACGGGGAGGCCACGTCTGCACGCCATACCCGTGACACGAGCATCTCTGAGGACAGCAGAGGGCTCGGGCCTCTCTCGGGAGTCTAGCGGGGCGGCCCCGTCCTCACAGGGCTCGACCTTCCTTCCTTTAAGTTCTTGCTCAAGTGCTTCCCCCTCCGTGAGCGTCCCCTCAGCACTCCACTGGAAACCGCAAACCCCACCTGCATCCGGTCCCCTTCTCTTCACTGTCTTCGCCACCACCAGCGCCCTCCGCGTCCACCGGTTGTCCCCAGGCTACACAAGAGGCTTCTGGAGCAACCCTGCCCGAATCTCCGCCTAACACAGCAGGGAGTATACCACCTGCTGGGCCCAGGGAGCTGTGAGACTGCGACAGACGCTTCCTCCCCTCACCCAGTCTGCCCGGGACTCCGGACTCGGGACTCGGGACTCGGTGTGGGACTCAGTGTAGCCCCGAGAGAGTCAGTCACCAGCGTGAGGCCAACACTTGGGCCTCCTGGCGACCACATTCTCATTCAGCCCCCACGGGTCCCCGGTAAGCGAGTCACGGGGACACGTGGGACCACACACAAGAAAGAGGAGTGAAGGCCAGGGACCCGGGGAGATTTCAACAGTGGTGGATCTTAGTTCAAGGGCTGGGCAGAGAGCTACCCGAGGACCCCCGGGACCTACAAGGGTTGGTCTGTTTTCCTGGCGCGTCTCCACGAGCTAAGGAGTCACAGGGAAGGGGGCTCTGTCCCCTCACATGGGGTTCCAGAGCCCCAACAGCACTGAGCCCAGGGGAGTTGGGGGGAAGTTGACGTCATGAGCAGCGGCCACACCTGAGCCTCTCTAAGGCCTTCCGAGGGGATGTGGGAGTCAGAGAGATGGAGTGATGTAACAGCAGAACTAATAAAAAGGTGGGCCAAGGCCATCCCATCATTGAGCAGATAATTTAGAGACACTACACAAAATGCAAAGCTCATGAATATGGAACGACGCTGGTGTCCCAGAAGAGCCTATTAACACAGCATACCACAGTCACTGGGCAGACTGGGGACAGGCCCAGCAAACATGGAGCCCGCAGGTGAGGGAATGTGACCGGGTCAAGGACTGCCCCCCACTCCCTGCCACTCTGAGGGCCGAGAGCTACCCGAGGACCCCCGGAACCTCCCCTTCCTGAGAGTCTATTCAACTCATTCCTCTCAGAGGTGCTTACCCCAGTCCCAGGGGTGAGCAGTTACTGCCGCTCAGCACGGTGTGAGCGCCGCAGACAGCAAGAGCAAGGGGGTCACAACCCCACCTTCCCAGACCGCAGCGATCCCCACAGAGAGAAATGAAGCAGAGGAGAGAGCTCGGGGATGGGGAGAGCATGCAGGGAGGGGGGAGCTGAACCGTGGGAGCCAAACCTGCAGGCAGTGGGTGGGGGATCTGCTTGAACACCTAGGTATGGCACATTGCAGGTGCTGCAAACGGTACGTGCAAAGGGCCTGAGGTGCAATTTGCCTGAAATCCCAGAGAAAAGGGAGCAGAAGGGAGCATCTTGCGAGGCCTGAGTGAGGCGGGAGCCAGGGTGTCCTTCTGGGCAGCAGACTGACATGATCTGGACACTGGGTTAGGCACAGACTGTAAGATGACAAGAATGGAATGGGGGGGAGGGGTGGACCACTTAGTGATGGCGGCTTGGGTCTCAGGGCAGCAGTGACAAGGGGCTGACTCCAGATACAGTTTGGAAGCCATAAGGACAGGCTCCGCTGATGAACTGGATGTCGGGGCTGGGGCTGGAGCCAGGAAGACACTGGAGTCTTGACTTCCTCCAAAGCAGGAGGGTTTGCCTTTAGCCAAGAGGGCAAGATAGCAGGAGAGGCTTTAGGGAGCAATCAATTTGAAAAAGATTAAATCTCAAGTGTTTATTCGACCCACGAGAGAGGCCAAGTGGGTGGCTAAAACAGAATGGATGAATCTGGGGTTGGTCAGCGTCTGGGTGGCCGGAGGGCTCAGCAAGGGGAGGGACCCAGGACGGGATGGGGAGGGACAGGTGGTGATGTTAGGGCCAGGAGGGAGCGGTGGCAAGCCTGCCCACTGCCAAAGGTCAAGGAGGCCAGGAAGGGCCCAGAGCTGCTGGTGACCACGGTTAACAGCAGCCTCCAGGGCATGGTGGAGACAAAACCCAAGTGAGTCCAAGAGAGAGGGTCCGGAGAGCTCCCTCGAGGAGAGCTGGGTCAAGGAAGGCCAAGAGGAGAACGGGCTTGGGAAGGGAGGCAGTCAGGGGCTCTCTGGTCCCCGCAGGAGTCTCCACGCCCCCTGCCAGCCTGCCAGGATGCCACAACCTGCTGAGCAGCGTCCCCTGGCCTGCCTTGTCCCTCCTTCCGCAGGAGTCAAGGAGAAGGTCCTGGAACGTCGTTCCCAGAGCTGGTTCAGCCACACAGGATTCTTACACAACTCTCTATAAATTCTCGGAGCGCAATTCATTTGAACTCAGCGTCTGGTGTTCTGCACTCCAGCCAGAGGTGAAGGGAGAGGCAAAGCGTGTGCCAGCTGGTGCCGAGGCGGGACAACCCGAGACGCTGTTGAAATTCCCTGGAGGCTGGGCGGAGCCCCACACGTCGGGGCTGTGGGAGTCACCACCTGCTTCCTGGCGCCAGCCACCGGTCACCTCAGGCATGGTGGCATCTTCCTTCCCCGAGCAGACAGCCCCCTCCACTCCAGGGAGGCCCTCCCCCTCAGATGAGGCCCCCAAGCTGGGCATCAGAGGCAGGAAAAGTGGCCCAATGCTGGGATGCAGGAGCCTGATGTTCAGCCCCGGATCGGCTGCTGACTTGCTGTGTGGCCTCGGGAGGGCACCTCTACCTCGCTGGACCAGAGCCATCCCACCCATAAAATGAGATGTCAAGCAAGGAAAATTATGCCATGGTATCACTTCGAGCACCTACTATGCGCCCAGAGCTACTTTGGGTGCTTTATGGGAGCTTCTCTAAATATTCCCAGCAGCCCTTGAGGCAGAGACTAGAATGATCTGTATCTTACAGAGGAAGAGACAGAGGTTCAGAGAGATGAGGAAGCCCAACGTCCCATCCAAGTTCTCCTGGCCAACAGGGGTGCAGCCAAACTGAATCCAGGCCCATCAGACCCCAAAGCCTGGGTGCCCCTTCCTGAGGCAGTTCTTGTAGTGATGGGGACCAAAGTGTGCTTCTCAATATTCCAAGAAGGCAGATGGGGTTAACCATTTGCCCACAGGACGGCCACCCACGAGGCCAGGAGTGGGCTTGGAGCTGGAACCATGTCAGCTCAGGGGAACCTGGATTGAGGGGAAGGGGGGTGGGAGGCAGGGGTCTCAAACTCCAGCGCTCATTGGAGTCACCTGGAGAGATTAAAACAATCCTGCAGCCCAAGCCTCAGCCCTACTGATTTTAACTGAGCTGGTTTGCATGCCGGGCACTGAAAACTTTAAAAGCCAACTCTGAGAGCCACTGGTCTAGACCTGTATCCTCAGAGTGTGGTCCGCAGTCCCCAGGGGCTTGTTAGAAATGCTGCTGCTCAGCGTCCCCAGGACCTCCTGAGTCAGGAACCTGCATTTTAACAAGCTCCCTGCAGCATACAGGGGATTTGTATACCGAAGTCAGGGGACCAAGGGGCTGGGGGCACCTTCAGCGGGGCGTCAATGCAGGCCACATACTAGGTGGCCATGCCTAAGAGGGGGCCTGGCTCTGAAGACAAAGACAGTGCAAGTGGCCCTTGGGAGACAGGAGCAAAGGTCTGAAACCACTAGCCTGCACAGTCGTTGAGCTTCCTTCGAGTGGAGACTCTGGGGGCCAGGGACCGGGGGGTATCCACAGCTAACATGTGCCGCTGGGCTCCACCAGCCCCGGCAGCTCTGTACTTAGATAGTATTTTCACTTACTCTTCCCTCTAGCCACGCGAGAAAGGTTATTGTGCCCTTTTTCTGGCCGAAGGGACAGTAGCACAGACAGTTAAGTAACTGCAGTCACACAGAGCAACGGGAGAGATGGGGAAAGGGCAGCGAGGGAGGGAGCCGGGATTCACAGAGATCTGATCCAGACTGAAGTCTGTGGCTCAGCACACAGGATCTCCTTCCCTCTCTCCAGCTCTGAAGGCGGCCACGTGCCCGTGCTGGCTCCAGATTTAGCCGCCACGCATCCACAAGACCAATCGTGTCCCTGGCTCATGGGGCTTTCACGCCAGGATCTGAGGTCTTCAGAGGCCATTAGTTCCCAAACCTGTTTGGCTGGAACTCCAAATACCAGCATGTGACAGCTCATAACACAGCCCAGTCAATAGGAAGGCTGGGCCGGCCTGTGGTGACCTCAGCCAAAGGCAGCTGCCAGCAGGGAGATCCCTGCTGGGGTGGTGCCTCCCGCCCTGCCAGGCCAGGAGAGGGGCAGGGGACCCCCGCGGCCATGCCAAGCAGCCCCTCATTCTCAGTGAGGAAGCTGAGCCAAGCGAGGAGGTCACTCACTCAAGGTCACATGGCAAGCTGTTCTGGGGAAGCAGTGACGGACGAGACACAAGTGCCCTCACTGCCTATTTGGGGAAACAAAAATGGGGAGGAAGGGCAGAGTGAGGCCCCAACAGACTGGGGACAAAGAGCCGTGGGAGGCAGGTGCCCCACGGGTAAGACCAAACTCAAGCCCCAGAGGACACAAGCTGTGTTCATTTCTCACCCACCCGCCTCGCATCAGAGGTGCTTGGAGAATGTTCCCTGCACAAGTAAACGGCAAACCTGGAGCCCAGACCCCCAAACACGCCTGTCTACCCTGCTCAAAAACCAAATCTCGCCAGGAAGTAACTTCCCGGAAGGTTCCTCTCACTGCCGAGGTCCCACCCAAAACACGGGACCAGATCCCCACTTTTATAATTCTCTGAACATGACTCCACAGGCCTCAGGCGTCCCAGACAGACCCTCCTGGCTCCCCTCGGGGCAGAGGCTCAGGTCTGGCTGCCCCCGCCCCCCGGCCGCCCTGGGCAGAGGACAGCCAGTGCCCCAGACGAGCCCGGCTCAGGCCCAAGCAGCCCCAGCGGGACCCAGCAGGATGGGCAGACGAGCGGCTTGTCGGGCACGGACACCTGGCACCACACTTTGGTCCGCCTCCCCAACACCGTCCCCTCTCCCCTCTCACTGAGCAGAAACAGGCTGCTTCCTAACACCCAAGGAAACATCTACAACCAGGAGGGAGGCCAAAAGGAAGCCAGAGCAAATACATGCATCGTCAAGAAGATGGACACACACGAAGCAGCTTCTCCTCTTGGGACAGAAAGGGACAGACGGGCCTCCCTTGAGGTCCTCTGGAAAAGCTCTTTTAAATGGTACAATTCCATAAAGATGCTAAGTCTTCGTTATTATGAGCATTCCTGTCTTTTAAAGTTGACAAGAGCCAAAGATGAAAAAGATGATGTCAACCCCAGGGACAAAGTCCGGCGTGGTCTGGAGCCGCTGGGATGGAGGGTCTCGCCGAGCCCTGTGTGGGTCCGCCTGCTAAGGGGGTCTCTACCTTCTGAAGCTGGTGCCCAGAAGAGGTGGCTGCCTTAGGGGAGAAGCCTTGTGGGAGCTCAGGGGGCTCTTTGCTACTGCCGTGTCCCCACCAGCTCGTCTTGGGAGGCTTGGCTGTGCCATGAGAAAGGCATGCTTGCTCGGGGCCTGAGAGGGGACACTGGTCAGCAAAGGCGACGCAGCCCCAAGGGCAAGGGTGCTCGGTGACTTGGACCCAGGCCAATGGGGAGGCCATTCAAACAGGCTACCTCCCTGCGGGGGGACGAACCCCCGGGCCCAGAGACTCACAGCCAGGTAGTGACAGGCGTGGAGCGAAAACCTTCCTAACGCGTCTCCCATGTACCCGGCATGTCCCAAACCGAGGTTCAGTAGAACCGGTCCCCCCGGATGCCACGTGCATCCGCATTCCCACCTGCACCCTGGCCGCCAACACTTCCCGGCTTACTACGTGCCAGGTGCCGTGCCCAGTGTTCGACTGGGAATCACCAATTTAATGTTCGCAAGACCTCCGTGAGATGGTAACACTAGGTCTTCTACTCCAGGAACTACAGGCACAGAGAGGTTCGGCAGCTCGCGCAAGAATACCACACGGGCGACAGGCAGAGCAGGGATCAGAGAATGAGCCATCCACCTCCAGAGCACGGACTCGTGAAGTCAAACAGGCATGTCTCTGCAGGATTCCTGAGCCTTTAACGTGCTGACAGGCAGTATAAACTCCCAAGAGGAGGACACAAGCTGTCATTTACCCCAAACTTCTGCCCCCCCCCATTGATGGGATTACTTATTGGGGCCTGCTCTCTGCCGGGTACACAGGCCACAGTGGAGAGAACTGAGCCGATGTGCTCTCTGAAGGCACGACATTCTGCAAGGGGACAGCTCTGGTCTAGCCAAGCCTCTGGGAGGGCCCTGGAGAGCACCGCAAAAAAGAAAAATTAATTCAGCCTCTCTGAACAGAAATTTTCTAAAATCAGCCATTTAGGGGACGTCTGGGTGGCTCTGTCGGCTAAGCGTCTGCCTTGGGCTCAGGTCACGATCTCAGGGTCCTGGGACTGATCCCTGAGTCACGCTCCCTGCTCGGCGGGGAGTCTGCTTCTCCCTCTCCCCCTGCCTCTGCCCCGCTCGGTCAAATAAAGACATAAAATCTTCACAAAATAAAAAATAACATAAAGTATAATAAGATCAGCCATACAAAGCACGTGTCCTGGATTTGATTTAGTACAATCTTTGGGAGTCGGGCTACCCACTCTGCACGTAGGTTCTGTTCTGTGCCTTTGTGGGAAGATGTCCTTGGGACTTACTACGGGGCGCCAGCCTTCCTGTCTCCACACTAAACAAAGCCAGGCACTCCAGCGATTAGCAGTACGCATCAGTCGGGCACCTCCTGTATACCCAGCCCTGGGGACCCAGCAGTAAACCAAACACGCCTGGTCTCTGCCCTCCTGCGGCCCTTGTCCTAAAAGGGGAAGGTCGTCACTTGTATAACATAGAAGCAAATACACGATCACGAAGTGTGAAAACCCGACACTACCGGAGTTCAGAACAAGGGAACGGACCACAGAAATACTGTGTGTGCGCACGCGCGCATGCGTGCACAGTTTCTGTTTACACCCGGACCCTTGGGCTCAGGGACACATTCGAAATACATTTCAGGATTTGCTTCTCTTTACCATGTTGACTTCTGCTTTATTTTATGGCGGAGGGAGGGAGGGAAGAAAGCGCACAACGCTGTAACTTACTTTACCCCCAGGAAGCACTTCCCAAAGAGGTCCTGTCTGTCCCTGAAGGCCACTCCCCCAGGACAGGGGCTGGGGGCAAAAACTGTTACTACCAACTCACACCCCCGACTGAGTCTCAGAGCAAGCTTTACACCAGGGGATTTGGGGAGCTGGCAAACCAGAACCCGCCCAGTCTCTACCCCGGGGCCTTTTCTGAACTGTGACTCGCAGATCTGGTCACATGGGGATCTTTCACTTTTCACGAGCAGCGGCTCTGACAATCTGTGAGCAGCCGAGGTCAGTCCCTGCTTTTTCTGCGGGGTCACCCTTGGCTTGCTGCAGATGGGATTCAGATAGAAAACAGCCCTGGACAGACTGCATGTTGGGGGTGGTTGTGGCGGAGACGCCTCCCGGGGATGCCAGGGGGCATCTCCACCCGCTGAGCAGGCCGAGGGGAGCTGTGGGGGTCCAGAGAAAAGCCTCTGAGAGCTGCACAGCAGGGCCTGCCTCCCCAAGTCCAGGAGAGGTGCCCCACGCACACGGAGCCTGGTCTGAACCCCCCAGCCCCATCAGATGCCACATCGGTCCCCTGCACACCCTCGGCCCAGAACACCTCCGGGCTCTTCCCAAATCTCCCCAACACTGGAGCGCCCCAGGACTCGATTCCTGAGCACCACTTCTTTATCTCCACTCGCTCTTTGGGGGCTCCAATCTCATGGTTTTCAGCACCGTGTGTACCGCGAGGACACCCAAATTTACATTTCCAGCAGGGTCCTTCCCTCTGAACTTCCAACTGTATGTTCATCTGCCCCATCCACCTCTCTCCGTGAGGGCCTCATGGCATCTCAGACTGAATATGCCCGAACCTGAATCCCCAGCACACATCTACACGAACTGGATACTAGTCTTCACCTCATCACTTAATGGGGGGAGAAAAAAGGCACCTGGATGCTGAAAACATAGGCAGAAAAAACCCCCAAAAAACCTGTCGTCATCCTTAATTCTCCCATCCAATCCCCAGCCAATCTTTGGCAAACCTTGTGGCTCCACCTTCAAATACACCCAGAACTCCACTGCTGTTCAGACCTCCGCTGCATCCTCCCATCCAACTAGCGGCATTCCTCACCTGGGTTCCTGCATTCCCTTCCTAGGCTGTACCTCTACTTTTGGCTCCTTTCAGTCAATCCTTAACAGATCAGCAAGAGAGATTCTTCCAGAAGGCAAATCATCCCATATTACTCCTCCCCTCAGAGCCCTCCAATGCCTTCCACTCACTCGGTACAAAGTATAAGGAAAGTCCTTACAATGGCTGCAGCAGCCCCTGGGTACCTCCCTGACCTCACCCCCCCATTCCCCTCCTCTCCCGTGTTCCCATCCAGCCAAGCCAGCCTCCCCAGTGTTCCCTGAGCACGCCAGGGATGCTTCTGCCTCAGGACCTTTGCACTTGTTATTCCTTCTGCCAAGCACTTTCTCCTCCCTAGGTCCCCATGCTTGCTTCCTCACTTCCAAGTCTTTGCTTAAATGTTCCCCTTTCAGCTAGGCTTTCTCTGACCGCCCTCACCCCTGTTTTAAATGGTAGCACCCCATTCTGACTTCATATCTATCCCTACTTCCCTGTTTTACTTCTGTCCACAGCACTCACTACCTGACATTCCGTGTAGCTCCTTGCTTGTTCACAGTCTGTCTCCCCCACCCTAGGAAATCAGTTTCGGAGACTGCTACACCCTCAACACTGCCGGGCACACAGCACCCTACATCCAGATATCTGGGTAACGGAAGGAATGGAGGGAACCCCAAGACCTACGATGTCTTTCCCGAACTAAATCGCCCCCGTGATGCATCGTCTGTGATTTCTGGGTGCTGTGTAAAGTGGGGCCAAAAACTTAAGTCACTTATAAAAAGCAATCACAGTGCAAAATCTTCCTATGCCTTCATACAAAATTTTAATGGCTTCTCACCCACACTTAACCAGATGACAGTTTTTAAGCAAATTACTGTGAGCCTTTCCAAGCGTTCGACCTGTTTTCCATAAACAACTCCATGTTCATATTCTGTCGCTTTGGATACTATGTACGTGAGTCACAGGACAATAACAGACAGGAGTGGCATAAACAGGCCTGGGAACAAATACAGCTCACTTCTGGCAGCACTGAACTTGACCGCTGGGAGAGAAGAGCAAGGGCTCTCCCTGCGGGTGTCGTCAGGATGCATTCCAGAGGGAATGCACAGCATCCGTCAACACAGAGGGTTGAGAGTCAACAAAACACTGGCTGAACATCAACTGTATTTCAGTTGATCCCCCATTGGCATCGTCCCAGAAGTTCTGAAAGGTTCCTGGCAGCACCTGCCCCGGCCGGCCTGGCACTCGGCAAGACGTCCCCATACTAGTCCTTAGGCAGCAGTGGCTGCGCTGGACGCGGACACAGACCGGCACAGGGGCGAGCCCGGGGCGTTCTTCACGAAGGGCGCACCACCCTGTGCCGTCCATGGGGGCTCACATCCCCCAGCAGCTCGAACGCGAGGGAGCGGGGAAAAGGCCGCAGCGAGTGACCCTGAGCCGCGGGCCCCGCTCGCAAAGCAGCCGGGTCCCCCACAGCCCCCTCATGGGCATATGACACGGTGAAATCCATCAGAGAGGAAGGGATTCACTATTTTGAACAAAAATACGAATACACGAGAGTTATTTTTCCGCGGCCGTGTGTTTTGCAGGTTCTAAGAGTGAGGGACCCCTTAGGAGATGTCGGGTATCAAGAGGCAGAATTAAATCTGGTGACGGAGAGAGGGTGACCCTACTTCCGGAGCCAAAAACTGGAGGAAAGGGTTTAAAAATGTAAAGGAGTATTTGGACAGTTTCACCCCCATGAAGTTCAGGACGTTCGATGACGGTCACGAGCAGCCCGTGTGTGCACTGGGGCGGAATTTCCCTAATATCGTTGAGCTAACGAGGCAGCAGCGACACTGGACTTCGGCACACAACCTCGTCCTGCCTCTCGGGTTTCTTGCTCAGCTTGCCTGACGCTTCCTTCACCTTGAGGACTGCGCCCTGAGGTGGCAACGCTTTAATGCTGATTGTAATTAACTATCGCCAAATAACCAATCCTTTTCTTTCCACCTGATCTTAATTGGTCATTTACTTATGCGACTGACGCGCTCTATTCAGTTGTCAACAATTAAGTGCCCCAAAATTCACACTAGAAGCCCAAAAGTCCCACGTTAGGGTCGCTAAGCAGAGTGGTAACTTTGACTCTATTGTTCCTGGAGGCTTTCTCCCCTTTTCTCTTGCACAGACCCTGAGGGAGCAGTGACTGTGTGCTAGGTGCCGCACAGGGGCTGGGGACCGGTGAATGCACACTGCAGGACACGCCGTAGCAAGGCTACACAAGGTAAGGGCCGAGGGTCATCCTGCCGGACCCCCACTCCCAGACAGATACATGAAGAAGAACAACAGTGGCCAAGGCAGAGAATCCTCACTTCCACTACAGCTCTGACACCTGAAAGTGTCCCCACCTGTGCAGCCGCCCTACTCGTCTGTCACGGGGTGGTTTTTAGGATTAAGGAGAATGTAAGTAAAACTGAAAACGGGAAGACGCCGCATCGGCGATACTGCTAAACAACAAAAGAAAATAATTTCAAATGAAGGCCGGAAGCAAATTCAATAATGCGATGGGGTAATACAGTGTCACTTGTGCTTTTTCTTTTCAAGACCCAGAGGAGAACTCCCGAACCTGCGTTAAGACTCATCTGAGCAGCCCAGGCGGTAAAATACAAAGATTTCAAACACCCAGCCCAGAGATCAGGGTTTGGTACGTCAGAAATTTTAAGTAAGCCTCCCGGGTGGGTTTTGGTGCAGGGGGTCCACAAAGGGAACACGCTACTGAGGTAGACTCCAGCCCCTTCATGCACCTGGGAACACCGGGAACACCAAGAACACCAAGCTGCAATGCAGTCCCTCACACTGGAGTTGACAAGATGATACACGAGGGACCAGCGAAACACTCACCTCACCTAAGCACAACTGTGTTGTGTCCAACACAATTCCGGACATCGCCTTAGTAAAACACCTGCGTCAGCTGGCACTAACAGCCGTATCTGTGATCTTTATAAATAGTTTTAAAGGGGGGCGCCTGGGTGGCTCAGTGGGTTAAAGCCTCTGCCTTCGGCTCAGGTCATGATCTCAGGGTCCTGGGATCGAGCCCCGCATCGGGCTCCCTGCTCAGCGGGGAGCCTGCTTCCTCCTCTCCTTCTGCCTGCCTCTCTGCCTACTCTTGATCTCTCTCCTCTGTCAAATAAATAAATAAAAACTTAAAAAAAATAGTTTTAAAGGACAAAAAGCATACTAGTGATGGCAATGGTGTCATTTACAACAGCACATACTTCAACTACAGACGCATCAAAATGGTTGGTTCCAAGGGCGCCTGGGTGGTGGCCCAGTCAGGTGAAGAATCCGGCTCTAGATTTCAGCTCAAGTCATGATCTCAAGGTTGTGAGATGGAGCCCTGGGTCAGGTTCCATGCATGGAGCCTGCTTATGATTCTCTCTCCCCCTCTCCCTCTGCCCCTCCCCGCAGCCCCCCCCGCCCCACACTCTCGAAAAGGAAAGAAAAGAAAAGGGAAAAGGAAAAGGCTGGTTCCTACACCAAAACAGTCAACATAGGTTTTCACCAACCCTGCTAGTAAATTTCAATCAAGAGTCTAGATATAGGGGCACCTGGGTGGCTCACTGGGTTAAGGCCTCTGCCTTCGGCTCAGGTCATGATCTCAGGGTCCTGGGATCGAGCCCCGCATTGGGGTCTCTGCTCAGCAGGGAGCCTGCTTTCCCCCTCTCTGCCTGCCTCTCTGCCTGCCTGTGATCTCTCTCTCTGTCAAATAAATAAATAAAACTTTGAAAAAAAAAGTCTAGATATAGACGATAAAGATAGGAGTCAACACCTACAAACCTAGGCACCAGTTATCAGAGAAACTCTGAAAAGCTTCTGGAGTAAGATCGGGAAATGAGAGGGAAGGTCACTGTGTAGGCGCATCAGCCCCTGTGCACGTGACGAGATGGGTGAAGCCTGACTTCCCTGCAGAGTCGACCACCACTCTGCACTTCACACGGAATCGAGTATGTCCCCAGACACGGAGGGCGGCCACCAGGCAAAGAGAAGGACCAGGCGGCACATCTCGGCCGAGGAGGAGCGCACACATGCCCCCCCTTCCCGTCCTTCTCTCACAAGCCGTTTCTCTAACCCACGTGTCTTTGGCAGCTCAGAAGAGAAAAAGTGGTCGGAATGTTTGTTGCACCGAACACTCTCCTCTCACGAGGTCAGCTGTCCAGCAACGTCACTCGCCAGCGAAGAGCCGAGAGCCAAGACCTATTTAAACGAGGAAGCGAATCATGCCCGAAAAGCCACGTCGCGGCACTGGCGCACTTGGCACACGAGCCGGGGCTCGGGTGTCCCGCTGGGGCCTCATGCCTCCTGCTCTGTGCAGAGTACTGACATGACGGCCACCGAGCGTCCTCGGCCACGGACGATTAGCAGAGGCCTGTCCTGGGACATGGGGAGTGCGGAGGGGCTCCGTAGAGGATGGCCAGTACACCCTTCTCTAAGAGCTTTGGGATCCTGTGTTCCCGCACTGTCAGAGGGCAGCACTTTCCCCCAGCAAAGTCGACCCTGGCTACCCGGAGCCTTCACGGAGAGGGGAAATCCTGTCCGGGGCAGCCTGTGAAAGGACCAGAGGCCGCCTGCTCCTGGCACGGCCATCCCTTCCCACATCGGAGGCAGACCCCCGGCACCGAGCCCGCCCTCCGTCCCCGAGCGTGACCCCACATCTGAGGCAAGCCTGCGCTGCGCCGAGCAGCTCCCCCACCCCCACCCCGCCCCCCGCACCTACGGAAACCATGCCAACCATGGCTGGGGAAGAAGGGGACAGAAGGGGACACTAGGAAGCAAGGTTTGACTGTCAGAACCAGTCAGCACCTGGGTCGGCTCCAGTGGAGATGGGGCCAAACAGCAGGCGGCGCTGCAACCACGCGCCCCTGCCTCCCCAGAATACGTTAGACGCCCGGGGACCAGGACGGGCCAGCGGCTGGGTTCCCCTCCCTCAGCCTTAGCACCCCTGCATCAGCAGGTGCTTCTTGTCAACACGTGGGCGGCCGCAGACTATTATGGCTGCTCTCCTCCCTGCTTCGTAAAGAACAGGCCCTCGGAGGAAGCCCCAGGAAGGATGCGGGCTTCACTCCCAGACCTGGGGGAAGACCGAAGGAGCCGCACTGCTGTGACCTCAAGCTAATGGCCTCACTTCTCTGTGCCACGTGTCCCCACTTGTAACACGGGAGAACACGAAAGGGTGGGCTTCGTAGAGTCGTCGTAATGATCACAGGGGAGAGTATCTGAAAAGTCCTAAAACTGGTGGCTAGGAAGCACTTGAAAAAAAACAGTGATCATTCTTACATTATTACTTCAACGAACAGGGGTTCCCTGACTGGGTTTCCGTGATTTTATACAGAGCTAATGAAGGTTTTCCTCTGAGCTTGGCTTTTTAAAAAATTTCCATGTTGGGTTTGAAATTCCAAACCGAGAAAAATAACGTTATGTGGAGAGGTGATAAAATTACAATCTGTTTTTTCCTCACCCTGATTTGAACAACAGCTGTCCTGTGTGATAGCTCCTTCTCTTTATGTCGGACGTGGGAGTGCCTGACGAAGACAGGAAGCGGCTCCAGCCCGGCCCAGATGCAGCAAAGGCCCGGGGGTCAGTGGCAGCAGGACCGGCAACTCCTCGCCACCGGAGAGCTTTCCCTCTGGGCAGAGGCAGGGCACGATGAGGGAATGTTTCAGCCACCGCAACCTGTGCCAGCGTGTAAAATCTCCTGCGTGGCAAGTCAGCTTTGAGCACCGGCCACAGTGGACATTCAAGAGTGCATCTTTCAGAAACGGGGTAGCCGCTATCGTCTACGAAGCCCCTTACTACCGCAGGCAGCATCGGTGGTCCTCATAGACTCACCTGTTGTCTTCACAACCGTCCTTTGCGGTCGGATCACAACTGCCATTTTGCAGAAAGGAAAACCAGGGCTCAGAGCACTTAAGTCATTTGTCCAAGATGACAGAGCTGGTAAGTAATAAAGCCAGGATTTAAATATTTTAGTCAGTCAACAAGTATTTATTCAGCGGCTACTATGTGCCAAGCACTGCTGTAGATGCTGGAAATGCAGCAGGGAGCGGCACAAAGGTCCAGCCTCCCAGGCAGAACGTCCATTCTAATAAACACACGGGACAAAGTGGTAATAGAATGTATGCAGGAGAGTTAAGTCCACCCAAGAACAGCAGGGCAGAGTGTGGAGATGGAGAGGGCTAAGGCAGTATTTCCAATTGGACGGTCAGGGAGGGCTTCTTGGAGGAGGTGACAGCTGCTCAGCAGCTCCAGGCCCAGAGCTGATCAACGCCCTTACCTACATCCCACTGCCTGTAATGAAATCACAGTGAAACTTCAAAACCAGGCCACTGCTGGCCTGCACCACTATCCCTCGGGGAAGGCCAAAGGCCATCGGAAAGTTCTGAACCTTGAATGCCATTCATGTGTGGTCATGGCTGGCCACCCTAGGCTGAAGCCCTACATGGGCCCACCCTGCTCCCATGAGGGGCTCCCAGGAGGCCAGGGTGGGCCACGATGGAGGAAAGGAGACCCCCCCAGGAAGGCTTTAGGAGTCCCTAAAATTCTGACTGAAGTTCTAATCTCACCAAAGGTGGTAACCATCTGTTCTGGGACTAATAGAAACTGATGTCTATCAGCTGCCATGAAGGTATCCTTTTCTTCTACAGCCTTTAAAAACACAAGCAACTCTCATTCTCGCTCTCAAATAAATAAATCTTAAAAAAAAAAATTTAAAAAGCAGGGGGCGGGTGCCTGAGTGGCTTAGTCGGTTAAGTGTCCCACTCCTGGTTTCGGCTCCGGGTGTGATTTCAAGGTCCTGAGATGAATCCCCATGTCAGGCTCAGTGCTGTGCGTGGAGCCTGCTTAAGATTCTCTCTCTCCCTCTCCTTGTACCCCTCCCACACCCTCCCCAGCCCCCCCCAAATAAATCGTTAAATAAATCAATCTTTAAATCAATAAATCAATAAAATAAAAGCACAAGCAGTTTCTTCAGGAGCCTCTTCCAAAAGTTCCACAAGGATGGTCATCACGAGAGACCCGCCCCTCCCACCTGGGCTGGCTACCAGGCCCTCGGCCTCCTTGGCGGGGCGGGGAGAACTCACCACCACCGCCCCAGCCGTTGGCTACTGAATCCTTCTACTAAGCACACAACGCACCTCCTCAGACACAGTCGCCTGCGACCGAGGCGGCCGAGGCTCAGCCCGCAGCAGGCCCACCTGGGTTACAAGCGGTACCCAGGGGGGTTAAGACCCAGTGCACGAGGCTCAAGGCCAATGTTTATTCTTACCGTGTTATAAACAACACGGTCTGCAACAAAACCCGCCTTGGGGCAATGACAACACCATCACCGTGGGTCATCTGGAAGGTGCCACAGCTGTGTAACACCTAGGGGCACAGTGAAGCGGGTGGAGTCACTGTGGTCACATGGCCGGTTTGGGGGCTCCACTTACAGCTCTGGGACGCAATCCAGGGGCCGATGCCCCTTCCCATTTGGTCGATGCAGCTGTAAATGAAAATGCTATCTCCCTCAGGCAGAGTCCATCAGACCTGCAGTCCAACGCCTCATGACCCACACTGGCCACTGAGGAGTTTTCTCAATGGCTGGCCCACTGAAACACTACAGGAGAATGTGCCCAAGTTCGCAAGCCCAATTATAGCTTGGAAATAGAAGCCATCTGAAAATGTTCCTCAACTCGAGCTGGGCTGGCAAGGTTTGGATGTGATTATAAAAAGCAAGTGAGAGGGGAATGTTACTGCAAGGGAAAATCGAATCCATGTGAGTCTCAAATAACTCCACTCAAACACAGAATATTAAAATAGTATGTTCTGGGCAATTATTAAATACTAAAACAATTATCTTAAGCTAAAAGTCTTACTTTTAAATTAAAAATTAAAATTGCCACAACTGGCATCCTAAGGCCTACATCCCCTTGGGTTATTAACCTAACCTGTACAACAGATGCCAGTTCTTTAATGATTCCTATTTAAAATTTACATTTTTTTTTTTTTAGAATTTATTTATTTACTTGAGAGAGAGAGAGAGAGAGAGAGAGAGAAAGTGAGAGAGAGCATGAGAGGAGAGAAGGTCAGAGGGAGAAGCGGACTCCCCGTGGAGCTGGGAGCCCGATGCGGGACTCGATCCCGGAACTCAAGGATCATGACCTGAGCCGAAGGCAGTTGCCCAACCAACTGAGCCACACAGGCGCCCTAAAACTTACATTTAGATTTAACACTAAGACTTGGTAGTTATCCAAGCACAATTCCAGATTATACCATACGTGCCTGTCCAACCGCAGACGCATATGGAAATACGCCTCACGGAAGCCATGCTTGCACTCAGGGCATCAACCCATACTTTAAAATCCATCCGTAGCTTTCTCTCAGCAGTGAAACGCCCCCCTCATCGGGCGGGGGCTTTGGCTTCCTGTGGTGGGTGACTAGCTGGACACTGGAAGGCACACTGAGGCACTAACTTCTTCCATAAACTATTTTACATTTTCTGGAACATCTGCCTCAATTTCTGGTCACTTTCTTTTTTTTTTTAATTTTTATTTTTTGAAGGTTTTTTTTTTTTAAAGATTTTGTTTATTTATTTGACAGACAAAGAGACAGAAAGAGAGGAAATACAAGCAAGGGGAGTGGGAGAGGGAGAAGCAGGCTTCCCGCCGAGGAGGGAGCCCGATGCGGGGCTCAATCCCAAGACACTGGGATCTGCGGGGCTCGATCCCAAGACTCTGGGATCATGACCTGCGCTGAAGGCAGATGCTTAACGACTGAGCCCCCCAGGTGCCCCTCGGGTCACTTTTTAGACGAGGCAGCTGAAAGGGAATCCGGCTGGCCCAAGTGAGGCAGAGGACAGAAGTGGTACATATGCTATTATCCCAACAGCTCAGCAAGTGTTCTCTTATAAAAAAAGGATTTCCACGACCGTCTTCATGGCTCACAACAGGACCTCATTTTTGCAACTGTAAGTAATTTAATGCAGAGTCATGACGGTTTTCCAGCCAATTCTTATTCTTAATCCAGAATGTAAATAAAACCTACATATACCCTCCAGGCTCTAATCCTATACTTCAAAAATAACTACCGGCAGAAATTTAACCCTTTGCTCTGCACTGGGCTGAAGTGTGAAGGCAAGTCTGGATCAACTATCCTTCTGGGCTAATGCCGCACAAGGGCAAGGCTCTCAAGTAACATCTGAGGAGGACTCTTAATGACCCCCAGGCCCCTTCCTTAGGACCACTTTCAAAATCAAAGGGTATAACAAGTTTGGTTTCTATTAAGCAGATTTTTCGTGATTAACCAGACTGATCTATAAAGCCGGTCAGAGCTGCAAGGTCTGCGACGGGTAGAGGCGTATTCCACGGTCAGAGCGAAGACGGACATGGGTCCGCGGGGGCAGCTCCTGACTTCGTGCACTCTGGCTGCACTGGGGAGACTCCCTACCCACAGTGATGAGTCTACTTGATCACGAAGCCACAAAGCCCTGGGTAAAGAAGGTATCAAGCCCTGTACTCTACACGTAGAGGAAATAAAGCTTTAAGAAATATATATAACTATAAAAATGATCGGCAGGATGGCGTAGCTTGGAGGCAGCTCCAATCCCAACTTGCTACTTGAGAGTGGGAGGACCTCTGAGAAAAGTCACCCCCCCACCCCCCATCGGGGTCTGTTTTCCCATCTGCACACGATACTGACTTCAAGGTGTTACTG
The DNA here is from genome assembly GCA_028533885.1 of Nasua narica. Taxonomy (NCBI): domain Eukaryota; kingdom Metazoa; phylum Chordata; class Mammalia; order Carnivora; family Procyonidae; genus Nasua; species Nasua narica. The sequence continues at coordinate 8,736,778 of CM052798.1, read as the reverse complement.
TCAAAAGTCAAGTCTGAAGGAAGCTTAGCACAGTCCCTCACGGCACAGGAAGCATTAGAAAGCTGTATCAAACTTAACGAGGCTTATCGGGTTGTTTCCAAAACCACCTTAAGAGGAAGGGGCACAGGGGCGGGAGGGGGAAGAGCTGGGGTGCACCACGGGGCTGGAAGAGGGACGGGGCTGGGGGTACGTGGGGGTCCTGGGTGGTCCCCGAGCAGGAGACTGGGCCACAGGGCCCCTGTCGCACCCACTCAAACCCCAAGCTTTGTTCCAACCTATCTTTTTTTTACACTCTTTTAATTTTGTCTAAAAAGAATTTTAGCAGTAATATGAAGGCCATCATGCCCACCAATCTGGACTTTGCTCCTACTATGTATTTTTTTTTTTATCTCCTAGCACTGTGTATACTTAAAGGTCCTGCATCTTGTAGGCAAACTCCCAGAAAAAGGTCAAGGCACCTGGAAGAGGGACCCAACAGGGGCCGTGACCTTGGAATACTGGCTTAAGAATCTGTACAACCGGCCAGCCTTCCTCCTCCCCTCAAGGCCTATCACCTCTTCTTTTCATAAAGTACACATGCTTTTCCACAGCCCAGGGCTCAAGCCTGGCTTCAGAATAGTCCCTTACTCCCCACCTCCCAGGTCACCCCCCTCAACCCTCCACCTTTCAGAAAAATGGGGCAAAACACAGCACCTACTCTGCGGGGAGCACACGAGTGCTTGAGGAATGAGGCACACACACTTGTCACCGTTTCTCCCACCTCACTTCAGGAAGTCTGCAACTTGCACGGAAATTACCGGGGGCTTTAAACTACAGGTGGCCCAGGCCCCGCCCGCGGTCTAATTTAGAAGCTTGGTTGCAGGGCTTTGGAGCTGGGAGCTCAGCCCCTCTCTGGGCGAACCACTGCACGAGACACGCCTGTCGCCCAACCAGCGAGCCGGCCACTGCCGGGTGCCCTGCAGAAGTCTCTCAGGACGACTCAATCTCTCTCTGTGCTCCAGAATAAACCCCTCAATGGTGCTTTAGGACAGTCACTGAAAGATGAGATCCCGAAGTAGGAGCAGCAGAGCCGGTGCCCTGAGGTAGGGAAGAGGCCATCAGCCCACCGGATCTCCAAAAATATGACAAATGGCAAACCACTTCCTCTAACCATGAGCCGGGTCTTTAAATGTGGCCTTGGTATCCAAACGGCCTTTCCCTCACCTGCAAGGCAATCCACTTTCAAGGGCAAGTGCCATTTACACTTTTATGGATATAAGTCAATCCGTCTGAAGGTCTGACAGCAAATAAAAAACCACCCAAGTATCAAACGCAGGAAAAGAGCTACCATTTTAGTAGGGTCACTTTCACGTATTAAAAGATGGCAGTCGTCTAGACCTCCACCCTCAAATATGAAGCCAGAGGAATCTTCTTGGCCACCCAGCCTTTGGAGAACCATGAGAGAGTGACGACGTTTTCAACATGAAGTATAAATAGGAGAGACCACCAAACAAATGTAAGTTCTACAAGGACCGGGATTTGGCCCACTGACGTAGATCAAGCACCCCAGCATATGGTAGGTGCTTGATTAATACGTGTGATTCTGTAGGACATCTTGCTAGAGAGCACCTGAATCAACCAAAGTCAAACAACCAGCCCAGAGGAGGGTCTGGAATCAGAAACAGTGAGAGGTGCTTCAAAAAAAGCAGAAACCTAAGGCTTCACTTACTAGCCTTTTGAAATTTTTATGTTTGACTCCATGAAGAGTAGAAGCAACCAGACCAGGGGCAGCTTGTTCCCGGTGGGGTGGGAGTTACAGGACTTCCTGGGGACTCTTCCACTGAGTCTGTGCCTACATGCCTGTCACGCCTGGGCCCTGTTGTCAGCACCTGGGTCCCAAGGAGTCGGACTTGGCCCTGCTCTTTCAGTCCAATGAGATAGTCTGTGCGTAACCAAACCTGTTAAAAAAGACCTCCTTCTGGAAGGAAAACACAAAGACTAGACCATTCCCTGCGAAGCAGATTGGGAACTAAGATCCAGAAAGCAAAAGAACTTGCCCAAGGGGAAGCCACCCAACGGCAGGGACACAGAGGGCCCCTGTCAGAGGCCCGTTCGCTGGCACATGGAGGGATGGATGAACAGTGAGCACCCAGGCCACGATGGAAACCCACTTCTCCTTCCGGGCCCAGTGCTCGGCCTTGCGAGGCACAAGGCCCAACTCGTCAAAAGGGCCCTGGGTGAGTTGAACGCCCAGTTTAGCAGAGTGGACACTGCCTCCTCCCCCATGGGTTTCTGTAACCGCGGAGTACCATTAAGCACCATAAGCCAGAGACGGGACCATCTAGCCAAGGGAGGCTGATCACACCTTCAGTTTCACCATCGCCATTCCCTCAGATGCGGTAACACGCAGGGAAACGAAGAAAGTACGAGAAAAGCAAGTGCTATGGTGGAGGATGTTATGAAATTGCTTATATACAATTGTTTTTAATTAAAAAAAAAAAAGGAAACACAGCAATTCCATATAAGCTTAATACAAATGTGACAACTGATTTCATTCTTTCAGGGATTCTTAAAAAGAAAAGACCCCAAAGTAAACTGTTAATAAACACAGAGGAAGCTGAGACCCCACACGCGAAATTCTTTATTTCCCTCTCCGCAAAGTCAGTTCACCAGGTACTTCTTAGCACCACTGTCCTGACTGCATGTCTACCCTCTCGCTGGGATACAAGCAGCATGAACTGCTTTCGGTGAAGGCCAAATAGGACAACTGAAGAGAGGTCGTCTGGGGGCGGGAGGACCCTACGGGCCGCACTGCCTACCAAGGTGCACGGTATTCCCGTTCCTCTTCCTCCCTCACTGCTCCCAAGGGTATACAAAAGTAGTCCTTTCACAAGAGTTTAGAAAGTGTTTTTATTGGTTATAATTATATAAAACTTATCACTTGAGTTCCCTCTAGTTATGAAGTGCTTGCTGGCAACAGCGTCAAAACACTTTTGACACATCTGACAAGCTCCAGTGATTTCTTTCACGCGAGAAGGGGAAGAAGAGCAAAGGGCAAGCCTGTCTGTAATGAACCTCTCTCTCTCTCTCAAGGCTACATTGGTTAAAATCAACGGACAACCCCTTTTGTATATCAAGTTGTAAGTTTTAATGTTTTCTTTAGAATAGTCTTTTGTATCACTCTCCAACAAGAAACAATAAAATAACTAACAGCAAACTTCAATACAGAAACACTCTCCAGATTAACAACTCCAACAAAAATGTAATCACATACAATACAATTGAAGTGTCCAAAACAATTTAAATAATTTTAAATATTTTATTTTTAAACTGCTACAAATGCTTTGTACATTTCAACACAAAGTCCCCATAACAGAAATGTAACAAAATGGGAATGGTTGCGAAAGGGTTAAAGTGGCACAAGTTCACCAAACAAGCATCAAACTACACAATTTCAGAGGTAGATTACTTTTAAAGTTGAGAACAAAAAACAACATGAATAAAACCAAGCCATTTTCCACCAACTCAGTCATCAATTAAGGGGAAGGCATAGAATGCACAGAGAAGCGACACTTATATCCACTCAGGATGAGGCCAATTTGTGGGGTTTTTGCTCTCTTTTAGAGACGGAAGTGTAACACCTGGCAGGTAAGTTCATTTATACTTACGTGTAGACATACACATACATCTATAGAGGCCTATGGTGCATCCTGGCTGCAGATATACTGCTACATAGTCTCCGGTAATATAATAGTTATAAATTAGTGCCAGATAATCATCTGAGAGGATAACGTCCATTTGAATATATGAACATGACACTGGAAGAAGCATTAAAAAAAAAAGTCCATATCCAATCTGGTTTCCTCTCCATTATGCTGGCAGTTTGCTTGTGATATATTTTTAAAAAACAAAAACAAAGAAAAGAACCAACAAGCTGAAAGAAGCTAAACGCCTCTCTGTATATAACTTGTTTAAAAGAAAGGCATCAAGAGCTGGTATATGACAAAAACATTTTAGAGTGTGTGCATCAGATTCTGTCATCCCTGAAACCTACAGAGAACCACTCAGAAAACCAGAACTTGCTCTGCAAGGCTAAGTTCCAATCACTCCTTTCTCTGCTGTGTGCCAAGACCCAGGGCGGTGCTTAGATCTGAGCCCCCAGTGCCGTGGCATATGCCCCCGTCCTTGTAGCCCGATTGCCCGGGAGCCCAGCGCAATGCCCGGGCTCCGCAAAGCGGCAGAGACCCGACCCTAAGCAGGGCATCGAGAAACCTGCCGACAGTCAGTCGTGTGTTAGGAATTTTGAGTCAGCTTCAACTGGTCTCGCAAGTGTGGAAGATCTCGCATCCTCCGCCGTAGTGCTTATCCTAAGTTGAGCATGCAATATCTTTATTTAGTCAATTAAGGTGTGCTTTGTTTGGGGGGGCTTTTCTACAGGAAGCTCCTAGAAAATGAGGAAATTGAAGATGAATGGCAAGGTCACATCAAGCAACATGACCTGACCGTGTTAATGGAACGGTGCGTAAACCATTCAACAAATGTTTTGACAGAAGGACAGAAGGACTCTGAAGGTGAGCAGGAACTTGGGTAGCCAACTCAGGAGAGGCTGGAAGGGACCACGAGCAGGTCTCTTTGGAGTGGTGTGTGGCAGAGACAGGTACGTGAAAACTTAGCATCACCGTGTTTTTTAAATCAATCCATGGCCAACGAGAAAACATGGTTTGGTATTTCATGTTGCTTCTCCATCTTTCAGTGTTTAACGGATACGTAGAATTTTTTTTTTTAAGTTGTTCTAAAAGAAGCATTAAAGAACAGTAAGAACACCTTGAAATTTACAAAGACCAGAGATGGTCTTCATCTTTCCTTCCTACAGCAGGTGGAAATGAGCCCTCAGCAAGAGAGCTAACTCCAGCCCCACAACACACAGGTGGGCTCTGGCCACTGACCGCGCGAGGTGAGCCCAACACAGAGTAGGGCATGCTGGGCTGACAGCTGTCCCAGGACAAACTAAGAATGGGTGCTGTGCCTGGTGTCCTCTGCTGCTCTGTCCTCCAAGAGGAGGATTTGGAACACAAGTCTTTTTTACACCCTGACTGGCACAATGTCTTGTGCTCCAGGAAATGACCAACTGGCAAATTCTGTTGAGCCCTCAGTAGTCAGTGGGAAACTCTGACTTCATTCACGTGGCTTTGAGAAACTGTGGAATCCTCAACTGGCATTCAAATGCAAAATGTCTGAGTGCTAGGGACTAGCTCTCAATCAGTTAGGCTGAGACACACAGGAAAAGGATGTGCGGCCCATTCCGTGCAAGTTCCTGAATATGCAATGCGCTAAGTAAAGCAAAATCACTGAAAAAAACCAAGGCAAAGCAACTCCATCTAAACATACGCCATGAAATCATCCCTGAATAAAATTTACAAGCAGAAATATACTGAGAAGGAACAAAGACTACAGCTAAAACAATTGCTTTCCAGTGTAATATACCCAACGCGGAGGGAGGATGCGGCTGGCTTTCTAAGAGCCCTGGGCAGGACCGTGATGACCCCAACCTGCCTGAGGCCGGAGCTCAGGAACCCCAGGTTTATAGCAAATGCACAACAAGGTGCTAAGAAGACCACAACAAACTCTCCGAAGAAATGTCCACTCTTGGGTATTTAATAGATAATCAAACCATGAGGTCCCTATGGAACGTATTGGTTTTTTCACTTCTCAAACATACTTCACAAATTTGTGGTCACCTGTAAGCACCCCCACACACACCCCTGCCCCCATGTAAGACACACGTCCTTCATTCAGATGTGCCCACAGTACAGTGCCGGCGACTCAGGCCACTGGGGGCCACCACCAGGGAGGGGAGACCTGCCGCCACCATCTACCCATTAGAAACAATAGCAATGTTTTTGTATCAGACTCTTCAGTGTTTCCTTTTAGGCCAAATCCATTCCAGCCATGGAACCCTCTATCAGGTAACTATCACATAAAGCAAAATTATTAAGATTAACTGGAGCAAAGAAAAGAGACACAATTTTATTAGGCACTTTGGTCCTTTGCGGTTTTCAGGGTTCTTCAAAAACCATGGGATGAGTAAGAGGCCAAGTGAATGAACTTCATACATGTATGAAGAGTTTATCTTCATAGTACTTTAATTTTTCATAACCTCACCCTTGAACTTTATAAGCGGGATCCAGTACAAATTGAGTGATTCTTTCAGGTAATACTGCAGACAAAAAGGGATGCATAGTACATTCTAAAGCATCAACCACCTGGGAGGGGTTTTTTAAATACAGTCAGTGAAAATGATGGCATTCTCTGGTTCTTTAACCTTGAAAAGGACTCGGTTCAAGAACATCCTGCTGTTGGGGAACTTCCAGAACACAGACGGAGTACAAACGGGCCCACAGTTCAACTGCTACAGGCAGGAAGCTTGAACAGCCGAGAGACAGGTGCGCATGGTCGCTGGGGCTAAGCTCCAAGATGCCGTGTTATGCATATACCGTGGCCGGAGCCCAGAGGCCAACCTGGAACTACTGTGATGGATTATTTAGTTCACTCACGCAAGTCGCTTTTTAAAAATGGGACCCTTCCTTCCTACAGTAAATCACTCCCATCAGCCTTGGCTGATGACCCGTCTCTACGTCTTTCCTTAGCCACGACTTAAGGCACATCAGCACCGAGGACTCTCCGCTCGTCAATCGTGCAGTGAAAACAGCACCTCGGCGTCCTCAGGACTCTCCGAAATGGCAGTCACTCCCCAGAATTCATTCTAATGCTTTCACTCCCCAGAACTCATCCTAATGCTTTGCCTGAAACACCAGAGTTTTTAGACACTGAACGTTACAGCCAAGAAAGCCTAGAGCCGAGCAGCTCATCACTCTGAAAGGACAAGTTTGAAAATTCTTTTGCAGAAATTCTATCTGATGTTGACTATTTCACAAGGGATTCACCTGGAGGCATTATCCAGGAAACAGGGATTCTGAGAACACACATCAACTCGGGTTACTTGAGTAACTTGGAAAGTCTGAAAAGTCAGTATGACAAATTTATTGCCCTGTTTTTAATGTGTTACTGAGAACAGTTCTTAATACAGGGAGGACACGGAATCTAACAGTGAAGTCACCTCCAACCTAAGATGAATTCTTCTGCCATTACTGGGGGGAACAAAGGTGCTGCCTGACGGCCCTGCCAGGCTCTGCCCCCCACCGCCAGGTTCTCAGCGCTCCCGCTTCTCCTTTCTTCGGAATCTGGCCTCTTTCTTATCCTCTGTCTGGAGATGGGAGCGGGTGGGGAAACATAAGGCATCTTAAAAGGAGTACGGTGTCGTCTGTTTGTTTTAACCAATGAGGCAACTTTTTTTCAAATTAAAACACAATAAAAGAAAGCACGAATAGTAAAAGCATGCTCGATTACTATAACTATGCTCCAGTCACAGAAATATTAAACAAGACTGCAATGTGGCTTCAACGAACTCGGGTGATCCAACCTTAACCACGAGCAAGGATCCATGATCCGGAAATAATACAAAGTGACACTGAGATATTACCCAAGATAAGAAGGAAGCATGAGAACATTACATCTTTTCATAATAGGGTTACTTTTGAGAGCTTTTTCATGGTTTCAAATTCAATTCACAACTGGCCCTATTAAAGAAACGGTACCACTCGGTGAGCCCTAGGTCTGACACAAAGCTGGGAATTCAGGTCTGAGGCAGCCAAAGCAGTGTGACCCTTCTTCGTGCCTCCAACTGAACCTATGGCTATTTCCTTTACACGCTTATGTCAAAATTCTACAGGAAAAAGGAAAAAATAGCCATTGGGCAAGAATATTGTTTTCTTCCAACCATCTTCCCCCCCGCGCACGTCAGCTCGGACTTCCTCTGGCCCTGGAAGACTCAGCTTACCTGAAGTCCTTCAGCTCCTGCTTGCCACCGCTGTCCTCCCTCCTGCTGTCCCCCGGGTCGGCAGCGGCTGCCAGCTGGAGGCTTCGGGTGACCGGCCCCCCACTTCGTTCTCTAGATTTTACACTGAACCGGTCTGTTCTTTTCTTACTGGCCAAAGCAGATTTGCTCTGCAGGACGGCTTTGCTTTTCTGTACCCGCACGTGCAGGCCCCGAGCCGTCTTGCTCGCGAGCGGAGCAGAGTGATTCTTGGCCACAGCTTTGGGCTTTTTCCCCTCGACGTGAGTTATTTTGGCCATTCTGATCGGGCTCGAGTTCCTTAAGGAGGAGCTTGGCTTTTTGGACTTGACGGAAGCGGCGAATTTGACATTCTGCTTGGACCTGAAGGACGAGGAGGGCAGCGGGACCGGTGCGGGGCCCGAGCTGCGTGCTCTGGTCTTGCCCAGAGGAGCCTGCGTGCTCTGCATCTTAATCTCCGCGTCCGCCGTCCGCCGGCGGTGGCTGCTGCTGTTTTTGTCGCTACTTGCAGGTGAGGAGTGTCCGCCTTTCTTGGATGAGTGGGAAACTTTTTTTTTGGAAGGAGAGAGCGGTTTCTTGGGACAGCTGAAGGCGGCGTGCTTGTTCAGGCTCCCGATGTACGTGAACTCCCTGTTACAGTACGGGCAGATGTGCGAGGACGACTCACAGGCGCTTTTGAAGTCGGCCTTCTGCTTCGCAGATTTGTTTTTCTGAAGGATGGCTTTCTGCACCAGCTGGTTTTTTTTCTTCAATGCGTTTAGTTTGAGCTTGTTCGAGGACATTTTGCTGAGCTCGACGCTAAAGTTCAGTCTTTTGGGCTGTCCCATTCGTCGGAAGGCGTTCTTCCCAGAGTTGTCTAGAACCACCACACCGTTTTTGGGCTGGACAGTCTGTTTCAAGGGCACTGGGTTTTTCTTAGGGGTATACCTCTTCTTGTCACTGGCCGAAGCACACGCCAGGATGTGTTTGTGCAACTCAGGCATGTTGTCAACACCCTTCCCGCACTTCGTGCAGCGAATGGCAGTGGTGAACGTCTGTGGAATATTATGGGTAGTGAAATTTGTGGCCGTCACACCGATGCCCATGGGGTTCCGGTGATGGTACTGAAATGGGGGTGGTTTAAAGCTCGGGTAATGCTGATTGAGGCCCAGTCGGACATCCGGGTCTTTCGTCTTTATGCCAGAAGCCATTATTTTTATGGTTGTGTAAAGCTCTTCGGAGGAATCATTTAGCTCTTCCTCTTCTTTCGACGCCTCTAAAGGATCTTCTGGCAAACTCTGCATATGCTCTCTATGGGCCTTGCTGGGATCAGTGAAGTTCTGGGGCCTCAGGGTGCCGCTTTCAAACTCATGGTGGGTGCACACCTTGTCTGGGTGGAGATCTCGCTGGTGCTGCTGCAAATTGCACAAAAAAGCAAATTCTTTTTTACAAACTGAACACACAAAGATATTCCCAACTCCATGAAGCAAAAAGCGATGTTCTGACAGATCAGTTTTAGCCTTAAAGAGCTGCACACAAAATTCACATTTGAAGGGCCATTCTTCAGCATGGACAGATAAATGTTTGGTTAGATCTTTAATGGAAAGAAAAGGTGATTCACAGACATTGCAGATGAAGTTTTTGTTGAATGTTTCCTGAACAATCTCCTGTTCAATTGCAGACTGGGCTTCTTCCCTGGGTTTCAGATCGTCATTCTCTAGTTCCTCCTGCTTGAAAGTTATCATGGGGAGAGAAGCTTCCAGATTATCCCCAGAGGAAACAACAGATGATACCGCTGAGAGTGGTGGTGGCGAGGGGGAAGACGAGGAAGACGAAGAGAAGGAAGACGAGGAAGATGATGAGGAAGAAGACGAGGAAAGGGTCGGGGGTCCAGGCGAGGCAGCAGACGTGAGCGGCTCCATGGAAGGGATGGGAGATGGTGACGGAGACACTGTAGGGGAGAGAATGGGAAGTGGGGACTGCACAGTGGCATTCGAGAGAGGAGAGGGACATGGACGGGGAGATGTGTCGGAAGAGGGGACCGGAAGAGGGACAGTAGGAAGGAGTGGAGGCGGTGGCGTGGCAACGGTCAACACCGGAGGACAGGCTGGGGGGGACGAGGGGTGTGTTGGGATCAAGAGAGGAGGCAGCTGCCCAGAAGAAAGGGAAGAGGTCTGTAGGGCAGGTGAGGAAGGAGAGACATCGGGTGGGGACTCAACCACAGGGGCCGATAAACTGGAGTCCAGGCCGCGGCCAGCGTCTGGCTGGGGCTCCAGGGACCGACAAGGACTCGGGCTCCGGGTCACATCTGCAGTGCTCTCTGCAGGTAAATCGAGGCCATTATACTCATTGAGAAGAACCTTCTCCAGCATGCATGTGGTTGGTTTCTTTTTCTTTACAGCACTGCAGGCTGGCTGCACCAGATGGTTTTCTTTGAACTCCTTGCCTTCGGAATCACTACAAGGCTTCTTATGCACACTGAGATCTAATACGGATTCCCACTGGACTGGAGTCTTGCCTGTGCCCTCAGCCTTCTGTTTGACGCCGCTGGATAAATCCAGTGGCTGCTGGTTGCACACGTTGCTAAAAGTAGAACCGGCTGCCCACTCCTTCGATACTTTATATTCATCAAAGCACGGCGGGCTCGCAGCCTCTCTCTCCTCTCTCCCAGATAAACTCCACGCGGGTGAGTTGCCGTGACTTTCTAATTTGGGCTTTTTGGAACCTAGAACTCCATCAGTCCACACTGCTTTGCCGTCGCTCTGCTTTCCAAAGTCTCGGAGGGCGGGACTGTGTTGTGGGGAGCTGGGAGGGGAACTGGTCCGCCGCTTAAACCTACTTGAGGTCACGGGTAGCATGGACGCGGGAGCGGACACACAAACAGGCCCTAACTTGGGTATTTCGGTCGTGGAAATGCCTGCAGGAGCAGCTAGCTTGTCCTGGGTCTGAAGAAGTTGTTTGAGCTTGGATGACAAGTACACACTTTTCTCTTTGTGGAAAGACACTGCCTCTGACGTGGATACGCTGAGGGGCAGTAAGGGACACGGGGGCACCGAGGGGTCAGGCTCCATCTCGGCTTTGATTTTAGGTAGCGTGGGAGGACTCCCGGTTCTCCGTTTCTTGGACTCGCTGTTTGTGCCGCTGGAAGGCTCTTTAGGAAGATCATCTGCTAGAGAGGCCTGTGTGGTCTTTACATTTTGGGTGATCTCCACCGTCACTGGAGTAAGCAGACAATTTATCCCATACAAGTCCGCCGAGCCGGACTCCATCTCGATGACATCACAGTTACTCGTGCTGCTGCTGGTCTGAATTTTGCCATCAATATAGAACTTCAGGTTTTCCGAGATATTGCTGGAGATATCCATGATGTACACGTCATCTGCCTCCCCGTCCTCCTCGGGCTCCGTGCTGGGCACGTAGACACTCGGGGCAGGCAGGGCGGGCTCCGCGGGGGGGTGCGGCTCCTCCAGGAGGCCCCCTTTCCGCCGCACCCCCTTGGGAATCAGGTGACGCTCGTGCACTCTGCGCTGGTGCCGTCTCATATTAGTGTGCGTCCCAAAAACCTTCTTACAGTATTTGCACGGATGAATCTCTTTGACTTCCCCATTCTCTTCCCCAACAGAAGAATGGACGGTCTCTTGGGGGGCCTTCTCTGCGTGTGAGAGCAGAGAGTCCTGCCCGAGCCCGGACGGCGGCGAGTCCTCCTTTGCGGCAGCACCGTCCCCGGGCGCCCGGCCATCGGCCGGCTCTTCGGGCGGCTGCAGCGCGACACTGGGCTTCCGCTTCAGCCCCGCCTCGTGGCGCCGCTCATGCCGCCTCTTGTTGATCTGCGTGCCGAACGCCTTCCCGCAGTACTTGCACTTAAAAGCGTGATTGACCGTGGATATGTGGATGTGCATGTGCCGTTCGAGCCCCTGTTTGGTCGTGAACTTCCTCTCACAGTGCTGACACGGAAATAGAAACGTCTCAAATAGATCGCCATTGGCCTCTTCTTTAGTTTTGGGAGTTCTGGTAACAGGTGGAACCTCTACAGAGCCTGCAAGCGTTTCTTTTGAAACATTTTTTGGTTCTTCTAATAAATCTTCTGGCTTCTCATCACATCGTATTTCTGGCTCTTTCACAGAGCTTTCATTTGGCACGTCGGCTTCTTCCTCCCCCTCTTCCTCCAGCTCGTCCTCCTCATCTTCTTCCTCTTCCTCCTCTTCCTCCAAATCATTTCCCTCACAGCTCGTGGCTTCTGGCTTCTCGTCTGGCTCTGTGTGGGGCTCACAGGCAGTGGGGGGAACTACTAGTTCTGGAAGCACATCCTGACTAACGGCCTCCTGAAGAACGGCGGTCTGCTCCGCGGCTGAGGCTGAGGGCTTCTCGTCCTCGTCTTTGGGACCTAGAGGGCACAGGGAAGCAGAAGCATGGGCATAAGGACAAAAACTGGCCACTTTATGATCAATTTTGAGTATTCAAATGATTTCTCTTACCACCGAAGATGTGGACAGAAGAATACGACCAGCAATAGAAAGCTCTGCCTTCCCATTTACAAAGCTACAGGGATAGGAATCCAGTTTGTTCATTTAGTCAACAAATATTTACGGAGCCTCTGCTACACACCAGGCAACACCGTGGGGTGAGGATACCGACGTGAGCACAGCATGTCAGGCGGAGCTTCGAGTCTCTTCTGTGTTCAGTCACACACGTATAAATACAATTTTGTTGACAGAAACTGTAGTAGTTAAAACTGTGTTGGAGGGGAGCCCGGGTGGCTCAGTCAGGTAAGCGTCTGCCTTAGGCTCAGGTCATGATCCCAGGGTTTTAGGATCGAGTCCCACATTGGGTTCCCTGCTGGTCCCTCTCCCTCTGCCCCTCCCCATGCTTGTTCTCTCTCGCATGTACTCTCTCTCAAATAAATAAAACCTCTAAAACAAACAAACCTGCATTTGATATTGATACAATACGGGATTCAGATCCAGTATCCAGTGATACTGGATATCGGGAGCCTTGTTGTGAATTCTAATTCCTCATGATTCCAAACTGAAACTAGAAAACTGTTAATCACATCACCAGGTTAGGTTCTTCGTAGACTGTCTTGAATAGAATGATTCTCTCCCTCCTTCCTGACCAAAACTATATATTTAGAAGCTAGGACATTTCCCAAGCCTAATCAAATTATTAAGAACTCGGGAGCTGTGGAGAAAAAGGTTGCACTGTTGGTGGGAATGCAAACTGGTGCAGTTGCTGTGGAAGACAGTATAGAGGTTCCTCAAAAAAATAAAAAATAGAACCACCCTACAATCTAGCAGTTGCACCACTAGGTATTTACCCAAAAAAATACAGAAACACTAATTCAAAAGGCATATAGCCCCTATGTTTACTGCAGCATTACTCACAACAGCCAAACTACAGAAGCAGCCCGTGTCCACCGACAGGTGAAGGGATAAAGATGATGTGGTACATACACAGGTGAATATTACTCAGCCATAAAAAAGAACGAGATCTTGCCATCTGCAACAACATGGATGGAGCTAGAGTATAACGCTAAGCAAAGTCAATCAGAGAAAGACAAATACCATATGATCTCACACAAATGTAGAATTTAAGAAACAAAACAAATAAGCAAAGGGAAAAAGAGAAAAAGACAAACCAAATAACAGACTCTCTCAACTACAAACTGGTGGTTATGCGGGGAGAGGGGAGGCGGGTGAAACAGGTGATGGGGATTAAGAGTACACTTATCGTCATGAGCAGAGTAATGCACAGAACTACTGAATCACTACCCTGTACACCTGAAACCAACATAACACTGTATGTTAACTATATTGGAATCAAAGGAAAAACTTGATAAAAAGAAAAAAGAACTCAGGAACACCTGAAGAAGGAAATGAAGACCTAAAGTGACTTCGGAGTCTCTGTACCCAGAAGACAGCCACCTGAGCCCAACCTGAGGCAGACGGCAGCCAGGTGGTCAGGGAGGGAGTCACTAATACGATGACAGTGGAGCAGGGATCTAAAGAAAACGAGTCACGCAAAATACCTGGGGGAGGGAAGCCCTCCAGACAGAGGAAACAGCGGACGCACAAGCTCTAAGTTAACATGTTAGATGTGTTCAAAAAGCAAAAAAAAAAAAAAAAAAAAAAAAACCAGCAAGAAGTCAGAAAGGCTGGAGTGGAGAGGACCTGAAAAAAAAGAAAACTCTGGGTGGACAAGGATGAAGGCAGGGAAAGGTGGTGGGAAGTGGTCAGACACTGAATATATTTTGAAGAGAAAAGGCTGACAAGATTGCTGACTGGCTGTGGTGGTAGGGGAGGGAGAGCAGGAGGGGTCAAGGAGGATTCCACAGCAGCAACTGGAATAATCCTATTTACTGAAAGACTGAGGGGAAAGTAGGTCTAAGCACCCCCACAACCCCGCTCTGTGAGTGTGTGTGTTGAGGGGGAATCAAGAGTTACTTTGGAGACACAAACACAGTGACACGCACACCTGAGTAAAGACATTAAGTCATCTGTTTTGTAGGACTCAAGTTCAACAAAGAGGCTGAGCCCAGACTGTACAAATTCTCAAACTACAAGTGGTATTTGGAGCAAGGACTGCATGAGGCCACCTGGCGAATGAATGCAGACAGAAGAGGTGGGAAGATGGTCCCCCAGATGACTCCAGTACTTACAGGTCAGAAGAATGGCCAATGAGGTTTTCTGGAGAGCCAAGAAAAGTAAAGAAACTTCCAAAAGGAGGGAGCAATCGGCTGTGTCTGCGTCATCTACGAATGGATTGGTTAAGAGGAGGACAGAGGGCTGAACATGCATTTACCAAGGTGGAGGTGTGGTGGTGGTGACAGTAGTTTTAGTAGAGCCGTGGGGACCAACGCCTAATAGAGTTCCTAAGAGAAGAGACAGAGCGGGGAGACAGGGAGAATACAGTGAAGCTATCAAGGAAAGCAGAGAAGAGGAGAAGTGGCTGGAAAGAATCACAGGGACAGCAAGGGACTGTAAGCCAGCTACTGTCACAAGCCCACGTAATGCTGATGGCACTGCTCTCTCTACAGGACCACGTGAGTCCCTGCTGAATCAGGCCCCTTTCAAGAAAATGAAACAAGCATTAAGAAAGGCTTGTCAAGGAAGCAGAGCCACTCTGACTTCTGGCTCCTCATTCGCTGCGCCGGTATTTACTGTATGCCAGCACTGGGTGCGCGTGACTGTCCAGACCCTTCTCCTCACAGAGCTCCACTCTCAGCCACGGGCGAGCAAGCAGGCACCGAGACTGTCACGACTTAACAGCCGTGCTCTGGAGTTAACGGGCTGCTACGGAAGCGTGCAGGACAAACACCTAACACCGGCTTCGCTCGTCAGGGAAGGAAGGCATCTTAGAGAAAGGGCTGAGCAGGCCGAACCTGAAGGTCACGGACAGAAAAGAAAAAGCAAACAGGAGGAATCAAAACATGTTGCACACTGGAAATCAGTTTGGACTTATCTGGGGGCAGCGGGGCTCCATTAAGGTATTCTAAAGCAGGACAGGGTTGTCTGGGAGATTTGGCTGCAATGGGGCTTACGGGATTGGGAGGAAGACATTCCCGGAGGCTGGAGACTAATTTTAAGGCAGGAGTATTTGAAGGGAGGGGATGGGGCCTACACTAAGAGAGAAATGGGAGGAAGCAATGGACAGAGAAAAGAGTGGCCAGGCTGTCAAGAGAAGAGACCCAGTGTCAACAAGAGACTGCCAACAGACCCAGTGGCCACCTGGATGTGGGGAGAAGGGGCTAAAAAGGCCAACCACTCCCAGGTGCTCGCGACAAGCTCACCCACTCTGCCCCAACCCCCTGGCCATTCAGTCTTACTTGTACCTGTCTATCCACTACCTCTCTCCCAAAGGACCAGCCTTCTCTCCCTGAAGACAAACTGCATTAATCCCACAGTTTCTCCACAGACTGGGACACCAATCATTTGACGGTGGTAGGGAACTAACTCCCTTTCCAAATACATTTTCAACAAAGACTCGGCATCTTGCTAAAAAAAATCAAAATGAGACAACAGAAAATGAAAATAACATCTCTAAAGCTTAGAAATTTTAGAGTCCATTTTTAGCCAAAGTCTGTGGCTTCTGTTACTGGGGGGGACAAAAAAATTTCTTTCCCTGTGATTGGTAAACAGTCCCAGACTTAAAACTGTCCAAAGTGATATGGAGCACAACACTCAGAGCTCTATTAATTAAGTAGTAAGGCCCACACCAACATGAATCCACACACTCAATGAGGTCTGCTGAGTTTTAAAAATACAAAGAAGAGTCAGGACTGCTTGCTCAGTACCCAGACCACTTGCCAAGGACGATGCGGAACATTCAGGAGAAACTGACAACTGGCCTGTAAGGAGCCAATCACACTTTGACCAGCTACTCCACAAACAGGTAAATATTAGGTACTTTTCTTCACAGGACCTAACATTGTGTCAGGAATAAATAACTTGACTTCAGTTACTGAAGGGGAGAGAGGGCTGTTGGATTTTCTTTTTTAATTCTGCCACTAATGGCACTGAGGTTCTTTAATATTTGTGCTGTTGTTCAAACAAAAGTCTTTAGCAAAGACTGATAGCAAATCTGCTATCAGCTTGCAGAACTTAATTTATAAGGCTCTAGGAAATCAACCTGTCCTTGCTTCATCAAATGCCACAGGATATAATCCTTTATGAATGTCATCACTGCAAACAGTGCTAATAAAGTGGTTTATTAAAAGGTATCCAAATACTCTGGTTTCTCTCAGATCACGTCAATCTTTCGTCCTTTTTAAAAGCCATCCAAAATATTTTGTTGGGTTTTTCTTCTCTACAAATGTTTCTAAAAGAGTCACAAGCCTACATTTTGAAATTTGCCTGTTTAGGTCGCTACAAACACTTCTTAGAAAGCTCCAGTCTCTGCACATATTTGCCACATAACGAAATTTAAGACATGCCTCCTTGCTTTCTATTATCAACAGTCTCAATATGGTCACTCAACTGCAAGGAGCATAGAGCAATCTGCCCTTCTCATGAACTTGCAATCCATGCCTCTTTCTCTGAATTCTCACATCGTGGAGGGCCTAGAATATCAATTCTCAGAAGGGATGATAAAGAAGAAAATCTGGTGTGGAGAAACACGAAGAAATAAAATAGGAATTTAATTTCTAACAAAAAACAAGGGGCATGATCCCGGGGTCCTAGGATGAGCCCCAGAGCGGGCTCCTGCTCGGCAGGGGGTCTGCTTCTCTGTCTGCCCACCCCCACTCGTACTCCCCACCTCTCTCTCTCTCAAACAAATCTTAAAAAAAAAACCACAAAGACAAGAACACTCTTCACTCCACACACTTTTCACGTTGATACATAAAATCAAAGGTGCATGATATTTCAAGTAAGTTTTTAACTGAAGTGCAAAATGTAACACTGTAAGTGTATAAATCGTAAGTATATATAGCTAGATACGACATTAACCGAGTAAATACACTGAGGTACCCCCCCACAGCTCAGGGACGGACTAGTGCCTGTGTCCCGAAGCCTTCTCAAGTCCCTGCCATTCTCACTTCTATCACCAGAGATTTGTTTTGATGGTTCTGAACTTTATAAATTATTTATAAATGTAATCATATAGTGTATGTTTCATTTCATTTTAACCAGGGAATAATTTCATTTTTAACAAAGTAGGTCTTTAATAATATTTTTAAGGGGAGGTGGGATGTGGAAGGCTCAGTTCACCATCTTGAATTCAGGTAGCTTTTTGCTGTTAACGCTTTCCAGTTCTTGGCTAAAGTCTCAGAAGAGCATCCCAAGGAGATTTACAGTTATTGGTGGTACATACCTAAATCATACAAGTCCAACTTCCAAGCTTACCTTCTGCAGAATCTCTCATATTTGCAGAAGCAGAATCTGGCTCGGTTGTCTTCAGCTGTAGGTCTTCGTTTTTGTTTGCTTTGTTTTTACTTTCCTGGGATTTTTTCTTCCCTAAAACACAACATGTATTTATTTACTTACTTACTTACGTACTATTACCCTGAATTCTTGAAAAAGACAATTGCTAATCCAGTGAGAGCAAACTGTAGATGGCTAGGCAATTACATCCGGTTTCTAAAGAAAGGAACAGATAATGAATCAGAATACTTTTAAGTCGTGTCAGAGAAAAAAAAAAGAAACCCATAAACCCTGTATTCTTGGGCATTAGTTCCCCTATCAAACTAATAGATCATCTATTCTAGAAAAGTTAAAAATACTGATGTCAGAGGAAAATGAGAGAGATAACTAACACCGAGTTTGAACACCACACAAATAATAAGGACTGGCAAAAGTCTCCAAGAAGCACACTGGGGAAAAAAAAACAAGGAACTTGGGCTCCTTTTAGTTAAGATCCGTAACTGTCAAGCGAAACACCAGAAGCAGGCTCCGCTGAACTGCCAAGGCCGCATATGCGCAGTGGCTCAAATATCAAATGCAGAGTAATTATGAATAATTCACTGTCAAGCCGGCATGAATTCGGAGGGTCCCCAGGGACTCGACTCCAGGTCCAGTACAATTCAGGATTTCATTAACAATGCGAAGAATGGAATTCAGGAAACACTAACTGGAATCCAACCGATACCACAGTTCAGAAGGTAAGATTAAAATGCAATGCATTTCTGACAAGCTAAAACAATGAGCTCAGGTCACCAAGATATTCAATACGGATAAGCAAATCTCTAGAAAAGTACTAATACTGAAGCTTTGGAAGCTCAGTCTCTTTGGGATTTAACCAGAATTTGTGGCCCTTCTTTTGTATTTTTTTTAAATTCCAAGTTTCTTTTTCATGGTAGCTCTTGTTTTTCAGTTTTCAGAAACAGAACAGGTTCTTCTTCATCCTCCCCAAATATTCCTTCCCTCTCTTCCTGCTGTTCTTTCTCTTTCAGAACAAGCCTCTTGGCACCTTTTTGTCTGAACTAGTAAAACTGACAACATGGAAACCACTCACTGCTCCTGGAAAACCGGACTCTCCGTAATAGAGCATCACTACAGAGGAGCAGCATTAACTAAAACACAGACGATACATGAAAATGAGGCAAGATACAAAGAACATTGAAAAGTTCATAACTCTTAAAAATGGAAATATCGATTATAATATGAATCAAATATTAATCCTAAAAAAAGCACCACTAAATTTTGATAAATAATGAAGAGATGAAAGGGGGGAGTACAATATACTCAATAATCAGCCAATACTATGTTAAATCCCTAATTTTTGGTCTGTGGGGAAAAAAAAAAAGCTTTGATGCTTTCCGCCATGATGTAAGATAAGAGTTCACACAAATAAATTCCTGATAACACCTCCATCCCTCATTTCCAAAGGCACCTAAAATGGAACTCAGGACCCAAGCAAGCACCTCAGTGGAATCACATTCTGGTGGGAACAGAAGCCAAGAGCCCGCAGGCGGAAGGGTTATAAACCAATCCCCTCTGCAAAGGGCAAGGACACAAAAACACCTTTCCACAGTGGAAGACATATAACCTCCTCTTGCAATTCCTTCTCCCTCTGTCACCTGAAGGGCACTAAGCCTAAATGTGATGATGACAAGGCTCTTGGGGAATCCAGCTGTGCTCCAGGATGTCTAGATTCCATCTACTTCCAGCCAACTTTCTTATCCTCGTGATGACAGATGCCCTTCCCTGTGTGTAATGCTCAGTCCCTATCAGATCACTGGTCACAAACAACACAAGCAGAAATGATTCCCGGCTACTGACATAGTTGCTCTAACGCTCAGTACCTGTCAGCTGAGAACCCTGTAAGGGCTCCTGTGCCGTGGGCGCTTAATTCCAAAGTTATATTCAGAAAAGTTTTTCCCTGGATCGGAATCACTGAAGTGTTATACGACCTCATGTACACCTCACGTACCCCAAAGAGCCCAAGGAATGACCCTTTCTTATTACCTCTTACTCTCTACTTTGTACAGGTCCGAGCTTTTGAAATAAGTAAAAATGGAGGTACAGTGTACACCTTGCTGTTACACATAAAGCTTACAAACATTAAAACAAGTCACACTGTGAAATTCAATAGAAAAACAGATGTTAACTTATTGTAATACAATCCCTTACAAAAGCAATTCAGAGAATCTCTGCAACCTCTCAAGTGCTATACAAAGCTCGTTAGCAGGTCATACCAAAAAAAACCGGACTATACGTAAACAGAGTATTAAATAAGTGTAGTTCCTACATTTATGATAAAACAGCACAATTTTAAAAATACTAATATGTGTTATTAGTATTAATAATTTGTATTAATATCACTAATATATATTCAGACTGAAATCACACATCTAAAAGCAAAAGTACTACTTTAAGTTTCATTCCCGGCCTAAAAGAATATTAAAACACCTAGCTGGTACTGAATGTCAAGGTCTACTTTTGGCCTTTCCAGACCTAATCAGTGACAAGTGCCCCCCTCATCCCACCTGCCCCACCCCAGGTGGCCTCTTTAAAAAAACAAGACCAGGAAACCCTGATGTCCTGTGAAGAGAAACCACTTGAAGTAGGGACATGGGCATCCCACTGAGAGGGCCGCAGGTGCCTGGGCGTCCCACAAATCACACCGTCTGTGGTGGGCTCTCCGATGCACTGGAGGACGTTTGCCAGCGTCACGGCCCTCCACCCACCAGATGCCAGTAGCACTCCCACTTTTAACTGTAACAAGCCAAAGTCTCCAGACATGGCCAAATGTCCGGAGTGGGGGTGCGAGGTCTCCCCAGGTTAAGAACCACTGGGGTGAACCAATACAATACAGGTCACCAAAGACATAATGGGGCTCTGCGGTCTATATATATTTAAGAATTTTAAAAGTACGTGAATACCACTAATAAACCACTTGTAAAAACTAAAGAAAAGGACAATTAAATGTACTCCTAAGTACCTTTGGTGAACATCGACAGATTTAGTTTATCATTGAAATGAGTCTATCATGAATCTGATTACCATTCATTCATGAGACTGAGATTACCAGACACATAAAATGATCCTCCCAATCTTAATCAGAACCATCTAACAGTTCAGTTACTTCCCACTAGGACCGT
>CM052798.1:8687942-8715772 GCA_028533885.1 Nasua narica | reverse complement strand
CCCCCCCCCCCCCCCCCACGACCTGCTGCATTTCCTTAAGTAAATTTCTTTTCCTGATACTTGGTTTCTGCTCTACTTGTAATCAAACTAAAAGAGAAAACAAAAACAAGCCTATAACCAAAAATAACCTCTAAGGACTCTTACAAAAGGGCGCGGGGACTTCTTGGTGTCTGTGAGGCAGGAGGGGCCTCGGGAACGGGTCCGGCAGAGCCTGCTGGGAGCCTGGTAAGTACACGTGTGCACTTACCATCAGGTTCCTGAAGGGTCCTACATAGAAGCTACTGCCAGCTGCGTGCTCCACTTGGTCTAAACAAGAAAGATACAGGAATGAAACACAAGGAAAGTGAAATGGAAACGCCAACAAAGAACATAATAGAGGACAGGACAAACTTCATGTGTATAAGGAAAAGAAAAACACAGTTATGAAGAAAATTGAATGAAACAGAAGGAAAAGAGCAGTTACCTATTCCATCAAGATTCACACACACACACACACACACACTCACACACACACACACACACACAAATGAAAAAAAATAATCTGTAACTGTGTTCTCAGCCACGGACAGGAGGACCCGCTCAGTATACTTACTCTCAGGCCTACGTTACGCCTGCGCTGCAAACAGACACTCTGATCACCCTCCACCGGAGACCCCAAGGCCCCATCCACACCTCTCGTCCTACAGATACCCAACCAAGGACCAGAGACGTGAAGTCATCTGCCCAAGGTCACGCAACTAAATTAGCTCTAGAGCCAGAACGCACCCGCAAGGATGATGAGGCTAAAACTGTTCTTGCTACTACGTTTCTTAAAATCAGTAATGATACAATAAAAACATATTTTGTACAAAGCACTTTTTTTTTTTAAGATTTTATTTATTAGAGAGAGAGAGCATTTGCATGCAGAGGAGTGGAGAGGGAGAGAAAGAGAAACCAAGCCGACTGCTGGCTGAGCATGGGGCCCCATGCGATGCTTGATCCCACAACCCTGAGATCGTGACCTCATCAGACACACAACCCACTAAGAAACCCAGGCGCCCCTACAAAGCACTCTCTATGTGTTATCTCACTTGGTTTCAACGGCAAACAAAAAGAAAAGTGACACAGACATCCACTGCATTTATCGAAAAGGAACAAGAATCAAACTGGAGTGCAGATTTTTTTTTCCATTTCAATTTTATCTGATGCCAGAAACGCTTATCAGTCAATAGCACAAAACCTCAATCTAAGCAAATAAGATTCACCATTAAATAACTGGGTTTTCTAGTGAAATAGCTACCATGTAGAGAAATCCAACAGTCATAATGACTACTCTTTAAAGATAATGTCTAGCATTATACCTCTGGTCCCTGAGATGTAAGCTACAAAATCAAAATTGCCTATAGCGTCACATAAATAGTTTAACCTAGGTCTGGACTGTGTTCTACTCGTCCAATAAAACTGGTCAAACACTAGCAAATTCTACAGAATAATGTTTCACTTAAAATGTGCAGGCTTCAGAGAAAACACAAAATTCGAGAAGGCATGTTCAAGTTACATTAAAAATTCATCACAACAGTGAAGGCTCACGCATTTCGTGATTTAAGTGAACTAAATTTAGAGCCCTATGTAACTCTACTACATGCACTGCCTCCTCACCAAGAAGCTACCCAACTCCTAGGTATAAAATCAGAATTCAGTCCTGGTGCACAGAAGCAGGTCTAGCTGATCTCTGGGTCGGGAGCTCACCATCTTACTCAGATACACAGCTGATTCCACACCAGGTAAGGCCCCATCTCTAAGCGCCTACCATGAAAGGTCATCAAGAACAGGAGCCTCCACAGACTCCCCCAAAGGAACCCCCTATGGACCCCCTGGAAGGACTGCCCTAAAGGATGGGTTGTGCCTGCCGCCTCCAGTGCCTTGCATCTCCCTGAGCCCTTCATCTTGGCAACTGTGCCCCCACCCACTGCGTCTCCATCTACTCCCCTCCACTGGAACCCCCACTTTGCATGGTTACCCCTGATCTCATGATTACAAAACCCCACATTTCTTTAGGCTTCATTTGCCTCAGGTTTCCCCTCTGCTTCTAGAGAGTTTCACGGGTCTGACATTCCTAAGATTCCTCTCCCCAGCCTTGTGACAGCTCTGCTTTTGTGACCATTCTTTTGCAGGGTCTTCCTCTTCTCCCTGCCCTCAGCCAACAGGGTCCCTCCTAAGAAGTCTGAAGACTGGAGGTTTTTTGCACAAGGATAAAAAAAGGCGGAGCCGAGGGCACACATCCTAGAGAACAGGACTAATGGCTGTTAAAAGGGAAGAGAGAAGAACCTAGGATTTGAAGCAGACGAAGCCTCAAAGGTGGTCTTACCTGCTCCCCAAACTGCACAGACATTCCTCTTGAAGTTTTATCTCATTATAGGAGTTGCCTAAAATCTCACAGCAAGTTGGTAGTGAAACTGGGACTTTTATTCCCATCCCGTTCACTATTCTGTCCACCATGTTCTAGAGGCCTTGCTGTGAGTGACGCTTTCTGGGCCCTAATTCTTTCACCCTTAAGAAAGATAATTAATGGTGTCATCTGCATTGCAGGCAAGTTTGAGAAATTTATCGTAAAAATGTAACGTCAGTACAGAGCTTTGCAAATTTGTGGAAGACAAGGACGTAGCTTTCATGACAGCAGGCTGGCACGGCCCTGCCAGCAGCACTCAGAAGAGCAGCTTCAGAGGGCAGTCCCAGTTCCACAGGCAAGGTGAAAGACAGGCTCGGCCGGCAGAAAAGCATAAGGCTCAGGGGGCCTGGCTGGCTCAGTCAGCAAGACATCTGACTCTTGAACTCAGGGTTGAGTTAAGCCCCATGCTGGGCGTGAGGCCAACATAAAAAAATAAATTAAAAAATGTTAAAAAAAACCATAAAGTTCATGTTAAATGACTTCTTTACAGTATTAACACACATACACACTCTCTCTCTAACAGACCAGGTAGTGAGGAAGGGGCACTGATGGATGACAGCAAAGTCACGGGCTGAAAGAATGATGACTGAGACGTTCCGTGGAGGCTGGTCAAGGCAAGAGTCAGAGCCCAGCAGTTTTTCTATCTGGGGGTGGTAACGTTCTGCAGTTAGTGCAGAGGAAAGAAGCTGGAAACACGTCTGCAAATAAGCTGTCCACAAGGAATTAACAGTCCGTTTCGATAACTTTAATGTATGCTAGAAAAAGAAAACCAGAAGATAATGACTCGGTGGAGTCCGAAGTCACGGTCAGGGCGAGGAGGAACTGGGCAGCAGGACTGAGGTAAAAGCAGAGCCTCCGAAACCACGGCCAGAAAGGCTCCGGCAAAGGTCAGCCCAGCTGCACAGAGGACGGGGTGTGTCCATCAGACGGTCAGAGTGGCCATCACGGCTGCCCAAGGTGACACTGGGGGAAGCCTCGCCCCGGCTCTCCACAGCGTTTGGGATAGCACATTTTGAAGCGGCAAGAGACCGCAACTGGTTTTCGCGAAAGTAATATGCTATAAATTTTTTCACTTAAAATAACTTTTACACTTAAAATAACTTGAAAATGTACCTGATAGTAAAAATATTCTGTTAAGCAGCTTGGGCATAATTTCAACCTTTTTCTGTAGTTAGACTCGCACCAAGAAAGCTGTCTGTAATCCTGGAGACAAATTATAAAAATAAAACCTCTCTGGTTTTAAGTTGCTCATAGTATTAAAACAGGACTGTGGGCTTTGCTTCCAATAGAAACAATGGAAAAGTTTTGGATTTTTCAGTGCCGCAGATCCTAGTGTAAATTCCTGGGAGGCTTGCCTCGAGCTGGGGCGAGGGGGGGGGGGGTGGCGCAGAGCCTTTGCCCCTGTGGAGGGTCTGGCCCGCAACTCATCCACATGCCAGGCTCATGGGAGGAACATCTGAAGAGAGCTTTTAGTTTCTCTAAAAAAGGCTTTTAGTGGCTTTGACTGGATAATCCCAAATACCAGAAAAGGCTCCCCAAATAAACTCAAATAAATTCAAATTGAGAAAGCATTACATTTCCTTACACTCTCTGGAAACTCAAAGTCTTGTGGCATGAACAAAATAACTTTAGAGACTAACTAAATACATCTGAAACTTAAAACAAGCTACTAGTCTGTTCTACTTTATAATTATTTTAATTTCTAGGGTTCTTCTAGGGGATCTTCAGTAGCTTTTCTTTTACAAGGGGAAAAAATGTTTCTAAAGTCTGAAAACCCTGCATATAAAATGGGAGTTGCCAACTACATTAACTCTAGTTCAAGAGTCAGTCCCCCGAGGCCAAACAAACAAGGACAGGGAGCTGGGTAGGGAGGGGGGGTGTGTGGTCTGCGCCTGGCAACCCCGGGAACAGAGCGCACAGCCACACCCTCGAGAATTCCTTATCCTCAGCCGAAAGGAAAGTCATTCACGATGAATTTTACGAAACTAGACCCTGACAGATTAACTGTGAAATTTAGTTAAAAATACTTTCAGGAAGTGAAATCTAGATATAAATCTGAGCGAAGACGCCATTTTAATACTTAAAATCATTATGTACACTGGTTTACAGAAATGCTCAGAGGAACAGTGGTCAAAAGCCCTATCACTAAGCAAGGTATGATACCAGTTTATGTATTATATTTTCTCATTTTTCTAGATGAACATTTGGTTACAGTATGTAAAAAAACAAATGAATACATTATTTTTGAAAGAAATACCTAACAAAGGCAAAATTAATGAGGCAACTGAAAATGGCCACCACTGGTTGAGATTAACATATGCAATTTTATATCAGTACAATTTGGAAAAGGTCTCAATGGTCTACTTTGCCTACACAGCAGAAAGTACTGAGGAGCTTCTCTTCTATCTCCTACCAGAACACTAAGTCTAAGTGTCGAGAAAAAAACAAACTTCACAACTGACACACATTGAAAGGGGTAGTAAAATAGTCAGAAGAGACATGACTGAACACCGGACACTGCTCACGATTCAAATCACCACTGCCACCCTTCTGGCAGGTCGTCTTCAACTTGTTTCCCTGTGCATCATGTGAGTTCAAGCAAAAAGTGAATTTTCCCCCTCCTTTTGAGCAGCCACACACCTTGTGTTCTTTTTGGTTCACTGCACTTGGTTATTACACCCTTCATTATTTAAATCAAAGATCTAATTTAAATAACCATGTTGAGTGCCACCCAGTTACAAGCAAAGGGTCCATGTGTTGGCAGTCCACCGTGATAATCACAAGAGTATTGATTGTTTCCCGGCTTTTATTTTGCTTCTCCTAAAAATGCAAAATTAATATGCCATGTTTTGATAGAGGTTTAAGAAACAGGTTATAAAAATAAACCAATCTACAGAAATACTAAACTACTCTTGGATCTACCATGGGATAATTGGATCTACCATGGGACACTTTTATTCCGGCATAATTTTTAAGGCTATTTATCACTACAGCTAAGCAATCTCGTTCTCTTCTTTCCAAGACCTCGACCATCTTCTGGCCTCCTTCACACCTGCAGACGTGCCTCTATCAGAGCTTATGAACGGACACATCACTGCTCCACCACAAAGGACCTGGACCTCCAGAGGCTTATGCATGCGCACAGACTAGCACAAATTTACCCACTCTGATAACTCAAAATGCTGTCTTTCAGATTCAAGCAGAGAAGGAACTTTGTATTCTCCTCATAAAGTATTTTTTAAATCACAAATTACATTTATATTTGAGATTTTTTCTTTTAAGATCTGAACCTAAAAACTAAATCCTACTAACTAGGCTATTTAACATTACATGTCACAGACGCACCAGCCTGTATCAGACTACTGTTCAAATTTAGCTCAAGCTCAATTCTTGCAAGATTAGAATTTTTCCCTCTAAATACTTTCTAAAGTTTCTGGAACCTCGGTGAAGCAGAAGTATTTTGATTTTTCTTGGATGCTTATGATCTACAAGACCGTTTGTTAAGAGCTATAGAGAAAATTATATATATAAATAACTACAAAGATGTCTGCCCCAAAGGAACTTACAACTGAAGTTACGTCCAACTTTGTGAAAAACAAGTCCCTTTGCAGAAAAGCCCTACCTAATGTCAACAAGAAGCAAATGTTGAATGGAAAAGATGTTCAAGAGAATCTGAATCTCATTAAAAATAAAAATGAGGGCGGGGAAGGAAGGTGGGAGAAAGAAAGCAGGAAGAGGGAAGGCCAGGGAGATGGGGGAGAGGGAGGGAAGGGATAGTGAGAGAAAGGGGAGGGGATGAAGTAAATCTACAGCCAGCTAGGTAAAGCAAGGACACATGCGCAGCCGGGGCCCTCCTTAGGCATGGAAGCCATGGAACCCCAAGCACTGACATGGCAGCCTTTCAGAAACAAGAATCTTCTCAGTGCTGGTCTTCCAGGATTATGCAACATTCTCCTAAGTTGCTTCTCTCTTTCACCAACATAGAGATAAAATAACATTCCCCAAGAAACGAAGAAACCTGGGAGCAAGGGCTCACCATGGACTAGGATTTTCAACAACTGCTTCCTTGGCCGGTGCCCGAGGCTGGAGAAGGGTCTCCCTCTCACTCCAGTCACCCATTTCACCTGCTCCCAAAGGGTTCCTATGCCCCCAAAGTCATACATCTTTCCTGCAAAGAGCGTACCCCAACTTAAACGAGACTCTGGGATGGGCTCTCCTGTCCTTCCCCAATGTGTTTGTTGGAGTGGTACTCGAAATAAAACAGGTTCTCGAAGGGCACAAACCCACAAAAACTGAAATTCACCAAACTGCAACTACATTGCACAGCCTTGGGCCATGATCTGATTAAGTAATCCTGATTAAGGCAAACAGGAACCACCGATAATACACACTAGTGACAACTACCTGATACTGTCATCAGGAGGAGTACATCGGATAAGGCATAAAAAGAACTTCGCACAGTTTCTGACACACACTCCATCAATGGAATCAACTGTAAGGATTACCCACAGAAAATTCTACTAAACAAATTACAGAAACCCCAGGCCTACAAGTCTCAATTGTCAGCATATGTTCCTTCTCATGAAGACAATGACATTCTGCTTCCACTAACAATTCTGAATTGACCCAATTGTTTTGTTCATTTGTTCTCCGGTGATTCACACCATCCCACCCAGATATCACTATGGAAATGTCCAAGTCCAACTGAGGACAGAAGTTGACCTCAGGGCTTCAAACACTCACTAATACACCCATCAATATGCAGTAATGCTCAAACAGAAGCTGTGAGTACAGTTCAGTTTCTCAAATCTGTAATCGACTGATTTTATTGCTTCTAACCAACTGTCTAAACATTAACGGTCCACTCAGTGGTTCTTAATCTTTTGGGAAAGAAACCTTAGACCCCTCTGAAAATCAGGCAACACCTAAGGCCCCTCTCCCCCGGCAGTCAGAGACATAATCACACTTGGAGGCTCATGGGCCTCTGCATCACGAAGTCAGCTCTAAATTCATGCAAACATGCATATTGAGGGGTATACCTGTGTGACCTCAGAAAAAGACCCCACTCTTTAGACTGCTCAAAAGAAATGCTGCACAGATAATCGGGACATTTGTTTCCTTAAAACCCCTACCATCAGCTTCCCTGGTAACCTGTAAGAAACCAGCTCTTTCACATTTTTGTTTTTTCCTGACTGCACATCCAGAAAGATATAAAATGACAGATTTCCTAATGTGTCATGTGCACCAGGAAATTGCTTTCAGGGCTGCCTGATAACTTAAAAGTCTAAGAAAACATACCCAAAATTCATCCAAAATATCAACCGCACAAAATCTGGTCCCAACAGTACGGTAGTCATGAGCGGGTGGACCACACAGAGGGAAGACAGAAGAACAGGAAAGCAGCAAACCCGTCATGTGGGCAACAAACAGTCAAACATGTTGACTTCTGCCCAGGCACATGCAACAAATCAAATTCCAGGAGTTCTCTAATTCACCAATCTATGTAACCACAGGAGTCCTACTTTGAGTAACTAGTAAAACAAGACAGCTTTTAAGAGAGGAGCAGGTCTCTGGCCCATGAGGAGTTCTCTAATGCCATGATGTGTATCTAGTTGCAAATCCACAGACCCTCTTAACTCTTACCTAATTTTCAATCTACTTAATTCACTTTGTGTCGCCAAACAAAATGTACGGATTTTAGTAAGCTGTGTCAGAAAATGTTGGAACTACTCCTTTATTTTTTTCAGAAAGGCCACAATAAGCCAAAGGATGGAGAGAGTTACCACAGAGCTAATTTTGCCAGTGCCCACCAATTAAAATGGGAAGGACCAAGGTCAGTGTGCCAGGTATATTTCTACAAGGCTCTCACTTGATGCTCATAGCAATCCTGCAGGGCAGATCTTTTCCCCATTTTACAGACAGGTAACCTGAAGAGCAAAACATGTGGAGCAACCTGTCCAAAGTCATACTGCTATTAACTGATGGAGCTGGGATCCTAATTCCAAGGCTATGTTCTGGCATGTCTCGATAAAGTCCACACATCGTACATCTCCCAGAACTCCGAGGGACAGCTGGGTCAGCAGCTTTTCCCTTCTCTCCTCCCCACAACAGATACACACAGTTCAGGCTCATTTTAAACAGGTTATGCATATGCAAAGTACTGATTCAAGTTGTATTTGACAGAGAAGCAATAATGAAGCTCACATAATGTACTCACATACTTTAGCACAGAAACTGGAAGTTGGAGAGAGCATAATCATCATTCACCGTGAAAACAAAGCTTACCAACTCCGTGTACTTTCTGCCAACTGCCCACGAGACTGAGGGGATCCTATCTCTCTAAAACTGAAGAGGGTCAGGAAGAGAGTGAGTGAAGCACCACTTCTTCTTGAATTAATATTTTCTACACTCTCGTGCATATATTGAATTTATCTTGGCACACAAGGAGCAATTTACATTTTATATCCTGAATTCTTGAATTTATGATTTTGATGGAATCAAAACTATAAATACCAAACTTAACACCCAAATTTGATCTTGTTATCAATGACACGATTACATGCAACAAGGAAGATAGCTTCCTGTGACGATATATTCAGCAGCTAATCAAACTACTTAAACAAGCAAATTTGGAATTTTAAGCCCCTTGTTCAAAAATCCAACCAAGACTAAGACTGTATCTAGTTATTCCCTTTGGTTATTTGTTTGGAATACCAGTGAGAGGGAAACTGTAACTTCAACCCCACTGTCAATTCTATAAAAACTACAATCCCTACGTGTAAGTGCAGAAGGAGAGCGTTCCGTGTGTGAAAGGCCAGTACCGGGCTGCCGGCAGCACGAACCGGGGAGAGAGGAATGTGAGGCTTGGGTCTGTGCTGACAACATCAATCAGATGCTCATGGAGAAGGTACCTAAGGCAGGAGGTGGAGGTAGAAGCCCTCATTCCTCATGGGGATCCTCAGACACTCTCCCTAAGGCCAGCAGTCACTTGACTGCAGAGAACAGGGTCTAAAAATCTCTTATGTTAATAAACAAACACACACAACCAGAAAGGCATATTCTACCCCTCCAACTGGCAAGAGAATGAAAACTGAACCTAACAAGCCAAACAGCATAAAAAACTAAAATAACAAAAGGCACAGGAATTTGCATTGTTGCCCATTCTAAACTGTATCTCAACTTCAAACAGGGCACACGACTGGTTTTGGGGTTCTAAACAGGGGTGAACAAACCAGTTTGTCTTCATTTTTGTGGCACGTAGTGTCTCAGGAAACCTACAAAAGACTGCCCCAA
Organism: Nasua narica; assembly: GCA_028533885.1. Taxonomy (NCBI): domain Eukaryota; kingdom Metazoa; phylum Chordata; class Mammalia; order Carnivora; family Procyonidae; genus Nasua; species Nasua narica. Next base: position 8,706,051 of record CM052798.1, on the reverse strand, counting down.
AAGGAAGGATTAGAAGTACAAGGAGAAAGACTGTTTATTACCCGCAGTTTTAATAGAAATAGGGGGAAAGGGGACTTTTAGTCTAAGTAGGAACTTACTGGTTTTCTTTTTAACCAAAGCAAAGGTAATTCTCTGCAACTACACATAACCAGTAACATACAGTTAATTTATTAAGGATGAGATTAGGTTTGGGTCATTCGGATACTGATTAAATGAATAAGAACATATAAATGGAAAAGTTTTCCAAGTATCAAATTAGCAAGGATTTTCAATGTAATGATCTCATTTTAGAAACTAGTATTTTTATATATCACATACAGCATCATTATTTTATCATTAGCATAAGTCTCTAGCTTCTGAAACTATTCAAACTCTGTGTATATTAAAATGTATTGATATATAATATTTAAAATAACTATACATGTACCAGCTTAGTAAGAAAATTCCTATCAAAAAATATTTCTAAATTTCAGGGTCATGATGACAAAAATGGGAAGAGGAAATTGGTACAGCAGAGGGCTCAGAATGCTGAGGATTTTTGTCTCTCACAGTAAGCCCTCAGAACTTTTTCTTCTCAATATATATGCCAAGTTTTAACCTTTTAAAACAAAGCTGCCTCCTAATTTTCAGGGGAAAGGATAGAACAAAGGAAACTGCTTATGGAAAAAATGAAAGCACAGACTGCGAGGCAGAGGTTCTGTACAGTCTACCCTGTCAGTGTTTGAGGCATGGGGGTGGGGCGTTAATGACCTTAAAGACCAAATGCTTTAAGGAACAACTAAATAAAAAACTCTTATTATTTAAAAGTTTCAGGTTAGAGGGGCGCCTGAGTGGCTCAGTGGGCCAAAGCCTCTGCCTTCGGCTCAGGTCATGATCTCAGGGTCCTGGGATCGAGGCCCCGAGTGGGGCTCTCTGCTCAGCAGGAAGCCTGCTTCCCCCTCTCTCTCTCTGCCTGCCTCTCTGCCTACTTGTGATCTCTGTCTCTATGTCAAATAAATAAATAAAATCTTTAAAAAAAAAAAAGTTTCAGGTAGAAAAGACCATATTACGTTCTGCTACAAATTCAGGAAGTTTCGAAAAAGTTTCAGTACTTTTTACATATTCCAAAGACTCTACAGCGGGTAAATACAATTAAGAAATCAACCCTTGCCCCTCATGAGGAAAATTCACTAGAGCACAAAGGCAGGTTAGGGCAGCTCCTTCCTCCTTGTTTCTTTTCATGCTTTTCCTCCTGAATGAGTCAAGCCACTAGAACAGGAACAGCTTTAAGAGCAAACAAAACCTCTTAAGAAAGTGCTGCTTCCAACAGTTCAAATGAGCTCCCCTTAAAGGAACAAATAAAAGATAAAAAACCACCCCCAAATACACACTTTGACCCAAAACAAAAAACAAAAAACAAAAAAACCCACCCAACAGACAAAATTCCTTCCTTTTATTGGTGTCACAGCATAAGGGTGAAAGTAACAAGCATGATTTAACTCTACAACAAATCAGCACTGCACTTACCACAAGTTCCCAGATCTAATTTTTGGAGTATATGTAAATTAAAACATGTTCATGATCTCTAACATTCAGCTTAATTAAGGAAACTTTAAAAATTACACTGTATTCAATAGAATACCCAGTCATTCCCAACACAAGAACGGTGGTGCAAAGAAGGAAGCTGAACATCATTATCATCTTGAAATCACCAGAAAGACGAAGCCCAAGAGCTCCCTGGGCCTGGAAGTGATCCCCCCTACCTCCCACCCCCCCCTCCCTCGACCTGTCCTTACTGCAAAGGGACTTAGGCCAAGGCAATGGCTCACTCTGTTCTTGCTGTTTCTGAACTGATTTCAAAAATAATATAAAACTTAAGAAATATGAAACATTCAGAAGAAGCCCAAACCAACAAATGCCAGTGAAAAAAACACTTAACAGATGATGGCTAACAAGCGACAAAAATGTAATCTATTAGTGTTTTTAAGAACTGTTTGTTTGAGATGCTCAAAGGAATACAATAAATCTATTCAATCCATAAACCCCCAAGGCAAAAATAACTTAAGGCATTAGTTCTCACCATAAGTTAGCTTTCTAATACCAAAGGCTTCACTTAATCACACTGCCTTATTATTTAGGATTAAAGTGGACAATTCTACAGTGAGTAGTGAAAATTCACCTTGGCTAATTAGTAAAGCCTTACAAAATACTGCTACTCACTCAGTATGATTGTCCTACCCAGAAACATGATGAATAAAAACTGGATTTAGGCAAGGCGGAGCCAATAACGCAGCAGCCCGGCGAACCTGGGCCACCCATGCAACCCCTTAGAGCACCAGTTCCCTCATCTACAAAAGAGGAGAAGCACCCTCCCGACCTGGCAGCGCTGTCTCCGGAGTGCCAAGCACAGCGCCGGGCACATGTGCGACTCGCTGACCGAGGAACTCCTGTTACCCTCGCCGTCAACAGAAAGCTGCAATTCATCACATAACAACAGGATGTGCAGAGAAGTGTCAAATCACGAGAGACATCCTATTGGAATCCACTGTTAGGGATGAATGGGACCAGGAACTCCCGGACCGTCCGCCACTGGTATAATCGGGGAGTGCTAATCAAGAACGGCTGCTCTCAGTGTTCATCCTTTTCACTTGGAGAAACAACAGCCGCCTTTGCAAGTAACTCTTGCTTCTCCATGCCATTCGGAGTCCCTGAAATAGGTCATCCAAACTATTAAGATTAGTCACATCCAGACGCTAGAACTGTCCTTGGCAGCAGGTACAACGGGAACAGGTCACGCGAGGGCCACCACTGCCAGGCGGGCCCCTCTGCGACTGCACCGGGCTGCACTTCCCTCGGCCTAAGGGTCAACGGCGCCCTCGCCCAATCCCTCGCTTCTTCACAGGCAACTCCCAATACAAGACAACCCTCCTTTCTGTAATTCTAAGTTCGTGGGTGCAGAAGACCCTCTGTGAACCAGAATGGGAAACCGCCTAGGGAAAGAAGCACTCACCGAGTTTCAAAAGCAATTAATCTGAAATTTTGAAAAAGAACCTACACTACTCCTATTTAGGGAAGGCACAGAAAATTGAGGTTTGTTTTTGTTTTTATTTTCAAATTACAACCAAATTTTATAAAATCAACTAAACTAGCTTGAACTCACCACATTAAGGGTCTCGTTTCCTCCTTCCTTTTAGAAAATTTAATCGTGATCAAACATATTTTCTGGATTAGGCAAGTCTCATCTTCCAATTTGTATACGGACAATTTACACACGGACAGGAGAACCAGAGTTAAACAGCCTAATTGTGACATGTATTAGGATTTTTTCCAAGTTCATCCACTGAACTACAGTTGAAAAATGTGCAAAATGCTTTGAAAATTTTTAATCTACACAATTTCCCTACAAGGAAGTTACACACAGCAAACATCAAAGGCACAACTGCTGCAGCAACTAGGTGGCTCAGTTGGTTAAGCAACTGCCTTGGGCTCAGATCATGACCCTGGAGTCCCAGAATTGAGTCCCACATCAGGCTCCCTGCTGAGTGGGGAGTGTGCTTCTCCCTCTGACCTCTTCCCAATCATGCTCTCTCTCTCAAATAAATAAATAAAATCTTTTAAAAAAAAAGGCACAAATACTCACCAATTTCTTACGTAAATTTGGAGCAAGTCAGTAGCAGCAGCAGAATTAGAAACAAAAAAAGTCCCCTGCCTCCCACTGTATGGAAAAAATACCAACGCTGCATCAAGCTTTTAAAAACAGGCCCGCACAATAGCACCACCGATCAACCTGGCAGGCAACCATCAGAGATGGGACCCAACGCTCAGCAAAGGCATCACTTAGCTAGAAGGCAGTGAGAGCTATAGTGGGCACCAGCCAGGACACCGCTCTCTTGGGTCCAACGAGACAGGTTAACGCTGGGGCCACAGTTCCCCAGGCACATCATCACCTCCCGCCGCCCCACACCCTGCGCCAGCACCTGTGAACAAGAGCTGCCGAGGAGCGCCCTGCAAGGAAGTGGGCACGGGATCTGCCCACCAGGAGCCCAGAAGGTTCAGGGCCCTGCCATCACCCTGGCCATCGTGGCCAGGCTTCCATCATTCAGCCAGGCCTCTGCCATTCGGCTTTGGCCAGGGAGCTTCAAAAAGAACTGTCAGCTGCTAGGGGGGCTCCTGGGGGGCTGCTAGGTGTTTGACAGCAAACACCGCTCAAGCATCCCCGTTCTCAGCTTTTATCACAGGCCTCCTCGAACCGTAACTTTAAATGGAATCCGTGTTGACCCATCTGCTGCCGTTGCCCACCTCACGGACAAGCGGACGAAGAGCAGTATGTCCTGTAGAAGCAGAGGCACAGAAAAGCTGAGTTCAAGTTCTGCCTCTGACACCCACTGGCAGTGAGTTTGGACAGGTCAGCCACGCTGGCTAAGGGCCCATCTCCTCGCGTGGAGGCGGTGTGCACACCACAGCGGCAGAGGCTACACAGGAATATCCGCCCGAAGCGGAGTGCCCAGCACTGCTCAGGGCTCCTGACCCGCATGCCTCTGCCTCCAAGCACCCTCTCCGCCTCCATCGGAGCCTCCTGCTACACCTGTTTCCTACCTGTTGTCCAGCAGTGACCCGTGACCTCCCACGTCCCTCCAAGATTTTCCTTCCCCAACTCATGCAAGGTCCTTCCTTCTTCCCCTCCTCAACATCCTTTGCAGGAGTCCTCTCTGCTGTTCTCTGCTGTCCCTACAAAAGCAGCATCGTCTCCTCCCCCAAGGGGCTCCTGCCTCCCACCCCTCCATCCTGGACCCCAAACACACAAAACTAGAGCACCTAGGAAGCCTGACCTGCACTGAGCTACATTAAGATGGGCGATGAGCTCTTCCCTGAATGTTGTACTCATCTCTCTCACCTTCCCTACCAATCCAGCCACCGAGCGCAGTGCCTGGCAGAAAAAGGGTCCATACGTCCACTTGGAGAATGGAGTTTCATGAGGCAAAAACACTTGTGTGGGTTTCTAGGTGGACCCTCCATGCCCCAACCCCGACTGAGGCAATAAATTCCTCAAACTGCTGACAGAACATCTAAATCGGTCTCTCTTCCTGGAGCTGAACTGGATGGGCCCACCCCTGTGTCATTCACGTCACAGCCTCTGAAAGGCCATATCTGGCTACCCACCTACGGTCAAGCCGTGTCTCACCTGGGCCCCCCAGCTCACACACGTAACGTTCCAAAACTCATACTGTTCCTCTGCTGGTGGCCACCGCCCCTCTCCAGAATGTACATTCCGTGAGAGCGCGAACCTCGGTCGTTCCAGTCCTCTGCTGTGTAACTTCAGACACAGACACAGCAGACGCCTGTCACATAACGCGGAGGGGAGGCCCTCCAGACATTTGCCACTTCTCCCCGACAGTCCCCTAAGGCTCCTCTGCACATCCTCCAAGCTCCCCTCCACCTTCAGCACACCCAGCCCAGTTCCCTTCTTCTCTTGGTCTCAGGAATCCTTGTCGCCCACGCCAGTAGCATAGCGCTTACTTCAATCCCTTAACCTGCCTCAGACCAAATCATTTTGCACAGGGATCTCTTACCCAACTTGACTGCAGCTGTGTATACGCTCTGTCACCTTTGGAGAAGAAAGCACTTCAAACACGTGCAACTAAAGAAAACTCAGGTGTTCTTCACAGTACCGAGACTGTTTATTTGAACGACTCTGATTACAGAAACACACAAAACATTTCCTCTTTAAGCTGATTATAATTTAACTGTTCTGTGATGACTACAAGTCACTTAGATACTATAATCTAGCTGGCATTCTCAGGGACTACTTACAGTTTTTATAAAGGATTATCTAAACCTCTCCAGTAACCTGAAGGAGCAACGTACTCTTCACAATTCACTGCCAGTTTTGTCATAAACCGCCTTCTTTACTGTCCAGCTACCAGCTATAAAAACTAACTGCTGCTGTAAATAATTCCTCTCTCTCCAGTTTGCTGTGAACGGAAAAGTCAATAGGTTAGAAGTAGGCCAAAAATCAGGGTGAACTGGCAGAGAGCGAGGCTCTGCCATGGGAAAGCAGAGCGGCGAGGCCCACTGCCTGCCTGAGCTTACAGAAATCCTCCACAAATACCGACTCATTAGATGAGTCACAAACTCAGAGTTCCTCTGCAAGAACCACGAACTGTCAGCCGCACTGTCGGCAGCCCTTACTGTTACCGTGGGCCAGCATGCTGTGCTGAACTACTTTTATTACCTCGTTTGCTCTTGACAGCAACCCCATGAGGCTAGGCAGTACAGACCATTCCTGTCCAAACACTCTGGACCCCAGACTTCCCCAGTCACACACCCGGTAGAAACCCAGGAGTCCCGTGTTTTACATTCCTTCCGCGAAGTCCGTGTGGGTGAGCCACCACTGTTTCTTGATGGTGAAAGAACTTCACGTAAGGCAGGCTCTGCTGTGATCAGGAGACAGCAGGGCAACACCAAATTTGCTATTACAATCTCTGTTTTAAAAGAGCTTTTGTCAACAGTCATTATTTACTGCTAACAAGCAAGTTCAATCTCCTAACAGGACGCAAATCAAGAAGATGGCAGATTCCTCTAACTGAGGCCTTTCCATGTTACTTCTCCAATCACAATCTTCCTGTGGTTCTAATTAAAATAAGCGAAGCGCCGGACACTAAGAAACCCTCCCTCCTTCTCTACCCGCTGTCCCCTCCAAGAAAGTCTCATGCTCCATCTCATGACCAGCTGCTCAGACACGTAAGAAAGTTAGGCTGAATCACAAAGCTGAGAATCCAAAATTCTCGTTTGAAACACCTCAAGTGTGCACATCTTTGGCCCATGGCAAAACTGCATGCTCCCTGGTCAGAGACAATATGAACTGTGTTCTCCCAGCACTATGTTCTCTTTCTTCGTTACAAGGTTTGTGTGGGTCTTTGTTTGCAAATCAGCTAACATTTATTGAAGGCCTATTCCATGCCAACCATCAAGGTGCGGATCAGGAACTTCCTGATTTAATGTCGGTCTCCCCAACTAGACTCCAGGCAACATGAGAAGAGCCACTGCTTTTTTTCTGCTCACCACTGCACTATTCAACCTAGCAGAGGGCCTAGCGCACGGCAGGGACGTAACAAACATGAACTGAATGACTGAACGAGGGAGAGTGAGAGAGAGAGAGAGAGAGAGAAAGAGGCCACTTTGTAAAGGAAGCGGGGCTTCTAACTGCCCAGAACAAGCCTCATGATCCACCAGCAACAGGATGAATTCTGAAGGGGCCACATGCCAGGCACAGCTGTAGGCAGAGCAGCTGTCCCGCAAAGGAGCCACGGCCGAGAACTTTGAAAAATTCAGCCCTGGGTTGAATTCTCTGCCTCCCTCATAACCAAAACGAAGTTAGGTCCACTGTCAGTCTACCTGTCAGCTGCATGTCTTCAACATCTGGCTTTCAGAATTCCTAAGCTAACATGCTACTGAATGAAATTTATGTTGATTTACTCCCTGACATCACCACCCGAAAAAATATTTAAACATCTGAGGTCACACATAAGACCTAAACAGAACCAAGTTAAAATAAAAAGTTCTCCGTTTCAGGTCTTTGCAAGCTATAAATTAGCTTTCACCGAGTATTTAATTTGAAAGCAAAGAAGGTTTGACTCATTATTTAAACTCTCTAAACTTCAGGACTCTTTACCAGTAAGTTGTTCAAAACAGACTATTAAGTTCCCAGAATGAGCTTCGTGCAAGTGTTTTCATTAAAACCTAAGACTCAGCGGCTTATATCCTTCCTTCCCAGAGTAAATACAAAAATAATAACAGGATAACATGAACTACTTAATTCAGTGTAAAAACCCAGCAATCTATGCAGGTATAAAAATGTAACTGTGTAAATTCATCTATCACTAATAACACAAAGTTTATTTTCAGGTTTTTTTCTCCACATCCAATTAAATTACCAGAAAGAAAATTTAGGGATCAATCAAAAAAGCAAAGTGATAAAATGTTCTAAACATCACACCAAACTATGTTGAACAGTGAAAAACCTGAGAGAAGCTGCTAGGAAGCTATGAATATATTTAAATATATCATTAGTTATACTTAGTAGCAGAGTAAAGTTCTCCCCTTCCAACTCCCACCCCTGCAAACAAATCACAACTTACCTGGAGAGGTCTGGCATTACTTACAAATAAACACTAAATAAAGGAACAAACTGAAAATATGCAAACACTTTGCCAACAATTATGTACTAAGCCTAAAAACAACAAAACTCTTAATAATTATAGCAGTAGAAAAAACTTGGGAATTTTCTAGCCCCTGATCCTCTGATAGAAACCAAAGCATTTAATGGCCCAAAACAATAACGAAGTAACATTCAATAAATGGAAAACATGTATTTAGGAAAAGACCCCACCAACTTTCTCTTGAGTAAGTTAGTTGTACTCATATTACACTGTGAAATACAAAGAATATGGAATGAAAAAAAAATCACAATCGACTTCTTGCCTAAATTTTTAAACATTCTTTTTTACATTCTTCCAAAATCAAGTTTATGTTATGATTTTATTCACAGTATGATTTCCACAACTCACTTGGCAATGTTCTGAGTAAAGGACGGACCCCTAAGTTCTGATGACTACAAAAATTTACGTAAGACCTAAGGCAGGCCAAAAAAAAAAAAAAAACCAAACGAAAAAAAAGAATTTATAGGACTAAGAAACTACCATACTGTGCCTTGGCATATATTCAAACTGGGCTCTATGAAAGATTCACGAATTCACATGAAAATTCTTTATTAAAAAAAAAAAATCCAACGGTCCGAATGCCAGCTGGAAATAGGATACATCCAACCAAACTATTTTCCTACCCAGAAATTATCCCCTCCCTTTTTTAAGTGTGACTACGCTTTATCTTTTGTTCGAAACCATCGTAAAACAAAATAAAACTACGGGAGTCAAGAGTGACCCGACGGCACACTCTTCAACTTCCATTTTGTTACTGGCCTAATTTCGAGAAAGTCCGGCGCGCTCAGACCTTCGCCCACCCCAAGTGTTGCAATCGTGAGCAGCACGGCCGGCCCGGCGCGGAGAGGAGCGGCGGGGCCTGTCCCGGCCCGGCTCCGCGCCCAGAGGAGTGGCAGGGCCCGGCGCGGCGGCACGGAGCGGCGCGGCGGCGTCCGGCCCTGCCCGCACGCTCCCGGCTGGACCCGAGGCCGCCGAATCTGCGGACCTGGAAATGTCACTCTCGGAACACGTCTCATGACGCGTTTGCTGGCGAACAGCACAAAAAGCTAAGAATATACCGGGCGCGCAAGGCTCCGGAGACACCGGCCGCCGCTCCCACCCGGAGCGCGGCTATTTCGGAGGTTCCGAGCCAAGTGACAAGTAGCCCTCGGCCGGCCCTCCTGGCGCTCGGTCCGCTCACTTTTGCGCGCCCGGCTCCTCAGCCCCAAGTTAGCCAAGAGCCCGAGCGCGGCGTCCGGCCGTGATTCAGCAGCGGCCCGGGGGGAGGGGGACGGCCCGGGGGCCGGGATCGCGGGCTGGGGCCGGGATCGCGGGCTGGGGCCGGGCCGGGCCAGGGAAGGTCACCGAGAGCCGCGGGCGCCGCCCGAGCTCGGGCCTGGCCCGGCGGAGGCAGCGGCGGGGGAGCCGGGGCGGCGCGGGCGCCTACCTTTCCTGCTTTTCGGGGAGCTCCGCTTGCTCCGGGCGCTGGCTCGCTCTTCCTCAATCGCAGCTGCTATCTCGGGGTTGTCTTCCCCATTGTACCAGACCAGGAGCTCCTCGCCCGGCGCGATTGGCTGCGGGGACAGAAGAGACAGGCGCCGGGCCAATCAGAGCAGCGGTTGTTGGCGGGGCGGGGCGGGGGCGGTGCTGCCAGCTGGGGCGGCGAGCCAGGCCAGCCCGGCAGGAAGGGCTCCTTAACCCTTGGCGGCCGCGGGGCTGGGCGGCCCTGGGCAGGGCCCCTCTGCTGGAAGGAGGACCTCACTTCGCGACCCGCCTCCTCTCCCCGGGGGGCCGCGCCCGCTGACCTGCGGCTCCGCTGTCAACTCCGAACTGCCCTACTTTACCGAATCTCACTGTTCAAAGCCTCATGACTGCCCACGCAGAAGGAAAAATAAAACACGGAACCATTTTGCCCACGAAATGTAGGCTCTGGAGAAACGTAAAGCATAAGGTAAAAGAACCCGGCGGTTTGGAAAGAGAAGTGTTGAAAGCTAATTACCAGCGTACGTTTCAGATGCCAAGAGCAAGTTCAGCATGATAAGAACTGTAAGTCACTGCACTTTTATAAACGCACCGCTACTGATATCACGGAAATGCTGAAAGAAGAGGCGGGACGCGAGACGCAGGACGCAGGCGTCCCCGCACTATGTTCTCTTGCACTGCCACCAACCTGCTCGGGCCCAGGGAGAATCCACTGCCTTGCCCTCTGTACCAGACAACTTTAAATGCAGAAGGAAATGCCTAAAAATACCACAGGTACTCTGCTCCTAAAACACTAACTCTGAAAAAAGCCATGAATAATGAGGACATGGACCACCACCACCCTAATTACACCTAAAAGAAGATCCTGCAGAAAAAGATAACCGAGTGGGAAGATCACATTCCTAAACAGAATTTAAGGAAATGGCTTATTGGCTTCTCTCACAATGACTCATCTGTTCAAAAAGTTCCAAGGGTAACAACACAAGTAAAATTGCACATAAAACCCACCGAATAAAGTAAGAATCCGTCGGTCCATTCTGATATAAATATAATGAACAAGTAAATAAATAAAAAGAAAAAAGCTCTTCCTTAAAGTAGATCCCGACTAACCAAAGAAAAATTATGCAATTAGAAAACCACCCCTTGGCAATCATAGCAGTAATAACTGATTGAACAGACGCTACAACTAGTAGGTGTAAGTTTTGTGTGTAATAGAGTATTAGCACGGTCTCAAAACATCTCCCCATAAAACATGAATTACAAAGGTAAAAACTATTCTTAGAATGAGATAAATCAACATCCGGTGCCTCCTGACACAATGCACAGGAAAGATTATCATCACTTCTGGAGATCTCTGCCCCAAATGCATGACCGTAACTTAATCATGATGAAACACCAGAAGAGCCCAAACTGTGGGTGGGACATTCTACAAAATAACTGACCAGTTCTCTCAAAACTGAAAGGCCATACAAGACAAAGACTGACGTACTGTCTACAGTACGGAGACTGATAAAATATTACAACTGAATGCAACTGAGCTTACTCTTCCTTTAAGGACATGGGTGGAGCAACTGACAAAATGTGAATAAGGTGTTCACTAGCTAATCAGATTAGCTAATGAAATACTGTGCCAGTGTTAACTCCCTGATTTTGATCACTGCGCTAGGATTATGGAAGAGGAAGCCCAAGCTTGGTTTTAGGTGCAGGTGAATTCCATCTAAGATGCCAGTTTAGAAACAGCGTAATTCCTCATTTTAACATAACTTCTCGTCTAAATAAAGCCCTTGAAAGTAGACTTTATTTCATTCTCTGCAGAATTCAGTTTATGTAGTCCGAATTTTAAGATATTCTAAATTCTTTAAAATAAAAGAACAAGCTATTGTTTCCTTTTCTCCCCCCCCCCCATGGATGACTAAAACCTGCCATTTTCTTATCCTTAAACCAGTGTCCTCTTATTTCCCTTCTTGAATCAGTTACACCTAAACCAAAAAACCAAATCTAATATATAAGCTTTTAATGAGTTGAAATAGCTACTACAGACATCTTTTGGCACTCTGATGAACTAAATCTGCTTCTGCTGAAGGAACAGGCCTTTTATTTAAGTAAACTATTTCTAGTTCCAAATGTATACTCTGCTTCTCTTTTTGTTATAAGCCACATATTTATGGAATGGTGGTATCCTATAACATTTGAAATGATTAGCATTCACAGAAATAAGTGAAGTCTTCAATAAAACCAAAGTAAAAAAAAGAAACACGGAAAGGAGGGAGGAAAAATGTATTCCCACTATGTCCCTAACCCAAATGGCATAACCAGAACACTGGCTACAAGACACCCACTGGACATTTTCAACATACCTCCCAGACGCAGAGCTTAAAGTTTCCTTGTTCATTCCACTGCAATCCTCTGCAGAGTACTGACTGTACTAGCAACTGTGTGAAGATAAATATCAGCACAAACTATTTATTTAGGAGGGTACTCCTTTGTTGTTGCAAAACACAATATAAAACAACAGAATCTGTTCTTCACTCAAAGCTAATATAACATTTCTTTTCTTTAAGATTTTATGTATTTGAGATAGAGCGAAAACAAGTGGCAGGGAGGGGCAGGGGAAGAGGGAGAAGACTCCCCGCTGAGCAGGGAGCCCGATGCAGGGCTCTATCCCAGGACCTGTAATCACAACCTAAGCCGAAGCAGACGCCTAACCAACTGAGCCACCCAGGGGCCCTATAATATAACATTTCTAAATAGCTAACGAACTGGTGAAAAGCTAGGTTAAGAGCAACCTGATTTGTTAGCTATTGAACACCTTCAAAACTGTTAGCAACAGAGATGATTATTGTATTATTGAGCTATTCACTTCCTCACTTCATAGTAAAACAGCGATACAACTAACAGACCTTCATGAAGAGGAAAATAATATATATATTTTTAATCAGTGCTTGTTTGCTTCAGCACTACATTGTTTTTTCTTCTGCACTGCTTAGCACATTTGAGATTTTGTTAAGTCAAATTTCAGAAAAGAAAAATTATGTCCTTAAACATAGGAAATATAAACACACATCTTAAAAAATAAAGTTGAAAGACCAAACATCTTTTTTATATATTGCATTGTGATGTTCAACAAAACAAGATGACTTTATATCTTTCAGCTTTTCCTGTGAGTTTCAACAGGCTTACAGAACCAAGTGTACTTTCTTATCTAAGTATCAGTAAATATAAACTTGACATTTTACCAGACCAATTAGAAAGAGACAAGGGTTCCAATAAATATTCCTGACACTAGGCCAAAATAAGAGAAATACTCCAGAATTACGAGAATATACCAAGCACGTCAACGCTCAGCCACCTACGATCTATTCGCCAGCATGAACTCTCCCAGTCACAGGTCAGACAGCGTCAGCTCTCAGGTGAACTGAAGACTGAAATTCATCTTTCTCCCTTGGGCCACGAGGCCCCACCTGATCTGACCCCCAGCCACCTCACCAGCCTCATCTACCACTCCTCTCCTTGGCCTTTATTCTATTCCTTTAAAAACAAACAAAAACTAGCTTATTCCTACTTCAAGGCCTTTGCTTCTACCGGGTCCCTCTTCCTAGACTGCTCTTCCTGCAGAGATCTTTGTGTGACTGGCTCCTTCCCGTGCAAGCGGGGTATGAAGGAAGGGGTTTCTATGTCTTGTCTTCCCTGACCCACCAGGGGATAGATATAAAATTATATAATTTTGTAAAATTATAATTTTACTCATTGTTTATTATCCATAAATTGAAGTTCCATAAGACCAGAGACCTTGTCTCTTCTGCTTACTACCACAGTAGTAGTGCCTGGTACATAGCAGACTCTCAATAAATACTTATCAAACTAATGAAGAGATGAAAGAACGGATGGCAGGCTAACATCTAACTTGTGGGAATTTAAAACGGTTTTTAATCATGCTACAAACAAGGCCAGTTTGAGACTTCCTAATTATCTGGGTGATAGTTGATAAGGCTATACAGAGCCCAGAGGAACATCACATGTAATTTATTTACAAAACCTAACCCACAGAATGCTTAATCTAGAAGATTATAGTGAGATAATCACTAGCAAGGAATCTGAAAGGTCTTGTGCGTACGTGAGCAAACATCAAAGGTCAGGACTGAGGGACGTCTGCAAAGACAGAACTATGTTACTTCAGACAAAGACAGGTAAAAAGAATAACAATGGTACAACTGGTTAACACTTGGGAGTACTCAGGTTAGGCTAGAAGCTGCTCACAGAACCTTCACAACAACTGTATTAATTGTACTATTACTTCCATTTTTACAGATGAGAAAACTAAGGTTAAGTAAGTTCTCCTAGTCACACATCTAGAAGCCAGAATTCACTCCCAAGACCATCTGCTCCAGAGTCCCCACTCCTAACTACAGGACTGTACCACCTCACCAAAAATAACAGCTAGCATTTAGCCTTATTATCCACTAGCGCTCTACCTCAACTAACCTATGCAATCATCACGATAACCTTATGAGGTCAATGCTATAATTATCTGTATGTTACAAATAAGGAAATGAAGGCACAGAAAGGTGACTTGCCTATGGTTACACAGCTAGTAAAGTCCCAGTGACTTGCCTTGGGTCACAAAGCAAGTCCAGCTTTAATCCAGCAGTCTGGCTTCAGAGCTCACTCTCCCAAACTCGATCCTCTCTCCAATCTCAGTGTTTCTCAGATTTGCTACCCGAGAGGAACGTGCATTAACCGGAAGTCTCATGAAGGAACTGCAAAGGTCCGAGTATCATCCTGGGCTTGCTCTTCCTTGGGCTCTCATTTCCACTCCCTTGGTCCCCTCCCATTCAGCCCCTCACTGCTATTTCATCTCCATCAGAATTCTGCCTCACCGATTTAACCAGAGGTAATTCTCCCTTTAAATCAATTTGAGAAACAATGAATGAATTCTTGAATCAAGTTCTGAATCCAATTTCAAACTGCAGTGTAATAGCACTGCACAGACATTCCTCCTAGGAGATCACACTATTACAATCCAGCAGAAAGAAAATGAGGAAGGGGGTAGATGACACCACAAAATAATATTTCCCAGAAGAACTGGAAGCAAGGACTTGGGTGTATATGAACTAAAAGGCAGTCCAACTGGCTAACAATGACGGGAAAAATACAGCAAAGGAAAATGAAACCGCTCTGTGTTAACTAAATTTCCAGAAGTCCCAGCGCTACCACACAGGTAAAATTCACCATGCTGCAAAATCTTCAAGGCTTACTCATCATGCATTTTCATGGACTGTCCCCCAGTCTAGGACATTTTTAAATGGAAGTGAATAAACAGAAACTTGGAACTGCAGCAGTTTTAGTAAATGTACCTGTTCTTGAGAGAACATTCCCATGCAGAATCGGTGCCGATCCGCCTTCCCAGAGGACACGAGGACAGGGACAGAGCCAGGGACTTGCTTGCTGCAGAGATGCAGCAGCACTCAAGACTGCCTCGTGCTAACTGCCCTGCATGTACCCAGTGACCTCCGACCTCACCACAAACTCCAGAGGATGCCTTTCCTCTTCTTTTCATCTCAGCGATTAATGTCTCCAGACCAAAAATTGGCAGAAAGAAGAAACCCGTTCTGTTGAACTTCCATTCTGAATAAAATCTAGGGAAATGAAAAGCTAAGCCACAGCTACATGACACTGAAGACCAAAGATGTGTTTTTAGTTAACACAGAAGCCCCGCAATCAGCGATGGTCTCCTACACCTGGATAAATCTGCCAGTCGGACCGTTGCTGGTGCATCTGTATCTTAGGAGGAGGGAAGTAGCTGCCACACGCTTAACTCATCAGTATCTATAAATGTGCGGCATATAATTACTTAACCCAATTTTCATGCTTTGGTGCACACAAAGGAGTGGCAACTGCATATTTAAAACAAAGACCTTTAAATGCGTTGATAAACTACTTTCAGACATAATCCTTTCAAGGTCGGCAGAATCATTACTGTCAGTCACAAAAATGCATGCAGAGTAACTCACAGCAGACCAGCTCCAACACTCTTACCTTCAAAGTTTTATAATAAATGGCCCTGTTGATTTCCAGTGGAAATAAATTCTGCTCTTCTCCTGAGCAAGCCCAATTCACATATCGCAGCCAGTTCCCCTTCTCTGGGTCTGTGGCATCAATGCACATCCATCCCAGATTTGGGTAATATACCTTGGGGGAGGAAGGAAGGAAACACCATTGTTAAAATACGAAGGTCTTTTAAATGTTTCCATTTTCAACTTTCAAAACAATTCTTCATAATACCCCATATTCTACAAAACATTTCACAGAAACAAAGCAAGCAACAGAGAAAAGAAAACTAAAAGATGAAAACGGAGATCCAAAACTAGTAATCCTCATTAAGTCATTTCTCTATCTGGGCTGGAGTCATTTTTTTCTCCCAAACTTCAACAACAACAGCAACTATGTGTAATGATCTCTAAATGCTTTGCAAACACCGTGCATGAGGACAAGTGATAACTCTATTCCCTAAATGTAACATGTAAAGGAGAGTGAGCTGCCAGCAGCACCCCACCGCACCCAAGTGCCCTGAGCGTTCTGGGTTGTTCTGCAGGTGGAGTGTGGGGGCCTCGTTCTGCCAGACTACACAGTTCGGCAGGTCCCTTTGCTTCAGTGAGTGAACGTGCAGTGTGAACCTCCACAGGGGTGATGGCACCCATGTGATGACACTTCTGCAACCTCAGCTGACCCCTCAAATCTTCTCTACCTAATCATCTGTTAGGACTTAGGCGCTAGGGAACATACTCCAGGAAGTCTCGGTATCCTTCCAAAGAAAAGACTGGTAACTCAACCCCTCTTTCAGGACTTAGATCAATCATTACTCATCCACTCTCAGTCAATGGCTCCCCACCCCCTCCCCGCCATGCTTCCAGCACTTCTCATGCCTTCATTTTAAAGAAACTATTTAGCAGCTATTTTTAACTTTTATCTTTGTAGACACACACGTGCATATATATATATACACACATATATAAATACACATACATATATATACTTTCATATATACGCTTTTATACACACACACACACACACACACACACACACACTCGGGTTGTGTGTGTGTATACTTTACTTTCCCCAAACTAGACTGTAAAACACTTGATTAGGCACTGAAATAGAACCACATGATCAACTGCTGACAGACCTGTCAAAAATAAAGCAAAAGAACTAAGCCTCTTACTTTCTCTTTAGGAAGAAAGGAAAGAATCTCAATGCTCCCACTTCTTCCCTCCACATACACAGCCAAGACTCCCCCACTCATTTCTTCCTTTCTCTCCCACCCACATTACACATTCTTCTTTACTGCAGCTCTCCCTCCGACCAAAGCGCTCACTCCTCACTCCCAGCCCCTCTGAGCATGCCTGTGTGTCCCAGCCTGTGTCTGTCAGGGGGCAGCCACCTCACCGGGTACTAACCATCCTTCTTTCCTGGTGGGAGTCAGATGTCAGGCGTTTTCTGTTATCATCTCATTTTACCCTAAGTAGCAGGTTCATTATTATTTTTTTTTAACATGGGGAAATTGAGGATCAAAAGTTCAATTGGACTTTCCTAAATTCACCCACTTACTTAAACCAAATCTGCCTGACCTTGACCATAGTTAACAGCACCTTCTTTGACCATCCCAGTTAAAACCACAAACCCTTCTCTTCCCATCAACCCCCAGCCATATCCCTGATTTCTTTTTCTTCATAGCGCTTATGCTCTTTTCAAATATGAGATCATCTCCTTACTTCTTTTATTTAGTGACTGCATCTTCACACCAGAGCATTAACTCCATGAAGAAAAGACACGTCAGCCTTTTCACTCACTAGAGCACTCCCAAGATCTGACCGGAGCGGGGCAGCAAGTAGGCTCTCAATGAAGAAGTACAGAAAGGATAAAAGGATGTCGTTAAGACCAAGGTGTCATTGCCATCAGTTAAGGAGCACTGGCTAGGTGGCAGGTACCATCCCAAGAGAGTATTTTCCCTATCCTTTATGTGTCCCCTGAGTTTATTCAGAAATGGGCTCTCTACCGAATATCCTGCACCACCCTAAAGAAAAGTTATCCGTGTCACATTAGACCCCTTTTCAAACCGCTCACACACACACGCATGCACACACACTCCCCTCCCTGCAGAGAAAGGGAAGTCCCCAAATGGCATGTTACGAAGAAAGGCAGCATCACAATGCAAGACTTAAGTGAAACTTCACACACCAAAATAATAGAGGGGGCTTTACTTTAAAATGTTTCAGACACATCCATCATGTTTGCCAGCATGAGGGGAGAAGGGGAAGGAAGTAACTGCACTTTAACACTGGCAGTCCATCTTAGTTACTTTTTATTAGCTTGGGGATAAAAAGTATTGTTTCAATTTATCGCAGTGGATGGCAGAGTCTTACTCCCTCCCCACTGACATACTGACACAGACA
>CM052798.1:8600009-8687442 GCA_028533885.1 Nasua narica | reverse complement strand
AACATGGACAGGACTAGAAGAGATTATGCGGAGTGAAATAAGTCAAGCAGAGAGAGTCAATTATCTTATGGTCTCACTTACGTGTGGAGTATAAAGAAAATCATGGAGGGCATCGTGAGAAGGAAGGGAAGGGCGAATGGGGGGAAATCGGAGGGGGTGATGAACCAGGAGAGACTGTGGACTCTGAGCAACAAACTGAAGGTTTTGGAGGGGAGGGGGTGGGGGGGTGAGCCTGGTGGTGGGTATTGAGAAGGGCACGTACTGCACAGAGCACTGGGTGTGGTGCATGAACAATCAATCTTGTAACACTGAAAAATTAAAATAAACATATTTGGGGAGAAAAAAAAAGTGGATTTGACATTTATTGTTGAAGACCGTCAAGCAGCTTCAAAAGACAAATGTAAACAGCAGCTGTGTCCAAAGAAATACATTTTCTTTTTAATAAAAATATTCTTGAGGGGCCCCTGGCTGGTTCAGTCGGTTGAGCACCCAACTCTTGGTTTCGGCTCTGGTCATGATCTCGGGGTTGTGGGATCAAGGCCCAGGTCAGCTCCCGGCTCAGCAAGGAGTCTGCTTCCGTTCTCCCTCTCCCTCCCACCTCTCTCCCCTCTCCCACACTCTCTCCCTAAAATAAATAAATCTCCAAAGAATATATATTCTTCGCTTCTCAGCCTTTTGGCTAAGATCAAGTGTAGTGAAAAATGCATATTCTTGATTTTAAAGAACATATCAAGATGACTTTTAATTTCAAAATGTCAAATCTTGAGAAAACAGAATGATTTTTTAAAAACTGTACAGAACGCTGATAAACAAAGAGCCAGAATTCTTCCTTACCTCCCACATGTACACATTATTCTTAACCTGAGATCTTTTTTTCTTATCACCAACAAATGGCCCAAACTTTTTGCCTTTTAAAATTGGCTTCGTGGCCCAGACACCTGGAAAATAAGAACAATATTTTTATAATGTTATTATGGTTGTTTTAAAGATTGAAGTATTAAAGTCAATTCTGTTTCACGAAATAGTTAAAAGGCTAGCAAGATAATGTCGGGCCAACGGAGAGAGCAAGCCACGTCAAATGAAATCAAGTCTTCCACGAAGATTTTTATTTTTCTTCTTTAAATTCTTCGGTAGTTCCCAAATAGCCCGTAAAGAACCTACATTGTTTTATCAGTAGGAAAGAAATGACTTATATTTGTTTCTATTTTTTGCAGATAAAATCACCCAGATGGTACAATCGCAAATACCCAGAGAACAACACAGTCACAACTAGAGAGAAAAAAGATGAGAAAGGAGTGAAACTAGAAATAATTTTAAACTCCTCTTTCTACTTTTCTGCAGATTTCAAATCGTGTCCGACGAACAGGAATTGCTTTTATAAAGGATTGGAAATGCCGATTTATGAGTGGTACTTTTGAAGTTTGTTTGCTCAAAGTGGAACACCCTCTCCTCTCCAGCTAAGTCTCTTGAAACCTAAGCTGCTGTAACAATTCACTCTGCAGAGCTTCAAAGAGCCCAGTTACAACTGCCGCGGCTCTGCCGTCTGCTTCCTCGGTGGCTCCCGTGTTCTGGGCACCAACCAGAAGGCAGGCAGACAAGCTGAAGAAACAGCGGGCCAAACGGCAGGAGACAGCCCTGGCGTCAAGGGAACCAGCACCCAGAGGTGATGCTCACTGACAACAGCCCTTTGGACAAGTTCCCTCATCTTCTGCTCTCAGAAGATGCACAGAAGGAAGGTGGAGGCTGAGCCAGTCCTGTCTAGCTAGGAGGCTCAAATTTCACTCTTCTGTGGCTCTCTGAATCCAATTTGTAACAAAGCTAACAATCAATTAGTGGAGCTATACAGTCAACCACTTTCATGCGAATGATACAATATAAGTGCTCAAGTGACTTACTGAGAAATGTTTCAATGAGAATTAGGAAAAGCATTTATTAACAATTTATTCACACACATAAACACATAAACAGGAATATCAGAAATACATCTTAAAAAAACAAAAGGGATACAAACATGATATATTCCAAAACTGTACTTTGACTAAATTTTTATAATTTCCTTCCTTCTTAGCCTTCTGTCTAAAGATTAGGGCACAAAAACAAGACCAAGTACATAAAAGCTGGGTTTGTACTCAATGAGAAAACCCAGCCAGAAGCATTCAGATACACTCAGGTCATTCGTTCAAGTACCTACCAAGGTCCAGAATGAGTCAGGTACTGGAGACACAGAAGAAAGAAATGAAGGAACTCACAATCAATGAAAGGGGCAGATGTGAAAACCAATACAAAATAATGAAATTAAATATAACAGCATACTCACACTCAAGTCCCAGTGAAATCAGAGCAGAGGGACCAATACACTCAGTAGGAAGAAGAGCCCCGAGGAGACAGTGGGAGGCTAAGTCACAAAGGATGGTGGGTGGGCATGGGGATATTTCTGGTTTAGTTTTATAATCTCTGTCCACCCTGGATTCTTGACTGGAAAATGCAGAAATTCCACATAATTTTCTAAGTCTCAGTGTAAAATTGTCACTTTGATGATGAGCTCCCTACCTTAAATGCTCCCAAAGGATGCCTGGATACAGGCGGCTCTCCCTTCCCCTCCCCGTCTCCTTCTGTGACCCTGGTCCTCACCAATCCGAGTCTTGTCAACAGCAGATGGGAAAAGCCTCACTTCCTCCGGAAGTCCTCGAAGCACGTGTTCAGGTACCTCGGCCAGGCTCTCAACAGCTGCAACAGGCTCAGTGTTCTGCAAGTCAAGAAACAGAAGGATCAGAGCAGAGGGAAGCAAACCCAGTTAGTGTTTTTTTTTTCTTTTCTGGTTCAATAAGCAAATATGCAAAAATGTAACTGCCACCTGAAGCTGGCAAGCCAGACCAAGAGGACTGAGCTGCAGAGCATCTCAGGAGCTGCTGTGAAGGTTGCTCCTGAGTCTCCAAAGGAAACCACTACCACCTCCCAGCACGTCTGTGTTAATCTACTTTGTTCCAGCCACCTGCACTCATTTTCAGACTATGTAAATATCTGGCACCATACTATTTTAAACTCCCACGGAATCTGGAAGTAAAATACAGCTTAAGCTTTACTTTAAAGTCAAAGGCTACCATCAGCATTTTAGAACATTTACAAAATAAAAATCAATACTCCCTACTTAATACTTTGGGCAGCACACCGTAAAGGACCTGCCAGCGGGCTGGACCCCACCCCATCTATGCTTTCATCCCTCCGGGAACAACACCCCCTTTAACAGAGGCTTCAATACTCTAATCAGAACACTACAACTTTTTCTGGGCCCTCAATGGAAATGTGACCTTTCCCGGAAACTAATTTACCACTTCTTTCAAGTCACTAATTAGCAAAGTGGCCAGAATATCACAGTCTTAAGAAATAGAACTTTATGCATTACTACCCAGTTTTCACTTTAATCTTAAGAAATAAGATTACTATTAGGTATGAATATAAGGGAACAGAAAGGGGAAATCTGAGCCAACTGGTAAAACATGACTGTTACTGTAAAAATAACATTCAGTCAAAGGAAAACCAAGTGTCTTTTCACTGTTATCCCATATACCTCAAAGAACTGATGTGCGTATCACAACACCACTAAGAATGATGGGTTCTATAGTCTAGGTGTATTTTACTGCAAGGGAATCATTTCTCAAGGACTTTCAAAAAAATCAAAGTAGGCAAAAAGCAAACTCCAACCTAAAGAGGTTAATTTTCCCACAGTGAAGCTTTTATAGCTTTTAAGAGTGTTTTGTGCAAAGATGAGAATATCATCCAAATTTGTGCACTCCCAACATTTCAACCCTTCAGAAGCACGAATGCTTTGACCCTGCTATCTACGGCTTGGTCCTGACAATGTCACCAAGCACAAGTTAAATGCCTTCCAAAACATGGGAATATCAGAACTGCCCCCAGAAAATGGGTCTTATGGCATTTTTAATTAGCTAAAATGTGAATGAATTTAGCACACAAATTTCTGACTTTTAAATATAGTACCCCCATATTTAAAATTTTAATCTATAACACTTATTTTGGCAACATGAATATTTTTTTTCCAATGGAGGAAGAGGTATTAAATTGGTAGTCGGTATCCTAGGCTACATAATAATTATTTGTAGCACTGATAAATTCAGCAATATAAAGAAATACATAGCCAAAGCTACAAGTCCTATCAGCATGTGCCCATGAAAAAGAAGAGTGAGTTTTCTTCTCCTTCCTCAGATGGGACCCTATCCTAAAATTTAAAAGGATTTGACACCATTTAACTTCCCTGAGAGCTCTGAAAAGACAGTGTGTCAGTTACTCTAACTGATCCTTCTAGGCGCTATGACAATAGTACTAACAAGCTAATGTTTCCTGAGAAAATCCTCCGGACCTCAGTGCAAGGCACTGTACTAACAGCCTTCCATGCATGATGGTATTTACTCCAAACAGCTCGACGGGGAGGGACTGTCACTGCAGCCCTTGCCCCCACTTTCTCCCCCCAGCTTCACCCCCCCCAACCTTCACCGCCCCCCACCACACACACACAATGGAAGAAACTAAAGCTCAGGGAAGTTGTCTAAATTGTTCGAGACCAGGATCTGAAACTCAGCCTGTCTGACCCTAAGCCCAAGTGTCATTTCCAGTTAAGATTCTCCTTGATACAGTCTAAGGATCTAATGTAAAACATGGTTAACTATAGTTGATAGGATTGTATTATTGAACTGAAATTTGCTGAGAGTAGAACTTAAAGGTTCTCACCAAAAAAAGATAAATATGAGAGATGATGGATGTGTTAATTAACTAGATAGTTATACATATATCAAAATACCATGATGTACACTTTAAATATCTTATAATTTGTCCATTATACCTCCATAAACCTGGGGAAAAAAAAGAAAGGATTCTGCTGGAAAATAATCTGAGAACCCGTGCCCAAAAACCTCCAAACTTCCATGGAAGTGTCCACAGGCGATGGCCCCTAAGGCAGGAGGAATGGGGACTGGTCATTCCCACAGGAAATGCGTAACTTGAGTGTAATATGGAGACCACCTACGTTTACATATCTGATACACCTAAGAATATAAAAGACCTCAGCAGATCTGCCACTGGAAAAAAGATGAGACAAATTCCTGTGCATTTATTTACCTGCTTTCAGTGACCCGTTTTTAAATTTGGGCTCATTTAACTAGTAGAGGAAAGCTTCTTTTCTGCTTATTCTTGTCCTTTGCACAAGACTCAACTAAAATTCAAGGACCTCAGACCGCACCAAGCCAACCCTGGCCGGCTCGAAGAACTTCCTCTCCCCTCTCCAGCTGCAGTGTCTGTAGCTGGAAATTGCCTCTCCTTTTCCGTGTTTTTTCCTTCATAGCTCTTACCACAATTTTAAGTAATTATTTATATAATTATGTGTTTAATGTACCTCCTCTGATAAACTAAGATGAAGACAGATGGTGTCTATCTTATTCAATGTTGCGTTCCCAATGCTTAGCAATAGACATGACATGTTTGTTGTCACTTAAATACTTGAATGAATACATAATTCTTATAAATGGACTTAACCCTTTTTTAGAAAAAGGAGGGCTAGAAATAAATAAAATAGCAGGGTCATCAATCAGAAAGTATTTTTTCCATGTATGCCTGAACTTCTTGAATTTGAGGTGGGTATACTTCTAGGTCAATAAAATAATTTTTTTGGAAAATGTGATATATGCTCTCAATTCCAAGCAGTCAATTTACAAGTGAACCTTTAAAACAAAAGAATATTTAAAAGAAAATTTCTCTCCCCCACACACTTATAAATTGGGATCCCATTTACACACACACACACACACACACACACACACACACACATATATATGAATATCCTTAAAGTATTAGATATAATATCACACTCTATAAACAAGGTCACATTGGTTTTTACACTAAAGATCACAACTTGATCCTGGGAATATTTCCCAGATTAATTTTTTCTTTTTTTTTTTTTTAAAGATTCTATTTATTTATCTGAGAGAGAGAATGAGTAAGAGAGAGTACGAGAGGATAGAAGGTCAGAGAGAGAAGCAGACTCCCCACAGAGCCGGGAGCCTGATGCGGGACTTGATCCCAGGACTCCAGGATCATGACCCGAGCTGAGGCAGTCGCCCAACCGACTGAGCCACCCAGGAGCCTGATTTTTTTTTTTTTTCTAAAAGAAACTGCAGCATCTACTCAATTTCTGAGTCCCTTCAATGAGCCAGGCAATGTTTTAAGCATCTCATTTGCCTTAACAATGAGTTACTCTGGTGAGGAAGACAGACAAAATCAAGCAAGGATATACAATGCCTGGTACTTATTGATGCTCTGAAGAAAAATCAAGCACAAGAAGGGCACACAGTGATAGAGATGGATAGGGTGCCACTGTAGACAGAGTGCTTCAAGAAGAAGCATCTCTAGAAGCGGAAAGGGCATCGTGTGGGAGTATGGGGGGCAAACACCCCCAGAAAAGGTAATCAGCAGGGACACAGGTAATCCTGCAAGCTTTGTGTGCTCAGAGAACAGACAGGCAAAAAGACCAACGTGTCCGGAGCAGAGAAGGTAAGGGAAAAGCAGTCGGAGCTGAGGTGGGAGAGGTAGGCAGGGGTAGTACCTAAGGAGAAACGAATCACCTGCCAAACTGCAGAGGCCATGAGGAGTAGAAGGTGACCAATCAGAGGCCAAACTACAAACTCCAGGAAGGAACCTCAGCTGCTCTTTCCTCTGGGGTGGCCCACAGCCCCCCGCACCCCATCCTTGCTGTCCCAGAAAAAAGGCATGTTCCTGTTTCAAGGGTTTCTGACACTGATCACTGTGGTAAGCACAGAAGACGTTACAAGGACTTCTCTGCTTTCCTATTATGTAACAGGAAACACAAGAACTCGTTATTTCACTGCTTAGTGAAGTATTGCCTCCAAACATGTATCAGTGAACTAATGATCTGGAGCAACATAGGTTAAATCTAATGCATTAAATTTAAGCTAATTTAGTAAGTTACTCAGTTATTATCAATTGATCTCATTAAATCAATGTCTCCAACTTCCTAACTCAAACTCAAAGAAAGTCAATACTCCCTCCCCTCCCCAATTCACAGCCAGGAGCAGTTCTCCTTACTTCATTCAGTCCATCATCCGACTAACAAATACTCCCTGAGAGCCTGCTCCAGGCTGCCACTGGGCTGGACAGTGCAGATATGATGGTTAGTAAAGCTGATCCAAGCCCCCTCCTCACAGGGCTATTCAGACGAACTCTCTTTTCCTTTCCCTAATACCTAATACCTTCTCTTCGGCCCAGGATGACCTCCCCATGCTGGATGGTGGGGGCAGCTTCGGGAGTAGGGCACTTACTGCTTCCTCTGAGCCAAGCTCTTTCTATGCATCACCTCATCTCACCTTTGCACCTTTGCACCACCACCCCAGGAGTGGGTGCTTTCACTTTCCAGACGAAACTGAAACCTGCCCCATGTCCCTGCTAGCAAGCGGCAGAGCTAGGATTCAAACCCAGACGGTCAGGCTTCAGGGTCTGGCCTCTCAATACTATGCCACAGAGCTGTCCTGTCAAGTAATGATTCCAAGCTACGTGGCTTTAAAGCAGCAGAGCCAACACAAAATCCAGATGAATTCCAGAGCCCGCGTTCCAACCACTAAACCAGTGGGGCCTCGCACGGTCATCTAGGGCCACCTGTCAGGGGTCTACAAGCTAGGGCTACTTTTACAATAACGCTGAGATGTCACATGCTCTTTTACATCCAGCGGGTAGAGGGGAGTTTTCCAGGGGTCATGACAAGAGATGATGGCATCAATTCCACTAGCTAACTGGATGTGGGATGGCTGGGATAAGTAGCTTCTGACCTTGCGTTTTTTTTAATTTTCTGATTTACGAATAAAGCCTGTAGTCTAACTCCTGAACTAAGTCTATTTCCTGGTTCTGATACTATAATAAAGTAAAATGTTACACCACTGGGTAAGGCTGAGTGAAGAAGAGTTCAAGGACTCTCTGTACTACTTTTGCAACTTCCTGTGAATCTATGCTTCCAATTAACATTTTTGTTTCAAGGGGCTGGCTCAGTCGGTAGAGCATCTAGAGCATCGGACTCTTGATCTCGAGGTCTCTGAGTTCAAGCCCCAAATTAAGCTTAAAAAAATGTGTTTCAATTTCTGACATGGTAAATATCCACCAATCTACTCTGCACAGACAAAAAAGCTGGAAGACTGGGGCGCGTGGGTGGCTCAGTGGGTTAAAGCCTCTGCCTTCGGCTCAGGTCATGAGCTCAGGGTCCTGGGATCGAGCCCCAAGTGGGGCTCTCTGCTCAGCAGGGAGCCTGCTTCCCCCTCTCTCTCTGCCTGACTCTCTGCCTACTTGTGATCTCTCTCTCTCTGTCAAATAAATAAATAAATAAAATCTTTAAAAAAAAAAAAAGCTGGAGGACTGCTGCACTAAACAGACCACCTCTGCTCCTTGGGCACCTCCCACCTCAGGCCTGAGAAGCAGAGAACAAAAGAGATTCTGAGAGACCAGACAATCTCTCTCTCTGAAGAGAACAGAGGAAAGCGAGGAAGGAGGGCCGGGCCTGTACATCCCCGTCCTGCCTCCCCTCCTGCTCGACCAAGACTGGGAAAGCTGCTCCCTGAAGGCACAAGGGGGGTTTTCATGTTAAGGGATGCACTGTGCATCACGAAAGGAGAACAAGCAAAATACATCAGAATAAACCGGAGTAAGTAGCTTCAAAGGCAATTAAAGGCAACAAGTTCCTGTCTGCGCCCCTTTCAAGCTCCTGTGCAGGGAGGGGAAAGAAAAGCAGCAGAGTTCCTCCCCTTTCCTTAAAGCCCCTGCATGGAGGGGCCAAGACCCAACAAGGCCAGACCCAGCAGGGCACCACCAGCGTGGCCTCCGGCCTAACCTGAGGAAGGCTATCCCCACTGTCCTCCGGAGCAGGATTTCCTCCCGGGGACTCCAGGAGCGCACTCTCCACCTCGCAGGGCGCTCTGCACTTTGTCCACACTTACTGCTCGGCTTGTTTAATGGCCCCTCCACCAGAGGCAAGTTTAGGCTGCAGACAAAGGGGGCAGGTTCTGTCACTCATCACCGCACCCGGTGCCTGACACGGGATGCCTCGCTCTGAGCAGTGGTTGCTGGAAACACACATGTATCCGGCACACAAGTGCCACTAAGTCTGGGTGCACAGAGATGGCTGTATGAGGGACAGACTCAACAGGAGTGCGGATGAGACCTGAGAACAAGACACAAGCAAGGACAAAGACCTTAGGATGCCACGAAGAGTGGAAGACAAGGCCAGGAGCAATGTCAGAGAGGCAGAAGGGGCACAAGAACATGACGTCAGGAAGGCTGGGGAAAAGGTTCAAAGAAGGGGGAGAGGTCAACAGTCAAATGCTGCTGGGGAACTGTCATATCCTATCCCTTTCTCCAATTCCCACTGCTTCCATCATTCTTCCAATCTGAAATAACCCGGCAAACTCCTCATCCTACACATGTCCAATGTGAGCCCCGTGAGACAACACGGAGCCACCCGCGGAAAGCAGCAGCGAAGACAAGACAGGTTCTGCCCACCTGACGGGGTGTCCCACTGGGACCCATGAAATAAAGAGTGTGATAAACAGATAAGGTCGGACACTATCCTAGTTAGGGTAGCTGTGGGGATCGGGGCGAGGGGCATCTTAGAGATCACACACACAGGCACTTGGACTTGAGAGATGTGAATGGCCACGTGTTAAGGACCGAACATTCCAGGGTAAACATCCTGAGGAGACAAAGGACTTGGCACGTTCAGGAACAAAACGAGACCACTGTGGCCGGGTTGGAGTGAGCCAGGGAGAAAGCAGAACGTGCGAAGCCTGAAGGCCGGGTCACAGACACTGGAGCGTCCCTGGAGTGGAGCGGGACACCACTGGACGGTTTCGGGCAGGAGACTGGCATGATGTGATGGGAAGGTTTTCTGCTTCCCAGTCTTTTCTATATTCAACTTCTCTAAACCCCTCTGCCTTCTTGATCCAACATTCAAAAAAGCATCTGGTTCAGAATTCTTCTTTAAATCTTTCTAAGTAAAACCCAGCCGTTACTCTACTGGTTTTAGAGTCTTTCAAGGTTCGAGAGAGGCAAAGTAAATTAAGTACCTGAGAGCTCTTCTCAACCTAACATAACCCTTCCCTTTGTCCGTTCTACTGCCTCGAGTGAGTCTGTTACTGCTGAGACAGCAGCCAAATCTCAAACCACCTTCCTCCAAGGCAGCAAACTATGGAGCCAGAGCCTTTCAAATCCGATGGAGTCTGTCTGCTCTATCTACAGCTTTAAGGAAAAAAAAAAAATTCTATTGGAAGAAATCACAGAAAAATCCCGATTTTACTCCTAAAGCTCCTCCCTGGTCTCTTCAGGCATCACTCTCTGGAGGTCCTCCTATCCTTGGGATCTTTCACAAGTCAGGCTTTCAGCTACTGGGACTCCCAGACCACTGATCCTTCTTGCCCTCAATTCTTCTGACCAGTCAAAAGACGTATCTTCTGTATCCTTTCAGGTTAAGTTCAAACCCCCGTTCATCCAGAAAGATGTTCCAAACAACTCATAATTGCCCACTTTTCTGACTTCCTATATGGTCAGGTTTATGTTGTACGAATACAGAACTCAAGGCCCACAGAGAATGGTCCCAAGGAGAGAGAGATGGCCAGCAAAGCAGTCAATGACGGGGTTTCTGTGATAGTCCAAACAAGCAATGCCTTGGTCTGAACTAAAGCACCAACAGTGCTTAAAAAGTATGTTATAGGGCAGAATCCACACTTGGTTACTAGCTGAAAATGATGATGATGATGATGATGATGACGACGACACCTGCACAGTGTTTCCTATATGCCAGGCACTGGCCTTTACTTTTGTGAACTCATTTACTCTTGACCACAGCCACATGGGGTGGCCACCACTACTCTGTGTAGGTAACAGGTAAGAGAGCAAATACTAAGGGGTCAAGTGACTTGTCCAAGGTCACACAGCTAGAGGGGCCAAGCCAGGACTGAAGGTGGAATGTGAGTCACCAGACAGCAAAGGTGAGGAAGAGCTAAACGATCCTATAACCTTTTTCTCTACAAAAGCATTCATATCAGAATAACAAAAAATATAAACCTTCTTGCCCCAGTTCCTTCCATAGTTATATAAGGAAATGTTATCCAAGTTGCTAATTCTTTTTCAAATTTCAGAAATAATATATTTTCATTCAGAAAGACAAGGCCTCAGACCTCATAAAAATTGCTAATTTATCTGGTAGAATACATGATTCAAAATGAGATTTAAGTGCCACCATCATTAAACATGTTAATTTTCTAAACTATACATTCATTAATTGAGGTTTATGTCCTAACACACAGCAATCACCTTACTTGGAAGTCTCTTCTTAAAAAATCTGAAAAATCAAATCTGCATTTATAATTACTTATAAAAATGTAATTCTACATTAATAATATGCTAAAACAGGGCCCCTGGGTGGCGCAGTTGGTTGAGCGACTGCCTTCAGCTCAGGTCATGATCCCGGAGTCCCGGGATCGAGTCCCACATCGGGCTCCCAGCTCCATGGGGAGTCCGCTTCTCACTCTGACCTTCTCCCTTCTCATGCTCTCTCTCTCTCTCTCTCTCCTAATAAATAAATAAATAAATAAAATCTTTTAAAAAAAATAATATGCTAAAACAGCAAAAAAAAGTGGTTTCAGTTTCTTATACCTCGTGTGTGTGGGTGTGTGTGTGTGTGTGTGTGTGTGTCTGTGTATCTAGGACTAGGGAAAAAAGAGGAAGATAACCTAAAATGAAGGAGAGAAAGCCATCCAAGGTTTCATCATATCTTTGGAAATACAATTACAGGGGCGCCTGGGTGGCTCACTTGGTTAAGCATCTGCCCTTTGGCTTGGGTCATGATCTCAGGGTCCTGGGATCAAGCCCCGCATGGGCTCCCTGCTCCGTGAGGAGCCCGCTTCCTCCTCTCTGCCTCCAGTTCCCCCTGCTTGTGCCCGCTCGCTCTCTCTGTCAAATAAATAAATTTTAAAGAAAAAAAAGAAAAGAAAAAGAAAAAAAGAAATACAATTATAAACAGATTTATTTGCATGGTCAGATGTCCCCCATAAAATGTCCCCTGTGAAAGGAATAAATTACTGACACCGACAACAACACGAATGGATCTCAAAAACACTATGCTGCTCAAAAGGAGACAAAAAGGACAAGTGCTAATGATTCCACTCATGTGAAATGCAGGAAAAAACCAACTTATAGGGACAGAAAGCCAATCAGTGCTTGCCTGGGGCAGGGCTGGGGGTAATACTAACGGCAGAGCAGCAGGAAAGAACTTTTGGGGTGGTGGAAGCATTCTACATCTTGAGAGCAGCGGATATAGGTACGTACTTATCAAACTTAAGGCCTATACACTTCAAATGAGTACATTTTAATATACCAAAATTACACCTCAAAGTTGGTTTTTAAAATAAAATAGGGGCACATGGTTGGCTTAGTTGGTTAAGTATCCAACTCTTAGTTTCCGTTCAGGTCACGATCTCGCAGTCATTGGATCGAGCCCCGCATCAGGCTCTGCGCCAGCGCGGAGTCTGCTTCGGATTCTCTCCCCCTCTCCCTCCCTCCCTCAATCTCTCTCTCTCTCTCTCTCAAATAAATAAATATACAAAATCTATATAGTAAAGTAAGTGACTTCCACACTCTTCTCTTTAAATCACGTTCAAATGAAACTTTACTGGTCCCAGAAAATAAAGGATAGAAATACTGACGCCAAGAAAATTTTTTTCTCTCAAGATTTTTTTCTGACCCAACTCAAGCACTGCTCTGCTCAAAACCCTCCAACAGTTTCCCATCTCTCCAGGCAAAGTCTACTCTGATCTTTACGATGACCATGGAGCTGAGCCCACATCTCTCTGCCCATTCGTTCCTCCCTCATCTGCTCTGCTCCAGGCACAAGGTAGCCGGGGAACCAGCCTGCTGCACCCCCTACAACCCCCCGCCCATCTCTTAGATAGATACCACGGGAACTAGGCAGGGAACTCCGCCACACAGTACCATGTAGCATGACCCTGGCACTGGCTGCTGTGACGTGAGGCTGCACACACCATCTGAGACAGGCCGTACACACAAATGTCTTTATTTTCCAAAATATAAACATAAGCAGGTTTTACTGGTATTTCATTTAAATTTATATCAGTAAGTCTTTCCACATACTCCACCGAGAAAACGACCATAAATGATTATATCTGTTTTAATCTATTTAATTAAAGCACCTAGTTTCTTAAATATTCAACTTAATCAAAACACTGGAGAGCAACAGCAGTGGCTGGCAGAAGAGATTAGATTGAACATCACTTCGCATTGAGAATGTGTCACAGTATATTCACACTAAGATGCATATTATTCTACAACAGACTAATGATAATCACCACAGTTAATTGCTGTTAGCAGCAAAAGATATCCGAGAAGCAGAATGCTAATACTTTAAATTCTATGAACCACTCTTCTTTGTTTAAACTTGCAAACAAGACTCTTAGCTACTATTCTGGGAGCAAACAATGGGGAGGAGATGAAACAAGCTTCAGTTCATTGAAACAGCATTAAATTGTGTTTGGTTAAGGAATGACTATGACTGTAATAACAATAAAGAGATGAGGACACAGAACAAGAAAACCTTCACACTATCTCGGGAAAACAACAGTCAAGTAGTTCTGAATCATATAAAAAAGTATCCTCTTTCAAAAAGCTGGCAGGCCCATTAAATTGTCCAACTGAAGAAACTATCCTCAAATACGGTGTTAATCTCAATAGTAAACAAGCATATTGCTATCCTCTTGCCCAATAAAGACATAGATGATGCTCTAAAAAATGGAATACAGATCATGTCAATGTCCAGTGGCTTTACACTGCACTTCAAATAAAATATAAAATTCTTTCTATGGCCCTTAAGGTTCTGTGAACCTCTCTATGTGACCCTCTCCCCAGCTTCACCTTGTCCCAGAGTCCCTGATGCTTGCCAAGCTCCAGCCCTTAGCCTGTTCTGTCTGTGTCCTTGAACCAGCAAGCTCACTCCCCGCTCAGGGCCTTTGCACTCACTACTGGCTCATTCATACTGAGATTTTTCTTTCGCTGGATCTTCACATATCTGATTCTTGGTGATCACTTGAGTCTCTGTTTTAACTGTTAGTCACCTCTTCAGAACAGCCTTCCCTGACCATGGAATCCAAAGAACCTTCCTATCCCTCCATTCATCATTCTTTACCATATTATGGGGTTTCACTGTCTGCACAACACTTTTCACTACCTGAAATTGTCTTATCTTCTGCTTTTCAATCGACTCTGACTAGGTAAGCTGAAGAACAGAGCCCTTGCCTGTCTGGTTCACTGCAGAATCCACAACATGCTGGGGGGCAGTGTACGCAAGACGTTTGAGGGAAAGAAAGAACATCCAGAACAGCGAAGATAATGCAACTATGGATGGCTTATCACAGTTCTCAAGGTTGGATCTACAGCATCCAGTGATTAAAGGCTGCTTTTGTTATTTTACTACATAAAACTGTCTTTAAAAGTCTGGAAGGCTAAGTGGCTGAACTGTTTTGCTACAGGCTACTGGCAATACTGTAGATCACTGATCAGGATGGAGAGATGCCGCAATCCTAAGCTACGATGTCGACAGAAAGTCTCGAATATCAGGAACAACTTGAGTTACCCAAAGATTCTTAAAAAAAAAAAAACCTCGGGGTGCCTGGGTGGCTCAGTGAGTTAAAGCCTCTGCCTTTGAGCTCATGGTCATGGGATCGAGCCCCACATCGGGCT
Organism: Nasua narica; assembly: GCA_028533885.1. Taxonomy (NCBI): domain Eukaryota; kingdom Metazoa; phylum Chordata; class Mammalia; order Carnivora; family Procyonidae; genus Nasua; species Nasua narica. The sequence continues at coordinate 8,672,628 of CM052798.1, read as the reverse complement.
CTCTGCTCAGCAGGGAGCCTGCTTCCCCCCCTTTCTCTGCCTGCCTCTCTGCTTACTTGTAATCTCTCTCTCTCTCTCTCTGTCAAATAAATAAATAAATAAATCTTAAAAAAAAAACAACACCACCACCTAACCGCGACTCAATAAATCAGAAATCAAGGCAACTGTATTACCTCATTAGGGCTAAAATTTACACAATGTTCGTCAATTATATCTCAGTAAAACTGGGGCAAAATCACTGAGGCTATCCCCAAAATACCACAGCTCCCCTCTCCTCCCAGGCACCAGACAGGACTGCATTGCCCTCCCCACCAGTCAGCCCCTAACACCCTTGTTTTAAGTGAGATGTGGCCAGACGACTACCTCAGACAAATTAAATATGAGCAGAAGTGATGTATACTGAGGCCAAGCCTTCACCATCTCTGGTACTCGAGCAACTGCCACAGCGGATCCACACAGGACGTATAGCCAAGCACAAGAAATAAAAGGATGCCGCGTTGAGCTCCCGAGATTTTGGAGCTGCCTGTTTGTTAGCACAGCATCACACAGCTTATCCTGACTGATGCATCAGTAAGGCATGGTGGCCAAGAACTCGAGCTTTGGACCAGTGAGGATGTGAATCAGAGCTCTATCACTTCCTGTCTGAGTGGTCACGGGCGAGCCATGGCCACCTCTCTAGGCCTTAAGGCCTTCATCCGTAAAATGGAGATAATACCTATACTTCAGAGAATGGCTGCAAAGACTAAATGAGTGAGAAAATAATGTGTGCGATACTTCATGGAGTGTCTGGCATGTTGGCTTAGCACTCAGTAGACAAGAAGTGGTAGTAAACTCCAGTGTATCGATTTTAAACTACCATAAGCATACTCAAATTAGGGAACTTAGCTCACCCTTGATATCCTATAAAATAAAGCACTCTAAACTCTTTTTTTTTTTAAAAAAAAAAAAAGGACATTTGAAAACTGGAAATGCATTTATTTTTTTTAAAGATTTTATTTATTTATTTGACAGAGAGAGAGATCACAAGTAGGCAGAGAGGCAGGCAGAGAGAAAGGGGGAAGCAGGCTCCCTGCTGAGCAGAGAGCCAGATGCGGGGCTCGATCCCAGGTCCCTGAGATCATGACCTGAGCCGAAGGCAAAGGCTTTAACCCACTGAGCCACCCAGGCGCCCCTCTAAACTCTTTATTCAATGAAAAAAACATTTATGAAGTTTGGAATCTCCTAAATAAATCTGGGGGGAGAAAGGGAAAATAGTGGAACATCTCCGAACTTAATGTTGATGAAGCAAGAAAAAGGTATCTGTGACCTACAATGGAGAGAAAAGAAAATGGGAGAACGAAGTAGAGGAGCGGGGTAGCTCTCCTTCTGCCCGCCAACCAGGCCTGAACCGGGTCGGAAGGAACAAAGGCTCACAGGCAAAGCAAGCGGAGTTCCAAGCTGGGAAGATAAGAGAAGGGCTAAGTGTTGAGTAGAGAACAACCTGGAAGGGAAAGAAGGACAAAGAATATGTGGATCTAGAGGCTTTGTGGAGCCCAGAGCTGGGGTGAGAGAGAGAACTCTCTCTCTCACTGGAGCTACGGCACCAGGAGCCTCTTGGAACAACACTGGTCTAAGACTGAGCAGTTCACAACACTGCTTCAGTAGTCAGCTCTTAAAATACCGTGAGACTCCCGAGTCTGCTGTTTCCCCCAAAAAACCCATTTGCGAACAATATGGTCTGCTCACTCGGGGGATCCTTGAGTCCCCAAAGCTCCACGAGCAGACACATACGAATGAATGACACCGTGCTACTGTCATCAAGACCATGTCCACCGTAAGAGATAGACCTGAACGCTAACTGCTAAAATTCAAGTCCCTAGAGAGAATCGTCTGACCCTAACATCACCATTAAGATTTTAATTAAAAATCAATCTGGTTCAGGGGTGCCTGGGTGGCTCAGTCAGTTAAGCACCTGACTCTTGGTTTCAGCTCATGTCATGATCTCAGGGTCATGAGGTCAAGCCCTGTACTGGGCTCACACTGGCCCAGTGTGGACTGGGCATGGAGCCTATTTAAAAGAAAAAAAAAAAATCCATCTGGTTCAGGTGTGCCTGGCTGGCTGGCTGGCTCTGTCAGTGGAGCATGCAACTCTTGATCTCAGGGTCATGAGTTCGAGGCCCAGGCTGGGTATAGAGATTGCTTAAATAAATAAGCTTAAAAAAATCTGGTTCAAGTTAAAACTTTTTTAATATCCAAATTTTTGTGTGGTTACTTTCAAGTTTCTGAAGCACTCATTGCTCATTTTCACTGGCTGAAAATGAGAACAATAAATATAAGAGGGGAAAACATAAAATATCCTGAAACAACTCTTAATTTTTAAGAATTACTGAAATAGTTGTTAAAAAACACTCGTTGATTTTAGGCCATGACATAGCAACATAACTAAATGTAACTAAATGTAACTAAATGTACCTAAATGTAACTAAAATCCCTCAGATAAGGAAAATAGAACTAAAGATGCTGAAAATTTTACTCATAAAAAGTGGACAATTTTTATAATCCAAATAAAAGTTTCATTACTACCAGACCACTTAAATTACATCCAAATCAGAAATGTGCTAACCATTAGAAACATAAGAGGACACTTTTCCACTGATATTTGGCATTTGGCATCAAAGGCAATCCTCTGCAAATCTGATATTAAAACTTGTCAAAAAAACAAAATGAAACTGTAAAAGAGCCAAAAAAAGAAAAGGTTATGGCTACAACTCTTTTGAATGGCATGTGGATTTTCTCTAAACACAAGGACCTTGATATAAAAAGAACCATAAAGTGAAAGTGTGAGGTGTCAAACAGGTCAAAAGACATTAGAAATAAAATCTGAGTAGCCAAATACAGTGCAAGAATTAAAGCCTTACTAAGCCTACGGGTAAACTTGTAGCCACCTGAAATAACTGACTGCTGAACGGTGATGCCCTAAAAGCAAGGTCAACATTTGGATTCCACTCTGGAAGCATTCACAGTCGTTCTCATCCAGAATCCTGAGGCTCTTCTAACAACGGTTCTAGGCAGGAGAAAAGCAAGTTCCTTTGGGTGACCAGGTTCACATATATGTGGAATCAATCTTCAGACAGAAAAATAAGTGAAATGTCTGACATATATACGCACATAACTTTGATGAACAAAGACTATGAAAATCCACTCGGTTCTCTTTTCCCCTCCCCCATCTCACCATTTCAAAAACAATTGGCTTCAAAAGCATGTCAGTAAATCTGCAAGTTGTAAAATAATAGAAACCATGTGCCCCATGTGTTCACCAGATTCATTTTTTATGATGTATGGTCCTCTGCATTAAAATAAACGTATTTTTGATAAAGGAAAGTAATGAAAAGAAATCGAAAGAATCCATTCCAAAAATCGCCCATCTCTCAATGCAACACAGGACTGAACTTATTAAATGTGGCCACCTTAATAGAATCGGGACTCCAGTTAGAAGCACCTGTAAATGATAAAAAGGTGTCCAAAATTTCAGAAAATGAGGGAAACAAATTGTTTTCAAGTCTGAAGTTTTAAGCTAAGCACTACAAATTAGACTTCACACTTTTGTGAAAAGTGAAACTTTTTGTGAAACTTTTTGTGAAAGTTTTGCCTTTCATATGTTTCAAATGTGTTTATTACGATCTCATAAAGGAGTGTTTCTAACACCCATGAATTTCTGTAACTACAAGTGAAATGATATTAAGACTAGGAAATAAGAATCCTTAGACTCCTTTAGATACAATAAGTCCACATAACTGATTTTACTTATCAGAACACCCCTGAGGTTACAGAAATCTCTGTAGCAGAATTGTTACACAATTGTTACACAATTCCCAGGTAGTCCCACACCCTCGTATAAAGAAGAAACACATCTTATATTTTAATATCTGCCTTCTTGTTTTTATTCTATCCACAGGTTTTTCAAGGACAGAATGCTTATAAAGTTTCCCACTTGATCAGTTTCGGTCTCTAAAAATAAATAAATTTCAATCTCCTCTTTTCAACCAATGGATAATTTACAAAATAAAAAGTATTAAAAACGAAAGCTCAATAAGCTTCAAACCAAAAACAAAAAATTAACCCTACAGTGTGGCAGGGGAAAGGCAGAAACAGAAAGCAGAAAGCCTGAACGAAGTTCTCCTAGAACCAGTCCCTGCGCAGGGGTCCAAGAAATGGAGGGGTCGCCCAGGGGTCCACGAAAATGCCGACCCCGCCGCAACAGTGCGCGCACCACCCCACGAACAAACGCACGCTATGAAAGCAAGGAACTGGTTAATGGTACGAAGAAACCGAAAAGAAAATCTGGGAGAAATGAATGTGTGTGTTTTGGTCTTTTAAAAATCAAGAACTGGTCTAACATCTTGGTAATGTATTTGTATAAATTCTTATTTTTAAACTCACCTGATTCATTTTCAATTCCTGTTGTGTTCTGAAAAGATACACACAACAAAGAAACTTCTTTGATTACATGAGCCCTAAAAAGAAAAACAGACAATTGTAATATGTACCTACCTACAAATTTACAGTGATTTAAAACCACATACAGAACTGTAGCGTTTGCTCAAAGGGCTATTCATAAAGTAGCTCCGAGCCAGATCAACTTCCATCTATGCTGAGAGCTTACTTTGCAGATTTATTATCTACAATAAAATAGATTTCCTACTAATCTTTACTAGGCCTTCATTGTACTCTATGATTGAAAGCAGACTCATTAGAATGACATCAAATTTTTGCTGTGAAATTGCATCATTCCTAAGAAGAAACAGATTAGCTCTATCAAAAGTCAGAAACACAAAGCATTGCTGAGTAATTTATTATGCAATGTAAATAAATGTCCTTCTTTCACTTACATCAATACTGTGTTGAATGCAAACACAATTAGACCCTTTACATTATTTAGTTTTTCAAGTTCCTGAAGTTGAAAAGTAGATTGGCTAACATTTCCACAAGTTGTCTTTGAGGAATAAAACAAAACCCTTGTAGTAAAAGGCAAATGTTTTAATAAAAGCTGTTTGGAAAGAACTGTAGTTATCCCTTTAAAATTTTTATTGAGCATATTCATAGTACACTGAAATGTTAAGACAAAATCATTTCTTATAAATGCGTATGACATACTTGTTTCTAAATGAGTCAGTGAGGAGGGTCCTTTCTGTCACGGACATCCCAGAAGTCACTGGAAGTCACTCACAATAAATGAAAGCCGTACCACTTTAAGGGGCACTTCCACATGACGTTCTAAATGCTTCCAGCAGGTACACGGACACACACATACCATCAGGCACAGGTCTCCTATTTCTTCGTGAACTTGCTTTAATAGATTCTCCCTCCTTCCCAGATGCATAAGACTCCACTCACATTGTAAAACTTTTATGTTCTAATGGCTAATAAACCAAGAAACGTGTGACTTCATGACATTCTTTATCACAGAAGAATATATGGCCTGCCCACTATCATAAAAAACCAGTGCTTTGACATTTTACCCCAGTTCATTAATAAGGACAGTTTGGGGTTTTTTCCTTCCCCTTGAGCTATTTAACCACACTCACCTGATCACCTTTAACCATTAAAGGCGCTATATTTAAGTCAGGACCTGGTCCTATGAACTAGTTTTTAGTCACAAGTGGCACAGGGATGTAACTTACATCTTGTTAGAGAGCTCAGTGCTAGGCAGACCCATACAAACTGAGTAAGGAAATACTCCATGAATATGATTTCAGAAAACTGGAGGCTAACCCATGAGGCCCATCCCTTTAAATTTTAATATTAAACATCTCTCATATATATTTAAGATGCCTTTCCTTAGCATACATCTCCTATTGAGCAGAACTGATCCTTTTCTCTGAGACTTGAAATCGTCATGAAGTTCAACCTTGTATCTGGTTGTCACACACCGAGATGGGCGACCCTCTGCCCCCTCTACCATCAGTGCCCACTGGATGCCACACAGTCCACCAGGAGGACCGTAACAGACAACTTGGCACCGAGAAGTGAATGAAATGTCAGCGGTCTCACTTGCCCTCTTACTGAGCTTTTATGGATGGATTTACTAACATTGGCCACAGGGAGTCCTCTTTAAGGAAAAGAACTAAAAAGCCACAGTAAAATGCAAATGCTGTCATGAAGGATCTTTGGAAAGAGCTATGAGGCTTTACCATTTCCTTCGGCTTGTCGTCTCCTTCCCACAAGAAGCATCAGTATCATCATGGCAACTCTCATTTATGAGGTGTCTCCCAAGACCAGCAGGCACTGTGCTACACCTTCACGTATATCAGCCCAGCTGATTTTTACAGAGATGGTACTAGCCCCCTCAACTAACAAGACAAGTTCAAGGTGGTCGGGATAACTCACCCACTCTCATAACAGGTTTCTGCCATTGCTTCTTTTTTTTTTTTTTTAAGATTTTATTTATTTATTTGTCAGAGAGAGAGAACACAAGCAGGGGGAAGTGGCAGGCAAAGGGAGAAGCAGCCTCCCTGAGGAGCAGAGAGCCTGATGTGGGACTCAAGCCCAGGACACCGGGATCCTGACCTGAGCTGAAGGCAGATGCCAACCGACTGAGCCACCCAGGCTCCTGGGGCTATGCTTTTAAATAATTAAAAAAAATAAATCCATCTCCCATTTAAGATTTGAATATAATTTTCTATGTACTAATAACCTCAACTTGGTTTTTGTTCTCTGGGTTTATTTTTTTTAGTTCAAAAGTTGTTGGGGTGCTTGGGTCACCCAGTTGGCTAAGCATCCGCCTTCAGCTCAGGTCACGATCCCGGGGTCCTGGGATCGAGCCCCACATTTGGCTCTCTGCTCTGCAGCAAGTCCGCTTCTCCCTCTCCCTCTGGCTTTGTGACCTCTCTCTTTCTTTCAAATAAACAAAATCCCCAAAAAAAATTTATTTGTGAAAGTATTTCTCTGTATGCATTGGTTTCAGTTTTTAGAGAGTATTGTATCATTTGTATCATTTCAATATTCTTAACTTTTCAATTTTCAATTTTCCTCAAAAAGTATTTTTGAATCTGAACATGTCCCAAGTTTTACACAAGTGAAAATTAAAAAGTACTTTCTAAAAAGTGAACTCTTTTAGGAATACCATATAAGAAATCATCTAGTTTAGAGAGTGCCAAACTAAGTTTATTCATCTGCCGTTGCTTCTTAACCAGATTTCGCCAGCTGTTTACTCCTGCCTCCCCTTATGTGTCAACCACTGTTTTCAACAGTAAGTAGAACAATCCCAGCCCTCTCGGGGGAGAGACCACAATGAACAAATCAGTAAAATAAGCAGGAGGTCAGGTAAGAAAAGTGCTTTAGGAAAAAAAAGAGGTAGGGAGAGAGGGAGATAGGAACCACAATCTCTGTCTCTCTGTCTGTGACTACAACCCTGTGGAGAGAGGGCCTCAGTAAGAAAGGGACATAAAAAAAGCCAGAAGAAGAGCTGTGGGCCAGGGAAGGTCTGAGGAAGGAGCATCATAAGGAAGTGAGAAACCCCATCCGGCAGTGTGCCTGGGTGTTTGAGGGAGGGCAAGGATGGGGACAGGGGCACAGTGAATGAAAGAGGAAGCAGGGAGGTGATTCAGAAAGGTATGGGGTTGAAGCAGGGATGGGAGGGCAGATAAAGTATGGGTTTTGTAAGATAAGCACTGTTTACCAAAACAGCTAGAGCTTTTCCATCCAGGTATGGAAAGCCACTGGGAGGCTCAAGGTGGCACACCTGATGTGACTTATTTTTAAAAGAGACCGTAAGGGAGCAGGGTTGGGGCAAGCAGACCTCTCAGGAGGCTAGTAGACCTCTTAGGAAGCTAATGCCCCCATGGAGGCAAGAGATGGTGGCAACCTGGCCCATACAGTTTAAGAGAGGTGAGAAGTAATCAGATCCTGGATATATTTCATACACAGAGCCCCCAAGATTTGCTGCCAGAGTAGATGTTAGATATGAAAGAGGAGGAAGTCAGGGAGGACACCAAGACTCTTATCCTAAGGACACCAAAGGATGGAGCTGCCATTTTCTTTCATCAAAAGAGAGATTCCCTCCTTCTTCCCATGTGCTTGTCATTGCTTTTTTCCCCTTCACTTAACACTTTCCTCCTTTCCTTCCTCCCCTTTTGTAGTTGCTAGCTCACAGGCACAATTCAAACAACTGAGATACCATGGCATGTGGCCTCTAATCCCAAAGAACTCAAAAATTAAAGTACTTACAACATTTTAGTTTTTCATTTGTTATCTCAATGAATCTCACTTTTTCTTAATAAAAAGTTATGACAAATAATTCAGCTTGTTCAATGATTAATAACCTCTCTGACTTTCTACATGGTCTGTTCCCTCTGTGTTCTGATAGGAATGCACTCATTCATTTCTTTCCAGACAAAATGATCTTAACATCTTTTTTTTCAAGGGTTCACTACATATATGTATGCTTGGACCCACCTCTCCATCACTTCTAACTAATCCCAACTGCCAAAAACCAGCTTCCAGCGTCTCATTTTTTTTTTCCCTCTCTTGACTCACATGTCAAATTATATATCTAAAATATTTTACAATGTCAAAAACATTGCAAACCCAACACTGACTTCTTAGATGATATTTAAAAAATTAAGTCCTTTACTAAACTATACTAAAAACAAGGGACGTTAAACACAAGAACTAAGAATCTGGCAGTTTCTCTCAACAGAAGACCACTGCATTTTGGACTGGGCGACCACTCCTTGTCTGTCCCTTCTATTACAGTCACCTAGCACTGCCCTGCAAAGTCAAGGCCTGCAGTGCCTCTGATCATTTTGAAAATCAAAAATACCTACACACCTCCCCAAATAACTTCCCAGCTGAGAACCTCTCGACTGCAGTAATCATGTAATAATCAAACTAACGGGATACCACAATATATTTTAAAGCTTAAAGCAACTATAGATTCTAAAAGCTGTTACTGAAGTAACTTCCTGAAGATTCCTCCAGCAGTGAAAACCCCGTTAAAGCCGCCTAGAATCCTACATATTTTCATATTCAGTGTTGATCTCAATGGCACTGTTTTCACATACCTACTTAACTAATATACTCAAGGTCCAAGTTTATCACATGTCAGAAACGAAACTAACAATCCTATTAGTGTGGAGGCAGAGAGGAATCTTCCCATACCTATCACTGAAACCTAATAATTCCATCAATTTTTTTTTAATGCCAAACAGTTAAGTGTCTCTGTTTTCCAATGGCAAATACTGAAAATCTTAAAATCACTAAGACTTCTATCCTGGCTTATAACTGTTTCTTTTTTCGATTTCTATACCTGACCAAACCGCCTTGAGTATTTCTACATATCTCTTCCATTCCGGCTTGCTTACATTTATCAGATAAAGTACATTAGGCAGATATACAAATTTAGAGCATGTGAATTTTTATCACCTACTATACTTAGCTAATAGCATTTTTTTTTAAGATTTTATTATTTATTTGACAGAGAGAGAACAGGAGAGCACAGGCAGGGAGAGTGGGAAAGGGAGAAGCAGGCCCCCCCCCTGAGCAGGAAGCCTGATGCGGGGCTGGATCCAAAGACCCCGAGATCACAACCCAAGACAAAGGGAGCCACTTAACTGACTGAGCCACCTAGGTGCCCCAATATAGCATACATTCTTAGAAAAGTAAGAGCATGGCCCTGATTTTACGTACTGTGACTTTAAAAATACAAACAAAATTAACTTTTCAAGATATTACTTCCAAATTCTAGGACAAATAATCCTTACAAATAGTTAATAATATAAAAATGATTTGATTACACATGATCAGTATCAATACAGCGACAATAATTAGGGTCTTTATTCCAATACTGGTTTCTTAAAGTGTCAAGACAACCTCAACGACTGCTAGGCTGCTGTCTCCTGACATGGAGCTCCAGAGACCAGAGAATGGAGAGATACATGGACACCCCAGTCCCCAGTCCCCGGGGACACCCCAGTCCCAGAATTGCCCAGCAGCCTCCCCGCCGCATCTCCCTATCACCCATCCTCTGAAATAAGGCAGAATAAACTACAGACAGACACAAGGTAACATGAATGCAATACACATAACAGGTTAAATTGTCACAGCTGCCCTTTGTAGACCTGTAAAATCTACAAAACTGTATGAGAGGCAAAGTAAAAGCAAGAGCAGATTCTTTAAGATTAGTTTAAATCCGGAAGTAAGGGAGAGAGAATTGGGAAGATAATTATTTGATCTGATTTGTATATTCACCTATAAGTCACTGATATTATTTTCCAATTATTCTTCTGGATTGGTTTAGCTCTTTTGGAGCTTTTTGGAAAATAATTAAATTTGCAACATTCAGAATCACTGGAAATAAAAGGACTGGTATGGTATATCAAAATGTAACAGATCATAAATGCAGTAAAAATGTGGACTAGATGCAAAGAAAAGTTTTAAAAATACCAATTTGGGAAAGAATTCTTAGAAAGCTTATAGCCTACATAAAATAAGAGAAATATTCTAAAACTAATCACAGTGTAAAGTAGATCTTTCATGGTAAAGAAGTATCTTTATAGCAAACACAGAGATGATTAAGCTTTTAGTGGAGCAGATTTACAGTGTTTAACACTGATTGTAACTTACTCTGACCAAAAGAATGTTGCAATCCAGAAACTTCCAGAAAAATAGTAAAAATATCTAAACCATGTCAACTTCGCAAAAGCAGTTTTTACTAACTTACAAACACAGCTAGCATATTTGTGATTTAAAACTACCACTCATAATTGCTACAAGAATGGAATCACCAAATTACAATCTTAGATACGAATAATGAAAACATTTAGCACTTACTCAGATTAAGCAAAAACACATAATTCATAAATACAGAATCTGCCCAGGAATTTGCTAAATGCAAAATCATTCATTTTCCTTTTCTAAAATAACAAATATAATTTCACAAAAATAATCTAGAACATCTAGTTTCACACTAAAAAATATACCCCAACTCCCCTTTTAAAAGGCAGACTATATTACCAAACCAAATAAGCAGAAGGGAAAAATCAAACCTGATATGTTTATCATTTTAAAAATAAAGATGGTGTGTGTGTGTGTGTGTGTGTGTGTGTGTGTGTGTGTAAAGAGAAAGAGACTGGAATACAGTGAAAATTTGGAGGGTATCAACTCTTACTTCTCAAAACCAAATGCTCACGTCTCCCCCTCCAGAATGATTTCCACCCAAGGCAAAAAGGCAATTGTACAGCAGAATATATCACACAGAGGAATTTCCCTACCTGCAAAGTAAGTGAGGAGATACCAAGAATAGAATGCTTACAAATAAACCCATCATTTCTCCCATTTCAATAAAGCAGTTCCCCCCAGCAGCCCAGAACACCGCAGACAAGTATCCCAGGGCCCGATTCTCCAAACTCTTGGAACAGGGTGTCGTGACATAAACCTACATAAGGAAGCAGAGTCCAGCAAATTTACTCCAGGTGGGAGAATCTGATCCTGACAACAGTTTCCACCAATGGAGGCAAAACACAGAAAGTCAGTTGTTCTGAATGGCTTCAGAGGTGCAGAAATCCAATGAGAAAATGAGGTTGATTAGAACTTTTGTTTAAAATATGTAAGTTGGGGTGCCTGGGTGGGTGATTCAGTCAGTTAAGCTCAGGTCATGATCTCGGGGTTCCTGCGATGGGGCCTGGGGTGGGCACTGTGCTCAGCAGGGAGTCTGCATTAGGCCTTCTCCTCTCCTCCTATCCGTCCCCCGCTTTCTCTCTCTCTCAAATGAACAAATAAATCTTTAAGAAAATATATATGTAAGTTTACATCAAAAAAGAATATTAAATAAGAGATCTGCAGATGTGCTAGGAAAGTACTATAAATCCAAAGTTAGACTATGGCATTCAAGGGGTTTTTTCCTTCCCTTAGAGTATCTCCACAGGGAAAAAAAAAAGATTCAAGAAAACTTTTTCACACAATACTGCTTCAAGCAGCTATTAATACAGAACTGGCTTAGCAATCAATGTATAACAAATGCTGGTTATTCACCATTTATATGGTTTATGTTATGGACATCTATTTAAAAACGCTCTCCTTTCGGGGCACCTGGGTGGCTCAGCGTGTTAAAGCCTCTGCCTTTGGCTCAGGTCATGATTTCAGGGTCCTGGGATCGAGCCCCGCGGCTCTCTGCTCAACAGGGAGCCTGTTTCCCCCTCTCTCTCCTCCTGCTTCTCTGCCTACTTGTGATCTCTCTCTGTCAAATAAATAAAATCTTTTAAAATTAATTAACTAATTTTAAAAATGCTCTCCTTTCTTCTGATTAAATTTACGCATCTATGTCATATTGCACTGAACACAGAACTTATTACATCATAAATTTCAGTTTTTGTTTAGGGTTCCTACAAAAATTCCCTCTAACCCCACAGTTAAAAATACTCAGTTTCTCTAAAGAAATTAAAACATATTACTCTCATGTTAACATGTTGCTCTGATATCAATTTTTCCCCATGGCACTAAAAACAAAAGCATCACTGTCAGGGTACCTGGGGGTCCCTGGGGGGCTCAGTCGGTTAAGTGTCTGCTTTAGGCTTAGGTCACGATCCCAGGTTTCTGGGATCAAGCTCCATGTGGCACTCCCTGCTCGGGAGGGAATCTGCTCATCCCTTTTCTTCTGCTCCCTGCCTGTCTCAAATAAATAAATAAAATCTTAAAAAAAAAAAAAGAAAAGAAAAGAATCACTGTCAATTTCCTTGGATGAAGTAACTCCATCCAATCAAAATACCCTTCAATTAAGAAGTTAATTTCCTTTCCTTGTTTTCAAGACTAGTTGACAAAAAGGAGAGATGTAAAAATCTACATGAAAAGCTGGGTGTGTAAGAACACAAATGCTCTCCAGCCAGTCCCAGATCCGTGAAGAAAACCGTGCCCCACTCAAGATCTGCAACACAGCCCAGCTGCCCTCCCGCCTAGACCGGCTCAACAGACCGCTGACTGTACCTCTGGCCAAACAGTCTTCCAATCAAATATTCCTATAAAATGATACTTTTCTGATATTTCTCCATGTTAGACATGTTAAAAACTTCAAATTATTTTAAAAGGAAAATTAAGTCAGTTCTCTGCTAACGCTCAAATGTCAAGCTTCCAACTCAAACATAAAATTTCTAGAGCAAGATGCCACATGGTCATTCATTTCACAATCCACCAAAATAAAACGGATTCTCAGTTGACCCCTTTGAGTTAAGGTTTGTTTGTCCACTGGCGTTGCCAGTACTGATGTTACCTTTGTGATTAAACATTTAAAATTGAGAGATTTTCAGAGAGCCTACAAAATACTGGATTTCCTAAAAAAAAAAAAGGAAGAAAACTTCTGCAACAGAGCACCCAGCCCCTGGCACTTAAGTATTCATTTTCTCATACAAAGCCTCTCTAAGTGTTAACAGAGTCACCTTACAAGAGGCTGGCTGCTCAGAGCTTTTTTGAGCTTGCCTACACAATAAAATACATAAGAAAACTCAACCGCCACAAACTACGCATAAATGACAAAGCTTCCTAAATTAACAAGTGAAACCTAAAGCAAAATTGGAAGTTATCCCAGACAGACAACTTCAACTATATTTTGCTAAGATCCCAGGCACACTTCTGTCATGAGAAGATTCAAGGTCTTCTCCCAAGAATTTATTAAGGTATTTATTATCTTGGTGGGGAGTGACTCACTCTACTTTAAATAAAGTCTGAGGTGTAGGGTCTACCGTCTAAATATGCAAGTCCTTCTGTCCTCAAGGGCTTTTTAACTTAACAGCAACACCCACTGCTTGTAGAGCAATGTCTGTGTGTTGCTCCGCAGTTTAAGTAGCTCCAGTACCTATGTAAGTTTTTAGTTTTTAAAGGAACGCAGGATTCCAAATAAATAACTTGTAGTTCTTGTTTTCAAGGTAAAGATACATGCCTCCCCACTTAAGATAAAAAGAATGAAAGACTATCTCTTGGTACTATCAGCAGTGGGAAACCAGAGAGTGTGACTCAAGTGAGGGTTGGTGCAGAGCAGCAGGAGATTAAATGGGAACAGTTCCAGCGGGGTCTGAGTCCCAGGTTGAATGCAGACTTGAGGCCTGGGCTCCCCAGATGTCATGTGAGCAGTCATTATCCCACCCATCCCCCCTCCCGACCCACCACAAAAGCCCCAAAGGTCTTTAGGGAAAGAGGAAAGAGGAATTACTTAAAGGCAGAGCCCGTGAACACACGCAACTGGGAACTCAGGGCAGAAGCCTGATTTCCTGACTGCCCATTAGGAAAGCAGCCTTGGCCACCTGGGATGAGCAACGCAGAGCCACAAGGAGTTTCTGACTCAGGAGTGCCACAAACAAAACAATTTCTAACAGTTTAAAAAGATTAAATTGACAGAAAAGAGTGAGGTGGGAAGAGGGAAACCAGAGAGACTGGGACCAGGCAATTTGGTTAAGAACTGGAGATGATAAGCGATAAGGGTATAAGGGTGTGAACCACAGATAATAGCTGGAAAGAAACAAAAAAAAATATGATCAACACTACATACAGAAAGCATGGATAGAATGTGTTCCAACTGAACAGGAAGTAAAAAGAGAAGAGGAGTCCAATATACGGAATGTGACTGACTGGAAGAATGAATATATTTTCAAGATAGAGCAGACAGGAGTAGGGACGGTATTTAAGTGGACAGTGGTGAGCTCCATTTTAGACTTTAGGGAGAGAACAGACATCCACATGGAAAGCTGCATCCATCAAATGGAAAAAAACAGTCCTAGCACAGACTGCCTTCAAAGCTGGGGATGGAGATTTAGAAGTCTTCAGCAGCAAGGGGGTGCCTAGGGAAACTGCCAAAGGCAAAAATATCCAGAGAGAAGAGAAGACTAAGGATTTGGCTTTGTGACAGGCATGGAAGGGACTAGAAAAAAACATGCCCCTTCCACCATGTTGGGGAGGCAGGGGGACCAAAAAGCCTAAGGACTCAGAGATGAAGGGTTTCTCTTGGCAATAATTTTGCCACACTATCCCTCAAGACCTGTTGTGTTAAGAAGTAGCTAAGAAAAATGCTATTAATATTTTTGAAGAAACCTACAAGTATCTCAATTGCTTTCACATTCTTCACCTATTCATCACAAAACATCCTGGTGAAAGAAAGAAGTAATCATTGTCCCCACTTTACAAATAGGAAGGAGAGGATAACTGAACTGGCCCTCACCACTGCCAGAAATAATTCAGCCCCTGTGGTGATCTGTGATATGCATTATCGCATACAGTGAGGCAGGGCTCACTTAAATTACTAGGGGACCGCACTGACATAGTACTTACCTCCCAAAACAGGTAAACTGACTTGCTCAACATCCTATAACACATGGTAACAGAGCTTCACAATTAAAAATCTAAATTTATCCCAGAGACCCCCTTCTTAAAACTCCCATTCTCAGATGTACTTTAAAACTAAGGTCTTTCAAAATTACAGTGAAGTCCCTAAAATAAGCCTCACAGAGTGAAAAACCCTTAGAATGTCATATTTATATTGTTCCTCCAAATTATGCTTAATTTATACTGTCTTAATAACCCCTTGGGTAACACGCAGGATTCATACTGAGATATGTAAGGGTTTGGTGAATCTCCGACTTCTTTTCCATTTTAACAGCATCATTTAAATTACTTGAAAATGCCATAAAGTTTTCCCACCAGAGTTTAATGTAGTCTTAGTGGAACTACTTATATGCGCATGTAAAAGCTGTAGGTTTTACCAATTCCCAGACAGGCTGCCCACAGTAATCAAACTAACAGTTGCACTTAGCTTTACATATTTCAGGCAAGCTGTGCCAAGAAGTAATTTAGCTCTTTCAAAGCAAAGCCTATCAGATGAGTTATTGCAAGAGCTACAAAATATTCTATTCACCAAAATGGCTGGCAAACATATAAGTAATTCAGTGAAACCTCCTTTACTGCATGTTCCAAAAGACTAATAAATGAAACACAGCTTAGGTATGACTTGAACCAAGACTCCAAGAATAAATACTATACAGTACTGAGAAAAATATTATAAGCGTATTTCACTCCAAATGAACCAGATTTACTACATACAATAACTAATTCACGCTTCGGGGAAGTGGGGGTGGGGGATGAAAGGCATTCCCTTTATGAAAGAATATTTAAATGGCACATACATTCATTCCAGTAAAATTATGCAGGTATTCCGTAATTGAGAGCGACCCATTACCAAATGTGATCCAACAGCACGTCTCTTTTCTTATGTTCTACTTACCACTAAGTTCTTTTTTGTTGTTGTTTCTTTATTGACTTTATTAAGAAAACCAAATTCAGATATCCTGAGTCGATGGTTTGCTGGTTTCTCTAAGCAGCTATCTTTGTAACAGAGGAAAACTACCACTAAGTTCTAACTAGAGATCACTTTGCCACAATAAAAATTCAATCTACACTATCTATACTTTTAAAGACTACAAAGAAAGATCTGACAACCTACACTTTCTTTGCCCAGAGGAAGTTGTGTTAATGATGCACGTGTGCCATGAAGATCAATAGTGATCTTTCAGCTATAAAGTAATAAGCTAAAGTTAGATAAGCCTTCAAAAGTAAACTATTTCCTCAGGACAAATTCGTCACTTTCAGTGAACTGGTAGGAAGAAAAGGAAGGAGGAAAGAAAGAAAAGAAGAAAGGAAGAGAGGAAGGGAGGGAGGGAGGGAGAGAGAGAGAAAAAAAAGACAAGATCTTAGAAAAACTAGTCTGGCCTCTACCACCAATCAAGGGGTTGCTTCACAGAGTCTCGTTTTCCAGAAAACAGTTGTTTCTGTGCTATTCAAGTATAATCACAAGCTTACATGATTCACCATGCATCAACTCTATACAAATTTATTTAAATCCATAATAATTTAATCAAATACAGGGAATGTTGATCCTATGCCATGAAAATTCCTTCACAGTCTCCAGGTAATCCCAAATTGCTTTAGCTCTTGCCACAGAAGTGCTGAAAGTAGACCACTCATTAAGATCATAAAGACACACATAGTAGGGCACCTGGGTGGCTCAGTAGGTTAAGCAGCTGCCCTCGGCTCAGGTCATGATCCCGGAGTCCTGAGATTAAGCCCCACGTGGGCTCCCTGCTCTGGGGGGAGTCTGCTTCTACTACTCCCTCTGCCTGCGCCTCTGCCTATTTGTGATCTCTCTCTGTCAAATAAATAAATAAAATCTTAAAAAAAAAAAAAAAAAGACACACACAGGAAAGGACTTCCATAGGCCAGTTAAGTCCATTCTTCCCCTTCAAGGTGGACTTCATGTAAACTATAGAGTCTGTTCTTACAGTTCTTTGACTAAAGAGATTCCATAAACTGCTTCACTGAACCCACCATCCAGTCAGATGGACCTTCCTTTAATGCAGTGCTTGAGAACTGGGTCCCAGCAAGGGACATCTGGCAATGTCTGGAGACTTTATCGGTTGTGCGGACTGTGGGGGATCTCACAGGTAGAGATGAGGGATGCTCCCAAATATCCTGCAGTGTACAGGATAGCCCCTGAAACAAAGAATTATCCAGCCCCAAATGCTAATTGTGCCAAGGCTAAGAAATCCTACTTTAACAGAACCTAAATAATGCTGTCAGTAATGGAGTCCATAGCTTTCAGTCGCTCTAGGAAGATGATTTTAGCGACTCTAATGATAAACTTCTAACTTCAAAAGGAGAGAGTCAGACCTCTAACCAAATGCTAGGAGGAGTGACAGTGTAACCTATGGGCACCACGCAAACCACACAGTGTTGGCCACACGTCAGCAGGATCACTAATAATGACTGTCAGGTAATGTCCCCATCATCTGGAAACTCCCTGTATCTACACATCACCACACAAATTTGACAATTTTCCCCCACTGTCCACCTACTCCCTTTTCACTCCCACTATGGAGTTTTCTTGTGCAGCCCACAGGCTTTTTTTTCCTCCGCCTGGGTATTAAAAATAGCATGAAAAGCAAGTTGGAAGACATGAAAATAGTAAATAACCTAAGGTGCTTTCCATCCCGGAAAGTCTATGATTTAACAGGACTTAAAAGGTTTGTAAATCAGATCTGGAACTTGAAAAGAGATCGGCAGCTTAAAGAAACAGTCCCATGAATAAATAAACATCTAATGTAAAATAACCATCAAAAGAATATGTGTACAGATATATATATATGGAACTGAACAGACCCGGCTCAGGGAGAAGAGAATAAAAGGAAGCGGAAATTGACTGCTGCTTCTTATAACTGCACTGGCAGAAAAAATACATAGTTAGAGGCTAAAAGACAGAATTTACATTTCCACGTATTTTTTTTAAATCACAAAACTTTAAAATTCACAACAGAAAAATGTAAACAAATCTTAATGAAAAGAGAATCTCAGGCTAGAGAAACCTTACTGATCAATATGGAATTGATAAATAATGGCCCACTCATATATATTACATAGCCACTAAAAATCATATTGAAGAATATTTAATGGCATGAATATATGCTCCCAATATAGTAAGAAGACAGGTTATGAATAATGTACACAATGATATCAATCCTGCATAAAATATAAATACACAGGAGTGAGTAAATATATATAAGAAATATACACATGCACAAGAGACAGGGAAGGTGAAGGAGATATGCCAAAATGTTAACAGTGGTTATCTAAGCAGTCGGAAGATTAGAGCTGATTTCTCTTCCTTCTCTGTGCTTTTCTCCATGTTCGTATTGTCCTACAGTGAGAATCATTTGTTATGTTTTGTACTCACAAAATGAACAGATTATTACAAATAAAATTAAAACTACTATTTCAGGAACTGTTCACAAAATGAGAAAAAAACAAATCTGAACATGCCAACTTTTCAATTAAAGAAACCACCTTCAGAATTAACAAAAGCAAACTTTCACTGAGTGTTATTATTGTGTGCCTGGTATTTTTCTAAACACTTCCAATGTACTAACTTATTTAAATCAAACCCAAAAAGACACGAAAAAAGAGCCCTGGAATAACAGAAGCTGTGAACCATCTCAGTCTCACTGTGATTTTCAATCTCAGTTTCTACAGACTGAAATGAGGGGGTTTAATCTAAGATGATCTTTAAAGGTCCTCTCCAGGCTACAATGAGATTCTACACATGATGAATATGGTTGAATAAGTGTTTGTAAGGAAGCTTCTAGAGAATGATGGGGCAGCTGCAAGCCATCTCAAAAACAAAACCCTCTAAAAAAGAACATAATTACATGTCTCAGTTCCTCCTCAATATCTGTACAACAAATTTCATAACATGTTAAAAAAAATGTTGAAGGCCCACATTTTCCCAATACTTGGCCATAAATGATCGATTGGATAGGAAGTCTGGTAGGAGAGGTAAAAGATTCACTGAAAGGTTGCGCTTCTTGTTCAGTTATCGTTGCTTTTAACAATAAACCTGGAATAAACAAAAACTTTATGAAATATTTTAGTCGTGTTCTGGGTACGACCATTTCAATGTCTGATTAAAGGGACCCAAAGACCTACTGGAATTCACCAAAAGGCTTTCCAGTTATGAAATAAAACCAAAACCCCAATATAACACTGAATGGAAAATGAGGGACCAGCATGAATCCGCTTAGGGGAAATTACAGCTGTGTAGTTAAAGGAATTTGGGCTTCCCGGTTAAATCGTGGGATTGTTCCCAAAGCTCACAGCCGGACAGAAGAGGCCCAGTCGTGGTTCCACGGTTGAGGCGGGGGTCGGAAAGAAGCATCGAGGTTTGGGCATAACCTTGACCTGTTAGGAATACTTCGTGTCTCACTTGCCACCATCAAAAACAGGTTCGAAGGTATCTTTAGGAGCAAAATTAATACATAAGTGTACGTCTGCTAAAAACAAAAACACCGGTGGGTCTGTGATAGAAACACTGAAGGAGACAATTTCCAGGTTTGAGCCACACAACAACTATTTAGGAAACACAAAGACGGAAGACACAAAACAAATTAAGAATGCAAGTGTGAAGACACATTCGGGTGGAACACAAAAGAGAAAAGCAAAGCGACTGAAAACTGGCGCGGCCCTGGGACCCCTCGTGCGCCTTCGCCGTCCGAGGACGCGAGTCCCGGGCGGACTTGCAGCCTCCGCCCGGCCCCGCCGCGCACACGCGTCCCCCTGGCGGGGCGCGCGGCGATCCAACCGCCACAAAGCGAACCGCACAACTTCGACGCGGCGGGCCCCAAGGTCGGCCCGGGGGCTCGGGCGCGGGAGGGAGGAGCAGGGAGCCTCGGCGGCCCGAGCCTGGCTCCGGGACCCCCGCCGGCCCGGGACGCCGGGTCCTCAGAGGGGGCGCGTCAGCCGGCCCGCCCGGCCCTGCGCGCCCGGTCCCCACGGGTCGCCCCCGCCGCCACCGCCGCCGTCTCCTCGCTCTTCGCGGGCAGGGACGGGCGTCCCGGCACTGAGCCCGCCGCCGTCCCGGGAGCCGCCCGTCTCGGCTGCCCCTTACCTGCTCCCGCCGCGCCCCGCGCCTCACAGCGCCGAGAGCCGCCGCCCGCGCCGCCGCTGCCGCCGCTCCGCCCGCACCGGCGTCCGCGGCCGCGCCGACGCCATCTTGGCTCCGGTCGGAAGTGACGTCGGGCGGCGCCGGCCGCAGCCCGGGGAGCCCGCACAGCTCGCGCGGTCGCCGAGGGCCGAGACCCCGAGTCTCACACGCCCGGAAGACCCGGGGCCGCGCCGGCTGCGACCCCGGGCTGTGCCGCCGCCCTTCCGACTCGCGCTGGCCCGGCTGCACTGGCGGGGACACGGCGGACCCCGGCGACAGGCGCCCGCGGCTTGCCACGACCAATCTGACCGCACCAGGGGGTTGGAATTTTGCGCGATTAAAAGTTACTACGGGAATCCGAAGCCTTTGGAGGGAAAAAAAAACGGGCTCATCTCTGAATTCCTGTCAAATAAGCATACATCCCATTCTTGGCTCATCTCGTAAGGACCAGTCTAGCGTCACCCGCAAAGCTCAAGCGCCAAGAGGGCAGATATACTTGGATTTATTTGCTTCTTCGTGGCGAACAAGTATTTACTGCCCCCCCACCATGTGCCTAGCACTGTTCTAGGTGCCCCAGCTACGTTAAGACCCGGAACATGACCTGTCCTTGTCCTGGTGGAACTTACTATTTACAAACGAGGGAGCAAATAGATGGCTAGGGTGGCTAGGAATAAATGCTGTCGTGGAGGCGGACGCGTTGAACTGGAGATGTCTTGCAAGGAGTTGGAAAGGAGAGGACCCATCCTGAAGAATAGACCTTAAATTAAGAGGCAGGTGTGCAAGTCCATTTATGTAATGTATATAACATATACCATGTTAATATTGCAAAGGGTTGATGTAGCCAATGACCCAGTCCGGTATAGTTAAAAAGTCAAGATAACTTCGTCAGAGTAAATTTCATCAAGGCCTTAAAAAGTGACAGGATCAGCACAGAGCCTGAGGGGGAAAAAAGAAAAAGAAATCAAACCTCAAGCATTTCCTTTTTTCTGCTTTCATTGGAGGGAAAGAGACCCTGGATCTGGGAGATACTCCTATGCATGTCACTAAAATAGTGGACTCTGCTGTGGATCAAAGCAGACATCAGACTTTCCACCTCTTATCTAAATCAATGCCTTGTAACAGGATCCATGCAGTAAAATGATCTGGAGTATCTGCAAAAAAAAAAAAAAAAAAAAAGTGAGAGATGCTACCGTTCCATCCACAATTAAAACACTGACATACAAATCAAAAAATTAAAAAAAAAAATCTCTATGCCATCTGGCATTCAACAGAATGCAAAGGAAAATAAAGGAACATCAGGTTAGAAGGAACATGATGACATATAGTAGACATATTAGATAACATCATGCCAAGACGTGGTTGACAGAGTAGTCAGTGGGGTCCTTCCATCATTAATCTAAAATGACTGGGTGTATTAGTTTCCTGTGGCTCTTATAACAAGTTACCATAAGCTGTGTAGCTCTAAACACCAGATATGGATTCTCTCACAGTTCTAGAGGCCAGGAGTCCAATGTCAGTATCACTGGACCAAAATCAAGGTGTTGGCAGGGCCACATTCTTGCTGGAGGCTCTAGGGGAGAATCGTTCCTTGCCTCTTCCAGCTTCTGATGGCTGCCAGCATTCGTAAGCTCGTGGCCACATCACTCCAGTCTCTGAGGCCAACATCTTTAAATCTCTCTGCTCCAGCTCCACATCACAGTCTCATCTCTCACATGTGCTCAAATTTCCCATCTGTCTCCCTTTTATGAGGATATATGTGATTGCTTTTCGGATCCACCCAGATAATCGGGGATAATCTCCCCATCTCAAAATCCTTCACATAATCGCCTCTCCAAAGACTCCTTTCCCTATGGGAATTAGGATGTGAACAAATCTTTGGGGGCATTATTTAGCCTGCCACGCTGTAGGTATATTCTCCACTCTCCTAAATTACCCCATAATCAACCACTGCATATTTTTCCTCTATATTTTTCTGGAGTGTGTTAATATTCTTCAACCTGTGCCACTTCTCAGGATAAATAATTATGTTTATTTTACCAACTTAATCGAAAAAAGATGCTATCTGCCGAGAACGCAGTGTAGTTTCATGAGTGTTTATTATCTGTCTGATAGGCTAAATATTACTCTTTTGCCTTGTTGAAAAGGTAAAATATATTGCTAAAAGATGAGGGAAGGAAATTCAGACATTTTCATCATGTCTCATGGGCAATTTCTATACTGGGATGGAAGTATAAAATGCACTCTTTGTCTAAATCAAGAACATGAATGAAGCTCCGCTCTCTACAGGTACATCTAGTGTAGGTCCTGGCCAGTTTTGTATTTGGAGGTGTGATACCCTTACAGGGGATGTGTCCTCATTCACCACAACATCCCAGTACCTAGAACCGTCTGGCACATGGTAAACACTTGATGTTTTTAACAGGGAAAAAAGTCTTCTCTCTCGCTCTTCTGAAGTGGCTGGGTTACAGCAAGTATGTATGGACGAAAGACATGGTGCATTTAAAAACAGCACATGGTGGGGCGCCTGGATGGCTCAGTGGTTTAGAGCCTCTGCCTTCGGCTCAGGTCATGATCTCAGGGTCCTGGGATCGAGCCCTGCATTGGGCTCTCTGCTCAGCGGGAAGCCTGCTTCCTCCTCTCTCTCTCTCTCTCTCTCTCTGCCTGCTTCTCTGCCTACTTGTGATCTCTCTCTGTGTGTCAAATAAATGAATAAAATCTTTAAAAAAAAAACACACAGCATATGGCTATAATAGGAACCACAGAACTCCTGCTCAGCAGAGCAGCCAGAAGACCTACAGCAGTGCTCCTAAAAAAAGATGAAAGATTTTACAACCATAATTAAAGAATTTGCAATAAATAATTTACCAATGGGAATGTCAGTGAACTTAAAATTTCTCGAATGATAACAGTACTGATTCTCCACTGGCTTCTGCTCTAGGTGTTTTGCACGGACTGTCTTATTTATCATCCAAGCAACCCTATGGGATGAGCACTATCCTCATTCTAAAACTGAGGAAAGCGAGGCCAGCAAAAGTTTAAGAATCTGCCCACTGAGTCACAGAACCAGGATTTCAACGTAGACAATTTAGCCTCCTCGTAAGCTGCAGGCTTACCAAGTAAACTCTACTCCCTACACACACGTGCACACACTGGAAAGTCCGAGAGCTGGTACAGGTAACTCTCCCACTATATGCTTTCAACTAGTCGTTCTTGAACCTAGACACTTGCGGTAGGAATTGGGATGTATCTTTTCAATACCGGCATAAGATCATTCTAATTAGTCCCCCTGAACTGTTGGGCAAGAGCATCTCATGATCAGGGGGAAAGGGAACAGGTGTCTAAGGGCAACAGCATCATATGAACTCGTCATTTTGTCCGGATAACACATCACATACTTAAAACAAACAAACAAAAAAACGCTGCGTCTCCTTTCCTGGTGCAAATGGTTTCCAATAAGACAAACAACGGCAGCCAATTTGCAGACGAAGAGGCAAAAGCACAGATTGTAGAGGGGCATAGCTAGCTGGTGAGTTCCAGAAGCAGGACTCAAGAAGCTGTCCTGTGTCAAAGTCCGTGATCTGTCTACTGGCCACTGCTTCCCAGTCATCAAAGGGCCCTTAGCACTACAATCTCTGGGCACTGGCGAGAACACAAAGGGGCAGAGCCACCACCTCTGCCCTCCAAGAACTTGGGGTCTAGCGGAGCAGTCTGGGCTTGCTTACAAAATACCACAGAGCACAGTGTGGGACCATCAGCATCCCTATGCTCCCCGAGCACTCCATCTGGGTTTGTGCCCCCTCCTTTTTTATCGATATTACTTTAAGGCAACCTACTGAGTGTGAGAAAATATCTGCAAGGGGTATATCTGATCAGGGGTTAATATACAAAATACATAAAGAACTCATACAACTGAAGAGAAAAAAAATTTAAAACAATGGGCAGAGGATTCAAATAGATATTTTTCCAAAGAAAACATAAAAACAGCCAACAGGTACATAAAAAGATGTTCAACATCACTGATCATCAGGGAAATGCAAATGAAAACCACCTAAGGTATCATGTCATACATGTGAGAATGGCTATTATCAGAAAGACAAGCAATAACAAGTGTTGGTGAGGATATGGAAAAAAGGGAACCGTTGTGCACTGTTGGTGGGAAGATAAATCGCTATAGTCACTATGGAAAACAGTGTGGAGGTTCCTCAAAAAATTAAATTTAGAACTACTATATGACGCTGCAATTCCACTTCTGGGTATTTATCCAAAGAAAATGAAAACACTGATTTGAAAAAATAGTTGCACTCTCATATTTATTGCAGCATTATCTACAATAGCCAAGATATGGAATCAACCAAAGTGTCCATCGGTTGGATGACTGGATATATATGGATATCCATCTATATCATTAATGTATGATATGTGTATCACATTTTTTCTATATCTCTATTATATATTATATATCACATAAT
This sequence comes from Nasua narica, assembly GCA_028533885.1. Lineage (NCBI taxonomy): Eukaryota > Metazoa > Chordata > Mammalia > Carnivora > Procyonidae > Nasua > Nasua narica. The sequence goes on along the minus strand of CM052798.1, from coordinate 8,647,677 downwards.
ATATGTGATATGTAACATTATATATTATATATATTATGTTAATATATAGACAGAAATATAGATAGGTAGGTAGGTAGATATATAGATAGATCAATAGAGAACCACAGTGTAATATTATTCAGCCATAAAGAAGAATAAAATCCTGCCATTTGCAATAAACAGGTGGACCTCGAGGACATTCTGCTAAGTGAAATAAATCAGAGAAAGACAAACACCATGACCAACGTCATGGATACAGAGGAAACAGACTGGTGGTTGCCAGAGGCAGCGGTTGGAGAGTGGGCAAAATGGGTGAAAGTGGGCAGAAGATACAAACTTCCAGTTATAAAATAAATAAGTCATGGGGATGTAATGTACAGCATGGTGACTATAGCTAATAATGCTATATTGCATATTTGAAAATTGCTGAGAGAGTAAATCTTAAAGGTTCTCATCATAAGAAAAAAGTTCTGTAACTAGGTATGGTTGACAGAGGTCAATTAGAAGTTGTGGTGATCATTTCACGATGTACACAAATACCAATTCAGGGGCGCCTGGGTGGCCTAGTGGGGTGAGCGTCTGCCTTTGGCTCAGGTCATGATCTCAGTCAGAGTCCTGGGATTGAGCCCCACGTCAGGCTCCCGCTCAACCGGAAGTTGGCTTGTCTCTCTGCCTCTGCCCCTCCCCCTGCTTGTCCTCTCTCTCTCTCTCTCTCTCTCAATCTCTGCCTCAAGTAAATAAATAAAATCTTTAAAAAAATCAAATCATTATTTTTAAAAAGGCGGGGTGTTGGGGAGAGGCGGGAAAAAAGTAAATGAATTAAGATTTTATACAGTTGTGGTTTCTCTAGTAACCTGTCCTAGAATGAAACAACAAAGAAACGTGTACAAAGAGAAAAAGAGGGAAAAGCCAATGCTATGATGCTAACATTTCTAACCAACTCAAATTCATGGCCCCCTCCAGATACATGTATTCTATCCTGTAAGAAAATTCACAGCGCGGTTTCTAGAATTTTCCATTGCATTTCTTACACCACATGTTTAGAACCAAACATACTAATAATAAATCAATTAAAAAGTTCAGAATTTGCAGTGCAGAGGTCCCCGAGTGGCCGCATTCACCTCTTGTTTCTGAGCCCCTGGTTTAACAAGCCCAAAGGCCAATGCAGTTTTGTCCCAGGGATTACAAAGGGAAGTTTATTACAGTCTTCATTTTCCTTGAAGGCAGAATTAATTCACTAATACACCGCCATGAGACCATGAATAAAACATCTAGGTTGGCAGCAAAAACACAGAGGGAAAATATTTTTCAGCTGGAAATAGCAAGCGGCGCACAAAGGGATAGAAGACGAATCGGGTACAGAAATAGGCAGAACGCATGGAGGTGGTAAAGCCCCAAGCCTGCCTTTGTTTCCCCAGATTGAAACACCCTTTACATAAGGGGTGTCTATGGACAGGTTGGCCCATCCTCCCTGCGCAGACGGTGCTCACTGATCATCTACCTGAAGCAGGTACCGGGCTTCTCACCGCCCCTCACCTCTCTTCTGGAAATGCCTCACTCTCTGTTTTTCCTCTGCTTGCTTCTCTGGAATTCACCCATCACCCCTCGTCTCCTCCATCCAAATTTTGGGTCTCCTTAGAAGCCAGCATTGCGATGAAATTTTCCTTGAGGAGGTACAGTGGATTCCCAGGGCTGCCTCAACAAAGTACCGCAGACTGGATGGCTCCAAACAACAGAGATGTAATTCACAGCTCCGGAAGCCGGGAGTCTGGAATCAAAGTGTGGGCAGAGATAGTTGGTTCCTGCCAGAGGCTCTGAAGGACGATCTCCTCCACGCCTCTCCTAGAGTCTGCTGATCGTCCTGGTGTTCTTTGGCGTGCAGATATATCCCTCCAAATATGTCTCCATGCTCCCGTGGCCTTCTTTTTCTTTTTCTTTCTTTCTTTTTTTTTTTTTTTTTAGGGATCATGTGTTAGTGATTCTGAGTTCAACTCTTTTTTTTTTTTAAGGTTTTGTTTATTTAGGGGTGCCTGAGTGGCTCAGTGGGTTGAAGCCTCTGCCTTCAGCTCAGGTCGTGATCTCTGGGTCCTGGGATCGAGCCCCACATCGGGCTTTCTGCTCAGCGGGGAGCCTGCTTCCTTCTCTCTCTCTGCCTGCCTCTCTGCCTACTTGTGATCTCTCTCTGTCAAATAAATAAATAAAATCTTTAAAAAAAAGATTTTATTTATTTATTTGAGATAGAGTAAAGGAGAGCACGTGCCGTGGGAGGGAGCAGAGCTCCCTACTGAGCAGGGAACCACACTTGGGGCTCAATCCCAGGCCCCCAGGATGATGACCTGAGCAGAAGGCAGACCCTTAACCGACTGAGCCACCCAGGCACCCCACACCCATGGCCTTCCTCCCTGTGTTTCTCTGTCTTCACATGGCCTTCTTGGAGATTACCAGTCATTGGATTTAAGGCCCTAGTCAATATGACCTCACCTTAACTAATTACATCTACAAAGGCAGTATATGCAAATAAGGTCCCATTCTGAGGCTCCAGGTGGGCATTAATTTTTGGAGGGCAGGGACACACTATTCAGTCAGTACTGGAGTAAGCCCCATATTGATCATTTCCTGTCTATACAAATCCCTACATATACATCATCAGTAATTATGCACATGCTCTGACCCACTGTGGTCCAACCACTGCATATGTATGTCCCAAGTCCAACACCTATTCTAAGCCCTTGGGAATGAAAACAGAATTGTATAGGCTTCCCTTCGCCAAACAATGGTAGACAAGAGTCTTCGCTTGATGGATCCCGTTGATTGGTAGAGACCAGCGTGCTGTGTTGCAGTTTAAATCTGATCGGTGAAATAGAAGAGCTTTAGCCATAGCTTATCAAGAATTTTGGACCTGCCCTATGAATTCATTTTTCTCCCAACTTAATTTGGCTGGGTGTCCTCCTCCACCCCTCCACCCACCCCCCCACCCCCACCCCCCGTATTTAAGCTCTGTTGCCTTCACAAGATTCCTTGGTTAACAATAGAAATAATAATACCTTTGTAAGTCTTCACAAGCAGGGTCAGAAGGCAAGGCCTTCCTTTATCACAGAGGTCATCGTTTAAAAAAGATAAAATAGTCATTCAAATGTCACAGCCGAGATATCACCTGCCAATACCTGCCAGGACTGAGACACATAAGCTGGGTTCAGAAACATCATAATCAGCCTGTCTGGGCCTCTACCCAAAACCTACCCATTGGCCAAGTTATGATTAACCCGAGCTAACTACAGAGCAGTGGTTCTCAAGTGGGGTGAGATTGGGTCCCAAGGAGACATTTCACAATGTCTGGAGACACTTTGGGCTGTCATAACTGGATGAGGGATACTATTGGCCTCTAGTGAGTAGAGGCCAGGGAAGCTGCTCGACTTTCTGCGATACACAGGACAGGACAAAAAATTGTTGGGCCAAAATGTCAAGACGTTGAGAAATCCTACTGCAGATCATTCTGAATCTGATTTTCCAGTCTTACCTTTTGACACGTCTGCTTAATTGGAATATGGAGCAGGAAATTGCCCAAGAAAAGGAGTATATCTCAACCTTTTTTTTCTTAATTTATTTACTTGAGAGAGAGATACAGAGAGAGAGCACGAGCGGGGTGAGGGGCAGAGGGAGAAGCAGGCTCCCCACTGAGCAGGGAACCCGACTCGGGGCTAGATCCCAGGACGCCATGATCATGACCTGAGCCAAGGCAGACACTAAACCAACTGAGTCACATAGGTGCCCCATCTCAACTGTTGTTGTTGTTGTTGTTACGGGCCTTGTCCCAAAACCCTTTTTAGACATTTCTTCCGCACTGCCCCCCTCCCCGTGAAGTGTTAATATCACAGATATATTATCTCTCTGTTTCTGGGCTATGTGTGTATCTGTGCTTTGTACACTCTGGTGAAATGCTACAGCTGTCGTCACGGAAGAGCAAACACATATTTTAGCAGAGAATAAACGCCTCTTCTAGATAAGTATAAACAGCTTTTTAAAAAAAATTGTAGTAAAATACCCATTATATAAAATTTACCATCTTAACTGTTCCTAAGGGTTTGGTTCAGTAATAGTAAGCACATTCACAGTGGTGTGCAGGCATCTCTGCCCTCCATCCACCTCCAGAGCGCTTCTTGTGGTCCCAAGCTGGAACCCTGCATCCATGAAAACATCACCCCCTCTTCCACCTCTCCCGCAGGTCCCGGAGACCTCCCTTCTATTTCCTTTGTTCGTTTGATGACTCTAAGCCCCTCATGTACTTGGAAGAATCAGACAGCATTTGTATTTCTGTCCCTGGCTTATGCCCCTGGGTGTCATGTGCTCAGGGTTCATCCATGTCGTAGCAGGCGTCAGAATGCCTTTCCTTTTTAAGGCTGAGTAATATCCCATTGTGTGTATAGACCACATTTTGTTTGTCTCGTCATCTGTCAGAAGACACTTGGGTTGCTTTCCCCTTTTGGCTATTAGGAGTAATACTGCTCTAAACACAGGTGTATAAACACCTGCTCAAGATCCTGCTTTCAGTTCTTTTGGGTTAGATACCCAGGAGGTGATGCCGGATGTTTCATCTTTAAGTTTTTGAGGAACTACCATAATGTTTTTTTTCCCTTTTCTTTTGAGCTCACGAGAGAGAAAGTTTGAGAGAGTGAGGGGGCAGAGGGGCAGAGGGAGAGAGAGAGAGACTCTTAAGCAGGCTCCACATTCAGCACAGAGTCCAACTTGGAGCTCAAGCTGAGAGCTCGAGATCACGACCACGAGATCACGACCACGACCCTGAGATCATGACCTGTGCTGAAATCAAGAGTTGGATGCTTAACCGACTGGGGCCCCAATTTTATGTAGTAGCTGCACCATTTTACATTCCTTCCAAGGGCACAAGGGCTCCAGTTTCTCTGCACCCTTGCCAAAACTTATTATTTTCTGTTTCTTGGATAGTAGCCATCATAATGGGCATGAGTGGTATCTGAATGTGGTTTTGATTTGCATTTCTCCAATGATTACGGATATTGAACATCTCTTCATGTGTTTATTGGGTGTTTATATATCTTCTTTGAAGAGGTATCTGTTCAGGTTCATTGCTCATTTTTTGAAAGTTTTAATTTAAATTCCAGTACAATTAACATACAGCATAATGTTAGTTTCAGGTGTACAATAGAGGGATTCAGCACTTCTTTGCAACACCCAGTGCTCATCACAAGTGCTCTCCTTAATCCTCACACCCTAGCTCTCCCATCCCCCTCCCCCCTCCCCTCTGATAACTATCAGTTTATTCTCCGTAGCTGAGTCTGGTTTTTGACTTGTCTCTCTTTCTCTTTCTCTTTCCCCCCTCTTTGCTTCATTGCTCACTTTTTAATTGTGCTGGCTATTGAGTCGTAAGAGTTGTTTATATATTCTAAATATAAACTTCTTATCAGATAAATGATTTGCAGATATAGTTTCCCATCCTTGGGTTCCTTTGACTCAGTTCATTGTATCTTTGAATGCATAGAAGTTTTTAATTTTGATGGAGTCCAATTTGTCTATTTTTATCTTTTTTTTTTTTTTTTTGCCTGTGCTTTAGTTGGTATAGCCAAGAAATCACTGCCAAATCGAATATCATAGAGTTTTCCTCCCTTTATGGTTTCCTCTTTTTTTTAAAAAAAGATATATTTATTTATTTATTTATTTATTCTTGAGAGACAGGGGGAGAAACAGGCTTCTCGCAGATCAGAGAGCCCGACGCAGGACTCGACCCCAGGACTCTGGGATCCTAACCTGAGCTGAAGCCTGACAATTAATCGACTGAGCCACCCAGGCACCCTCTATGTTTTCTTCTGAGAATTTTATGGTTTCAGCTCTTATGTTTAGATCCCGGAGCCATCTTGACTTAATTTTTGCATATGGTATAAGGAAAAGATTCAACTTCTTCTTTTCCTTCTTCTTCTTCTTCTTTTTTTTTTTTTTTTTGCATGTGGCTAACCAGTTTTTCCAGCACCATTTGTTGAAAAGACTGTCTTTTCCCTATTGAATGGTCTTGGCACCCTTGTTGAAAATCATTTGATCATATATGTGGGGGGTTATTTCTGGGCCTATAAATAGCTTTTAAATATAAACTAAGATTCCATATTTCTTCTTTAGATATCTGTTTCAGCCTTGGAAAATTTTGAGTGTTCTGTTTTGTTTTTAAGAATTTACGGCCAAGAAAATTTAAATGTTTTATAGCTAAGATTCTGTATCCCACCAGAACCAATTTTTGTCCCTATCGAGAATGCATAATTCAAACTAACAATATCTCGATTATGAGAAAAAATTTCACTAGTAGAAAGTTAAATACATTGATCAAAATAGGGCTGTTGTTTCCATAAGATATCATTTCCCCAATTTCTTTCACTAATGAATGTTGTTCATGCCAAATGGCTCTTCATTGTAAGATCAGAATTGTGCTTTATTAGATCCAAAGAGGCAGCATGCCCCAAAATGAACTAAAATCTCCAAAAAGGATGGGCGCCTGGGTGGCTCAGTCATTAAGCATCTGCCTTTAGCTCAGGTCAGGATCCCAGGATCCTGGGATGGAGCCCTGCATTGGGCGCCCTACTCAGCGGAAAACCAGCTTCTCCCTCTCCCACTCCCCCTGCTTATGTTCCCTCCTTGCTGTGTCTCTCTCTGCCAAATAAATAAATAAATAAAATATTTTAAAAAATAAAATAAAGCCCCCAACAAGGAGAAAACCAAAGCTTCGCTTCCTCATACTTTGATTACCTAATCTAAACATATCAACAAACTCAGGCTGCATTTGGACTGGCACCTTCCCTCTTTCTAGATGTATCTCGTGATGTAAGGCATGAAGATAGCAATATGGAAAGCTTAATATTAATCATACTCTTTTTGTGTATTCTACTCTGAGCGCAAATGTTCACAAAGGTATACTAGCAAGACTGAAGCCTCATTAGCATCCTTTTATGCCAATCAGGAGAGAGACAGAACCAAGCATGAGGGCACGGCACGTCCCCAGGCAATGTTTTTCAAACTTCCTCTTCGGATACGATTGAAATTAGCAAAAGATATTCCTATGAGTTGTTTCTTACTTAACCAGGTGGCATCACAAACCACAACCCTCAACCACTTTTTATAGTTGAGTGTGATGGAAGATTATGACAATAGTTGCAGGTGAGCAAACAAATATTTTAGCAGGGATTAAACTAATGTTTTATGCAAGATGATACATGAGTCCTAAATATAAAATGACTTCCAGGTTTCTTTTAAAAATATTTGTTTTAGCCTCTGAAGTTATTTTAGTGTTTTGTCTTTGTTTTTAAGAATTTGTGATTAAGGGGTGCCTGGGCGGCTCAGTGGGTTAAAGCCTCTGCCTTCAGCTCAGGTCATGATCTCAGGGTCCTGGGATCCAGCCCCATATCGGGCTTTCTGCTCGGCGGGGAGCCTGCTTCCTTCTCTCTCTCTGCCTGCCTCTCTGCCTACTTGTGATCTCTCTCTGTCAAATAAATAAATAAAAATCTATAAAAAAAAAAGAATTTGTGATTGAATTTTTTTTTTTTAAGAAGCTCTATGACCTTAGGGAGGTTAAGCATCCGCCTTTGGCTCAGGTCATGATCCCAGGGAGCCCCACATTGGGCTCCCTGCTCAGCAGGAAGCCTGCTTCTCCCTCTACTGCTCCCCCTGCTTGTATTCCCTCTCTCACTATCTCTCTCTGCCAAACAAATAATAATTTTTTTAATTATAAGAATAGTATGTACAAGATTAATAAATATTGTAATGGTGTTTTAATCTTTTCTGGCTTCACTAAATTCTTTTCTGCTAAGATTTCTGAGCAAAATATATAAAGGGAATGCCATTAATGTATCCATTTATTTATTTCTATTCCACCTCATTTTAAAAAATAATACAGATGGGTGATACTTAAGCATACAGTTAAAATAGATAAAGAAAACAAGATGGAAGAAAACAAGAGGTGAGTATAACAGAAGTTTCTGTGAAAGTACCTGAACAATGTCATTATGGTTTAAACATAGAGCGTCTCCTACACCTGATATAAATAAACAAATATGTAAATATGTGTGTATATATATATATTTTCATAGATATATATCTCACTACAGTGTGAGCCAACGAGCAGGAAACCCAGAAAAGCCTGTGGTCCAAATGAAACCTGACAGCAGTCTGCTGAGGAATTTCTTCTTCTTTGTGGAGACCAGTCTTTGTCTATTCAGGCCATCAACTGATTGGACGAGGCCCACCCATTCTTAGACCCACCCATTCCATTAGACCCTCCCTTATGGAAGGCAATCTACTTTACCCAAAGTTTACCAGTTGAAATGTTACTCTCATCCAAAAAAATTTCATCCAAGTTGACACATACAATTAACCATCACAAAGATAGAGTAATACTATAAAAAGAATCTGATCTTCATAAAACTAATATTAATGGAAATGTAGCATTAGTACCTAAGTATTTCATAGTAATCTTAATTAGATAGAACGTTCAGATGGAATTCCTTTTTTTTTTCTGTCAGAGATTTCTGTTCAAGAGGCCATGCTTATGGGTAAACTTGGATTTTCACAAATGTACAGTATTTCTCCTTAAAGGGTAGCACTAAATACTTGCTACTGAGTTTCCTGCATTTGGTTACACTTTTTCTGTGCATGTGAACTTCTGAGTGAAGACTAATCCTATGAAAAGGAAAAAAGATGTACTAAGGCAAAGAAAAGACAAGCTCAATCGTGTTTATAGATCTTTTATATTTCCATGTCTTTAGCTGTAGATTAATGTGGGGCATTCAGGCAAGTCTTGACGTGAAGTCAGGAAATTTCTGTCACCGCTTCAGTACTATTTTATAACATATCATTTAGTTGTAATATAAATATCTTTAAAGAACATTATCAACCAATAGAAAGAAATGTATTTCTACTAAAGCACCTCCAAATTCCCAGAGGCAAATACGTTTTTTTGTTCTAACGTACACATGTAAACACACATGTACGTACACACACACACACACACACACAGAGCATGTCCTGGGAAAAATATCATGTGAGATTAAATCTGAAAGCAAAAAATAGGAATACAAATACAACATCAGGGGGGCCTGCCTGGCTCACTTGGTAGAGCATGCGACTCTTGATCTCAGGGTTGTGAGTTCAAGCCCCACATTGGTGTAGAAATGACTTAAAAGTAAAATCTTTAAAGAAGATACAAATATGACATCAAGCGTAAAAATGATTTTCTCCCTTAAACAATCCCTTCCTCCTGAGAGTTCTGTAGGAACGGAACCTGTTGTGCCTTACCCTCATATTTTTCCTTTCCCCTTGCATTCTTTACTGGTTTTCACTTCATTGTTCGTGTTCAGATTCATTGATCCCAAACCGTGACAATATGGCTGTTTGTGTCACTAAGCTGAGTAGGAGTCAAGGGGAGGTTGGTTAGTCTGGATTTGTTCAGTCACTCGACGCAGACTCGTGGAGCACCAGGCAAGCTTTGAGAGGTTAAGGACGAGCAAGACCGAACGTGACCCTGCCTTCCCAGGATTGGGACCGATAGTCTGCTGGTCTCTCCTGCCAGAAAGTCAAGGCCTTCGAGCCCACCACATTAACTTATCTTTCAGCCTCATCTGCCTTTATTCTCCATGACTCACCCTTGCCCCGTCATACCGGCTTTCTCCTAACTTGTGCTTTCCCCGAGAAGCCCCTTGCTCACTTGTCCCAGGGGTCATTCACATCTACTCCTCATCTCCCCCCTTGTGCACCCCTCCCTTGCCATTCCTCATCCCGTGGTGGGGAGAAACTCCTCCTTCTCTTATACTCCCAGAGCTCCATATCCTTCCTAGAGTCTATCGGCCTCTTTTAATGCATTTTGAACTTTCTGCCTTAGAATACTCATTATTTGTACCCATATCTTACCTCTCCCACTAGATGGTTAATTTAATTGAGGACAAGGTCCAAGGTTATTTATTTCCATGATCACGCCTTTCACAGGGCCCTGCCCACCATAGATGCAGCTTAGGGAATGAATAACTTAACGAATTGGTGATTTGTTTGGGCAAGTCACTTACTTCATTGAGTTTGATCTGCAAAGTGAGTTAGGGTGTAAATGTTTGCAATGACAATTTTTCGTCCTGGTTTCCCGTGAATTCTTAAGGCTCGAAGTAACCATACCTCAGTTGTATGTAGAAGTCTGGGTCTGTAACCTTGAACTGAAAAGGTACAGAGTAAGCTTTTCAGTGCCTGCTTCTCCAGACCCTGATGACCTTCAGGAAGACAATAACCAAGTGGCTGTCAGCCCTGATAGTCATCTTCCTCATGCATGGATATCTATCCCTCCTGGTCCCCTTCTCGCCCATCACAAACTCTCCCCTTCTCTGAGGCTCAGCTGATGACTTTGTAAACACAGATCTGGTCCCACTTCCCGCTCAGGCCAGCCAGGCATACCGACTTACAGTTCACACCTTTCCTCAATATGGCTTTATTTCCAGACTTGGAAATCTATCCTATCGATCTCTGTCTGTCCTCAGGCTGGCACCACACTTTTGACTGCTGTCGTTTTGTAGCGAGTTTTGACGTCAAGAAGTATGAGCCAAATTCTATTTTTTAAAGATTGCAATGTGTTTATTTGAATACCCTATGGAGACAGCATGAGTCACAAATTTAAAACATTGGTGCCTCAAAGGACATTATCGAGAGAGTGCATGGCAACTCAGACAATGGGAGAAAATATTTGCAAATCATATATCTGATAAGAGCCTAGTATTCAAAATATGTAAAGAACACTTACAACTCAACAATAAAAAGAAAAATAGTAAATTTTTTCTTTAGAAGGGCCGAGGATTTGAATAGATTTTTCTCCAAACAGGATATCCAAAGGGCCAGTAAGCACGTGAAAAAGTATTCTGCATCGTTAATCATAGGGAAATGCAAATGAAAACGATGGCAAGATACCACTTCATACCCACCAGAATGGCTTTCATCAGAAAGGCAGACAAAAAACAAATGTTGGCAAAGAACGATTAAAACAACTGGAACCTTCATACATTGCTGGTGGCAATATAAAATGGCGCAGCAGCTTTGGAAAACAGGCTAGCTGTACCTCCCAAAGTTACATTTGGAGTTCAGCGATTTTACTCCTAGATATCTATCCAAGAGTATGGAAAACACATGTCCATGCAAAAATATCTATTCAAATATTTGATATAGCATGCCTTATGATATCCCAAAGTACAAACAACCCATCAGCGGATGAATGGATAAACAATAGCGCTATATCCATATAATGGAATACTATTCATTCATAAAATAGGATAAAGCACTGCTTTACCAAGAATGCTTCATGGTTCGGGGTGCCTGGGTGGCTCAATCGGTTAACTTCGGTTAAGATCAGCTTAGGTCATGATCTCAGGGTCCTGGGATTGAGCCTTGCATCAGGCTCCCTGCTCCACGGGAAGCCTGCTTCTCCCTCTCCCACTCCCCCTGCTTGTATTCCCTCTCTCACTGTGTCTCTCTCTATCGAAGAAATAAATAAAAAAATAATAAAAAAAAGAATGCTTCATGCTTCAATATGAGTAATACTTCAACAAGCTTGGACCTTGAAAACATCACTCTAGGTGCAAAAAGCCAAAAGCAAAAGACCACACATTGTAAGATTTCATTTATGATAACCCGGAATAGGTACATTAAACCCATAAGACAGAAAACAGGTTAGAGGTTGCTAGATAATGAGTATAAGGTTTCCTTTTGGGGTGGTGAAAATTATCTAGAATTCCATAGTTGGTGTGGTTGCACAACTTTGGAAATGGGCTAAAAGTCATTGAAGAGTATGCTTTTAAAAAGTGAATTTTATGATAGGTGGATTATACATTAATTTTTTTTAAATTGCAAAGACAATCAAATCTCTATCCTGTTATTACGTACTTTGAGCATAATGTAAAAGGAAATGAGCAGTAAGTACACTCCAAAATATTTTAAGCTGTCCTCTTGTTTCCTCTCCAAACTGCCTCTCCCCCTTCACCACAGAAATCCCAGGTCACTGGTGTCTGAAGGCACCACAAGTCCCTGCTGGGCTAAGGAGTTAACACACATTAGTGTATATGTATATGTATATGTGCATATATGCATTATATAATGTGCATATATGTGCATATATAATTGTATATATGCATATATTATGTATATATAATGCACATTATGTATATTATATGCACATATGTACACATTTTTATATAGCTTGAATGTATTAATTGTATATTTCAGATATTTGCTATGTATACGTGTCGTGAAAGAAAGGAAACTCTGTACGAAGCAGCAGAACACATCATCTTTTTCTGCACACTTTTGGGTGCATATGGAAAAAATATCAGAAAAGTAGACTGCAAATTAGGTCATAAAAGAGACCTCAATAAATTCCACAGGAACAGGATCACATACACCGTATTGACCATGTTCTTCGGCTATCATGCAAGAAAATTAGAATTTACTGCTAAAGGATGACCACAAGAATGCCATATGTCTGGAACAAGAAGTATTAAGAAACAACTTAAAGGAAATAAAAAAGGGAAATTAAGAAATTCTTAGAGCTGAATGATAGTGAACGTGTTTGTCCATAATATGGACGATCCAGCAAAGACCCCTTCCGCCATGACTGGGGCTGGGCTCAAGGGGCATTCCCAAGCTGGAATCTCTCGCTTACAGGTGAGATTGCACGGTTTTTCACAAAATCCACCAAGGATTTGGATTTTTAAGGAGACCAAACTCCAGTGCATGTGGTTCAATCATTAAGAGTTTGCTTTTTCCCCCCTGAGAATCAATAATTTTCTATCCTCGATGAAGACATAACTCAATGATAGATGGTTGGGAATAATTTTAATACCACATCCAAATGTGTGACACAACCTGAAGAAATACCGTCCATGCCAACAGCAAGTAAACAGGAGACCGGAATTCGCACTCAGTTCCTACCCAAATGGAAATGGAAACTTCCGGAATCTGTGCAACATGCCGGTTGGGTTAGCCGGGGATGGAGCACTGGAAAGAGACTTCCCTGGGAGACCTGCCCATAATTTCTGGCCTTGCTTCTAGCTGCATATTCATAACTATCTGAGCCACCAAATGTTGGCTGCCATTCTCAATGAGGAATTTAGTATATGAAGTGGACAAATGTTATGTTTCCCCAGCAGACATATGCCCTGCTTCTTTGATAACAGAATTTTAAATTTTCTTTGGGAAATTACCTCCTTCCTCCTCTCAAGCTGTGTGGTCCATGTGGATGCCAACCTAAGTTTGAGGGATGGGAACAAGTCTGGGCCTGTCCAGTGATTCTGGCATTTCCTGGGCACAGTGATTGGTTTATATCTGGGAAGACAGATTTGTAAGTGCTATGCCCTTTGGGAGATTTTCACAGGGTTTTTGTTGAAGGAGACTCTCCCAGTTCTTTTGAGAGCAGAGGCAATAAGGTATATAAGTCTGGAGCAGCTTTAGGTCATCTTTGCTGCCACATGGACAGAAGGCCTAGAATGGAAGCAAAAAAAAAAAAAAAAAATTGGATCCAAGAGACATGTTCTCGATGGCATCATTTGGGCACCTACATCCAGCCATGCCTAAAGTTAGCAGTATCCCCAAACTTTCTGATGATCTCAACCAGTAAGTTCTTCTAAAAAATTAAGCTAATTTGATATTTATCACTTCAAGAGAAAGAGGACTGGCCAATAAAGCAACTAATAAATTAAAAAAAAACCAATTGGAATCGGAGCCATAATTTTGGCTCAACTGATCCATCATCCACGGACTATGGATACCTTCTTAAAAGAGGAGAAACAGCAGTATCCTATTTATTAATATAAACAACTATTATTCTTTATTTAAAATGTTTTATTTGTTTATATAGTGAAGAATTATAATGAATTATAAAATACGTTGAATTTTATTTTATTTTTAAGTTTATTTATCTATTTAGATAATCTCTGCACCCAATGTGGGGCTCGAACTCACAACACTGAGATCAAGAGTTGCATGCTCTTCCGACTGGACCAGCCAGAACCCCCAAGTATGTTGAATTTCAAAATAAATTCGGAGAGCTGCCTGTACACTAAATTATATACTCATATACTTATATATATATAAGTATATATATTATATACTTATATACCCATTATATACTCTACTGATTTCGTTAGTTTGACAAACCCTGATTGAGGATTATCCCTCCTTCCCATCCTTTCTTCCACGGTGTATTTACGATAGTCCAGTTCTGTATGGAAGGATGTCTTGAGACTTTTTTTCTTTTTAGATTTATTTATTTGTTAATTTAGAGAGACAGAGCGGGGGGAGGGGCCGAGGGAGATGAAGAGAGAGAATCTCAAGCAGACTCCCACTGAGCACAGAGCCCAATTTGGAGCTCAACCTCATGACCCTGAGATCATGATCTCAGCCGAAATCAAGAGTCAGAGGCTCAACTGTGACTGAGCCATCCGAGGGCCCTGGGGCTCTTTTTTTAAAGAAGCCTCTTGAAAAAAATTCAACTGGACAGGGAAATGATGAGACCTTTGCTTATGTAAACATATTGGCTCCTTCGCTGGTTTACGGGCAAATTTTTTGGGCTCTCTTCAGAGCTGCCGTCTTAAAAATTGGCTGCAAATCACACACTCTGCTCCTCTGGGAAGAACATTCTAAAGAAAAGAATACAGGGTTTAGGGAAGGAACAGAGAACATGTGCATTAAATTCCGAGCATATTTGTATGCACGAGTGATTTCTGGCAGGGAAAACCAGATTACATATCAATATTTACATTAAAAGAGCAAAGGTACCATCCAAATGAATAAGGATTTCAAACCTCCTCTGGCGGTCATTCTCTCATTTGCACTTGAGAAGAGCTGTCCATCAAGGTTGTTTTTTGTTGTTTGTTTTTTTGTGGGGTTTGGTTTTGTCTTGTTTTTGTTTTGTTACTGGGGAGATGATTCTCTGGAAGGTTATGTTTTTTTTTTCTTTTTTAAGCTACAACATGCTTCACAACTTAAAAGTGCTCCTCTTCTTGAAATCACGTGGGCATCATTTTTCAAGCCTCGAATTAGAGGGATATTGCCCTGGATAAAAATATATCCATGGGGAAAGGATTATTTGCAATTCAGGAATGTTAGCCTAGTTCATCTGGTGGCAGCCAAGTAAATGGGGACAGATATAGTAATCTAATTTATCGTTTTAAAAACCATAACTGTTTTGATTAAAGTAACGTGAAGATGAGTCCTTTTCCTGACAGCTCAGGTCTCCCAAGCTATGATTGTCAAAATGGTAGACACCGACCAAAAAAAAAAAAAAAAAAAAATCTATGAAACTTATTGCTGAGGTTTTTCATTAAAAAAGAAAGAGAAAAGTACAAGTGAAACCCAGGACTCTGGAGCATATCTGTAAAGTGTGAAAAGCAGCAGAAGAATCTAAATTAAACCAAATTTAAGGATTTCTCTTCTAAAAGAGCCCCCCCTCCCCAGCCACCTTAACCCTTTTCTAGAACATTGTGTGTCTTTTGCACCAACCCCAGGGTTAAGACATCTGAGTTTTGAATTGCCAAAGTCTTCCTTTTCCTTTGCTTTCACGATGAACGCCAGATGCTTTTCTTCTATGGGCATTCTCGGAATTTCAGTTCTGAATTGAGTTTGGGTTGGCTTCCCCAGCTCCTTTTGGCGGGCGGCATTCACAGGTGGCTTGAGCCTGGGCCATGTCCAGTCCCCACCCCCCCCCCAGGTTTCTATGAAGGACTTCCCTGTTAGTACTCACGTCCAGTGACCCCTACACTGTGCCTAATTAACATTTGGTTCGCTCTCTGAGCTCCCTAATGTGGTGCAGCAGGGATAGACTTCAGTTGTCTTGGGAGTGAAAAGGAGCTGAGGCTGAGAGTTTCTGCTTCCCCATCACTCTGCGGCTGGTGAGTTCCCATTTCCGACCCAGACCCTTATTGATGTCCATACCGTGAAGCCGTGCCCTTCCTCAGCCTTGCTCCCCATAATAGGCATGGATCAAGGTCTCCATTAGGTATCATCCACATGGCCCTCCCTCCCCCCACCTGTGCCTCACCCTCTACCCTAAGCCAGGGAAACAGTTTGTAACTCGGCCATTTCACAGTTCTTAAAAATGGTGATGTGGTAAGGTGGTATCTCAGTGTGGTTTTTTTTTTTAAAGATTTATTTATTATGAAAGATTGAGAGTGAGAGCGAGCAGGAGAAGGGAGAAGGTCAGAGTGAGAAGCAGACTCCCCATGGATCTGGGAGCCCAATGTGGGACTCGATCCCGGGACCCCGGGATCATGACCTGAGCCAAAGGCAGTTGCCTAACCAACCGAGCCACCCAGGCGCCCTCAGTGTGGTTTTGATTTGAATCTCTCTGATGGCTAAAGATGATGAACCTTTTTTCATGTGTCTGTTAGCCATTCGTATGTCTTCTTTGGAGAAGTGTCTGTTCATGTCTTCTGCCCGTTTTTTGAATGGCCAAAATCAACAAGACAGTAAACAACAAATGCTGGAGAGGATGTGGACAAAGGGGAACCCTCCTTCACTGTTGGTGGGAATGCAAGTTAGTGCAGCACTTTGGAAAACAGTATGGAGATTCCTCAAGAAATTAAAAATAGAGCTACCCTATGACCCTGCAATTGCACCACTGGGTATTTACCCCAAAGAAGCAGATGCAGTACAAAGAAGGGCCACATGTACACCAATGTTCATAGCAACAATGGCCACAATCGCCAAACTGTGGAAAGAACCAAAATGCCCTTCAACAGATGAGTGGATAAGGAAGATGTGGTACATCTATACAATGGAATATTATGCCTCCATCAGAAAGGATGAATACCCAACGTTTGTATCAACATGGACAGGACTAGAAGAGATTATGCGGAGTGCAATAAGTCAAGCGGCGAGAGTCAATTATCTTATGGTCTCACTTACGTGTGGAATATAAAGAAAATCATGGAGGGCATTGTGAGAAGGAAGGGAAAGGTGAATGGGGGGAAATCGGAGGGGGCGATGAACCAGGAGAGACTGTGGACTCTGAGCAACAAACTGAGTGGCTTGGAGGGAAGAGGGGTGGGGTGTTGGGCAAGCCTGGTGGTGGGTATTGAGAAGGGCACCTATTGTGTGGAGCACTGGGTGTGGTGCATGAACAATCAATCTTGTAACACTGAAAAAATAAAATAAACATATTAGGGGTGATGGTGATGTGGTGTAGTGAAAAGATGATGGTCTTTGAAGTTTCACCCAGTATTGTGACTTTAGGCTAGTTAACAGCAGCTCCCACTTTGCAAGGTCATTGTGAGGGTTGAGAATAAGGGATATAAGGCTCCGGGAACTCGGTAAACTTGGAACGGAAGGTTAATTTCATAAGCACTGTGTGTGTGTGAGTGTGTGTGTGTGTGTGTGTTTGTGCGCGCGCGAAAGCGTATGTTAAGGGCAGAAATGACACTAACTGGACTGCCCGTTTTTATTTGTATCCCTCGGACAATCACTGACTGTCAAGAGAGCTTAACTTGGTCCTTCCTAACCAGGATGGTTCCTCCTCCCCGTGCCGGCCTGGACTGCACAATATGTGGGAGAACGCGCCCCCTCGTGGCCTATCGGAGAGTTGCGGTTAATTTCCGGTTCTCTAGCTCTAGCCTTTTTAAAGATGCAAAATCACTTCCTGACCCAGGCGCTGAGAGTTGTTAGGACAGGTGTGAGGTTACAAGAGATGAACTCTGGAGGTTGCCGTTAACGAGTTAGGGTAACCAATTGTCGATTTGTACAGGACTGAAGAGTCCCATACTTCCACTATTTTAGCAACATAAAATAATGTCCTGGACAAACTGGGACACGTTGCTCCTGGCTCCCTACCCCAGGTTTATCTTGCTGGTTCTATTGCTGCGCTGAGACCAGGCCTCTACTGTGGTTCATTTACAGGGCTGGTGGTTTATTTTTTTATTTTTTGAACATTTTAAAAAGATTATTTATTTGACAGAGAGAGAGAGAGAGAGAGAACAAGCAAGGGGAGGAGCAGGCAGAGGGAGAGGGAGAAGCAGGCTTCCTGCTGAGCAAGGAGCCCGATGTGGGGCTCAATCCCAGGACTCTGGGATCATGACCTGAACAGAAGGTAGCTGCTTAACTAACTAAGCCACCCAGGTGCTCAAGGCTGGTCATTTAAATGGGAACAAGGACTGAGAAAAGTCTAGAGGCTGGTGCAATTTCCCTAAAGGTCAGGTGTAAGTAGGACATCAGATCAGAGACTGGGGACAGGGGAGGGGCAGGTTGGGGGAAGTTACACACAAAGACCTAAGATCCTTCAACTGTGTCTGCACAGCGAAGTACACGACACTGCGGTCTGGCTTCGTCTCTACTTTCTCTACGACTGGTGTTCATCAAAGAAAGCCTTTTGCAGATTTATGAACAATTGTATGTTTTTTTTTTCCTTCAGCAAGAGAGCTTAAGGGAGGTTTCTCCCTCCATTATTACATCCCACAGAGCCAAAATGGGAAACTTCAAGTTGTCCTTTTCATCCACCAGTGCTTTGCCAACTTAAACATGACAAACAAATCACAAATTAATATCCCCTAACTAATCGCTAGAAGCTAAGAGACTAATTATGGTTTAGTCATGCCGTGTTGCACAGAAGCAAAGAAAGGGACTGCGTGCCCCGGAAATTGGAAGGAACACTACGGAAGGTAACCTGCAATCACCTGGACTGGAAATGGGCCAGGACCACACAGTTAACTCACCACTTAGGTGCAGGTGTTCCAGTGAATGAGCCAGAGAGAACTTCCGACCTTTTAAGTCAATTATCAAATTACCCAAATTCCACCCTGGTTGGTCCTTGGAGGCTGCCTTTGCAAAGGCTTGCCCGGGTCAGTCCTGCCCAGCGAATCAAAGCTGATCAGACAGCAGGGGAAAAGGGCCGGGGTGTTTACTCCAAGACATCCCAGTCCTCTTTCTGTTGTAATGCTGCTAAGAAAACCCTCTAGGTTTGGTATTAAACAGTGATGATTTTCCACTGGGAGTGATTTCGCCCTTCCCTTCTCCCCCAGGGGAGGCATTTGACAATGTCTGGAGCCCGTGTGGTTGTCACAACTTGGTATTATTGACATCTAGAGGGTGAGGACAGAGCTCCTGCTAAATGGCCGGCAAGGACAGGAAGCCCCCCAGGATGTCAAGAACGCTAGGGTGGGGAAGGCTCTTCTGCCTTCCTTTCTCTCCAACCAGAGGAGAAACAACTGATTTTTATGTTCATGTTGCTGCCATCGAATGGCCTCCACACTTTCCCAGAAATGTTCAACAAAAGCAGAACAGAGAATATAGCATGATGTGAAGAGGCGGATAAATTTCGTCAATTTACTGGACGCAGTGGAAAGAACAGAGCTAACTCCATTTTTGTAAATCAGTGCAGCTCAGGGAGTACGGGTCAAGGGTTCGAAGCCAGGATCAGAGGTTTGGGGTCAAATCCAGAGGACTACCAATGCCATCCAAAAGAAAGGTAGAAATACCAAACTAAAGTATTGTGCACACTCAGTGCGTCACCGCCGATCTGTGCTCATTTCCGCATAGTGGCTGGTAGTTTGCCTAGTCAAATTGATACCATTCATTTCATCTTTCATCATAGCCAACAGGGAAATTTACAAGTCCGAAGCATCTTATAGTGCCAGAAAATAAAAAAAGTGCTCGAATAAACAAAAAATAACAACAATGGAGACAAATCAAAGGGACACGTGAAGGGCGCCTGGGTGGCTCAGTCATTGGGCGTCTGCCTTTGGCTAGGGTCATGATCCCAGATTCCTGGGATTGAGCCCCACATCGGGCTCCCTGCTCAGTGGGAAGCCTGCTTCTTCCTCTTCCTCTCATGCTGCTTGTGTTCCCTCTCTCACTGTGTCTGTCTCTGTCAAATAAATAAAATCTTAAAAAAAAGACACACACACACACACACACACACACACACACACACACGAGTCAGCTGCAAGAGCGCCTCTCAATGGTCATCGCTGGAACAATCTGAACAATAAAACAAGGTAGTATTGGATTGAAAACCAAAGAATAAAATGACTGTCCGTGAATCCATAGTAATATAAATAAATGGGGAAGAATAAATAAATCTAGTCTGGGTTGGAGGATAAGAAAGCTTTTTTGCTTTGTTTTTTGAAGATGCCTTTAGAGATGCGCCAGGTTCTAGACTCTGGAGACAGAGTGATTTCCTCTTATCTCTGCCACTTCCAGGGTAGTCATCATGGACAAACTGCTCATCTCTCCAAACCCTCGTTTCATTTGTTTGTTTGTTTGTTTTGGAGGATTTTTTTTGCATAAGTAAAATGAAGACAGTATTTGACACCTGTCCACCTCCTTGTTGTGTGAGGATTACATGAGATGATTCTTTTTTTTTTTTTAAAGATTTTATTTATTTATTTGACAGAGAGGGATCACAAGCAGGCAGAGAGGCAGGCAGAGAGAGAGGGGGAAGCAGGCTCCCTGCTGAGCAAAGAGCCCAGTTCGGGGCGATCCCAGGACCCTGAGATCATGACCTGAACTGAAGGCAGAGGCTTTAACCCACTGAGCCACCCAGGCTCCCCACATGAGATGATTCTTGTTCGTCTTTTCTTACGGTACTAGCACAATTAAGGAATTTAAGAACTTTTATTTCCTCTTCTGTATTATTTGCCACTAAACTGTGAGATCCGAAGGGCAGGGACTGGGTCCCTCGTTGCTGAAACATCAGCATCCATCACATGTGGTTTCAAATAAGCCTATGTTGAACAAATGCATGAACCAGTGAGTGAAGGGATGTGTGGATGGGATCAGAACTGTGGCTTTGCCGGCCGCAGACCACGGCGTCTATGCACTAGGAGTTCTGGTTTGGAGCAATGGGAATGGGGCGGGAGGGGAGGCAGCAGCTGGTGTTAGATCCTTGGACTTTGGGTCTGACCGTGTTTGGTAATTCTCTTTACTATTTCTGTCTTGGAGGGAGGCATGCAGGTTACCAAGGTCCCACCAATCTGACTTTTGGAGATGCAGAGTCTGTGAGCTGCTTCTTTCCGCCTGTGAGTAGCAGGTGATCGGGGAAGAGCTTACTGTCACAAGGGAACCCAATAGGGAGTACTTACATTTGTAGGGCATAGAAGTCACAGTCCTTAAAGGACATTATTCCACGGGGTGCCCCGCTGGCTTAGTCGGTAGACCCAACTCTTGATCTTGGGGTCGTGAGTTAGAACACTACATTTTGGGTAGAGTTTACTTAAAAAAAAAAAAGAAGGACGTTGTTCGGGAAATGATGCAATATACTTTGAGCCAACTACTTTTCAGCAGCTAAAAGCACACCAGTAAGAACTCCACTGCAGGGGCTCCTGGGTGGCTCAGTGGGTTAAAGCCTCTGCCTTCGGCTCAGGTCATGATTTTCAGGGTCCTGGGATCAAGCCCCACATCAGGCTCTCTGCTCAGCAGGGAGCCTGCTCCCCCCCCCCCACCCCGCCTGCCTCTCTGCCTACTTGTGTTCTCTCTCTCTCTGTCAAATAAATAAAATCTTAAAAAAAAAACCCGAAAGAACTCCATTGCATTTGGATGTTGTAAATATGTCCATATATAAACACATATACAATTTCTTAGTATAAATAAATTACACAATGGGTTTGTGTGTCTGTTTTCAAAATATATGCGAG
The DNA here is from genome assembly GCA_028533885.1 of Nasua narica. Lineage (NCBI taxonomy): Eukaryota > Metazoa > Chordata > Mammalia > Carnivora > Procyonidae > Nasua > Nasua narica. Next base: position 8,626,045 of record CM052798.1, on the reverse strand, counting down.
ATCCTAGGACTATGATAGGCTTTACCAGTAAGGTTTTTTTCCTTCGATTATGATCTTTTCGAATGTGTTTTAACTTCAACAAGATAATACTTATTCCTGTGATTTTAGTCCCAAAGGGACTTTCCTTGGATAACAAGGGTGCGTTTTCCAGTTTTTCTCTATAGCCCCAGAAGATAGCTATTGCCTCCAATTTAATCACCTCACGATCATCAGGAATTAATGCTGCATGTACTTGTGTGGACTCCCTTGATTTTTGGGTTGTGCAAACAGTAACAAGAGTGGGCTTTACCGACAATGGCAGAGCGAGGTAGCTACCCGTGTCACATTTGCCACAGAAGTCCTTAATTCTCTGTTTGTCTCCACAGACCCAGCAAGACATTGTCAGAGCCGGTTCAGAACGTGATTGGTGAGTCTGCTTGAAATTCCAGTTTACATCAGAGTGTTGGATGTGATAAATGGGCTGGGGTCTGATGGTTAATAACCACTCTCAAGAACTGCTAGAGTATTCTTCAGGCTGAATTATGGTGAGCTACCAAGAAATTGCTACATATAAGCTCAGGGAAAGCTGTACATATTCAAGGGTGGTTTTTTTTCCCCAGTCACAAAGATTTTTGTGTTCTCTTCTTTCCCAACCCCATCCCGGACCCTCCTCCCAGGATTCGGACAACTGTATCAAACAAGCTGCTTACAGATTTTCCAGCCAAGCAGTACCTTTTGACATTTTAAATAAAGATGTCTGTATTGCTTAGTCAAGAGGATAAAAATTACGTACCGTTGAAGGTGCCTAAAAAGTGGTTGAGAGGGGCGCCCGGGTGGCTCAGTCAGCTAAGCGTCTGCCTTCGGCTCAGGTCATGATCCTCAGGGTCCTGTGATCGAGCCCCACATCGGGCTCCCTGATCGATGGGACGCCTGCTTCTCCCTCTCCCGTTCCCCCTGCTTGTGTTCCCTCTCTCGCTGTCTCTCGTTCTCACTCTGTCAAATAAATAAATAAAATCTTAAAAAAAAAAAAGTGATTGTGAAATTGAGATGTATGATGTCCTTAATGCAAATGTTCTATTTTTCCTGGCATATAATGTCTTCATTAATTCTTGCCGCTAGCTGGTGCTAGGATACCACTAGTAAGCATTCGATTACATTGACTCGGCCATGATTAGTCACCCTAAGTGGGTCATGCCTCTTTGCTGGATGGCATGCCCTTATATCATTTCCATTCTCTAGTTTATCGACGTGGAGGAAAGCAGCTCCCCAATCTTGCCACCGCACAGCTGTACTTACAAACATCGAAGAGCTTTCCTTTTCAATGAGGCTTTAAAGTCTCTTTTGGGTGCTTGGGTGTCTCAGTCAGTTAAGCATCTGACTCTGGCTCAGGTCATGATCTCGGGGTCCTGGGACTGAGTCCCATATCAGGCTCCCTGCTCAGCAGGGAGTCTGCTTCTCCCTCTGTCCCGCCACTTGCGCTCGATCCCGCTCTCTCTCTCAAAATAAATAAGTAAATAAATAAAAATTTTAAAAAAATCTCTTTCAACACCAGGATTTTCTGGTTTTATTATCACTTCCAACATGTAAAGTTATTTGAATTATTCTTGAATCTCATCATATACATGGTGTATCTGGGGGGGGGCAGAGATTTTAAAGAAAAGCATCCTAATAAAAATATAAATTCCCAAAATGGTGTTGTTAAAAGTCCTCCTCTGAGGAAGCAATAGAGCTAGGTAGCTAGCCAGAACTCTCTTTTTATTTTCTCTATATAATTTTACACTGGATCATTTATGTATATGATGAAGACTCTGCCTCCCAGAGGTCTGAAAGCCTCTCTCTGCAAATGTGGGGTCTTTCACGTTACTGGAAAAACAATACAAGGTTCACATCCTGCTATCTGCTGGTTATTTCTGTTATCACCAACAAGGGAAGAACAGCAGACTTTATGACAAAATAAAGAATGAAAAAGCACAGAAGAAAAGGTTCATCTGTGGATAAAAATATGCCAACAATTCTATTTCTGGCTAAGTTATTTATTTATTCATTTATTTTTGATTTCTGGTTAAGTTTGATATACACATCGGCTTTCAAACTATTCAAGAAATTTTCACTGATTGAGTTTCATTTTATTATACTATCATCATTATAAATTCTGCTTTTTTTAAGATTTTATTTATTCATTTGTCAGAGAGAGAGTGCCCACAAGCAGGGGGAGCGGCAGGCAGAGAGAGAGGGAGAAGCAGGCTCCCTGCTGAGCAGGGAGCCCCATGTGGGACTCAATCCCAGGACCCTGGGATCATGACCTGAGCCAAAAGCAGCCGCTTAACCCACTGAGCCACCCAGGCATCCCATCACTTCTTTTTTTTTTTTTTTTTTTAAGATTTTACTTATTTATTTGTCAGAGAGAGCACAAGTAGGGGGAGTGGCAGACAGAGGGAGAAGTAGGCTCCCTTCCCAGAAAGGAGGGTTTTGATCCCAGGACCAAACATATAAATTTTATAAATGGTATTATATAAGTACCAGAAAAAAAGTGGGTAAATTCCTCTGTAATGTAGGAGTGGAGAAAACCCTTAGTAATTATGACTTGAAATCCAGAAGCAATAGTTAAAGAGATTGTGAATTCAACTCCCCAAAATAAAACAAAACAGGGGCGCCTGGCTGGCTCAGTGGGTGGAGTGTGTGACTCTTGGTCTTGGGATTGCGGGTTCGAACCCCACAGTGGGTGCAGAGATGACTTAAAAATAAAATCTGAAAAATAAATAGATAAATAAATAAACAAGCAAAACACATCAAAGGCCTTTTAAATGGTGGAACTACCATATGCAAAGGCAGAAGACAAGTAGTAAAGAGGGAAAAGTATTTGCAACTTATTTTTTTTAAGATTAATTTATTTTTTTGACAGATAGAGACTACAAGTAGACAGAGTGGCAGGCGGAGGGAGAAGGAGAAGCAGGCTCTCCGCCGAGCCCAATGTGGGGCTCGATCCGAGAACACTGGGATCATGACCTGAGCCAAAGGCAGACACTTAATGACTGAGCCACTCAGGTGCCCCCATGGAGTGCACATATTGCATGGAGGCACCTGGGTGGTTCAGTCATTAAGAGTCTGCCTTCGGCTCAGGTCATGATCCCAGTGTCCTGGGACCGAGCCCTGCATTGGGCTCCCGGCTTAGCAGGAAGCCTGCTTCTCCCTTTCCCACTCCCCCTGCTTATGTTCCCTCTCTCGCTGTCTCTCTCTCTCTGTCAAATAAATAAATAAAATCTTAAAAAAAAAAAATGTGCCCTCCTTAATACCCACCACCAGGCTCACCCAACCCCCACCTCCCTCCCCTCCAAAACCCTCAGTTTGTTTCTTAGAGTCCACAGTCTCTCATACTTCGTCTCCCCCTCCGATTTCCCCCCATTCACTCTTCCTTTCCTTCTCCTAATGTCCTCCATGTTTTTCCTTATGCTCCACACGTAAGTGAAACCATATGATAATTGACTCTCTCCGCTTGACTTATTTCACTCAGCATAACCTCTTCCAGTCCTGTCCATGTTGATATAAAAGTTGGGTATCCATCCTTTCTGATGGAGGAATAATATTCCATTGTATATATGGACCATAGCTTCTTTATCCATTTGTCTGTTGAAGGACACCTTGGTTCTTTCCATAGTTTGGCGATTGTGGCCATTGCTGCTATGAACATTGGGGTACATGTGGCCCTTCTTTTCACTGCATTTGTATCTTTGGGGTAAATACCCAGTAGTGCAATTGCAGGGTCATAGGGCAGCTCTATTTTTATTTCTTAAGGAATCGCCACACTGTTTTCCAAAGTGGCTGCACCATCTTGCATTCTCACCAACAGTGTAAGAGGGTTCCCCTTTCTCCACATCCTCCTCAACATTTGTTGTTTACTGTGTTGTTGATTTTGTTGTTTTATTTTAATGGATGAAACTTACAAACACTTCCTAGAAAATGAGAAGTAAATGGTTTTTAAAGATAAGAGAAGATGCTCAACCTCACTCACAATAGGGGAAATGGGAAAATTGCAATCAAATACTATTTCTCACCTATCAGAGTAACATTCAAGACTTTAACGCCAAACGTCACAGGGGAGGGTGGGGAGGAAATAGGAATTCTCATCCATTATTAATAGGAATACAAAATAACATAAGGAGAATTTGGCAATATCTAGCAAAATCCTGTTTGCATTTCTCCTTCGATCAATCCCATTTCTAGGAAACTATCCCAGTGAAACATTTGCAAACAAACAAGCAAAACATAGAAGGATGTATTCATTTACTCATACATATTCAGTTACTCATGACAATGTTACTTGTAAAGGTAAAAAACATTGGAAACAGACCAAATAGCCATCAGTAGGGAAATAGTTGAATAAAGTATGAAAAATCCATATGATGGGGCACAGTGTGTTGTAAAAAGGAATGTGGAAATTTCCGTATTCTTAAATGGGCTTATATGTAGGATATATTGGTAAAAAACAGATCACCCACAAAACACAGTATATAATGCACCAGCTTTTGAGTAAAGGGAGAGAGAGAATACTAACACACACACACACACACACAAACCCACACACACGCACACTTTCTCATATTTCCAAAAGGAAATACAAGAAGGATAAACCAGTGGGAAAAATACTGGGGAGAAGAGGGAGAGATTGTGAGGCAAAGCAGAAATAGAAATGAGACTTCTCTGAATAAATCTTGCTATAAAGCTTCGACTTTGAAATCAGCAAATATTTTACATATTCCAAGAAGAAAATTAAATCAAAAGGCCGGTGGGGGGGGCGAGCATTCCTTAAAATTCAAAAACAAATCCAAACAAGTACTAAATTATATATCAAACTGATGTTGTATCACGAGGATAAAAGAGCTCTTTCAAGGGACTCGGGGATGCAGCATTTGGACTGCACGTCATTAGTAGAATATTCTAAGATTGAAAAGGGCTGTGAAGAAAATTTGAACTTCATTCAATAGTCATTTCTGAGTACCAATATTGACATTTTGAAATTATTATATGTGTATTGTAGGTTAATAAATCATTATAACATTACAATTATTGCTGGAAATCAAGATTTTTAGTGTAACAGAAAAGACACACAAGCATAAAATTAAAGAATTTAAACCCAATGATGTTAAATTTGAAGTGGAAATATCATTGTGAGTAATTTAGATTACTGCTTTTGAAAAAAATGTGTATTTTCTGAATCAATTACTAGAAGAGTAACAACTCAATAGTGATGAATACACCATTCCCCCACTGAAACAAACAAGGCTTTTTTTTTTAGAGAAATAGCAAAGTCTAAATTGGAGGCAGGAAATGTACGAGTTGATCCCGGGGGCTCCTGTTGTGCCAGAGAGCAAGGAAGCAAAGATTAATGGGGTCATGTCAATAAGCCAACATGTCGAACTGCCATGACCTACGATGGGACACTTTGAACATCAAGAGTAATGACTGTAACTGATCAACACATAACAAATATATAAGATCATGAGTTCACAGTGATAATCAGAGTGAGAACAGGAAGAACAGAGAGAGGAATGGCTGCACTAGCTAAAAAAATCCACTGGGCACTACCAAGTGACTATTGGAAGCTAAAGCATCAACTCAGCTATGGACAGAATGTTTGTATTACCTCCAAATTTAAATGCTGAAGCCCTCGCTCCGCAGTAAAGGGGAGCGAGGTCAGTGGTCAGAGGTGGGGACTTTGGAGCTCTCTCTCTGTCTCCCCACCTCATGAGGACACAGCAGGATGGTGGCCGTCTCCAACCCAGGAGGGCTCTCACCAGATCCTGAATCTGCTGGCACCTTGATCTTGAACTCCCCAGCCAAAAAAAATTGTTGAAGGCACCCAGTATGTATCTGGTATCTCGTAATAGCAGCCTCAGCTAAGACTGACTCTTCACTCTGAGAATTGGTGATCAAAGGGAAAGAATTAAGTGTTCATCCTGCTTGTGCCACGTGAACTGTATTTCCAGGTGACTACATGGTTCTAGTTGAAGAGGAAAAGTTCTTCTTTGCAAGAAAATTCCAGCCAAGAGATTTAGATTTTCCAGCTAATAAATAGAAGACAAATGAGAAAAATCACCATTCACCATTTTCAACTCCAAATTAAATCATTGGTCCAGGGATTAAAGTGATGCAAAACCTAATGGATTTTGGTTGGCAGAGATGCTTACAATGAGGGATCGGACTGCCATCACCTGAACCCACTGGCCCATCTCTGCATCACTACAGGTAGGCCAACCAGACTATGGGCCCGCTGATGAGATGCCATAGAAAGTACACCTGTATATAGAGTCCAACAGAAAGTCCCACCATGATATATTCTTGCCAGAGACTCTAATCAAGCCTTTAAGCCTCACTTTTAATGTGACGAGCCCTGGGTGTTATATGCATCTGATGAATTACTGAACTCTACAGTTGAAACTAATGATGTACTGTATGTTGGCTAATTGAATTAAAAAAAAAATAAACCCCACTTGCTGTTTACAGAACAAAGAAGGGACAAATCAGCAATTTATTTTTTTTAAAGATTTTATTTATTTATTTGACAGAGAGAGATCACAAGTAGGCAGAGAGGCAGGCAGAGAGAGAAGAGGAAGCAGGCTCCCTTGCTGAGCAGAGAGCCCAATGCGGGACTCGATCCCAGGACCCTGAGATCACGACCCAAGCTGAAGGCAGAGGCTTTAACCTACTGAGCCACCCAGGCACCCCTCAAATCAGCAATTTAAATGACTCCAGAAGAAAGTCACGCAACACGTGTAGAATGTGGGACATCCTGTAGAAAACAGATCCAGTTTCTAAAACAAGTCAAGGGCGTAAGGAAAATAGGGTGGAAGACGGGAGGATGTCCCAGATGATAAAAAAAAAAAAAAAAGAGCCATAAAAATCATCAAATGTAATGAGTGGAAAATTAGAGTATAAACTGATCATTCTTACTAAGAAATTATTATTTTTAATTTCATTTTGTTTAAAAAAGATTTTATTGATTGATTGATTGCTTGATTTGAGAGAGAGAGAGAGAGGAAAGAAGGGCAGAGGGGGAGGGAGAGAGAGAGAGAGACACTCAAGCAGACTCCAGACTGAGCACGGAGCCCGATGTGGGATTCCATCTCACAACCCTGATCTCAGACTCTCATGACCTGAGCCAAAATCAAGAGTTGGACGCTTAACCGACTGAGCCACCCAGATGCCCCAGGATTTTTAAATCTAATTTAAATGAGATGATGCTATCGTGGGCAATGGCCTTATATTTTGGAAATAGCTGCAGAAGCATTTCAAGGTGACGCCACATGGTGTTAAGGATATGCTTGAAGTTATTGATGGGAGGGAAAGCGGGGGAGGGAAGGGAAGGAAGGAGGGGGTAAGGACTGGCTACTTAAAGCCAATGTGACAAAATAAAAATGTTGGCCTTGTTAATTCAGAGAAATGGGTTAATTATCCTATTTGCTGCACTTTTGCCATAAAAATGTTCACAATGAAGCATAAAAGACGAAGTAATGATCACTGCGCACTTTGCCAGAAAGATTTCAGATGACGAGCAGATCACCTAGCAGTAAGTTTCCTGTACACAGGTGCTGACAGCGAACTCCCCAGGTAGCCCGAAGAAGAAATGGGCGCGAAGATGGGAGTGACAGGTGCTCCAAGGGGCCACGAGAGCTGCTGCGTCTTCAGTGCACCCTAAAGAAACATTTTACTTTGAAACCTTCCTTTCCTTGAACTGATCAGGCTGATTCAAACGGTTCATTTAGCAAAAAGCCCAAAGATCCGAAACATACACTGTGTAAAACCAAATGATGTGGTTTATTCATTCCCAGAAAGGAGTACTTCTTTGGTATAGACACATGAAAGGACAGATGTTTTTTGTGATCTGACCTCAAAAAAAGTTAACGTAAGGAAGTAAAAAAATATACCTGATCAGGAATAAGAAGAGCTGGGTTGTGTTGGTCATGAACTGTAGGATCTGTAGCTAGTCGCTCGAAGTGTGTCAGATAGTGTCCAGGGGATCCCCAGTTCCGTGCTTCTGTGAACACGCCATCTCACGAGGCAGTGAATGTCTGCTTGCGGGTGCGACATGAACAGGACAGGAGCCAGGAGACAATTCTAAGGCCTCTTCTGACTCTGAGATCCTCTGCGATGCTTGGAATCCATTGCCAGTTGAGGACAGGCATTGCCCATCAGAATGTCGTACGTAGGTTTTAAGCCAAAGGCTCTCATGGAAGTGTGTTCACAGATGAATAAAATAAAAGAAGTTCCAGACTCCTGTTCTGGAAATCGATCAGCCACCTGCCCTCTGCCTGGAGAGCCTGTCTTCGATGACACACACAGTAGCTTATTTATAATACACCAGTCCATATTTGGTTTTCCAGACAGTGCTTCTGGTACGTCCTAGCAGAGTGGTGCAAGAATCCCTGAGGGATCCTGGACACCCTTTCTGGCGGTTCTCCCTTTGTTGACCTGTCTGTTCGAGGCAGGATTTTCTTCACATACTTTAACCAAAACCCAACCAACGGGATGCAGAAGCAGGTGTGGGAATTCAGCTGTCCTCGGTTACACCAGACATGAAGGAGATTTGCAAAACTGTGAAACAATGCCACTCTTCTCCGGAAACTGGTTTTGTTTTGGAATACGCAGTTATTTTTCACTAAAAATGTGCTATTTAGGGTAATGTGGACATGGGCTTATGATTGTGCTTTAAATAAATAAATACACATTCTTAAATTTTCCCAGTTTTAGTTTCTAATACAGTAAATATTGGTAGATATGTCACATAAACAAAAGCTCTTTGCAGTCCTACGTCATATTTGAGTGTAAAGAAATCCCAGGATCAAAAGCTTAAGAACCACTGTTCTAGAAAAATCTGACCTCATTTTACTTCTAGCCTCTTCTTAATGAGGATGAAACTTAATCTTTGCAACAGCTCTTGAAGGGAGACACAGGTGAAGAACAGAGTCTCAGCGGTAAAGCACCTTGTCCAGAGGCTGTCAGCCTCAACAGAGTTGCCCTGTCTGCTTAGAAGGCAGATGAGATTCCCTGGCTGGTTCTAAATCAATCATTGGAAAGGAGAATGAGAGCCATGATTGATTTAGATGGGTTGCTTAGGGATAGTGGACGTTGGGATGTCAACCACAGATTATCCATTCCCTTTATAAATGACGAGTCTGTACAGTGAAAGGGCCAGAGAAAAGTGCAGTATCTCATTATGAATCTGACCATTTCCAGTGGTTACAATAATGCTCAGCCCATGGTATTAACTCTTGGAGTCTGGATCACCAAGGACCTGGGAACCGGGTGCAACAGCCCCCTGGAGCCCTATAGTATGGCCTCTGTGTCCCTCTGCTTTCTTGGACAGCTGAGCGTGGCGCTTTGACCATTGCTGGAGATATCAAAGTCCTTTTAATAGAACTCGGATTGATTTCTTAATGTCCTTGCTATTGGTATGCAAATCTATAGCAGGAAAGTTTGTAATTTTCCAGAGCACCAGCTCTGTTGAAGGAACGATCAGGTTTCCACTTCCTGAACGCACATTCGGAGGCAAGAAAACCGTGTTCGCTTTGAAGAAAAATTAGCATTAATCATGAGTTGTACTAAAAGTCATCTCACTAATTTAGGAAAGTTAATACATGCATAGGTTTGTTTGGGTTCTCAGGGCTCCATGCTAAGGCTGGAGACATTTATTTCCAAGGAGCCTCTTTGGAATAATGATTGATGTACTGAATCTCACCCAAAGCTCAATGCCAAAGCAATTCTGCCCTGCCACAAATTCCTTCTCCCAGACTTCTCACAGTGTTATTTCTGGAGGAGTGGTGGTGTTGGGAATTCAGAGCACACACTGATCTGCAAGCAGAAGGAAACGAGCACCCTCTGGGCGCTAGCTTCTACCATCATCAACGAGCAGTCTTCTCATTTTAGGACATGGCGGATGTCCCACATGGATGTGTTAGCCTGTTGGGAAGAAGACACAAAAATGAGTCAGTGGAAGTGGATCCACACTGAGCTGTGCCAAGTATTCATATGACAGCCTGAAGCACCTTTCATCCTGCTTTCTGGAATTATCACTGACCCGGGTTGGGATTAATAGTCATTTCCAAACACTCTTCACCTTCGTGTACTGGGAAACTTCCCTTATAGGATCCCCTCCTTCTCCTGAAAACTCCATGGATAAGCTAGTCTCCAGGATTCCAAAAACATTTCCTGTACTAGCTATCTATTACTGCATAACAAGTTACTGCAAAGGTTAGCATCTTCGAAGAACCATCAGCACTTACTATCTCACAGTTTCTGTGGATGGGGAATTTGGGAGCAGCTCAGCTGGAAGGTTTTGGTTTGGGGTCTCTTGTGAGGTTGCAGTCAAGATGGCAGGTGAGGCTGTGGTCAGCTGAGGTGTTGACTGGAGCTGGACGACCCACTTTGAAGACAGCTTGCTCACGTGACTGACTAGGCAGTGTGGTTGTTGTTAGAAGGACTCAGTTCTTCATCGCATGGACTTCTCCACCCTGACAACATGGCCACCGACTTCCGCCAGGCAAGTGATCTGAGAGCAAAAGCAAGAAGGAAGCCACATTGCCTTTCGTAAGCTGACCTCTTCCATTTCTGCAGTATTTGATTAGTTACACAGGTCAGACCTCATTAATGTTGAAGGGGTCTGCATAAGGGTGTGAGTCCCACAAGATGAGGGTCATTGGGAGCCATTGCTGTAGTCTTACTCAGCTTTAACTGGACTTACCCTACTCCCCATTTCCACATCAAACCCATTCTGCTCAAAACCCACTGTCTCCCATAACATGAAACGTAGTGTCCTTACCAAACTTCCCACCCCACAGCCCTACGTTATCTACCTCCTACTCACCTCTCCGCCCTCCCCTCCTAATCCCTCTCTCTTTCACTCACTTCTTCCAAGCTAACTGGCCTTTTTCTCTTTCCAAAAAACACCAAGCTCCTCCCCTTCCAGGGCCTTTGCGTTTGCTGTTTTATCTGGAAACATCCTCTCCCAGAATGTCATATGGCTACCTCCCATGCTTCATCTCATTTTGAGACATCCCCTTGGACTATTGTATATGGATGCAAAGTTGTATTTTCTCAAGCTGCTCTTTAAAATGATATTGTGTTACATGTATAATGTTTTAAACATAATTTTCAGTCTCTTTGAAGCCATCAAAGTGTCCACACTCTATCTTGCAATCATTGGCTTTTATTGACTTTCTGCCATCCATGAGTTAGAACTGGACTGCGTTCATCCTTGAAGAACTCATCATTTACGGAATCAAGGTAAGGAGCTCTTTCTGTGGGGGCTCCTGCCTGAAGTCCACAAAGCAGTGAAGAGATCTTTTATTCATTCTTGCAGCTGCCACCTTGCCTTGGAGATGCTCAATGTTCTGCTTCTTGCTTCTCTGTTCTGGAGTGCTCAGAGCCTCAGAAACCCAAGTACGATCTTCCATTGGGCAGCAGTCTGGGACCTTGAGTTTCCCACAGGTCTTCACAGTGAATTCCTCAACAAACAAGACTCATTCAAGCTTTAAAGAAGGGAGCCGATCAGCCTGGGAAAGTTCTGTGGAAGGGAGTTGGGGTAGAGCTGAAGGGTCCTGTGTGCTCTTGGAAGGGAGGAGTGATGGGGGACCGGCAAACCCACATCTCAGAAGGATTCCATATCCATCGGGCATGGGGATCCCGATCCTCCCCACTGCATATCAAGTCTTGAAGCTGGTAGCTCAGCCACACCAGTGTACACCTACCACACTGTCCCTGGAAAACTTGCGGTTCAGAAAACACACCAGCCTCACTCACTCCCTTGATGTTGGCCAATGAGTCTGGGAAATGCATAGTTCTGAACCAACTCACCCCTCCTGGGGACCTGGGTGACCTTCACGAATACACTCTGACTGATGGGCTTCAGCAAGAAGTGAGTCCTGGAGAGGAGAGATTTTTCTACTTTCCTTTCCTGTAGGAATAGCTTCTGCGGATTCAGCCCAGGGGGCCAGTGATAACGCTGCCAAAAGAATTCGTACACACTGCAACCCTAGCTTTTCCTCACACAGAGAGCTGGGGCTTCTGCCAGGCTTACAGAAATGTGCTAGAGGACTCCAAATCCTAAGGGAGCCCTAGCATCACTGAGGTACAACTGGAGATGAGGCACACACTTCCTGCTATTTAAGAACCATAGTGGGTCCACAAAAGGGTAGCACCTCTCCACCACCAATAGATAGGTCCATGTCCTAAATCCTGGAAACCTTATCTGGCCACAGATGTGATTAGGTAAAGGCCCTTGAGACGAGGGGTTTATCTTCCATCAGCCAGGTGGAGCCTGAGGGCAAGCATGCGTATCGGAATAAGAGAGAGGCAGAGGGAGTTCAGGCACAGACACACAGAGGAGAGACCCACAGAGGAAAGGCCACGTGAACACAGACACAGAGGTTAGAGGGAGGCTGCCACAAGCCAAGGAACGCTGGTAGCCACCAGAAGCTGCAAGAGGCAAGAAACAGACTCTTCCCTGAAGCTTCTTGAGGGGGCGGGGTGGAGGCCCGACTGAAACTTGATCTTGGACTTCTAGCCCCCAGTTCAGGGTAATGTGTTCCATCCACTCAAGGAAACTGGCAGGGGAGTTTCCAGCCCAGCAGAGGAGACGGACATTAGAGACTAATCCTGGAGATCGTTACGGTGCACAGCAGTGATGACTGTATGAAGGAGGATGCACCAATGACCAGCCTGGTCTGGGGTGGGGCATGGGGACACCGAGAGGCAGCAGAGCGAGAGGAGAAAACCTCAGAGCTCAGGTTTGCCAAGTAGTGCTCAGTGCCTTGAGGCCATTTGACCTCTCCAAGCCTCGGTTTCCCTGCTGTGAAACAGAACTAATAAAGCAGGCACCTCCTAGGGTGTTGAGGATATATAAAGCACATAGAACGATGTCGAGCCCGGACAAGGACTATGTGCATTTTTACTGTTATTATCCCATTTGGGCTGAGGCCTACAGGGTGAACCAGCGCGGCTGGCTAGACAGGGCGGGCGGGGAAGGAGGTGTGGGGTGAGACTCGGGGACAGGCTGGGAAAAGATGCTGGGGCCCAGGGCTTTGTCACACTCCTGTGGGTACCTGTGCTGGCCCAGAGCCTAGGAGTGTGACAGGCGTGAGCATATGCTTGTGGAAGAGACATTTAATCTCCTGTGTCCTACTAAGAACTTCGGGAAACTTGTCACGCAATTGGCTTAGCCCCTGCAGATGGCTTTTTTCTTTTTAGGTTTTTATTTATTTTTTTTGAGTAGCCTCTCTTCCAACACGGACTCAAACTCACCACCCTGAGATCAAGATTCTCCCATGCTCCACCGATGGAGCCCACCGATGGAGCCCGCCAGGCGCCCTGAAGATGAAGTCTGATAAAAATGAGTGAACCTACCCTCTGATTATGAATACTTACACCAGAAAATGGGTGACGTGGCAAGAGCCCGGCCTATTCAAATGCCCTCAGATTTGATTTGCCCAGGATTTTAAGTGTTGGTCTCCTCAGCACGGAGAGATTAACAAGCCAGGAGGCTGAATGGAGATCTTTGTACTTTGGCCCAACTGTTTGTTACCAGAGGGTCTGTGGGTTTGGTCCGATGCCTAGACCCACAGACGCAGACAGAGAACCCCATAGCTGCTGTGATGCGAGGTTTATTTACCAAGTGGGCTTGGGCCGCAGCCGGAAGACAGCACAGACCTGTGACTCCGAAGCCTGTCATGGTAGGCAGCCCCCCTGGGTGGCCCCCCAGGCTGCCGTGCTCCCCATCTTGTTGCTCACCGTTCAGAACCCACGGGCTGGTGACCCGGGGTTAGCTGGGGGGCTGATTTCAGGGCTGGGCCTCTGAGGATGCCTGATCCCCATGAGCCCCGCCGTGCTCTCTGTGCAGGGCCCACGGAAGAGAAGCAGCAGGCTTCCGTCAGAGGCTTGATGACTGCATGTGGAGGGCCCCCCCAGGGGAGGGTTTGGGGGCCATCCGAAGATGGGTTTTTGTCCCCACTGGTTTTACGTTCACACGGTCATGTGGCTGGACGACATTGCTTTAGTGTGTTGGTTTCCTGCGGCCGCCATCACGAGCTACCCCAAACACAGCGGTTTAAAACAATGGCAAGTTATTCCCTCATGGTTCTGGAGACCAGAAGTCCCAAGCCACGGGGTGCAAGACTCTGCTACCTCCAGAAGCTCCAGGGGAGAATCTGTTCTTTGCCTAAGCCAGCTTCTGGCGGCTGCCTGCATTTCTTGCCTTGTGTCCAGGTCACTCCAGCCTCTGCCTCTGGGGTCACACAGCCTCTGCCCCTTCTCCCTTTGACTTCTCCTCTTCTGTGTATTATACGGACACATTGGATTTCGGGCCCACAGGATAATCCAGGATGAGCTCATCTAAAAATCCTTAAATTGGAGTGCCTGGGTGGCTCATTCATTTAGTGACTACCTTAGGTTCACATCATGATCCCAGGGTCCTGGGATCAAGCCCCATGTCAGCTTCCCTGCTCAGTAGGAAGCCTGCTTCTCCCTCTCCCACTCCTCCTGCTTGTATTCCCCTCGCTGTCTCTCTCTGTCAAATAAATACATAAAATATTTAAAAAAATATATCCTTAAATTAACTATACTTGCAAAGACCCTGTTTCCAAATCAGGTCCCGCTCACAGGTTCTAGGGACTTGGATGTGGGCTGATCTTTTTGGACACAACCCCTGAGCCCACTACACTCAAGTATTCTACTCCCAACACCCTTAAAGAAGGTGAAGGACCACGAGACAAGGAAAACAAATCTAATTGCTCTCTAGGCTGTGAGATAAAGTTTTCTGGAAGAGAGAGGGAGTTAAATATCTTGTTTCTTAGATTTTTCAACCAGTTTTATTTCTCTAGACGAGACAAAACCTTCATCCGGTATAGTGCCTTATATTGGGGGCAGGTGGCGCAGGGATGGAACTGTGGATTTGGGACAGCAGCTCCTTCCCCTACTATTGGGTGGCCTTGATTCGACCACTCCAACTTTTGGCCTTTTCACCTAAAAAAGAGCAATAATGGTACCCACATTTACGGCTCGTCGTGACACATGCGGGGAGACTAGCACGTGCCAGGATGTCGTGGTCGCCAAAGAAATAGCAACTCCTGTTGCTATTGGATACTTGTATTTTTTTTTTAAGATTTTATTTTTAAGGGACGCCTGGGTGGCTCAGTTGGTTAAGCAGCTGCCTTCGGCTCAGGTCATGATCCCAGGGTCCTGGGATCGAGTCCCGCATCGGGCTCCTTGCTCAGCAGGGAGCCTGCTCCTCTCTCTGCCTCTGCCTGCCTCTCTGTCTGCTTGTGTTCTCTCTCTGTTAAAATAAAATAAATAAAATCTTTAAAAAAAAAAAAGATTTTATTTTTAAGTCATCTCTACACCCACCATGGGACTTGAACTCATGACCCCAACATCAAGAGTACCAGCCAGGAGCCCCCATTGCTTTGCATTTATAAAACACTTCCACGTGCACTAAAGATGTGTTCCAGAAGCCTACAAGCCATCATTTCTATCTTTTCAGATGAGGAAACAGAAAGGTAATGTGCTGCACGTGGGCTATAAGCCAGGCAGGCCAACGTGGACCCCATGCTCCGTCTACACCGTGGTTTTTTCAGCCCTTGTCAGTGGCTCAGTTGGCAGCCTGGTGAGGCCAGGTCCATGACAATGGAGCATAGACTAGGAGTCTAGGGGAGGAGACTGAACAAAGGGGAGAGGACCGTCTTTGTCACACTGTGTCCTTGACTGTCTGCCAGTAATTCCATGAACACCTTGGCCATTGAAAGTTAATCCTATTGGAGATCTATGAATGAAGATCTATGAAAACAAACAATTTTTTTTTTGGCCACAGACAAAAAGGGATTTTTTTATTGGCATGCTTTATGAATCGTTAGAATAATTCTTCTCGGGGCGCCTGGGTGGCTCAGTGGGTTAAAGCCTCTGCCTTCGGCTCAGGTCATGAACTCAGGGTCCTGGGATCGAGCCCCGCATGGGACTCTCTGCTCAGCAGGGAGCCTGCTTCCTCCTCTCTCTCTGCCTGCCTCTCTGCCTATTTGTGATCTCTCTCTCTGTCAAATAAATAAATAAAATCTTAAAAAAGAAGAAGAAGAAGAATTCTTCTCGCTGTTAACATCCATGGCAGTGCCTGACTCACAGGGAAGAGCACCATGAATATTTGCTGGATACTCACTCAGTCACCATAAGTGTTTTATTTTCATTAAAGCATCTCTGATCACGCAGGGTGAGTGTTGAGTGAGGGAGTCACCACGAAGGGTGGAGAAAATCAGTGCCGCTGGGTCTGCCTTTGTATTCCGTTCATCAGGCAAGGGGTGGCTTTCCCTATTGTTCTAGGCTACATATTTCTTTCACCATGGATTCCTCCAACATGAGTGAAAAACTGGAACGACAGCATGGGAAGGTCTAGTAACATCTGTCTGTCACAAAGGAAGCATGATAGCTGCCATCCCATTGTTTGGAAGAATGGAGGGAAAGGCTCAAGGTCAGAGGGGAAGAGGTCAGTGTTACTTTCCATCTGGGATGGGCTGGATGGGCAATGGGGAGCTGCCTCCCCAGATGGTCTACTCATGGGGTGTGTTAATTTCCTAACATAGCTGCAACGAATTACTGCAAACTGGGTGGCTTAAAGCAACAGCAATTTATTTTTTTACAGTTCTGGAGGCCGCAAATCTGAAATCAAGGCGTTGGCAGGCACATCTCCATCTGAAGGCTCTAGGAGAGACTGAGAGCCTCTTCCAGCTTCTGGCGGTTCCGGGGGTGGGAGGGGCTGTGGTTCCTTGGCTTGTGGCAGCATCGCTCTGACCTGCCTTTGTCTTCCCAAGGCCTTTCCTCCTTTGTTTTTCTTTTCTGTGTCTTCTCTTCTTACAAGAACCCTTGTTATGGGATTTAGAGTTCAGCCAGTTAATCCAGGATGATCCCATTTTACCGTCTTTAACTTCCATCTGCAAAGACCCTTTTTCCAGATAAGGTCACCTTCATAGGGACTAAGGGTTGGGACTTGGACTTCCCATCTTGGAGACCACAATTCAACCCACTCCAGGTGGTGTTGGCTCCAGTTGTTTTCTGAAGGTAATGCTGATTAAACAAATGTGGAGAATTTCCCAGTTGGTACCAAGCATACTCCTCATTTCTTGCTTGAAATGAGGAAAATGTGCAATTTAATTTTGTGTGACTAGAAATTTCTTTTTCATTTCGGAGAAGGTGACTATCACGAAATCTTTCTGTTTTTGACAACTTCCCCAGGAAGATTTTGGGCTCGGATCCCCAGAAGGATTTTTCTCAGGAGCCAATTTCACATCTTTAAATTCCTTTTCTGCTACATATTAGAAAATCTCTTCCAACATCGGATCTATCACATTGTACTTAAAGAAAATGCCAACTTTTAAATTCACTAAGTTCTATTTTATTAGAAATAATTGATTAGCTCTAAAAATATTGTCATGGAAGGTGGATGAGACATTTCCATCATTTTGAAAAGAAACAATAGATGTATTTTATTAAACTGTTTTCCTATAGGAAAAAAAAAAAGATCAGGAGGTCATCTGAAGGAGAACAGATGGATAAGGACAAAAGATCATCTTGAAGTTATTAGCCACTTAAATCCAATTAACCTAGACCTTCTTCCTCCGAGCATCACACTTATAAGAGATGCTAAGCAATTCCTAGTCAGATCTGGATAATTAAATATCCAAAACATGAACTCACTTTTGCTTTTATTGTTCCTAGGGGACAAAAATCCCGGTCTCTAGGAACTCGGAAATTCTTTTATTATGACCCCCTTTGTTGGAGCATGGTTTGTAATTAAAAAATTTAGAAACATCCTAACTATCCACCAGCAGGAGAAGTATGACTAAATGCTGATCTAGTTATGATCCTGCGCTCCACACCAACTAGAGAGACACTTTGGAGCCCATCCTCGTGAGGATTCATCTCACAATGGGGGGAGGAGAGGGAGCAAGCTGCAGAGAAGGATTCCATGTGCTTAAATATTGCAAACATGCACCACAACACTCTATCTTGATTCTGGATGCCTACCTATAAGATAAGAATCATAGTAGAAAAATAGACATGTTTCCAAATGCAATGCCCCCAATTCGGGAGAATGGTCCATCTGGGAAAGGGAGCAGGAAGGAACTGACGTCAGGAGGGTACCCTAGGGACAGTATTGGGCAGGGGTTTTACTTCTTGAAAAAAAAAATGTAGAAAATATGAGAAAATGTTAGGGTTTGCTAGAGCAGAATGGTGGGCATGTGGGGCTTCGCTATTATCCCCGTATTTTTCTGTATGCTTAAAGTATTTCATGATTTAAAAAATGAGTTCCCTATTTTCCACTAGCTGGGGAAACTGTGTCTTCAAAATACACTACCGTTGAGCTAAGAGGGAAACAGTTGATTTTGAAAGATGATCCGTGGGGGCTCCTGGCTGACTTTTCAGTGGAGTGAGTGACTCTTGATCTGAGTTTGAGCCCCAAGTTAGGCAGAGAGATTACTTGAAAAAAAAAAAGAAAAAGGAAAAGGCAAAAGACATGTGGACCCCACAAAGGAGGTCCAGAGAATGAATCAGGTACCTGCACCTCAGTTATGCCCCAGGCACATCGTGACTCTGTAATTTTAGGCACCTGTTTGGACCTCAAGGTCTTCATCCGTAAAATGGGGGTAATCTCTCTTGTCTACCTCACAGGGAGGCAGTGAGAGTAAATGAGGCTGTAAGAACCGGAACAAGAAGGGCTTGTTGGAATAATTGCTGCTAATGACTGAGCAGTTACTGTGTTTTCGAACAGGCACTAAACATTCATTACTTTAAAGCTGATAACAGCTCGATGAGGTAGGTATTATTTTCTATGAGTTTTCTTTTTTCGTGCAAAAAAAAAAAAATAGTAAGGCTCAGAGGCAGATGGTTTTCCCCTGCTCTTCCCCCCAGAACCAACCCCTGCCCAGAGGAAATGGGCAGTGACGCCTTGGAAAGGCAGAGTCAATCGGGCCATCGTCGGCAGAAACCCAGGATGAGAGAGACGGCTTCGGCAGGGTGGAAATGTCTCGGGGACACTACTGGCCCATCTGGGATTGACGTTGGGGATTTGTGGAAAGTGTTTCTCAGCCGAGGCCAGGAAGCAGGGTGGTGTTGGCCAGTGATGCGTAGGAACCACAGGAGGGAAATTCGAGATGTTCCCTACAGAAGTCCAGTTCTTTCCTTTCAAACCAGGACACCCACAGCTTTCCCCGGTGACGCATGGCAACTCCACTTTCCAGTTGCTCAGGGTAAAGTCCTCCTTAGTGTCCCTTTGATTTCTCTACCTTTTTTGCGTCCCATGTCCAACCCCTCTCAGATAATTCCATTGACTTTATTCAAGTTACAACCAGAACCAGACTGCCTCAAGACGCCTCTGTGATAACCATCTGGTCTGAGCCACCAGCATCCTGAGCTCGGATTAGCACATTGGCTTTAAAAAAAACAAAAAAAAAGACTTAGATAATCTCCACACCCAGTGTGGGGCTTGAACTCACAACCCTGAGATCAAGAGCACCTTCTACCAACTGGGCCAACCAGACGCCCCATCACGTTGGCTTTGTAATCAGCCAGTTCTCAATCATAAGTGAGAGTGATTTTTTTTTATTTATTATTTTTTTAAAATTATTTATTTATTCGAGAGAGAGAGAGAGAGAGACAGCACAAGCAGGAGGGGAGAGGGAGAGAGACTCTCAAGCAGACTCCACACTCAGCGTAGAGCCCGATGCAGGGCTCTAGCCCAGGAACCTAAGAGCATGACCTGAGCTGAAACCAATAGTCTGATGCTTAACCAATGGTGCCACCCAGGAGCCCTGAGAGTGATTTTTTTTTTTATATGTCAGATGTGAATTTGCAACAACACACCTCTTCTCAAAGTCTTCCAATGCTTCCCTATTCAGGAGCACCCTCACCCTCTCTGGCTTTGTCGCCTTCCATTCTCCCCTGAGTCTATTCTGTTCCAGCCTCCTGAGCGTCCCTGCATTCCCCAGACCTTGATGAAGCTTTCCCCACCCCCAATTCCATTATTCACTCCTCCACTTCTCCCTTCCCCTGTGTCTCTCTGCTGCCTCTATTACCCACGAAGTTTCCACAACTCTAGGACTTACTTATTTGGGGTACAATCTGTCTCCCACACTAGACTCTAAGCTCCATGTGCACAGGAATTTTGGTAGGCTTCATTTACTGTGTTCCCAGGTCCTAGAAGAGCGTCTGAGAACTAATGTTTGTTGAATGAATGAATGCATGAATGAACAGATTTTTCTCCTTCTACAAGAGAATCTCTTTTTCTCTCCAGCAGCCTGGAGGACCTTGTCGACACCATAAATTCCCTTTCCAACTGGCCCTGTGCCATCCACAACCCCAGACACATCTACGGGGTGGGTGTAGGGAGCCAAAGGAGGGTTCAACCAGTCCCTTTAGCCAGAACATTCCTACCCCTCCTAAAGTCTCACGTGGTTTTAGTTGTTTAAACACATATTTCAGATGTCTTCAGTAGCCTCTGGTTGGGGGGAGGTTTCACCTCAGAAAGAACCCCCTGTGGCTGGCGCGTGACTTTTCTTCTGAAAGATTTGCATCAGTGGGAACGTAGAGGCAGTAGAAGAGATGAGAGCAGGAAAGAAATAGCTGGGAGAAGCCAGGTGTCAGGATCGCGGATGGGATTGCCTGTACGTTGTCAGATCGTGGCCGGGAGCCCCTGGATGCCGAGGTAAAACACATGGAACTTCTCATAAGTGTCTGATAAGATGACCCCCAGAGAGAGCGGAAGTGATGAGGAATAATTGGGGAGGAGTCCAGGCTGGCACATACATGGATGCTGGACCCATAAGCCAAAAAAAAAAAAAAAAAAAAAGTCTCATGTTCTTCACGGCAATGGGTCAGTCTTCATGCTTCGACTCCGAGATTTTATTTATTTTTTTAAAGATTTTATTTATTTTAGAGCACAAGCGGGAGGGGCAGAGTAGAGGGAGAGAGAATCTCCAGCAGACTCCGTGCTGAGCGCCGAGCCCAGCGTGGGGCTTGGACTCAGGACCCTGAGATCATGCCCTGAGCCAAAACCATGAGTCGGTCGCTTAGCGGACTGTGCCACCCACGTGACCCCAACTCCGAGATTTTAAATTTATCCTGCATCGTTGCCCATTAACTGGATCCACACCATTTACATTAATTGAGTTTAAGGACCCAGGATCTCTGACACATTCTAACCCGACACTAAGCTTCAGGAAGAGGGCTGAGAAGTGGCATCTCTTAGGGAAGGCAAGTCCTCCGACACAAGTGGGTAACCGTGTGTTCCAAGTAGGTGCCCAACCCAGCCACGTTTCGGGGAACTGCTTCCCCAGCTTTCACTGGACTTTTAATGAGTAAAAAAAAAAAAGGTTTAATGTCCGAATACACAATTTTCCCCTCGGAAGCATTTGTCCCAAGCCGCCCTATGCCCTGAATACTAAGTAAATACGAACGAAAATGCAGATAGACGCAGCAAGGAATTCAGCAGCTTGTTCTCCCCCCCGGGTCATTAAGGTGCCACATGAGGCAGAACTAAGTCGTGGTTTGCAATTGCCTCTCCCGGCTTGAAACAAAGAAGGGGGGCCGGGCAGGGGGTAAAATAAGGCTTTCATCTGTCCCAGTTAACTGAAGCGTGCCTGCTCCCAGGCGCCTCTGGTGGGAGAGGGGACGCAGTTGTTCCCTTGAACTTTCAGCAGCCCCGGCAGCTCCACGAGTGGGAGGTTCTCCTGTGTGGGGAGCGGGTAGGGGACTGTGATTGCACACTTGAGCTAGCTAAGAGCCCTCCCTGTTCTCTTTCTCTGTCTCTAGGGCTAAGTGGACATGGCTAGTTTTCTGTTAGAAAAGCAAGGCTTTCTTAACCATCTCACGGTCGTTCTTACGAAGAAACTGTAGCCCGAAGAGGTTAACGGACTCACCCAAGGGATGACTGTTGCAAACTAGAGAATGGGACTCAAACCCTTGTCCTTTCCCTATGCTTCACCAGTTACGAGACAGGCACCCAGAGTTCCCGACGTTTGCCAAATTCAACAATCCTAGTTAAACAGAAATGGAGCACTTCGGGGACCCCACGGTGCTCAAGGCTCCCCTGCTCCTAGCATCCAACCTTTAGGAGCAGGGATAGGGGTGGCTGGGAGAAGACCGAGGGTGTGGTATGGGAGTCCAGGTGGAACAGTGTAGGTGGGGGTGGGAAGCCGCAGGTGGATTGCCAGAGAGGGATGGAGGGACAAAGGCAGAGTGCCTGGCCACTGCAGTCTCCAGACGAGGCAGAGCACTTGCAGGGCACGGCCGTGGAGCAGTGAGATGTCCCAGGAGCCGGAATTCTGGAGGGACAGGCTGCCCAGGACTGGCGGGAGCAGGTGTAACGGCCCCTGATCCAGCTCCCATTCAAGGCAGGGAAATCAGGATCCAGGCAGGACCTTGTTAACCCTGGGTGACCAGAGGGCAAAAGAAGTCCACGGTGCCACCTGTCTCGTCCCATTCCTCAGCCTGACCTTCACCTCTCCCCTTGGCAGAGCCCTGCGTGAAAGACGCAGTTGTATTTCTTTCCGGTGGATGTATTTCCTGTAACCACTTATAATTCGCTCCCAGTCAAGTGAAGAGGCAGATGTTTCCACAACTGACAATCTTACCTAGAGATATTCTAAAGTGTGACCCAGACGGGATCTTTCCAATCAAAGGTCTGACTCATCGTTACACGCAATCATCTGTTTTATTTTAAAACACGTCTACACTGCGTTAAGCACCAACGCAGATGCAACCAAGAAACCCACGGTCCTGAACCAGCAGGCAGCGGGTCCAGTGTAGGACTTGGGGCGGACGGTTATTGTTCACAGTGAGAGGAAGAAAGAAAGGACACACAAGACCAAATGGACGTCGTCCCCGACTTCCATTCAGGAGTCTAAGTGGTGAAACGGAAGGACACGTACGCACACAAAGCCCTTTCTAAAGACCTTCTCTCGATCATCCCTGCGTTACTGCAAAAAAGAGAGGAAGGGGCGGTGCTTTTCCAAAGGACAGTTTACTTTTTCATACAAATTGAGAGAATGGAGGCCTGCACAGCCACAACCATGATGGAGCGCCTGCTCAGTATAAAAACTGTGTCTGGGGAAAAAAAAAGGCAACTGACCTACGCAAAGAAAGGTACTGAGCTGGATGGCGATGGTGCTGCCCCAGATGGCCACATGGGCTCCTTTACTTTGATGACCTTTTCAGTGATGACCCCACGGAAATGTGTGGTATGGGTCAGAAAGACTGGGAATTTCTTTTATTTTTACGTCCGGTCTTTAAACCCACCTGCTTTCTTAAAATTACTATCTTACAGGATTATTTTTGTGTCCCACGTTTCCTCTGAGGCAGAAAGCAATCAGGCACAGGGTTTCCTTCTGTCTGGGGACCATGGTTCTTGGTTTCTGGAACATCTGAACCTCGGGTACCATTGGGCCTCCTGCAGTCTCTCGTGCATCCACGGTTAGGACTTCCATGTTCCAGAACAAAGCAGCCAATCTGAAGGGTTTAGGTCACGGGAAGAGAAAAGTCGGCCCCAGGAGATCTGGCTTCTCTGAGGGAGGAGGAAATGGCAGCTAGAAGCAAATCTCTGAGTCATCAAGTCATGGCTGGAGAAGGCCATAAGCCAGCCTAGAGCCTCCCCAATGACCCTATTGTGAGAAACTAAATCCCTTCTCCAAACTACAGACTTCCTGTTTATAATCCAACATGGGTGCCTTTGAAATGATTTATCTGGGCCAGTGAAAGGCAGTTGTTCATTACATATTAAACAAGTTTAGATTTTTTTACTTGATCATTCACATGAAATTAGGCTTTAAAAACAGACCAGACTAGTTCAGAATGTGTACATTTCAACAGAGCGGAAATTGCTCAACACTTATGCCACTTACGAGTGCGGCACCGAACTCGAGGGCTCCATTGGTATAAATATTTCCAGACTTGATTGCATTTTAACAATAACAGAGAATGGTCAGAACAGAGACTGGATTATAATTTCTAACATCGATTAAATTATATTGTCTTAGTTACAAATCAGTTTATGTGGCTTCGCTCCATTTTCTGTGCATTTTGCCTTTTAAATTATCTTTTACAAAATTTATATTTAAAAATATTTCCAAAAGACAAATGCCTAGAGGAGCAAGTAGTCTCATGAATTGTCTTTCGTTGGGTTACTTTCGGTAAGCGGAGGGATCACCATGGATTTGGAGTGGGACAGCCACGCGATTTCCATGGGTCATCTTCTCCCACATGCTCAGGGATGGGGAGGTCGGAAATTCTCTTTTCAATGTGTTGGTAGAAGGGCACAATCCTTCAGCTCTTCAGGGCCTGTGAAAACAAAGAAAAAGGTTACTGTCACTTCTCTTACTGGCACTGTAAATAGTAATCGTGTGAGTCATTGATCCTATTGTCCTTTTGTATAAATCTGAGAATTCTGGAACCCAGAGTTGTTCACCTCTCCCCGCTCATTCCTCTTGCATGCCTGGCCCTTACACAGCCAGGGAAGGTTCCCAGGCATTTCCAAGCACGTCAATATGCGATCATAATGTGGGCTGTGTCCCTTAACCTCCACTTGTCCTCTCTGCCACTCCCCGCCCCCCATTATGTATCATCTCCCCAACAGAAATAAGAAAAAGTGTTCCTCTGGTTGTGAGTTTGAATCTTCTGAATTTTCCTAAAGAGAAAGAACTCCTACCCTTTGTCAATAATCACTAGTGATTATTGTGTGTGATTATTGGATTATTGGGATAGTAATAATAATATTAATATTAATATAATAACCCAATCAAGTTGAAAATTGATTGGGGTTTTCTTTCAAGTTCAGTTAGTTGAAAAATTAGGACAAGAGGTCAAATTTGGTTAGATCTCAGTAGGAGTCAACTAAATAGCCACCTCTGACTCTAACTCTCTTTTCTTGGAAACTTAGAAAGGCCAAGTAGATACCTGTTCTCCTGGGGAAACTTCAGATGTAGTCATCCCAGAGGTAAGGGGCTGCTGAAAATGACTTTTTTTTAAAGCAAACTCTACACCCAACATAGGTCTCAAACTCATGACCCCGAGATCAAGAGTTGTATGCTCCAACCACTGGGAAGCTAGACATCCCTGAACATGATCTCTAGTTAGAGACTTCAATTAGCTCAAAGGCTGGAGTTCTAGATATGTCTGCTCTCATTTACCTACCACATGCGTATAAGCTATTTACTTACGAGTACCTTCCTGACATTTTTCGAGCAACCACAATGATGATTCCACCAATGAATCCAATGGCTAGTAAGACTCCAACTATAATTCCAACCAGGGTCACTGTTGCCAAGCCATCTGAATGCAGAGGGAAAAAAAAAAAGCATGAGCCCCAGATAAATGATATGCCTGTGATAAAATGCATTATTTATAAACAATACCACTGCCCCATCGAAGACAGCTAATGATGTTCTAATTTGCTTCTGTTTTTTTCAGTGGGAGTTGACCTAAAAGAGATGAAACTCTGGGCTACTCTCATTCCCTCATATGAATGGAAGGGTGCCTGGGTCTCAGGATCTATCAAGCATACCATTCATGCTGGGTGGCTTCACTGTTAATTATTAGGTAACGTTTGTGTGCTGGATTAAATGAGCCCCTACTTCCATTCTTCATAATAATAAATTGTGATATGACACCATTCTCCATGATGGTCATTAAGTGACGAGACTCATTTGTGGTTTGCATATTTTCAAAGACAGGCAATTTTCTTTTCTCCCTTAAAAGAAGTTTAAAACCTGTTCTCAGAAGTTTCTGTATTCCTCTCTTGTTGACTACAGTCCAGGAAAGAATGTAATTCATCAAAAGATTAGCTTCAAAGAAACTCTTTAAAAAAAAACTCCCATAAAAATACTTGATAACAAAAGTTCATTTTCGCTTGTGTTTCCTTTGCCTTTAGAGACATGTCCTGAAAGAAGTTGCTGTGGCTAATGTCATAGAGGTTACTGCCTATGTTCTCCTCTAGGGTTTTGATAGATCCCTGCCTGACGTTGAGGTCTTTTATCCAT
>CM052798.1:8562092-8599509 GCA_028533885.1 Nasua narica | reverse complement strand
GGGGGGGGGGGGGGGGGGGGGTGATCCTGGTGGTGGGTATCGAGAGGGGCACGTACTGCATGGAGCACTGGGTGTGGTGCATGAACAATCAATCTTGTAACACTGAAAAATTAAAATAAATTTGGGAAAAAAAAAATAAAAAAAATAAAAAAAAATACTTGATAACAAAATCTCACCTACCTTTCTCAACTGTTGTCTCTGTGTCTTCACCTACTATCTCTATAAAGAGATGTAATGATACAGAATTATTAGGATATAATAACTATAATTTAACAATTGGCAAAAGATGAATTTACCTTAAATGGAAGGTAGCAAGGCATGAGCAAAGAAGAATATAATTTCTTAAATAAATTGGATCGGAGGATTTTTAAGCAAGTTCTGACATGATCCTGTCTTCACAACTATTATTACTGAATTTGTGAATGTTTCTTCACACCTATGCATGCACAGTACTTTGGTGTACCTTACTGTTTTCTCATCTACTTTATTGACCCACAGAAATGGTCAAAAAGTCTCACAAGTTTGGTTAACAAAAGAAACCAAGGCTGTTGATTCTTGGTCCAATATCAAGACCATAGAAAACTCATCCACTGCGATAAAGTTTATTTTGAAGGATTATATTTTGAGAGCAATATACTCTAGCTCTAGAAAATGGGGCCCAGACTGATTTGTCTTACGATAGCAATTCCCTGCGTTATCTTTAGTAGCAAAATCCACGCCTTATAGGACAGCAATATGCCCAACCAAGTTTAATGAGGGAATATACTCTTTGTGTTTATGTCACTATTATTAGGATTTCTCTCTACAGCCAAACCCAGTCCAATAGTTACATTGTGAATATTCTCATTTACTTATCACCTGGGATTGAGTTATTAACTTACAGTAAGTAAATAATAAAGTTGTGAATTTCTTTCAGATAATTTTACACAATGCTTAATTTAAAAGTAAACGTTTTTGGTTTGGTTTGTTTTTTCTCATCACCTTCTTTTCATACCAAGTCTTTAACTCCTTTGGGTGGTGGTCCTTTACCAGGTTTGCAGATGGAGGAAAAATCAAGAGGCTTTCATTTAATGAGACAACCGGAGAGAAGTCAATCAATCAGGTCCCACCCTAGAAGTGTAGTTCACAACTTGCAAATACTGCAGATAACCAAGAGCTTTTCAAATCAAAGGTGGAAGCATCATCCAAAAATGCTTACTTTCTCTAATGCGTGGATTTGAAAGAAGTCTTTGTACCAAGACTCTCTTAAAAAAAAAAAAAAGGCACCTTTTCAAAATGGCCCTAGGATAAGTGTCCCTGGACCTAGTTCACCAGCATGAACTGAAGCCGTGGCTCTGGGGCATTTACATGGAGCTCAAGCTGATGGTGCTATACCATCATAAAAAAAAAAAAAAAAAAAAAGATCATTCAAAGACTGGTGGACCTGAGGTCAGCCCAGAACAAATGTATCATGGAATCGCTCCCACAAGGTCATCCCTTTGGCTGCCAACTACCAGTGGAAAAAGGTCAGTTGTTTATCGTGTCCTAACACGGTGGCTGCTGATTTCCAGGATTATATAGCACATCATTCTCACCATCAGTGACATCATTGGTCAGAAAACATATTACCAAAAGATGTGAAAGATTCGTTACCAAATTAGAGCTTATTAGTTCTATCCTCCCTAGCTCCAGCCCAAATACACTGACTGTAACTCATCAGAGTGTGTCATACATGTGAACATCATCGTACTTGGGTGTTTCATGGGAAAGACATCTGCAGCCCTAATAAAATAACCTCTTAAAAAACCAAGTGTTTATAATTACAGCTTAACTCATATGTGAAAATTTCTTGGGACACTGATGTATTATGTGGAGATGGGCCATAAGTCACACTTTTTGTGACAGAGTGGGGCAGGAGACAGGACGGGAGAGGAATCATGAGTATTTTCCAGAAAACTGAGAATTTTGTTTTAAAGGAATAGGAGAGGTATCCTGGTATGAAGGGAAGAATACTCAACTTGGGACAACTCCATTTTTGGCAGCTAATGAGCTGTCAACTTATTTCACGAATGATAGATTTTTCTCCAAAATTTTGGAATGTTTTCCAATGACCAGTTATATTGATGATTCTTTCTTTGCTTAGCCCTATTTGGTTCTATCTGGTGTTTAAATGTTCACCTTTCCTTTATCATTTCAGAGTGACCTTTAGGCTTTATTTTCAAAACACTTCATAAAGCTTCCCCCTCCCCATTGTGGTTAAAATATACATAACATAAAACTTACTGTCCTCGTCATTTTTAAGATTTTTTTTTATTTGACTGTCACAAGTAGGCGGAGAGGCAGGCAGAAGGAGAGGGGGAAGCAGGCTCCCTGCTGAGCAGAGAGCCCGATGTGGGGCCTCGATCCCAGGACCCTGAGATCATGACCTGAGCTGAAGGCAGAGGCTTTAACCCACTGAGCCACCTAGGCTCCCCTGTCCTCATCATTTTTAAATTGACAATTCAGGGGCATTAAGTACTTTCACTCTTGGGCAATCATCGCCACCATCCATCTCCAAGACTCTTCCCGTCTCACAAAACTGACACACCATACCGATTAAACACCAATTCCCCATCGGCTTCTCCCCCTAGCCCCTGGCACCCACCATCCTACTTTCTGTCTCTATGAATTTGACTCATCTAAGTGGAATTATACAGTAGTTTTCTTTGGGTAACTGGTTTATTCCACTTAGCATAATGGCCTCAAGGTTCATCCACATCGTAGCAGGTGTC
This sequence comes from Nasua narica, assembly GCA_028533885.1. NCBI lineage: Eukaryota > Metazoa > Chordata > Mammalia > Carnivora > Procyonidae > Nasua > Nasua narica. The sequence continues at coordinate 8,596,759 of CM052798.1, read as the reverse complement.
AGAATGTGCTTCCTTTTAAGGGCTGAACAACAGTCCATTAAATATATATACCACATTTTGTTTATTCATTTATCTGTTGATGGACATCTGAGATGCTCTCATGTTTAACTATTGTGAATGATGCTGCTACGGAGCTATGGACACTGTGTGTACAAATATAACACAATTTTTAAAAGATTTTTAAATAGATTCCATGCCCAACGTGGGACTCGAACTCATGACCCTGAGATCAAGAGTCTCACGCTCCACCAACTGAATCAGCCAGGCGCCCCCAATATAAAGTGTTTTTTAAAAAAATCCTCAGAAGTGCAATAGAGTTTTTAAAACCAGAGTGGTGATTGGGTCTAGAAATGTCTATTGAGCAATAAAGTAGCTTTCTAGGTGTTCAAATGTGCCACTGATTTGAGGAACCATCAATTTAGGCAAGGTCTTTATGTTTACTTTCATTTAAAGATGGAAATACCTATCTAGATAAAATAATTTATATAAAATTTCTCATTAGCGGGGCGCCTAGGTAGCTCAATTGGTTAAGCATCTGCCTTCGGCTCGGGTCATGATCTCAGGATCCTGGGGTTGAGTCCCACATCGGGCTCCCCACTGCTTCTCCCTCTCCCTCCACCCTTCCCCGACTCATGCCCTTTCTCGCTCTCTCTTCTCACTCTCTCTCTCAAATAAATAAATAGAGTATTTAAAATTGCTCATTAACAAGCACTCATTACAGTTACAGGAGGATCAGTTTTTTTCCCTCTCCACCCCGTTAACTACAAAATAAGGCAATTTTATAATAAAAATCCCATACAGCCCTATTTCTCATAAGGAAGTTCTAGAAATAGGAGGCTATCTCTTACCATTGCTAAGTTGTAATGGCAATGATTTTTCCTTATTCTCAGTGATGGTCTACACTTCAAATAATGGCAAATACCCAAGACAGTGGTCTTTTCCATTGCTGTAGGTGCCAACTATGAATCAAAGTGCAGCCCCCAAGAATAGATTCTTTTTCCATGTGTACAGACATGAATTCAGGATGAGATGGTAAATATTAGTATAGACCCTATCACAACTTACACAGGTTTGTCAAGGATCCTGCTTTTGCATGTCAACACCAACTTCTTAGTGTAACTTTGTATCAACTTACTGTCCCCAACATGACACCAGTAGCTGTCTTGCCTTTGTGGGGACATTATCACTAGTTGTCATTCAAAGGGGAGAGCTGCGTTCAGCAACTCAATAAATCAAATTCCATCTAGCAACCCTATAAATTGAATTCTGAACCTAGTACATAAGGCTTGGTTCAGAACTCGCTCTTAGCATTCCATTCCATTAGCAGCATGCTCTACTAATCATTAGCTTTGTTCATGGATATTTGTAATGTACTAATTATACAAAAGAAAATCAACACCTATTGGGGGCAAGTGGTTTTCTTACCTATGGAGTGACTAGTCACTACATTCAAGGTCGTGGTGGTCTGGCTTTCTTCTCTGGCATGGACTGTGCTTTCTTGAGTTGGCCCATCCTCTTTTAAGTGAAAATGTGTTACACTCTCTGTATTTATTGGCACCTATTAGAGAAGGAAATGAAGCAAAAGAGAAATAAAATCTAATGTTTTCAAATATATACTCAACCTTATAACAGAAAAAGATTTAAAGCAACATAAATATATAAAATATATGATGACATAAATTTAAAGTGGAAACAAGAAAACAAACAAACAGAAATGACAGAGTGGGGACAGGAATGAACCCAAATGCACTCCAGAATTAAATACCAAATATTTAGAATGACTAAATTGGCTAATCTAATCTAATCTAAAAAATTTACTAATTTGACTAATCTAAAAATTTGACTTCCTACGGTCTTAATTCTTCAAAAAATACCAAGTCACTAGGCTTTAATTCTTTCTCTCCCCTGAACTCGAATGGCATTTTTTCCCTGTAAGATTTGTTTGGTACATATATTGTATCATCTTTCAGTGCCCTCCATCCTTCAATTTGTGCAAAAACTGGCCTTTATTGAGAACTTACTGTGTGCTAGGCCCTTTAAAGACCTTCTCATTTACTCTATAAACAAACCTGTAAGGTAAATCCTATTAATGGTTCTGTAGTCTGAACGAGGCCTAGAGAGATTAGACAACATGCCCAAACCCACATAGCCAACAAGCAAGGAGACTTGGAAGTGATTCTGTTAACTCCAAAGTTCATGCCAATGTAGCATTCAACAAATATGCTAGTAAGCACAGGTAACAAAAGCAAAATTAGATGAGTGGGACCATAGTAAACTTAAAAACTTTGTATACCACAGGACACAATCAGCAGAGTAAAAAAGCAACCTATGGAATGGGAGATAATCTTTGCCAATCATATATCTGATAAGGGTATGAACAACTCTTACAACTTAACTATAAAGAATCGAATAGCTTGATTCAAAAATGGGCAAAAAAGGGACTCTTGGGTGGCTCAGTTGGTTGAGCATCTGATTCTTGATTTTGGCTCAGGTCATGATCTCAGGGTCATGAGCTCTGCATTGGGCTCCATGCTGAGAGTAGAGCCTGCTAATGATTCTCTCTCTCCCTCTCCCTTTGCCACTCCCTCACTGCTTGTACACATGCTCTTTCTCTCTTCCAAAAAAAACAAAACCAAAAACCAAACAAACAAAAAAAAAGAAAAATGGGCAAAAGGACTTGTATAGATTTTTCCCCAAGGATGATATCCAATAAATCAATAAACATATGAAACATGCCTAGTACCCCTAGTCATCAGAGAAATACAAATTAAAACCACAATGAGATTATCACCTCATACCTGTTAGGATGGCTACTCTCAAAAGAACAGAAAATACATATTGACAAGAAGGTAGAGAAACTGAAGCCATTGTGCAAAATGGCTTCCAAAATGGTGCAACCACTATTAAAACAAGATGGAGGTTCCTCAAAATGATTAACCACAGAACTACTATATGACGCATCCATCCCAGCTCTGCGTATATACCCGATCGAAAGCAAGGTCTGGGAGAGGTATTTGCACACCCATTTTTATAGTAGCACTATTCACGATAGCCAAGAGTTGGAAGCAATCCAAATGTCTACTGACTGATGAATGGATACATAAAATGTGGTTTAGACATAAACTGGAATTATCAGTCTTATCAGCCTTAAAAAGGAAGGACATTGTCACAGGTGCTAGAGCAGGGACCTACCCTAAGGATATTATGCTAAGTGAAATAAGATAGTCTTAAGATACCCTTGCACATGATTGCATGCCTACGGAGCAAAGTCCACTTTTAGAACACTCACCAAAGCGGTTAAGCCAGACTCATAAGGCCCTTCACTGGTGCCGGCGGTCATCACGTTATCTTCCGCACCTAGGGTCACCATGCCGTCTTCCGCACCCGGTGTTATGTCATCTTCTGGCCGGACTGTGCTGGCTGAAAAAGAAAGACCAGGTCAGGGCTTAAGGTAGGAATCGTGTGGCAGATCTAACTGGCCAGGTACAATCAGATTATTTTCTTGACCCTTTCTTTTGGGGATTTTTTTGGGTGGGTTCTTTGCAGCTTACCACAAACCATTCTCCTTGCTGCCCGTCTATCACATACAATGGCCTGGTGGTCTCCAGAGCAAAGCAAAGAGGGATAAAAATACAAAACAGTGAAGCTTCCCCCCCACCCCGCCCCCGCCCCCGCCCCCGCCCCGCCGTGGCCGGGTGTCGAAGTGATGTATGCCTTGCCTTTTCAGCAATGAACCAGATTTTTCCTAGTTCCATTTCATACAATTCATATGATAGTGCATTCGGGTTGATAGAATACCATTTAAGGGTGTCTGGGTGGCTCAGTTGGTTAAGTGTCTGCCTTCGGCTCAGGTCATGATCCCAGGGTTCTGGGATCGAGTCCCGCTTGGGGCTCCCTGCTCAGCGGGGAGTCTGCTTCTCCCTCTGCCTTTCCCCAGCCCCCTGCCCCGCTCATGCCCGCTCTCTTTCTCTCTCACAAAAATAAATAGATAAAATATTTAAAAAGGAAACGAAAATATCCTTTAGACCCGGAAACATTCTAAATTAGAGTCACCTGGAAAGATTTCTAAAAATTCCAATTTGCTGGCTCCATCTTGAACATGCCAAATCAGGATGTCCAAAAGCAGATCCCATCTCTTAAAAATCAAGCTTGCTTTCCATTTAATTTTGAGACTGATGTTTTCTTGAATGATAAGAACCGTTGGCTCTGACCACAGACCTCACGGGTAAGGTCAACCTCTTATTTTGTAGTCGAGGTTACTGTCTATGGAGGAAAGTCGGTAATGTACATAACGGTGCTGAGATATCCAACAGAAGTCTTAGTACACAGAGAGCTATGCTAATAAGGGACCTCAGTGCCCCTGGCCCGGGCTTTTCTGCGTTAACACTGAATGAATGACGCTGTTGTACCCATGAGAAAGGTTTCCAGAGGAGCAGGGGATGGGTGGAGTGGAATAGCAGGCTTAATTCCACACAAAGGTGGAGGGAGGGAGGGGAGCTGGATAGCAACAGTGGTCTCTTCTTTAACCTCAGTTGCAATGATCCAGATGAATCACGACCAAGCAAGGGCATCATCTCAGCTCATCAAATAACTTTTTTCACGAATTAAAAATCTGAGTCATTGGCCATGGGACTCCTCCCCATACTCAGAGTGGCTCTGGAAATGGCATGGCTAAATACAGTGGCAGACTAAGCAAGCATACACATCCTGGGGCGAGAGTGCGGGTGTGGGGGGGGGCGAGTGGGGGAGGGGCTGTGCTTGAAGACTTCGTTGTGTAATTGAAGAGTAGATGTTTGGATCCAGGCAGTGCTCAAGTCAGCAATCCAGTCCTTGCCTTAAGATACCTTATTTCTCCCTATGCTTGGAAAGCCCCACCAAAGGCACAGCTAATAAATATTTGATCACAACTTCTTTGCTGATGCACAGAGGGAGAACATCTCAAGAGTAAATTCACTGGTTCTGTGAGCCTTCTCTTCGCATCTGGAGTCCTAATCCAGTGCTGTCAATCAATGGCTTTGGATGAGCTCCCTAAGCATATGCATTTCTTTTTTCATCTGGGGGGAAATGGCTTTCACCAGTTAGCAATAACTGAATACTTTATTGCATGCAAAGGGTTGCCTCCCCTCCTGGGTAGTGAGGGGCTCTCATTAGGATTTATGACTGTGGTGTTAGGCAAATGTGGAATGTATTTATTGAGCTCTAGGGGGAAATATCCCTTCGCCAGGCAAGTAGTCCTTATTAAACACACACACACACACACACACACACCCCTACGTCCCGCTTTTCCTTTCTTCCCTTCCTGGTTTGAAGACTTAACAAATCATCAATGTTAGCAATGTTTTCTGGAGGCTGCTCGGCAAAACCATTTATTATACGGGCCCTCCCCAACTTTACAAAATAAAACACCCTTGCTTTAAAAAAAAAAAATCAAGTGCTGAGTGAAGTTGGTTTGAATTCTTACATAGAAAGTTCAGCTCATTGAAAGCCTAACTCGATAAAAATTCCTTCCTGTACTTGGCCCCATGAGCCAAGTACGAAAATCACCCTGAATAGACAAAGGGCGTTTTGCGAATGACACTCGTGATTAAGATGCATGGCTCTTGTCTCACCGCCCTGGCATTCTTTTTGCCCCATGGGAAAGTTGATCTCTAACAAGAGATCTTCAATTGTCCCTCTTATTATTTTGGTTGAAGGCTTTCCCGGGTGGTGAAGAGTTCCTACCAGCCCAGCTGCCTGAGTTTCCAGCCAGCGATTGACGCCCTGTTCCCTTGACTGGTGAAATTCAAATTGGGCATTGATGCCTCCATCTGAAGACATGTGTGAATGCACAAGCAATACACACAGCTGTTTACATAATCACGGTGATGAACCTTCAATAACAGTGTCCCTTCTGGCCCTGGGGACCCTCATGCACCAGGAACACCTTTTCCTGCCTCACCCAGCCTGGGGGTTAAAACCAATGGAAGTTTCCAAATATGGTGTCAACCCATCCATCTGCTTTGGAATTTGTGTGTAGGTGTTATTCTTTCAAAAGCCAGGCCAAGCTCTTCGTTAACCATAAAAAGATGTGATAAATCAATTTTACCTTCAGCTTCTCAAGCTTTAGAACAAGCAAGAAATGAAGAGATGTTTATTGGCTTAAAAGTGCTAATTGGGAACTACTTTCCTCTTTGCACCGAAGCCTGATCTCTCCAAGGAAATTATTCCAGCTTACATATTTTTACATATTTTACATAAAATTTTACAAATTTTACATATTTACATATTACATATTTAGTTGGGATCCCTTTCTTTTAAAATATTTTAGAGTTTAGAACTGTTACTATAATAGTAATAGTCCCAAGGTCTTGATAAAAATGTTTTAAATAAGTGTTTACAATCTTCTGGTTTTATTTACATTCCTGATAAATGGTGGTGGTGGTTTTCCACTTATTTTTTGGCCATTAGAAATGTCTTCTTCTGTGATCATTTTTCTCGTGTGGCATTCATCTTTTTTACAGTTTCGTATGTGTTCTTTATACCTTAGGAATATATTCTATGTAAGAGCTGCAACAAACACTTTTTTTTGACAAGCTGGCATTTACCTCTCTTTTCTAAGTCCTGAGCTCAATTGCTAATCAAACATTAAGCTCGTTTTTCCCTTTGACATACTTACAAACCCGACCTCAAGCTTATATGAATATTCACTAGATTTTCACTATGGTTTTGTTCTTACACTGAATATTTCTCCTTGTCTTGTGTTTCTTTTGAAGTATGATGTAAAATGGGGATATACTTTGATTTCCCCCCCAAAAGATTGATCATTGGTCCCAATAAACCCTCTCTCCACCACTGCTTCAAAACTAGCTCTCATCGAGGCAAATGTCTTTATTCAAATACTATGCCACGGTCATGGGACTAAACCTTCAGCACGAGGACCAGCTCAAATGGCTTGTACACTACCTTCGGCCCTCACTTCACCATCCTCTGTCTGCACATTCTTTCCAGAACTGATTACTAACTCTGTGCTCCCCTCACTATCTGCTCCCCCTTCCTCAAGTCCACTAACCGCCGCTGAGTGAATTCAGAACCACAGGTGTAGGTGTGTAGAGAGTGAGAAGGAAGAAAACGTAGCCTACTTGAACAGAAGTGCATCGAGGTCTTTCCAAGTTGTAGGTTCTACTTAACGTGGGAGGCCCAGCTTTATAACAACCCCCACCCCCCCACACACCACATAGGGTTTATTTGTTTATTACCCTTTGACTGACTTCATTTCAAAATGACCCCATGGGTGCGTTGCATTGGCATCAACGTCCCCTTTATCGGATTGGGAAAGTGAGGCCAACAAAGATCTCTCCTTGACCAAATTCTAGTTGGCCTTCTCTGTCCATCCTTGCAAGAGTCTAGTTTCAGCAAGAACCCTGTGAAGTCAGTTGAGAGAGAATACTCCCACCTGATCAAGTTCCCATCCCCCACTTTTGATGTCCAAGTGGAAGGCTTGCCTTCAGCAAGAATCCTGTTGAGCCAGTTTAGCAAGAACCACCCCCTACCCTTTATGTGTTCTCTCCATAAGTTTCCATCCCGCCTCCCCCATACTCTGCTCCTTGGTTATAATTGCCCAGCTATCTTTGCTGTATTTAGAATTGAACCCTATCTCACTCCCCTATTGCACTAGTCTTAAACAAAATCTTCCAACTGTTTTAACAAGTGTCAGAATAATTGTCTAATATTGGAAGTTAAATTATTTGCCTAGTTCACCTGGTTGGTGAGTGGACACAAAGCCAAGTGGGTTTTTCTTTTTTTTTTTTTAAAGATTTTATTTATTTGACAGAGAGAGACACAGCAAGAGAGGGAACACAAGAAGGGGGAGTGGGAGGGGAAGAAGCAGGCTTCCCACAAAGCGGGGAGCCTGATATGGGGCTCGATCTCAGGACACTGGGATCATGACCTGAGCCGAAGGCAGACACTTAGCTGACTGAGCCCCCATGTCCCACTAAAGCCGAGTGTTTTAACAACTCATCCGTGTCGCCAACACAACAAAAGACATCTTTATGCCTCTGTGGCCACCGTGGGTCAGGAAGCCCCCTGGCCCCTCCCTGGGTTCTGACATCCTTCCTTTCCACCACCCCCATCCTTTCACAAATATAATTCCGGTTGTCAGAAGCAACTGCTTCCTCTTGTATCACGCGCCCTCCTTTTATGAAATCCTGTCTGGTTAGCGTCTTCCAGTCCAATTATTTAGGAACCAGAATCTCCGTTTCCTCAGGTGAGTCCCTTCTAGGAATGAGCTTCCCAAAGTGGTAGATTAGAGAAGGCAAGTGTGACCTGCTTTCTAAGAGCGTGCCTCCTCCTCCCTCGGCAGCAGCTCTCCTATGCTTTGCAAATTAAGGCAGCAGCAATGACCAAGACTGGAACCTTCCCAAGTCACCTCTATACCCCCAAGTATTCCCTGCTCACCTACTAAGTGCCGGGCCCCATCCTGGGCACTAGACACAGGGATGAGATCTCTGGTGATTTTGGGTACTGTTGTTGGGTCGGGAGAGGGGACTCACAATGAGCAAACAAGGAAAATCTCAAGATAGCACTCTTTTACTGCCTTAGATCTGTCCTCAAAGGGCACTTTCTTGGGGTGGCCTTCCCCCACCCCCACTGAGATCTGTACCTCCCCCACACCCGCATACACATGCCAGAATACTCAACCACTCATTGTGCTGTATCTTCCCTACTTGGTTCTCCCACGGGAACAAAAACTCAATAAAGGCTGTTCACCTCAATGTCCCCCTTGCCTAAAATACCTGGCCCATAGGACACACTCAGTAAGTATCTGATGAATGAGCAAGTGAACTCCAGAGGGGAAGAAATGACCTAACTAACCTGAAAGCCCAGAATGACCTTGGGCAGTGCACACTCAAGAAACAGAGAGTGGTCGGTGGGGCTGGAGGGAAGAAACGAGATCGAGGAGCTGTGGGGGGTCCATCTGGTGGGGGGTTCTCCTTTCAATTGGAGCGTGAAGGGAAGCTAGGAGATGACATCCCCTGAGCCGGAGTGCTGTGTGAATGGGGTGTGTGTATTGGGGAAGGTGCTGGGATGAGACGGAAGCAGGGAGACCACTTGGGCTCCCCTGCTGTCCCAGCAGGAGTGGCTGATGCTTGCACCAGGACAGTAAGGTGGCAAGGGGAAAAAAAACCAGACAAGTAATGACCGGGACATGTCTAAAGTCATCACCCACCAACAATCAGACATAAATACCAGGGGGACCTGGGTGGCTCAGTGGGCTAAGAGTCTGCCTTTGGCTCAGGTCATGATCCCAGGGTCCCGGTATCGAGCCCCGCATCAGGCTCCCCGCTCAGCAGGAAGCCTGTTTCTCCCTCTCCTTCTGCCTGCCTCTCCCCAACTTGAGCTCTCTCTCTCTGTCAAATAAATAAATAAAACCTTAAAAAAAAAAAAAAAGAAAAGAAAGAAATACCAAACGTTGGAACTGAGAATTCATTTTCCAACCTCTTACAGCTCCGGGGACACACAACATTCAGGGTATGAAGGGGTGTACCGAGAATACGCCACTTAGTCCTTTACCGGACTTCCCCCTTGTGTTATTAAGAGAGCCACAAAAGTTCCTTCCCTGAGTGTAAGAGCCTCTGCTATTTCCATGTCCACGTGAGGGAGAAGCTCCCCGAAGTCCTCTTTCTGCTGACTCGAAGCCTCAAAAATCAGACAGTGGGAGAAGCAGCTTCCAGGAAAAGAGGAAAGTTGATCTTTTTTTTTAATGTTTTACCTTTCGATATTTAGTTCTAAATTAACTGTAGTTTTTCAGGTAATATAGTTTTAACTATGCTTTTATTCTTTTTAGCTATACTTTAACAGTTTTAAATTTAAAATCAATTAATTAACATAGAGCGTATTATTAGTTTCAGGGGTAGAGTTTCGTGGTTCCTCAGTTGCCTAGAACATACCAACACGTGCCCTCCTTACCGCCCATCCCTCGGTTACCCCCTCCCTCCAACCCCCTCCCCTCCGGCAATCCTCAATTTGTTTCCTACACAGTTAAGAGTCTCTTACGGTTTTGCCTCCCTCTCTGATTTTGTCTTATGAAAGTTGATTTTAAAAATAAAGAAGTCACAAGCTGAGTTATCCTCGGGGTTTTCAAAGAAAACCTGCAGCGTCAGCCAACCGATTGAGGCAATCTTTTGTGTTGCCTGAGGTTTTCCAGTATCTTCAGCTGCTCCGGCATCTCGCTGCCCAGATAAGCTTTGAAGACGGATCACTACGTGGCCGCGGAATGGGTTTTGTGGCCGTTGAGAAAGAGACTGCTCTTTTTTTTTTTTTTTCCTTACGACATCCTAGGAAGTTCTGGTTTTCCCCTGTAGGAGTAACTGTAAGATAATTAATAAATAATCCTCGCATTTCCACCCCTCTCGCCTCCCAATTACATTTGGGATGAAGCAATGCTTTTGGAGAGAGGTCAAAACATCTCTTTGGAAAACACAAGCAAAAATGCCTGCTTTTATTCCTTTGCCCAGACACAGGCTTGCGCCTATCACCTTTCCATCATGTCTCAATCCTGCGCTCAGAAGCCTGAAAATAAACACACCTAGAGCAGCGGGAAGGTGCCAACTTCCAACATTTCCTAGCGCCCTGCAGACCACCCATGTTGATGCTCAGATCTTCGTAGGGTCCTTCGTCTCAATTCAAATGGCCCAAATTTAGCTGTTTGATGCTGGTCCCTTAGTTACCGCCAAGTAGGCTTCTGCAACCAGAAGAAACGCGTTAGGACCTTTGCTTTTATTTACCACATCTTTTGAATTAATCCTCTCGCCTACAGGCTGGCCCGTCATCTGACCTTGTGAAGGAGCCTTTCCTTGGAATATTGAAAACCACTTGCTGACCCCAAGCTGTATGCCGGCCTTCAACTTCTGGTAGACACTGGGCTGCGGCCAGTATAATCACTGATGTGACCAGTGGGTTCCCCTCTATACCCACCCTTCCCTCGGCTCCTGGTAAGTTGCTTACCGGATCAAAAGTGTGGCCATGGAAAATCTAGGCGGCTCCTTGAGGGCTCAGCCCAGCCACTCGGGATCCCAGAGTATCCATAATTTTCCTCCAGGATGCACAGGGCTACCCTAAAGCCCACATTGCCCCATATTCCCAGTGCTTGGCACCGTGGTAAATATTTAGCTGATGTTTGTTGAATGACTGACTGAAAGAACACAGAGACACCCAAATACGACATTTCTTCTGAATTATCCCTTATGTTGCGATATTCTTGCTACTGTCCACTGGGCTGCACACAAGAGTTATTAAATAGCATCCCCTGAACTTGGCTGAGAATAGAACAATCCCCCTCTGAGGATGAGCTCTGTGGCTCTGTGTTCAATGCGTAGTGAGCAGCAGCCTGTCCACTCGCCCTGTCCCATCCTGGCAGCCCCTGCAGGCCCAGGCTGAGGCCGAGCTGTGACACCGCCGTCAGCACTGGGGGGCATGTGCCTCTTGAGAGACGCGACAAGGCTGAGATCAGACAAGGGTCACCTGTTCCTTGGGAGAACCCCGGAGAAATGCTACCCATTAAGATTTGGTGCAGTGTTCCCAGACTTCCGAGAGGGGGCGTTAGACACCACGCCCCAAAGAGGAAGCTGTCTGAAGGTCTCTGCTGCTCAGAGCCCAAAAGAAAGGAGAGGGGCCCATGTGGCTGCGGACTCAGCTTTCAGGTCCTTAGCAAGACCTCCCAGCAAGTCACCGGTAGGTGGAGGGAGCAGGACATGGAGTCCTCTAGACGTGACAGCAGGCTTCGCAGCCACCTGTCGGCTGAGGCCCACCGTGTGCCCTTCACAAACCTTCAAGGTTATTTTTTATGACCACCCAACGAGTAGGTATTTTATTTTATTTTATTAAAGTCCACTATAATTAACATACAGTGTTATATTACTTTTAGGTGTACAATACAGTGACTCATAATTCTACACATTAGTGCTCATCACAATAAGGGCACCCTCAGTCCCCGTCCCCTATGTCCCCCATCCCCCCACACCCACCTCCCTTATGGCAACCACCAGTTTGTTCTCTATAGTTAGGAGTCTGTTTTTTGGTTTGTCTCTTTGTTTGTTTTGTTTATTCAATTCCACATAGGAGTGAAATCATAAAGTATTTGTCTTTCTCGGACTTATTTTACTTAGCATCATACTCTCCAGCTCCATCCATGTCGTTGCAAAGGGCAAGATTTCATTTTTTTAGGGCTGAGTAGTAGTCTATTGTCTCTATCTGCCATTTTTCTTTATTCATTCATCCGTGGATGGACATGTGGGTTGCTTCCATATCTTGGCTATTGTAAATAATGTTGCAATAAACATAGGGGTGTATATATCTTTTCAAACTAGTATTTTCATTTTCTTTGGATAAACACCGAGTAGAGGAATTACTGGATCATATAGTAGTTCTATTTTTTTTTTTTTTTGAGAGAGCAAGAATGCAAGCAGGGAGCGGGAGGGGCAAAGGTAGTGGGAAAGAGAGAATCCCAAGCAGGCTCCTTGCCCAGCATAGAGCCCCACCTGGGGTTCGATCTCAGGACCCTGAGATCATGACTTGAGCCGAAGGCAGAGGCTTTAACACACTGAGCCACCCAGGTGCCCCTGTTGTTCTGTTTTTAATTTTGGGGGGGAACATCCACACTGTTTTTCACAGTGGCCGAACCAGTTTGCATTTCTAAGGAGGTGGGTATTGTAATAATGGCTGCTATCTGGAATGTCTTGGAGCATGTCCAAGATATGGTGCCGAGCGCTCTCTCTTGATCTTTACAAAAGCCGTACAAACTCATGTCATTCCCATTCTGACGCGGAGGATGGTGAGGCTGACCACGTAGCCAGCAGGTGGTGACGCAGGGATTAGACGTCGGACCTGTGAGATGCCAAACCGGGCTCGGACCACCGTGTCATGCAAGCTCTGTGTATGCCTGTCACTTTCCCGCAGCTCCCCTCATAGTCTCTCTACCCCACGTGGCCGGGGCCAGGGTGGCACCAAAGCTGCTCTGTGGGCTTCTGGAGGCCAAGGTCACCTGCAGTTTCATCCTTCCAACTTCACTGTCTATCTAAGCCCAACCTACTTGTCTACCTGGCCCAGGTGAGATGCTTCTTCCCCACCCCCGAGCCTTCCCAGGGTGCCAAGAGAAAGTAATTCCCCTAAACTAAAACAAGGCTTGATAACACCAACACTGATGACTTTTTCTCTGCTAGCATCTACAAGCTCCTCGGGAGCAACCTCCCATTCTGCTATAGGTTTATGGCCCAGCCGCCGGCATGTCCTCTGAGAGTCGAATGAATAAATACATGAATAGTCACACTTTTCAGCATTCACAGATTGGCTTACCCACTCACCCTCCCAGCCACAATCTTGGGGCTCAGAACTCCTCAAGTGTTAAAACTCAAGGCTGCTGATTACAACCTCAACCAAGATTACTCAACCTGGGGAGAGGTTTTTCTCTGTTGACCAAGAGCAGAATGTTCTCAGTGAAAGAGGAAATGAGTTCAGCTTTGTAAACTGGAATCAACACCTCGGTAATCACTTTTCTGGAACTTACTGCGTCCAGCAGCCCGTTAGAAAGCGCCCCCTCGTAGAGAGGGCTGTTTCGTACGTGAAAAACCAAATGACTAAAACCTGTTTTAGAAATCCTGCCCCGGAGCTGAGCATCTCAATGGGATGGCGGAGTGTTTTGGGAAATCACTCGCCATCTGCTCGGAAACCGAGCTTCTGATTCACTCGGCGCTGTCAGCTCAGCAGGCCCTGATTTTGCAAGAGTAAAAAGAGAAGCCCCTTTGGCTCTGACCTCACCATCCACCCATGTAGCTCACAGACAGCCCAGCTGTGCACCGAGGAGGAGGCCTTACAGGAATGTGCAGAATGTGGCTGTGTTTCCATTAGCTGCCCTTGGCCTTGATCCTGGGCCTGGCTGGGGAGTTTGAAGTGTGCTTCGGTAGATTTTTAAAAACAATTGTTCTTAGCTAGGGGGAATCTCTTCTGACCCTCCTTGCCATCTTTCTCCCCTCCTTCCGTGAAGGGAGAGGAGTTCAGGCAGCAAACTGGGTCTCTAGGGCGTACCTCTGATGTCATCTTGATTATCTCTTCAGGCACCCATCAAATACATCAAATTGGATGTCCTACTATTACCTCCAAGTCCCTGCATCTAAAACAGAGTGCACGAACTTGAACTCCTCCTTATAACATTGGTTCCAAACCTATCATCCCTCCGACTTAATATTTATATTTCTATCACCTGCCTCTTTGTCCCTTCTGTCCCAAAGCTGGGACCATTATGTTTCCTCCCTCTTCCTCTTGACAAACGTTTACTATGTATCAATCATGTGTTCTTTTAAGTGCTGAGTAAGACATGGGTCCTGCCCTCTTGTCTAAGGGGCAAGAAATGTACACAAATAACTAACACAGTGATAAGAATGGTCAAAGCAATCTTGAAAAAGAACAAAGTAGGAGGACTCACACTTCCCAACTTCAAAACTTACTACAAAACTACAAAAATCAAGACTGTGCGGCATTGTCATAAGGATAGATGTTTAGAAAAATGGAACAGAATTGAGGGACCAGAAATAAGCCCTTCTATTTATGGGCAATTGATTTTTGACAAAGGTGCCAAGATAACTTGATGGAAAGAATTACCTTTTCAACTAATGTTTCTGGGACACCCAGGCAGCCCCATACAAAAGAATAGAGTGGGCCTTCTACTTCATATCATATTTAAGAAGTTAACTCCAAATGAGTCAAGGACCTAAATGTAAAATCTAAAACTACACAACTGTTGGAAGTAAACTAAGAGTAAACCTTTGTGACCTTGGATGAAGCAATGGGTTCTTAGATATGATACCAACAATACAGGCAATAAAAGAAAAAATAGATAGATAAATGAGATATCAAAAATATTTAAATTTGTGCTTCAGTGAACACCATCAAGAAATTGAATGGGAAGGATATTGTCAATTCCTATGTCTGATAAAGGTCTGGTATCCAGAATACATAAAGAATTCAACAATAAACAGACAACTCAATTTTAAAATGGGAATAAGATTTGAATAGGCATTGCTCCAAAGAAAATATCGAGGCACCTAGCTGGCTCTGTCGGTGGAGAGTGCGACTCCTGATCTCAGAGTTGTGAGTTCAAGACCCACACTGTGTGTGGAGAGTACTTAAAAATAAAATATTAAAAAGAGAAGATATGTAAATCGCCAACAGGTACATGAAAGGACACTGAGCATTGTTAGTCGTTAGAGAAATCAAATTCACTACGAGATACCACTTCACACCCATTAGGATGGCTACCACCAAAAAAGGAAAAGAAACCAAACAACATGAAAATAACAAGTGCTGGCAAGGAGGTGGAGAAATTGGAACCCTTCTGCATTGTTTGTAGGAAGGTAAAATAATGTAGCCACTTTGGAAAACAGTTGGGCAGTTCCTCAAAAAGTTACACATTGAGTTACCATATGACTGGGCAACTATACTCCCAGGTATATACCTGAAAAAAATGAAAACATTCATCCACATAAAGATTTATACACAAATGCTCATAGCCACATTATTCATATAAAGCCAAATGTCCATCAACTGGACGTGAATGGATAAATAACAGGTGGAGTATTATTCGGCCATTAAAGTTTCATAAAATTCTGACACACACACTACAATAGGAATGAACCTTGAAATCATGCTGGGTTAAAGAATCCAGGCACAGAAGGTCATTTACTGTCTGATTCCATTTATATGAAATATCTAGAATAGGCAAATCCAGAGAGACAAAAAGCAGACCGGTGGTTGCCAGGAAATGGGGGAGAAGGGAAATGGGGCAACTTCTAATGGTTTGATATTCAATTTATTTCTCCATTTAAGATTTTATTTTTAAGTCATCTCTACACCCAACGTGGGGCTCGAACTCACAACCCCGAGATCAAGAGCTGCATGTTCCACTGACTGAGCCCACCAGGTGCTCCTGATTATTCAATTTCGAATGGTTAATTTTATGGTCTGTGAATTATCTATCAATAAAAAACTTTAATAATGTTATGTTGTAAGAGGTGAATAGCAGGAAGTCAGGAAATGAGAGAAGAATAAGAAATCAGGAAATTCTAAGCTCTAAGTCATGCTGGCTATGATTCCCCAAAATCTGATCTCATCTCCCATTCTGTGGTCACCACACTTAGTCGCTCATCTCCTAACCCCCACCCTCAACCCAGAGGTCCCATAAACTAGATTCAATCCCATATGGTTCTTGTCATCTTTTTTTTTTTCTGACAACTGCTATTCATGGCCCACCTTACTTCCATTTGCTATTATTGCCTATCGCCTACAGAAAAAGGTTCAGCTTTCCCACTTAGCAGGGACTCATCCTTCTCTCCAACTTGTCCCCACTCCAACACCAGCAAGCCTTCATGAATCTTCCCATACAAACTCCAGATTATTCTAACTTCCGTGCCTTTGCTCAAGCCATCTCTCCTGCCTGGATTGCCCTTCCCTGCCACCTTGTCCAACCATCCTGCCATTTTTCACAGCCAAGATCAAGCCCCATCTGCTCCCTAAGGCTTTCTCCAGCTATCAATGGCCAAAGAATCTCACCACCAAACTCTTAGCAGCAGATAATGGCGCTTGCTGCTCAAGACATGCCATATTAGGCTGTCTCGTACGTTCTTTTTACACAGATAGGACACACGTCTCGCCTCTCTCTGTGAGCTGCAATCCCACTTTATGCTTCTTCCCTCTCAAAGTTCTTACTAATATGTATGCCCTGTAAATGCTTAAGGGAGCAGGGTCATGTCCTTCAGTTCGGTACCCCAATGCCAGCCTCATTCTTCAATCTGAAATACACATCTAGCAAACAAGTGGTATTGCTACTCTAAGAGGTACTTGAAGAAATCAATTGGCTGATTTTTTCTGGATGTCCTTGGAAGCCTTGACCCCACACATAGGCGACTGCCGTGCTGAGTGGTTAGGAGCCTGGGCTCTGGGGTTGGGCTACCTGGATCCAAGAGTCTCACCATTCCTATCTACTACCTGTGTCTGCATACAAGTTACCGAAGCTCTCTGAACATCTCCACTGGTCTATAAAATACAAATAGTTCCTAGCTTGTAGGTCTGTTGCACAGATTAAATGAACTAGGGCTTGGAGAGTGCTCGAAATGTGCTAAGCACCCAGTAGATGTTAGCCATTATTACACAGTTACTACTGTTAACATCACGCATGCAGAATCTAGTTCCTTTAGCTTTATAGTTTCAGAAACTTAATCTTATTATGGGGCGATCCAAGTCACATGACACTGTTTCACAAGAGTCAAACTTATAAGAGGCCAGGAAACCCAATAGTTTATTTACAACAGGAGACGTGTTTCCAGTGCTGTACACGTTTGCTATGCAAGGCATGACCTTCTCAAGAGTGAAATACCTGGTGTATATACAAGGCACAGGGTGGGGCTCTTGGGTGGAACACATTTCCAGACTGTGATTGAACAGGGTTCCCTGATTCATCAGAGAAGAGTCACTGAGACTGAAATCAGAACATCCGAGGCCACCTTTTAGGACATCTTGCCTATCAGTTGTGAGTGGGGGTAACACGCACCTTGCCTGACTCACAAAGCAGTCACTCAGTATGTACTTGCTAAATAAATGAATTCCTTGGGGAGGGCAGCTTTACCGTCATCAAATCCTCATCCCTTTTCTCTCCCTTTCTAAACTCTAGGCAAACTGACACATTTCTTCCTCAGGCAGGATACCATTCATTACATAACGTCTTTTTATGTCAGTTATGTTTTATTCTCCTGGATGGAGACATTGTAATCAATTGCAGGAAATACTGCATTCTCATCAATAACGTGTTGACTTATCTTCTAGCGCCCCTTCCCTGCTTCCCATCTGTAGCCAATGTAACTGACATCCCCCTACATGCTGTAAACATTAACAATGTCAATTATGACCCCATGTGTGCAGTGATGCTCTCTCCACTGTCTGGGGCACTGGAAGCCCTATACCCCTGGAGAGAGATGGAGAGCCCATCTTCCTCTACTTGTTGATTTTTGTTTTTTTTTTTTTCTCTCTGCATGAAATCAAGTGTTTCCCTAAACAATGTCAGTTTGCAGTTCCTGGGACAACTAAGTGAATGAGGTGGTCAGGTCTGCGGGTTTCCCTCTGGACTTAGCGAGATTCCCTCAAATGACAAACCCACCTCCTCTGAGCAGTTCCTTGGGGAAAGGCACCCGGCCAAAAAGAAGGGAGTTCCCGCGCATCCCTGTATTTGCAGCTCGTGAGAATGCTTGCCTTGGACAGGCCAGCCCACCAGAAGCCAGAGGTTGTTGGGGTCTGGGGTGCCGCGAGGACAGAAGCAGCTGCCTTGTTTTCCCTTCCTGGATGAAGCTGGCAGAACGCCTGGTGTTCCCTAACCAGGCTCCATCTCGGAAGAAATGCCTGATCTCCTTCCTTCCCCAAAAAGTTTGAAGAAATTGACAAGGAAAGGATTCAATATTTCAAACCAGAATTGCTTGATCTCTTGCCCACCCCTGCAGGAATCCTAAGACTTATCTCCGTAACTGTTGACCTACCTATAGAAGTGCTCCCTACCCCGTCCCCCCAGTCATTGGATTCTCTTCCAACATATCGCTCCTGTGAGGTATTTCCTTGAGGGGCTTCCTTGGAGAGCCTTGCAGGATCTTCCTGAGATTGCTCCAGTGAGTTTCACAAGGGCACTGCTAGGTACCTGAGCCTTCTGTCTCTTATGTCCTCCCCCGAACCATTTCCACACGTTGTAGCCTGGCATGTTTGTCCTTAGAGCCAGAAATATGACAAATATTCAGATAAGCCAATGGAATTAAAGGCACAGGTCCTTTGCCCTGCTGGCGGAGACTTCGGGGAATGCTTTGTAAAGTTAGGCGCGCCTCTTTCCAGAATGCACGCAGCTCAAATCCTGCCCCTGGCTCTGCACCGAGAGCTCGGGAGGTGCTGGATTACCTTTCGGGGAATGAATTCATGAACCCTATTTTAATGCACTGTGACATCTTCATTCGTACAGGAATATCATAGTAGGTATTTCATATAAAGGACTTTTTACACCTTTAAAGTTTTTTTTTCTTTTTTTTTTAAACTTTGTTCATTTATTTGAGAGAGAGACACAGAGATCGGTAGAGAGAGCACAAGCAGGGACCAGAGGGAGAAGCAGGCTGAGTAGGGAGCTTAACATGGGGCTCGAACCTAGGACCCCAGGATCAAGCCCTAGCGAAAGACAGACGCTCAACCAACTGAGCCACCCAGGCACCCCAATTTTTTTGTTTTCATGTGTAAGGAGCCTAAAGTGACATTAATCTTTAAGGGCAACCTTTAGTGTTTTGTTTTGTTTTGTTTTTTTGTTTTTTAATATTTTATTTATTTATCTGAGAGACAGAGAAAGTGAGAGAGAGCATGAGAAGAGAGAAGGTTAGAAGAAGAAGCAGTCTCCCCGTGGAGCCGGGAGCCCGACGTGGGACTCGATCCCGGAACTCAAGGATCATGACCTGAGCTGAAGGCAGTCGCTCAACCAACTGAGCCACCCAGGCGCCCCCAACCTTTAGTTTTTTTTTTTTTTTAAGATTTTATTTATTCATTTAACAGAGAGAGAACACAAGCAGGCAGAGAGGCAGGCAGAGGCAGAGAGAGGAGCAGGCTCCCTGCGGAGCAAGGAGCCCGATGCGGGACTCGATCCCAGGACGCTAGGATCATGACCTGAGCCGAAGGCAGCTGCTCAACCAACTGAGCCACCCAGGGGCCCCCAACCTTTAGTTTTTCATGCGGCTTTGTCATGTACTGAAAAGAGCTTGGAGTTTGGAGTTAGATTCATTTTTGAATCCCAGTTCTGGCGTATTCTGAGGATTATGATGTATAATTGAAGGAGCTGTGATGATTAAATGCGGGAACCGTGACATTCCTAGCTCGTGGTGGGGATGGAAATGGGAGTGACGTGGTGTCCTCCCTACTTGGCCAGACCACTCCCTGTTGTGCCAAGGTTTGGGGTCTTTATAATTCTCTGGTCTGGAGGGATTCATGGACCATGCATTTCAGAGGCCAGAGAAAGAGAGAAGAGGCCGCAGACCTCTGCTCAGCCAGCATTCTACCTTAATCACTATTTCCGGTCTTCACCTTCTCACGCTTCGATACTTCTTAAAAATGTGCTTTTTCTTCATTAAATGCTATTTTGGTTCTCATACACCAGTGTAATGGATAGACCTCCCTCACAAAGACCCTAAAGGATCTGGCGTTTATGCAATGCTTGGTAGACGCCTTCAATGCAACAAAAACCCTTAGCAACTCCTGAAGACCTCAGGGCCTCCGAAATGGACTGCCAAGAGTTTCGGGGAAATCACAGGGAAATTTGTTTGCCACATGAGGAATCCTGGGTGAACTCGTCAGCAAGCGGCAGCCTGCAGAATTTTACAAAATAAACCAACTAATGGAGAGGCCCTGAAGTCCGCGTTTTGGATGGAAGTTCAGAGCGAGGGCGGGGCCTGACAATTGAGGAAAATGCCAGATGTGTGGACAACAGAGCTCCTTTGAACACACTCGGTTCCAAAGAGACAACACATGGGACCAGATTACAAAACCGAACCAGATTATACATGAGATGAGGGAAACCCAGTGGGGGAGTAAGATCCTGTGAGAAGGATAATAAAATTCATCACCATAATTACCCCCAGCCCCAGGAGCCACAATAGCTCAGCTCAATGAAGTTATTCATCCATATTCCCTGCACTGCAGTCATTATCCTCAGACAAAACCCCTCCTGGGCCTCAGCTGCTTGCCGGCAGCCCGGCAACTCAGCATCCACACGCAGCCAGCCCCCCCCACCACAGCCTGGGGAGGTGGGGTTGGGGGTGGGGGGCTGGCTCTGTCTTTAACAGGGCAGTTTCTTGCACCGACTAGCAGCTGGTGATTTTTTTTTTTCCAGACCAGATTTACAGATCAGTATCACCCCTCCCGCAAACCACTCCATTTAGAGGACCTCTGACTTTCAAACACTGGCCTGACGATAATTACAGCCAACCCTTTCCTGGGAGGAAACAGAGGACGCTGCCCAGCCACTGCTGCTTTTCCTTAGCTGGCCTGGGATGTGGCTCAGTTTGGGGGTCTCCCACACCTTGCCCCGGGGAGCACAGAATGGTGTCGTCGGCATACTGTCTCGCTGAAAGGGAAACGTAAGTGCAGAGCTGTGTGTATTCCAGGGGAAAGAGAAGTTCCAAAGATAGGACTGCCACGAATAGCCCATGGCCCTGTAAAGATAGTTGCTCGAGTCCCTCAGCCTGGCAGAGAGTCGTACACCCTGTATAATTTCCCCAGAGCTGGGTATTATTGGCTGCGCAAGGAATTATAGATGCCTGGGTCAGATCTATCCCTCCCGCAAATCACTCCCTCCAAGAAGGATTTTCATGGTACTCGACCCACCTCTAGGCTCAATTTGGAAAATGTAGGCGTTTACCTTTCAGCAACCTCCAACCCCAAAGATCACTAGTGAGCTTACAGTTCCTTCGACCCATATTTAATGAGCAAATACTATGTGCCAGATATTGTTCTGGCCCTGGGGATCAAGGCTAAGACAGAACTCTGTTCTTGGGAGCTTATATTCTATTGGGGAAACAGATAAAAATAAAACCCCAAGAAAATTCAAATCAAAGGTTGACAGACAGCAGAAGGAAGCAAGATAGGAAGGGGAGGTAGGAGTCAGGAAGGGGAAAGGGCCAGGGGAGCCCTCACCATCAGATCTAATACAAGTAAGGTCTAAGGAGACACCAATACTTATTCGGCCATAGATGTTGGCCAAGTTCAACATACGGCTCGAAACCAACTTAAACGGCGAGGTTCACAACCATCCTCCCCTGCTTCACGATTCTCAGGAGCCCTCCACTTCAGTCCCTCCACGTACACTATCCTCTCCAGGAAGGATAACGGAGGCCTCTTCCATCCCATTGATGGGGCCCTGGGGGTGTTGGCGCACAGGGTGTAAGACCCAGCAGGCCCCCATAGGGAGACCATCGCTGAATGTCCCCCCACATACACAGGGCCAACTTCTGAGGTCATCTGCATTCCTCCAATACACAGCCCCATAGCACAGCCCAGTCCAGCCGAGGGAAGGCGCTGGTTTCTATCCTTCTGCCCTATCTCTCCTGAGCTGAGCAGGGGGTTCCCGGAGGTGGGCTGCCCCGGAAGGAGGTCCCCTCTGCTCCCCAGCCTGGTTGCCTGTGGGCTCCTTCTCCCACCCCGCTCAGGCATTGCTTTGGGACCTGGAACCAGCTAAGCCACTGTCTCTCCTTCTCCCGGTCCTCTCGACCCGCGGGCACGCACACACTCCCAGCCCCCCTCGGCTCTCCCGGGCAACCTCAAATACCAAGCCCAGGCATTCCAGCAAGTCTCAGCTCGCTCATCTCCGCCAGCAGTGGTGGCAGGGAGCCATTCTGCTGGGTCTTACCTCCTTCTGCTGGGTCCCAGAGCCACGAGCCTCCCAAAACCAAGAGCAGAACTGGCACCTTCCACATCTTCTGGGTTGACTTGCTCTGTGTGGGGCCGAGCCGTTGGTATCTGTGCTGGGGGGAAGATGAAAATGCTCTGCAGCCAGAAGCCCTCGCCCAGGGGGGCCAGAGAACAGGGGCTGGAAGGCGGGGAGCAAAAAAAAAAAAAACCCAGTGCAGGAGGGATCCCCAAGCTTCCTTGTCTCGCAGCCGCTGAGGAGCAAACTTTGCAGTTGGAAACTTTGCGAGGAGTCAGCATTTATCTCTCCCGAGGAGGGCGGAGGGCGGGGAGCTGCTGGCCCTAAGGTGGTCTCGTCTGGGGCTCACTAGGACCGCCCTCTGCCTCTGTTTGGCTAGCGCTAACATGATGACCTCAGGCCAGGTTTAAAGTTACAGGACCACAGCTGCCGGCTGCCTGGGGGGGGGGGCGGGGGAAGACATGTATGTCCGTCTGTCGGGAGAGCCCTGAGCCCCAACAGGAGGGGAAGGGGGAGCATGCAGTGAGCAACTTATTTTATTTTTTTTTAATATTTTACTTTATTATTCTGGGTTATTTTTTAAAGAGTAAGGCACAAGCCTTTTTGTTTGTTTGTTTGTTAGGAGAAGTAAACTCTTCCTCCTGTGGCCAGTAATTTTAGAACCGAGCCTGGGATGGTTCTTGTTAATATTGAATTCGATGGGTTTTTGGTTTTTTTTTAAGTGTCCGTCCTCACCTGGGTGGGCCAGGGGAGGATTGGGCTGATCAAGTGGCTCTTCGGGGAGGGGGGGGCTGCCCCGGAGAACTGGTGGGGAGTTGGGCGGACTCCCCGGCTCCGACGGTTTTAGAAAAAAGGCTGTTGGAGATCTGCTTCTCCTCACTTTGGATGCAGCATTGTGGCGCTGGATGGACGAACAGAAGGATGGACGAACAGACGGATGGCCACAGGCAGTGAGTGCGGGAGCAGCCCAGGGATGGCCAAGGACCCACCTGGTCACCAATTCTGTGTTCGCTTCCAGCGGCTCTCATCCCTTTTAATCCCGGAATGTGACCCCGTAATCCCCACTCCGCTGGTCTGAGCAATCTTGCCCTGATCTCAGGTACTGGGTGTTAGTAGCAGGCAAACTTGTGGGGTGTTTTTTTTTTTAACTTTCCTTCTGAACTGCTGGAATTTTTTTAAAAAGAAAAAAATTTTTAAAAATTTTTGTTATTTGACAGAGAACAAGAGAGCCACAAGCAGGGGGAGCGGCAGAGGGAGAGGCAGAGGGAGAGGGAGAAGCAGTCCTAGCTGAGCAGGGAGCCTGATGCCACGCTGGGGGCTTGATCCCAGGACCCCGAGATCCCAGGATCCCAAACCCCCTGGGATCATAACCAGAGCCAAGGCAGCCGCTTAACTGACTGAGCCACCCAGGTGTCCCCAGAAAGAAAAAAAAAATTTTTTTTTCAAAAAGAAAATTTTTTAAGAAGAGGCGATGGCAATGGGGTCGTGGCCTCTGCCCCTTCCCAGATGCCGCAAATTCCATTCGACAGAAAGAACCTGCAGATGTAAAGCCCCAAAACTCCCGACCGGCATGAAAATTCGTTATTTTCAGATCCTCACTCCAGACCCTGATTCCAAATATGTTGTGTCATAAGAATCACAAGGGGTTGATTGCTTTACAAGCTCAGATTTCTGGGCTCCACCCCCAACTCCTTAAATCAGTCCCTTTGGGAATTTACCTGTTAAGCCACTGTCGCAGGAGAACTCGTGCACAGGGGTATTTAGTAAACCCCGTCCTCTGTGTGTGAGACACCGCCCCGTGGTTCATGCAGGTCTGTGGGTCTGCGGTGGGGAGAGTCTGCTTTTCTAAAGATCTAGACAATGTCTTATCCTGGAGCTACAAGATAGGAGTTGATGCTGGACTTAGAGAGAGTCCCCAGGGTCAAGGGGTTAAAAGTGTAAAGCTAAAACAGATAGAGAAGATAATCAGGCTGCCTCCCTCATCTTTTAGTAGCTTATTATTACTGCATTATCAGGAATGTTTGCTCACAGATGGAATGATACATGTATCATCTGTCCAGCCTATTAGATGGAGAAAAGATGCAAATCCACTCTAAAGTAAAAAAAAAAAAAAAAAGAAAAGAAAGAATGAATGATAGAAAGAAAAAGACACTCTTCTGTTGGAAACAGGGATGGAATGAAGGCTGGGCGTAAGAGAATGGGTTAAAATCAGCTAATCTGGAGAGGTGCTCAGGGCTAAGTTATTACTCAAGGAAATGCCCCTCTCCCCTCCCCCCCCACCATGCACCTGCCTGCAGGTTGTGGGGGAGGGATGAGCCTAGATTCTGCCAAGGTTGGTTACTTGACCTTCTGGTAGAGGATAGAGGAGGGGGAGGGAATAGGGAGTTGCATCGTGTTGGAGGCCATCCTGGGGAGGAGGAGAGGGACGGGACCAAAGGAGTCTGTGGACACAGTCCAGATGCTGTTGATTTGAGTACCAGGAGTGTGGCTGGGGGAACCTAGTGGACAGACCTTCCTCAGCAATGCAAACAGCAGAAGAGAGAGAGGTGACGCTGGTCTCCACCTCGGGCATAGGGGTCGGAGCCGGGGTGCATCTAAGTGACTCAAGGTTAGCTACAGAGGATTTGGGAAGCCTAACGGATTTGGGACCCCGAGACCAGCCCAGATGAGGGGAAGAAGGAAACAAGTAGAGGACAGGCCAGAAGATTCCTCCATTCTTTGAAATAGTTTGGGTCCCCAAAACAGTGGCTGCTAAGGTAACAGTCACATTCACCCTGTTCACCAGGAACTCTAGCACTCTCATTGAATTGTCAAAATAATCCTGGGGGTAAGAACACTGATAAAACCCATTTTGTATATGAGGAAACAGGTTCCAAAGGCAAGCGAGTACCAAATTCGTGTGGAGGACTGGCTGGTTAGAATTAAGAACCCGAGGGGCTCCTGGCCGGTTCATTGGGTGGGGTGGTGGAGCACGAGACTCTTGAGCCCAGGGTCCTGAGTTTGAGTCCCCACAGTGGGCATAGAGCGTCTTTAAAAAAAAAAATTTTTTTTTTTAATCAAGACATTGATCTGGGCCCTACTCCTGAGTTTCTGATTGTAGATCCAGAGTAGGGTCTGATGATTTGCATTTCTAACAAGTTCCCAGGTGACGTGCTGGCCCCAGGGTGCCAATTGGAGAACCGCAGGTTTTAGAGATAATGCAAACAGTCCAGGATCATTGGAAGCCAGTGGCAGGACCACTGTCCCTCTATTTTACAACTCGAGCCTGTTGATAGGGCTGTGTTTTGCTTAAGGATCTAGAGGGAGCGGTCTCTAAGTTGCTTTTTGGGAGCAGGAAGTCCCCCGAGGGTGGGGGACCAGGCTGCAGAAGGAGAAGATGCAGAGCCTACCCGAGACCCTCCATCCTGAGGGATGCTGGCGAGATGTTGGGATCTCTCATTGCCCTGTCTGCTCTGGGGCCCCTGCACAGTCCGGGAGGGCTCCTCACGCATCTTCTCTTGCTTCTCAACGCACACTGCTCCAGATGGCTTCTGATGTCAAAGGCAGCTCTGTGACTCGGGAGTAAATCATGCAGCTAAGTGTACAAGCTGGGTCCAAAGTGTATTTAGCAGGAACGGGATGAGGCTGGGGGCGGGGAAGGCAGGTGGGGATTGGTGTGGGACTGTAGGGACTCACGGCAGCTTCGTTTAGTGGAAGGAGCCTCACTGTTTTAGAATCAGTTCTAAAACAGCTCCAACAATTCAGCTCCGTGGTGGCCTCGGGCAATATAAGTCTCAGTTTCTGCATCTTTAAAATGGGCATGCTATTTCTAGTTTGAAGGACTCTAAGCACGACCAACAGTGTAACTGCTATGATTGCTATGATGGTTGTTTCTGCCAGGCCCTGCCCGGTTTTCAGCCTCTTGAATCCTCCAGGCCCCCCCCCGTGCCCACCAGAATCCTCAGCCAGCCCCTCTGTCAGAGGTTCTTGACATGGGCCCAATGGAACCATTTCCTTTCCGCCTTAGGGCACCCAGCTGGACCGGTACATGAGGACTTGGCATCAAGCTTGTCCTCTTACGTCCAGCACTCGCCTTGGGCCTTATTCCTAAGAGCCCTTCAAGATCCCTGTCCAGGGTCACCCTGAGGACCCCTCTGGGAAGCCAGATAGTGTCCTAGTTCTATCCAGAAACTAGTGTTGGGCACCAGGACGCTACCTGGACGCTGGATCCTGCTATTCCAAAAATGATGGGGAGCTGACTTGGGTTTCTATTTGCCAGAGCTCACCTAGGAGCCTCCCCAAGGGTGACGGCCCCTTCTAACGGTCAGAATCAAACCCATGTCCATTTCAGCGGGGTGCACACAATTTTGCTTGCGGACCCCCAAAGAGAATTTTGAGAAACAAGGTACCAGTCACTTTTAATCACAGAGTTAAATAAGCATATGCTTAGCAGGAGGTAGAACATATTAAATACTTCATAAAAAGAAATAAGGTGAAGACTGACTGTAATTGGAAAAAACACTCTATGACAACAATTTGTTAACATTGAGTAAGTGCTGACCATAAAAAAGTTATATGAAAACTTTATCTATGAATTTTAATCCATTCGTTTTGACATTTTTTGATAGAAGATCTGGAAAACTTTCCAGTTACACTTAAAAGAGTGAGCATCACTAACAGATATTCTTTTTTAAAATTTATTTTTATTTAAAAATTATTTTTATTTATTTATTAAATTTTTATTTTATTTATTTATTTATTTATTTATTTAAAGATTTTATTTATTCATTTAACAGAGAGAGAACACAAACAGGCAGAGAGGCAGGCAGAGGCAGAGAGAGGAGCAGGCTCCCTGCGGAGCAAGGAGCCTGATGCGGGACTCGATCCCAAGACGCTGGGATCATGACCCGAGCCAAAGGCAGTTGCTCAACCAACTGAGCCACCCAGGCGTCCCTATTTATTAAATTTTTAAAATGTAAACTCTACACGCACTATGGGGCTTGAATTTACGACCCTGAGATCAATAGTCTCATCCTCTACCGACGGAGCCAACCAGGCACCCCCAGAAATTCTTTTTTTCAAAAATGGTGTGCATTTATCATTTTTTTCATTATAAAAATATATATGCATTGAAGAAAATGCGGAGACCAGGAAAATAGAAAATTTTTCGTATGTCCTGATTTCCTTGTGTGTTTGCAATTTTTTTCTTTTGACCTAATTTCAGATTTATCTAGATTCACCACTTTGCTTGTGTTTTGCCCTATTTGCTTCTTTGCAGTCGTTATCTCTGCATCTAAAACGTTTGTGTATTGGTTTTGGTCTGAATTCCTTGAGAGTAGTGGAGATTATGCCCTCTAGCCCTAAATACTTGGGCGTGAATTCCCTAAAGACAAAGACCTTGTCCTTTGTAACAGCAGTGGGCTTGGCCAAGGCACACAATTTAATATGAATACAATAGTATTTTCTAATCCACGATCCATATTCAAAATTTGACAGCTGTCCCAATTGTATCCTTCACAGACTTTTTTTTCCCCCAGAATCAAATCCAAGGCCACACATTGCACTTGGCTGTCACATCCCCTGTCCCCAAAGATGTGGGAACACTGCCTTTCTTTGTCTTGCTTAAGCTGGATGCTTCTGAAGACGACAGGCTAGTTATTTAGTAGAACCTCCTTCAGTCTGGGTTTATCTGCTCTTTCCTCATGATTAGATTCAGGTATGCATTTTTGGATGGAGGACGGCAGAAATGACCTGTGTTTTTCCCGTGCATCACAGAGGAGGCCCAGAATGGCAGTGCCCAATGCAAGCGAGTGTTTAACTTTGATCCCCCGATCAAAAGATAAGACATTCTGATCGATTGGGAGTTTAGGACAAGCCAACCTGGGCTATGTTCCACCCTTACTTAACAGGACGTATGCGAATACGGGGAAAACTGGGCCCCTGGGGCTAAAGCAGATTTTTTTTCACCCCACAAAATGCTCCATAATAAAACTTGGGATTGCATAAGGAGCTGCTTTTCTTTTGTAAACAGGAGAGGGGTTATTTGTGAAGATGCTGATTCATCTCCCCCTGCAGTTTTAGAGAAACATTTATGGATATCAAGGATTTGAGAAATCCCTCCCTTGCTGGCATGCCCCTGGGGAAATCTGTGTGTGTCCCGAATTCAAGACCCTTCCCTGTCCCTCTGCCTGGGTGGACTTCCTCCCAGCATTAGGATCACCCCACCCCATCCTGCTGTAAAGGACTGAGCCCAATGTCTTCTAAGCGATGGTGCCCCCTCCACGGAGGCTATGTGGAGCTCCCCGAAGCCAGGGGCTACCGATCCATTCATCTTTGTGGCCCTTGTCTCTGGTTTGTGCTTCATAAATTGTTGCGAAAGGAAAGAGATTGTATCTGGCCTGCTGGAAGATCCTCATCATCCAGGACACCACCCACCCACCCACACACACACACACACACACACACACACGCACACACGCACACAACGCCCCTACCCAACCCAGAGCCTGAGTCAATGGCACATGATAGAAAGATACAACCGCAGGCCAGCCCGTCTTTGTAAAGACAAAACCAAAAGCAGGTCTTGCTTGCGTATCCAGAGGACTGGCTTCTTGGAATTTGCCAGGAAGGAGAAAGCCTTGGGATGCTAAAGACACGTTTTACCCATTTCATCATTTTATTCGGTCTAGCAGCACTCGGGATTAGTCGTAACTCACTGACTCACTTACTTAGGAAACACATACTGATGAGTACAGCCTGCCCAGCTCCGCTGGAGGCACACACGGGGTGCGGCATGCCCGCCACCCCTCCTGCATCGGCGGGAGCTGGCCATCTGCCGACAGGCCACATGCCGTCCGCTCCCCCGGGGCCAAATGTCCACGTTCGCCCCTCATTTTGGTTACAGGAGCATTGACTCTTTGCAGCTGAGGCGGGGCCCTGTGCCTTCTGGGGACAAGGAACCAGGTGTGACGGGCTGGTTTTCACCGGTCTATTAAAAGCATCAGGTGTTTGCTTGAAGCAAGAAGGAAAACATTCAACTCTGGGGATCAACAGGCTTCTGTGCGCTTTGTCATCCTGGGGGAGCCTTGGGCCTCTCTGCTGGGTGCAGGGTGAGGTCCTCAGACGCTGGGAGAACACAGAGCTCTGCCCTGGCCTAGGGCGTGAATGTCCCTTTCCCCGGGGAGGTGAAACGCCCCCTTTCATAGACTAAATCTGATGCTGCTTCCACATAGCACCAAAGAAATGCAGAAAGGAGTCACTCAGGCCACTGGTAATTCCCCCCCCCCCCCCACAACAACAAATTACTTATTTACATCTACCCACCCCCCACACTCCAAACAAAGAAAAAAATTGGCTGAGTCCACCAGTTGATCTGATTTCTGATATTTGGGATGGTTGGGAGGAGAGGGTCACCAATTAATTCTATGGGCTGGGAGCGTAGTCGGTTTCTTGTTTTGTGTTTTGCTTTGTTTTACATGGTTGTTTTTTTTAATCAACACTGAGTTTTTAATGGACAGACAACCATGGGGAGGAGGGAGGGCGACGTTTTTCACAATTCTGACCGATACACACAGAAAGCTCCTTTCATTGGTGTGTGTTCAGAGAGCCCTTCATTATGGGGACTCAGCACTGCTTGGAAAACAATCTGAATGAATGTGTCTCAGTGTGGGAGGCTGTGAAGTCGAGTAGGGACAGGCCTGGGAGGCCGGTGTTTACCTTACTGCTCTCTCTCCAAGGCTGGTGGCCTTGAAGACATCCATCTCCCGCTTTCTCTCCCTCAGTGTCTCTGGGTGGAAACCGAAGCTGGGCTTGTGGAAATGTTGGTGATGAGGCCCCTGTGTATCAGTGAGACCACTGACCCGTGAGGCATGACTGTGTGCTGAAGGCTTGAGCAACCTCCTCCTGCATTCCACCAGCTCCTGCTTGCACGCTGAGGGCAATGACAGCAACCCCCCAACCACAGACCTTGTGCTGTCCCAGCCTGGAATTCCCTGCCCAGAACCGCTAGTGCCTTCCCCAAGGATGAGGCCAAGCTTGCCCTTCCCCTATCGTCTCCCTCCGACATGTACCATCCCTATGGAACAGCCTGGATTTTACTGGTATTTTGAAATCTTTTGTTGAAGTCCCAAATCGGTTTTAATCACCATTCAGGAATCTAATTCAAAAAAATTCAGACATTAGTGTCTGCCAGGAGGTGGGTTTGTCCATGATAGAAAAACAGGAAAGGGCTTAAAACTTAATAAAGCTGGAAGAAAACAGCTTTAATGTTAGCAGTCCAATACCCAGAGCCCCTGCCCCCCACCCTGTCCTCAACTGCCTCCCGATAGAGCAAGGGCTTTTCTTGCATTGGAGCAGCATATAAACGGGCATCCCGAGGTGGCTGAGAGGCACAGAACAGTTTCTGGGAGATGTTATTAGAAGGATTTAACTGTTTTCCTTAGCAGAGCTGGGGAATCTGATCACCTTTCTATTACCGGTCCAAATGGCAGGCAGTTACAATACAGATGACATATTCTTTCATTCAGCGACCACTGGTGGGACATCCGGCTGTGTACCAGGCAGTGTCCTGGGCTCCAGGGACAGGGCAGGTGACCAGGTGGCCACTTTTGAGCTTCTCACGTTCTGTGGGGTTGACAGATGATAGGTACAGAGGTAAATGAGGTATGTGGAGGTTGTGGGAAGGGTTATAAAAACAGAAAAAGAAATCAGTGGAGCAGAGGAGGAATCTTGCGAGGGGGCTTGCACCCCGCTGGGTGGGCGCTGACCCTCAGGTGACAAACATGGACAGCAACGTTTAAAGAACATCAGTTTTCAGATTCTGAGCTCACTTGCGTTCTCTTGGCTAACGTGGCTCTACTGCCCTATGTGTTGTTTTTCTTCCACTTTGCTGTAGAAAGACAGATCTCTTAATCACCCTTAATTGTACAATGGTGCACTGTCTATGGGCTGTAGAGTCCCTCTAAGGGTGAGGAGGTGACAACTCGAAAAGGTGATGTATGCACAGCCTCGGTAAGCAAAGCACCATAAACCCACAGGAGAGCTTTCTGTCTTGTTTGACCTATGGATATTTCTGTGAAGTGCGAGATCTACTTTTAGAACTGGAGTATTCGGACCCAGGTTGGGTCGTTCTGAATTCAGCTATGGAGAGTGATGACAGTTTGATCGTATGACCTGGCCTCTTCCATACCTTGGCTCTTGACCCAGATGCAGGGCTCGAGAGCCATGAAAGAGAAGACAGAGACAAACAGTGGAGGCTAGAAGGACATGATGGATGTTTCTGACATGAGATGGAAAAATCAGGACACGCAGAAGGAGGAGAAAGGGAGAGAGGATGTTGCCTGGGTCCCTTGGGCCTTTGCCTAAGGTTGGGAGTGATGGCAAGAAGACAGAAACCCCACACAAGTTGAGGGCACATCCCAAGAACACGCAGACCAATTTCTGCTTCCAGAACCATCCAACATGGCGAAAAGGAAGAAATGTGACACAGTGGAGGGAGGTGTCCAGACAGGTTCCAGAGAGGTGATGGCACAGTTGGCTCCCTATAGCAGGAAGTCCCTTATGTCTCCCCAGAAGAAAGAGAGACGCTAAGAGGATCAGAGTTCCTGATAGAAGCCTGACAGGGAGACCTCACACAGCAATGACCTTAGATGAGAGCAAATAGCAGAGCCAAGAATCAATGATGAGAGCAGATGCCCGCTCATGGCTTAAGAGCGGGCAGGACTGATGACATCACCAGCCAATTCAGCAAGGACAGAGGTCAAGCCCAAAAGCAAGGTAGATGCCCAAGGACAAAGCCAGAGCTGTCACACTATGTTTAATAGCTACAGCCTCTCACCACTGCTCCCATGAGAAAATCTCCCCTGCATGTAGATATTGTTTAGGAAGAGAAGTCCTGAGAAACTAAGCATTTCTTTCTTTCCTTTTTTTTTTTTTAAAGATTTTATTTACTTATTTATTTGACACAGAGAGAGAGAGATTACAAGTAGGCAGAGAGGCAGGCAGAGGGAGAGGAGGAAGCAGGCTCCCTGCTGAGCAGAGAGCCTGATGTGGGGCTTGATCCCAGGACCCCGAGATCATGACCCGAGCCGAAGGATCATTAACCCACTGAGCCACCCAGGCGCCCCGAAACAAAGCATTTCTATTTCTCACTCTTGCTTTCTTTTAAATATTTTATTTATTTATTTATTTATTTAGGCAGAGCGGTAGAAGGAGAGGGACAAGCAGACCCCCTCCCCCCTGAGCGGGGAGCCTGACACAGGCCGATGCCAAGACCCCAAGACTATGACCCAAGAAGCCAGACATTTAACCAACAGAGCCACCCAGGTGTACTAAACATTTCTCTTTTTGGAATTGATGTTAGGGGACTGTTCTAAACCAGAAGAGATCAAGTGAGTGATACCGAGAGGGTTTAAGTTCCTCTAATACCCAGTATCTGTATCAAAGTGAAGACATCTATGAAAACACCTATAAAGGAATACCTCATTCTCCACATCCCCACAAAGAAGTGTGTAATTTTTCATACCCACACAAAGTGTTTTCCATTCCATTAGATAATAATGAATCACAGTGAGAAAGTTATTCTCATTTCAATTCTCCTTTGTAAAAATTATTGAATAACTGATATATGCAAAAAATAGATAAACAGAAACTATAAAGCACAATGATCAAATGAACTGCATCACTTAAGAACAAAAACATCACCAGTGCCATAGGATTCTCCTCCCCAAAGCCTTTCTGCCAACCTCCAGAGCTAACACCATCATAAATTCGGTACTTCTCTTTCCCTTGATTTTCTTAAAATAGACCTATTATATATGTATGTATATCTACACACTGATTAGTTAATTTGCTTGTTTTTGAATAAAAAAAATAAATTTCCCAAAAGTATATGTATTTTTCAGCAACTTGCTTTTTTTTCATTCAAAATTGGGTGGCTAATATTCATCTCTGTTGTTGTGTATAACACAGGTCATCTGTTTTTCAGGGCTGTGTAATATTCCCTTGTCGGACAATATCATTGATTTTTCATTTCCTGTTGATGGACTTTGGGGCTGGGTTTTTGGGTTTTTGCTGTTGTGAACAGAGCTACTATGAACATTCCTGTACAAGTCTCTTGGAGCCCACTTAGGAGAATTTCTCTAAGCCAGTTACTCTCAAAGTGTTGGCTCTGAACCAGCATCACTATCGCCTGGGAACATGTTAGAACTGCAAATTTGGGGGCCTCCCTCCACACCTATTGTATCAGGGAATCTGAGAGTAGGACCTACCAATCTGTGTTTTAACAAGGGCCCCAGGCAATTCTGATGCCCACTAAAATTTGAGAATGGCTAGCATAAATCTAAGAGTGAAATTGCTAGATTATAATGTGCACGTGCATAGGCATAGCTAACTGCCATAGACTGACTTAATGTTTCTGTGTCCCCCAAATTCGTATGTTGAAACCTATTCCCCCAATGTGATGGTGTTTGTAGTGGGGCCTTGGGAGGTCATTAAGTGATGAATAGGGTTAGCATCCTTATAAAAGACACCCCAGAGAGTTGCCTTGCCCCTTCTGCTGTGTGAGGACGCAGTGAGAAGAGAGGCATTGATGAATCAAGATGTGGGCTCTCGCCAGACACTGAACCTGCCTGTGCCCTGACCTGGGACTTCCCAGCCTCTACAACTGTAAGGAATAAACTTTCATTGTGAATAAGCAGTTTTGTTGTAGCAACCAGAAAGGACTAAGACATTAACTTTGCAAGATAATGTTACATTGTTTTCCAAAGTAATTCATTGTTCATTTTTTAAATAAAAAGATTATTTATTTATTTATTTGACAGAGAGAGAGAGAGAGATCACAAGTAGGCAGAGAGGCAGGCAGAGAGAGAGGGTGAAGCAGGCTCCCTGCTGAGCAGAGAGCCCGATGCGGGGCTTGATCCCAGGACCCTGAGATCATGACCTGAGCCGAAGGCAGAGGCTTAACCCACTGAGCCACCCAGGCATCCCTGTTTTGCCCATTTTATTATTAGGTTGTTCACCTTTCTCTTATTGATTTGTAGGAATTTAATAGATGTATGTTTTCTGTCTACGCTGCTGCTTCTTTGTGCTTATATGTGTGCAAATATATCCCCCAACTTGTGGTTTGCTTTTTCTTTATGATGTCTTTTGATGAACAGAAAGGAATAATGTTAACGTACCTCACTGGGTCAAATTTTTCTTTTTAAGTCTTATATAAAAAAAATCTTTCCTT
>CM052798.1:8481987-8561592 GCA_028533885.1 Nasua narica | reverse complement strand
ATTTGTAGGAATTTAATAGATGTATGTTTTCTGTCTACGCTGCTGCTTCTTTGTGCTTATATGTGTGCAAATATATCCCCCAACTTGTGGTTTGCTTTTTCTTTATGATGTCTTTTGATGAACAGAAAGGAATAATGTTAACGTACCTCACTGGGTCAAATTTTTCTTTTTAAGTCTTATATAAAAAAAATCTTTCCTTATTCCGAGGTCATAAAAATATTCTTTGATATTTTCTTCTGAAGTTTCACATTTTTTGCCTTTCACATTTATGTTATTTATGTTGTTGACCCATGTGGAATGGATTTTTAAAAGATTTTATGTATGTATGTGTGTATGTGTGTAGGTATGTAGGTATGTATGTATTTAGAGAGCACAAGTGGGGGAAGGGGCAAAGGGAACGGGAGACAGAGAACCTCAAACAGACTCTGCATGAGAACTGAGCCCAACGCAGGGCTTGAGCTCACGATCCTGAGATCATGACCTGAGCTGAAATCAAGAGTCAGATGCTTGACTAACTGAGCCACCCAGGCATCCCACATGGAATTGATTTTCTAGGTGGTGTGAGGTAGGGGATCCTCCATCCCCACCCCAGATGGATAGTCAATTGTTTCAGGATTTGTTGCCTAATCCATCCTTGACTCACAGAACTGCTGTATCTCCTCTTTATGTATCAGATTTGCAAATAATTCAGGACCTGTTCAGCTGCATTGACTATCATGTCCTTAATTGCATAAATATCACACTGTTTTAATTACTTTAACTTCATAACGCATCTTGATATGGGATTATGCAAATTCCTCCACCCTCACTTTTCAGCCACTTTTCTTCACCTAATGCCTTAAAACACTCATTGTATGTAAAGTAACTTCTTCCCTAGGCCTCTTGGATGGAACTGTTTGCCCTTATCCTTAGAAAGATTGAGAACATAATTACTAATTTTCTGGGTTAAAGGAGTAACTCTATTGAGAAAGGCTGTATGGAGCCCATTGCCCTTCTTTCATATACATTTTGGAATCAGCTTCTCAAATTTGTCAACAAACAAACAAGCAAACAAATGCCAACCAACAAAACTGTTGGAATTATGATTGAGATTACATTGACTCTATAGATCAGTTTGGAGAGAACTGATAACCTTTGTATTGTATATTTCTAGCCAAATACAGTATTTGGGGTTTAAAAATATCTTTCAAGAAAGTTTTAAAATTTTCTCTATCAACTTCTTGCTCATCTTTTGTTATATTTATTCCTAGGTGCCTTCTCTTTGGTTGCTATTGTAAGTAACATCTTCTAAAATATTATGTTTTTATCTGCTGCTTGTATTTAAAGATAAAATTGATTTTTGTATGTTGATCTCATTTTCAGCCACTTTGCTAAACACTTTTATTAATTCTAACAATCAGGTTTGAAAATCTTTGGGGCTATATCTTTGCAGATAATTCATATTATCTAGGAATACTGACACTTTTGCTTTCTAACCCTTAAGCTTTTGTTTCTTCTTCTTACCGTATTGTCCCAACTAGTACCCCCAGTATAATGTTAAATAGAAACAGGGATGGGATGGTGGGCTTCCTTGCCTGGTTCTTGATGTAAGAGGGAATGCTTCTGATCTTTCTCTATATAGAATGATGTTTGCTGTAGGCAATTCTAGTCTTCATTTTTTTTAAAAAAGATTTTATTTTTGGAAAGATTTTACTTATTTCTTGAGAGAGAGGGAGCATGAGAGAGAGAAAAAGCATGACTGGGGGAGGAGGCAAAGGGAGAAGGAGAAGCAGGCTCCCGGCTGGGCAGGGAGCCCCACATGGGCTTGATCCCAGGACCCTAGAATCATGACCTGAGCCAAAGGCATATACTTAACTGAGCCACCCAGGCACCCTTAAGATTTCATTTTTTTAAGTAATTTCTACAGCCCCCATGGGGCTCGAACTTATAACCCCAAGGTCAAAAGTTGCATCCTTCACTGAATGTGTCAGCCAGGAGCCCCAATTCCCTTCTATTCTTAATAATGACTGTGTATTAACTTTTTCAAATGATTTTTTGCGTCTGCTAAGATGATATGATTCTATCCTTTAATTCGTTAAGGTGACAAATTGTGTTTATACATTCTTCTCATGTTAAACTACCCTTTATTTTTAGATTACACCCAATTTGGCCTTCCTTACCCTCTGGTAGATTGTTGGATTGAGACTGGTAATTACAATTACCAATTGTAATTGGTAATGAAATTGGTAAATTGTTATCAGTGTTCCTAAATGAAACTGACTTACAATTTTTCTTTTCTAGCATTATTCTTGTCTGCCTTTAATAGAAGTTTTGTTTGCCTTCTAGAATAAATTAGAAAATATTTCCTCCAACAATCTGTTCTTTGAAAGTTTGGTAGGCTTTGGGGCCCCTGGCTGGCTCAGTTGGTAGAGTATTTAACTCTCGATCTTGGGGGTTCTTGAATTCAAGCCCCACATTGGGCGTAGAGCATACTTTTAAAAAAATGGAAGTTTGGCAAGCTTTACCTACAAATGTCTCTAGGACTGGTGTAATATCTTTGGATCAATTTTTTTTTAAGATTATTTATTTATTTATTTATTAGGAAAGAGAGAGAGTGAGAGAGAGAGTGAGAGAGAGAGCATGAGAAGGGAGAAGATCAGAGTGAGAAGCGGACTCCCCATGGAGCTGGGAGCCCGATGTGGGACTCGATCCCGGGACTCCAGGATCATGACCTGAGCTGAAGGCAGTCGCTCAACCAACTGCGCCACCCAGGGACCCTCTTTGGATCAATTTTTAACTATTAATTCAAACTTCTCTATCTGTAATAATTATATAATTGCTTTCATTTTCTAGTTCTCCTTTAGTCAGTTTGGTAAGTTATGTTTTCTATTAGCTTGCCTATTCTAACTATATTTTCCAATTAATTGGCATAATACTTGCTGTATACTCTAATCATCTTCTTCTTTTTTTTTTTTAAATTTTATTTATTTGACAGACAGAGATCACAAGTAGGCAGAGAGAGAGAGAGAGGGAAGCAGGCTCCCCGCTGAGCAGAGAGCCCGATGCGGGGCTCGATCCCAGGACCCCGAGATCATGACCCGAGCTGAAGGCAGAGGCTTTAACCCACTGAGCCACCCAGGTGCCCCTCTAATCATCTTCTTAATCTCAGCTACCTCTGCAGTTTCCTTTCCATGTCAGATTTTGTTTATTTGGAAAGTCTCTTTTTTCCTTGACTCATGTTGCCAGAGATTTTACAATTTTTTTTTATCAGTCTTTTTGAAGAACGAACAATTTGGCTTTGTTGATACTAAGTGCTAGTTACTGTTCTAAGTGCTTTACTTTTATTAACTAATTTAATTGGGGTATATAACACTTTCTTATTACATCTTCCTTACCATTCATATTTTCCATCTCCTTGTCTGTTTGGCATTCTGGATGCTTTTTTCAGATCTATCTTAGTTCAACTCATTCTTTTTTTTTTTTTTTAGATTTTATTTGGTTATCTTACAGAGAGACAGCAGGAAGAGGGGCAGAGGGGGAGGGAGAGGAACAAGGTGACCCTGTGCTGAGCATGGAGCCCCATGTAGGCTCTTTGTCTTTTCTTTTGAAGATTTTATTTTATTGTCAAAGAGAGAGAGAGAGAGAGCACAAGCAGGGGGGAGTGGCAGAGGGAGAGGGAGAAGCAGGTTCCCCAGAGAGCAGGGAGCCCGATGCGGGGCGCAATCCTAGAATCCTGGGATCATAACCTGAGCTGAAGGCAGACACTCAACCGACTGAGTCACCCAGTTGCCCCTAAAGTTTTTTTTTAAAGAATAATTAATTTATATATGAAAAATGAATCAATTTAAAGAAGATTTTAAATAAACAGGAGTCAGGCTGTAACCAAATGTCGCAAAAATCGAATGAGAATGAGGGTTGGGAAACGCTCCACTGTGTCTTCCTGATTCCTCAGATCCACGTCCTCCCTGAAAGCTTTCCTTCTCAGCCCAGCCCCAAGTGCTTCCTCCCTCCTCCAAGTGGTGAAAGCCCTGGGGCTAGTGCCTTTCAGCATCAGCAGTCCCCTACTTACACCTGTATTCTGAGTCATACCCCCAACTCACTCCAAAACTCAAGCAAGCTCTTTAAGGAAAGTCAAAAAAGCCCCAAAACAAAATCCAAACCCAACTTCTCACAGAATAAGTATTTCCTTACCCTTCTTTGTCTCCCCAGAAGACCTCATTTCCCGGTGCCCCTTCATGAGACCTGATCTTCTCACGTCTCTCCATGAGATCAATTCATCTCCCCACGTCTCCCCACGTCCCCCAAACAAGACCTCATCTCCCCAGTAAGAATTTGTCTCCCCACAAAACCTCATCTTCCTGTGAGTCCTCATCTCCCCACAGCTCCCCACAAAAACTTATCTCTCTACATCTCCCCCAGGAGATCTTATCTCCCCATGTCCCCTCATGAGATCTTATCTCCTTGTGTCTCTCCATGAGATCTTGTTTCCCTATATCTCCCCATGTCCTCCCATAAGACCTCGTCTCCCACAAAACCTTGTGGTTTTGTTTGGACATGAAAACGAGTTGATGTAACCAGACGGACACAGCTGGAAGGGGGTGGGATCATAAGAGGCAAACAAGGCATCAGTGGTAACAGCAAATGGGCTGTTGTTCCCACACAGGCCAACAACTGGAGCTAAAGCATTAAGACCCTAAGCAGCTTGTCTCTTGGCCTTTCATTTGTTTGTCTCATAAACAAAAAACTTGGGGCTTCCGTTTCTTGGGAAGTCAGTACAAATACATTCTAATTTCCTCGTGCTCATTGCCAGCAAGCCATCTGTGTTGACTACCGTGCTAGCTGGCCCCAGTGGGCACTTGGGGTGGCCGGGGGTCAAGTTACTATCTACTCTTGCTTTGCTAAGACCTCCCAGCCACCTTGTTTCAACCATGGATGCAACACTTACAGAAGTGAATGGGAGTGAGAAGAAGCTCCAAGCTGAAATGGAAGCCACCTCCCAGCCCATGTTTCTTGCCTTTTGGAAACTAATTATTTATTTTGTAAGATGTTGTTCCTTTTTCTACTTTAAGTCTATTCCTAGGAACTGGAAAAAGTACTATGGGCATTAAGGGGCATTAGGTTTTCTCTAGAATTTGCTATGGTCCAACAACTTCCCTTATTTAGACTTTCTTTCCTTTTTTCAAGTCCTAGCTGTTTTTGAATTCATTTATTTCAACAAATATTTACTGACAGCCTTTCTGGCTTAGTGTTTAAGAGCAAGGCTGGGGATAGAAATGTAATTGATTTCTGTGCATTGTTTTCATATCTTGCCACTTTGCTGAATTCCTGTCAGAGTTCTAGCAATTTTGGGGTAGAGTCTTTTGGGTTTTCCACACAGAGTATCATGTCAGCTGTGAAGAGTCAATCCTATTTATAATTGCACCCCAAACCATAAGATACCTAGGAATAAACCTGACTAAAGAGGCAAAAGACCTGTACTCTTAAAACTATAGAACACTCATGAAAGAAATTGAGACTCAAAGAAATGGAAAAACCTTCCATGCTCATGGGTTAGAAGAACAAATACTGTTAAAATATCTATACTACCTAGAGCAATCTATATATTCAGTGCAATCCCTATCAAAATATCATCAATTTTTTTCAGAGAGCAGGAATAAATAATCCTAAAATTTATATGGGAACAAGAAAAGATCCCACATAGTCAAAGGAATATTGAAAAAGAAAACCAAAGCTGGTGGCATCACACTTCCAGACTTCAAGCTCTATTACAAAGCTATAATCATCAAGACAGTGCGGTACTGGCACAAAAGCAGGCACATAGATCAATGGAACAGAATAGAGAGCCCAGAAATGGACCCTCAACTCTATGGTCCACTCATCTTCGACAAAGCAGGAAAGAATATCCAATGGAAAAAAGACAGTCTCTTCAACAAATGGTGTTGGGAAAGTCGGACAGCCACATTCAGATGAATGAAAACTGGACCATTTCCTTACAGCATACACAAAAAATAGGCTCAAAATGAATGGAAGTCCTCAAGGTGAGACAAGAATCCATCAAAATCCTAGAGCAGAACATAGGCAGCAACCTCGGTGACCTTGGTCAACTTCTTGTTAGACACACATCCAAAGGCAAGGGAAACAAAGGCATAAATGAACTACTGGCACTTCATCAAGATAAAAAGCTTTTAGACAGCAAAGGAAACAGTTGATAAAACCAAAACGACAACCAAAGAACTTACCAAACTCAACACCCAAAGAACAAATATTCCAATTAAGAAAGGGGCAGAAGACAAAAAAAAAAGAAAGGGGCAGAAGACGTGAACAGACATTTCTCCAAAGAAGACGTACAAATGGCCAACAGACACATGAAAAAATGCTCAGCCTTACTTGGCAGCAGGGAAATACAGATCAAACCACAATGAGATACCACCTCACACCAGTCAGAATGGCTAAAATTAACAAGTCAGGAAATGACAGAGGTTGGTGAGAATACAGAGAAAGGGGAACCCTCCTACACTGTTGGTGGGAATGCAAGCTGGTGCAGCCACTCTGAAAACAGTATTGGGGTTCCTCAGAAAGTTGGAAATAGAGTTACCCTATGACCCAGCAATTGCATTGCTGGGTATTTACCCCAAAGATAAAAATGTAGTGATCCAAAGGGACACATGCACTCCAACGTTTATAGCAGCAATGTCCACAATAGCCAAACTATGCAAAGAGCCCAAATGTCCATAGACAGATGAATGGATAAAGAAGATGTGGTCTAAATATACAATGGAACACTATTCAGCCAGCAAAATAAAGAAATCTTGCCATTTGCAACCATGTGGATGGAAGTAGAGGGTATTATGCTAAGCGAAGTAAGTCAATCGGAGAAAGACAATTACCATATGATCTCACTCATATGTGGAATTTAAGAAACAAAACACAGTGCCACAGGGAAAGAGAGGGAAAAATAAAACAAGACAAAATCAGAGAGGGAGACAAATCATAAGAGACTCTTAATCGTAGGCAATACACTGAGGGTGGCTGGAGGGGAGAGGCGTTAGGGTGATGGAGTAATTGGGGGATGGGCATTAATGAGTGCATGTGATGTAATGAGCACTGGGTATTACATAAGACTGAT
This sequence comes from Nasua narica, assembly GCA_028533885.1. Classification (NCBI taxonomy): domain Eukaryota; kingdom Metazoa; phylum Chordata; class Mammalia; order Carnivora; family Procyonidae; genus Nasua; species Nasua narica. The sequence continues at coordinate 8,554,487 of CM052798.1, read as the reverse complement.
GAATGGCTGAACTCTGCCTCTGAAACTAGTAATACATGGTTTATTAATTGAATTTAAATAAAAAATTTTTTTTAAAAAGAAGGGGAAAAAAAAGAGCAAGGGCTGGAGTCAGAATGCCTGGCTTCAAATCCCGCCTCTGCCACCTGCTGATTGGGTGACCACAGACATATCCCCTTCTTCGAGGCTGACTTGCCTTCCCCACTACGGAGGGATACTAGCAGTACTTGCTGCAGAAGGTTACGGGGACGGGGATGGGATCACTGCTGTGAAGGCGTTAGCACACGGCTGGGCACTTAGTGATCCAGGAATGTGGTCATGATGATGGTGGCAGGGGTCGTGCCCCACATTGGGTTCCGGGGATATCAGCAACAGTGAGAAACATCCCCTGCCCACAGGAGTTCACAAAACACTCATTAGAGGTAGTGGGCAGGGAACAGCAAATTGGCTGGAACAGAAATGGTGTTAGTGAGAAATCTATTGCCTAGCCATGTGTTCAGGTGAAGGCAGGTCTTCGAGAGGAACATTCCCGGCCTCCTGGGAGAGGAGACGTGACCTGGGTCGGGCACCTGGGAGAAGCTGCTACAACTGCCCATTCTCTCTGCAGAATGTCTTGCTCTGAAGGTGTGTTCTCTGCTTCTCCGTGTCCTAAGCCTACCTGACCTATTCCACACCCTGTCCTGGGAGCCGCAGATGTGACAGGGGGCTAACTATGTGTGTCTGCTTCAGGAAGGAAGGAGTACGAAGTTCCCTGTGGCTACACATCTTATGCCACATCCTCTAATGCAGCTTTTTTAGTTTTAAAGCCATTATTTTGTTCTCCGTCTTTCCGATTTCTCTGCGTACTGGTAGGCAGCCTCCAAGATGGCGCCGGTAATCCCTGGCTGCTGGTATTCGTGCTCTGTCGGAGCACCATGTTGTATCAGGGGGCCATCTGCGTGACCACTAGCATATGGCAAAAATGGTGGTATCACTCCTGGGCTCACTTTCTCTCTCCCCCTCTCATCGGTTGCTTTGGGGGAAGCCAGTGTCCATATCACGAGCATCCTTAGGGAGAAGCCCACATGGCAAGGAAGGAAGCCTCCTGTCAACACCAAGTGAGTGAGCTTCGAAGCAAATCCTCTAGCTTCAACTGAGCTTTGAGCTGACTGCAGCCCTGGCTGACCTCTTGACCGAAATCTCTTTAGAGACCCTGTCTCATAATCACCCAGCTAACCTACTCTCCCATTGCTGACCCTCCGAAGTTATGAGACAACGCATGTGTATTGCTGTTTGAAGCTGCTGAATGTGGGGAAAATTTGTCACACAGAAACAGATCATTAACATGGTCTGCTTCTCAAATATTCATACCCTCCAAAGGGAAGTAAAAGGCATTATTGATTGACTGCCTATAGTTCCAACAGCTGACAGGATCTGAGGGCTAACACCCAGCAGACTCAGCTCTACTTTGGGAGGAAATAGTGCAGGGTGCTTCACGTGAGTGTGAATCCTGGTCCCTCTCCCGCCTGATCATGGGCAACTCATTTAACCATACAAAGTGTCAGCCTCTTCATTTGGTAAATGGAGGAAATTGCTACCTTGTAAAGTTGTTAAGAATGAAATGGAAAAAAAAAGTATGAAATGAAATAATGCAGGTAAAGAGCATAAGGGTCAGCGTCCCCTCATGTGCTAACAATTCATGTGAATTCATGCCATCTCTTTTCTTTTCCTGAACTTGCAAGAGGTGCTGAGGGACAAGCCTCTTTGTTGCCCATCCCCCCACCTACCCTTTGAGTGGAGGAGGGAGGAAGACCTTGGTTTTGCGAGTTAAATGGGATGTATTTATAAAATAGTAAATACGCATTTGCCTGTTGGAAATCACCCCACACTTCACTTTAGTTTTTGCTACCACAAAATAACGCCACACACAGGACATGAATATGCATAGACATTCCGCTCTATTCACTGATTTGGTTGGAGGACATTTGGGATAACTGGTCCCCTTCAGAACTGGTCTATTTTTTTTTTTTTTAATTTCCAGGGAGAATAGAGTCTGATTATTCTATCGAGAGTCCTTCTCAAGTGATGCCTCCCTAACAGACATCCAGGCGCTTGAAAGCAAGCATAATGCCCGGTATTAAGTTTACTTGGCTAATTTTAAATCTCTGGGTATCCATCATGTACTTAGCTCTAAATTATATGGTGGCGCTGGATTTTTCTTAGGCTTCATCCATGCAGCAGGTAAATAAATCAGCCCTGTGAAGGGACCATAAAAAGCCTTGTAAAGCCCCAATGTTCTGTCCTCCCCTGGCAAGGGCTGCTAGTCGCCTGTCCAGGAGAGCCGTCCTTGTGCATTTTGGCAGTCCTGGGATTTGGGATGTTCCAGGATAAATAACAGACCAGGTTAATGGAGGCCACCGGCCCAAGAGGCCCTCAGCTCCCGGAGCCTTTCTGGCGGCTCACCCATCCCCTTGGCTAAATCCTTCATCATCAGAATCATCCTGGGTCTCCCTCTGTCCGGCAAAACCCGCTTCTGGGCATATGCAATGTCCGTCCTGGCCACGAGAGGGCGCCGCAGGGCAACACGCCGCGAGGACTGGGTTGGCCAGTTCCTTCCTGTCCCCCAGGATGCCGCCTGGAGACAGGACAAATATAGCGTAAACAATCGTCGGAGGCTGCGATTTACCTCCGATGGCAGCCGCTTCTTTTTCTTTTTTTGACTTTTTTTTTTTTTTTTTTTTTTTAGACATCAAATGAGAGGGAAGCGTTCCAAATTTGGAAATAGAACCTCCTATTTCAGGTCAAGGTCTGGGCTCAGATTTGCTGGGTTCAAGGAGGGCCCCGTTTCTTCTTCTAACAGGAATTAATAAATAAACTCATTCACTCTGTCGACAACTAGTTATCCCACACGAACCACCAGGTGCCCTGCAGTCTGCAGGACATCGGCCACACAAAGGACGCCCCCCTCCAGCTGGGGGGCAGGTGCTGTCCAGGGGCAGGGGCTGGGCGTGGGGGACATGTGGGGGGGGGTGCCTGCAGGGGGCCTCTCTGAGGAGGTGGCCTTAGAGGTGGAGCGGAGTGAAGAGTGTGAGTGTGCAAGGCAAAGGTCGTGAGGATACAAGGTGTGCTGGGGTCAGGTGGAGGGAGGGCTGGGGATGAGTGGAGACGGTGAGGTGGGACCGTCCGCCAAGCCTTAGGGCTCCCAGACCGGTACTCCTACTCTCGGGGCCCGTTTCTCAGGCGAATGACCACATGGTCGCACAGCCCGAGCTTAGAGGGCCTCCACGCTTGGTTTAATGCTCTGCTGTCGCCATCGTGAAATACTTCATAAGTTTGGAACCAAGCCCCACGTTCTCATTTCGCCCGGGGCCCCTATATCACGTGGTGGGTCCTGCCTCCACCTAGAACACTCTGCTCTTGCATGTCTGTCTCCTTTAGTTACTGGAGTCCTCTTGGCACGGGTGTCACCTCCTCAGAGAAGCCCTCCAAGGCCACCTGTCCAAAGAGCCCCGCCTGGTCTTTCTTGGCCCCGGAACTGTTTTCTCTCATGACACCATCCGTGCCTGAAATGACCTTCTGGGTTTGTGCCGTGTTTGTTGTCTGTGTCTCCTTGTTCGCGCCGTCTGCCCACAGGCGTGCCCGGGCTCAGGGCGCAGAGCCAGCTCTGCGGGCGCTGGGGCCTGTGCGTTTTCGTGAAGGAGGGCACGGGGGCGCAGGAGGGGCGGGCAGGCGGGTGGGCGTGCGCCAGCGGGAGGGAACGCGACGCGTCACGGGAACTGGGCCGCACCATGTGAAGAGCTGGGTGATTCTGTTCTTTTTCCATCTTCCCCGGACGCTCGTGTGCAGCACTGTGTGTCCATCTTGGGGCCCGCTCCTTCCAGACATGGCCAGAGTGAAATTCTAGACCAGAACGGGGGTGTGACCCCCTCCCTGACGTCAGCGGTTGATCTGCCCTCTGTCCTGAAGCCCGAGAAGAGAAGGAATGCGTGGCATTTTTACTCCCCTTTGGCACCTCTTCGAGGTGACCCCTGAGATAAAGGGAGGGCCTACCATCCAGGCAAGCCAGCTGCTGATCGCTTCTGGGCACTCGGCAACTTGATTCTAGTTAAGACAGGCTTAAGTTATTGACTTAAATGTTTGCACGTGCGACTCCGGGTTGGAATCATTCAGAACCTTCCAAGGGCGTCTGGAACGGCACATATGTTGCCTCTGAGTCTATGTTTTGCAGATGGATGGGGTCAAGAATTGTCTTCTGAAAGGGGAACCCTCCTAACACTGTTGGAGGGAATGCAAGCTGGTGCAGCCACTCTGGAAAACAGTATGGAGGTTCCTCAAAATGTGGAAAATAGAGCTACCCTACAACCTAGCAATCGCACTACTGGGTATTTACCCTCAAGATACAAATGTAGTGATCTGAAGGGGCACGTGCACCCGAATGTTTATAGCAGCAATGTCCACAATAGCCAAACTATGGAAAGAACCTGGATGTCCATCAGCAGATGAATGGATAAAGAAGATGTGGTATATATATACAATGGAATACTATGCAGCCATCAAGAGAAATGAAATCTTGCCATTTGCAACGACGTGGATGGAACTAGAGGGTATTATGCTAAGCGAAATAAGTCAGTCAGAGAACGAGAATTATCACATGATTGCTCTGATATGAAGAATTTGAGAGGCAGGGCAAGGGGTCGTGGGGGGGGTGGGGGAAGAGAAATGAAACAAGATGGGATGGGGAAGGAGACAAACCATAAGAGACTCCTAAACTCACGAAACAAACTAAGGGTGGCTGGGAGGTGGGGGGGGGTAGGGTTATGGACAACTAAGTATGTATGTCCTATGGCAAATGCTGTGAAATATGAATCTGATGATTTACAGACATGTACCCTGGGGCAAGTAATACGTTATATGTTTATAAAAAAATTAATTAAAAAAAAAGAATTGTCTTCTGAAATTTCTCCAGCGCAGGGGAGAAAAAATGTCTGAATTAAGGCTCTGGCTGGTGAGATAAGGGTCCCAACTGGTCGGCATGCTTTGTCCTGTAGGGTTAAAAGATGGCTTTATTACCACTATTATTCTTACTGTTGTTGGTTGATTTGCCCAGAACTGGAGGGCAGGGCTGTCTCCCTCTTGGGAGAAATGGAGCCTCTCATTCAATGAATTGGAGAAAGCCTTGCTGTGCCCTGCCTGTAACCAGGGGTGTGGGGATGGGGGGCTCGCCTGGTGAACAGAAAGATGATATCTGCTGCTGTGTACCGCCAGACTCTGAACTCAGTACAATACGTAAATACGTAAAAGAGCCCAAGCTCTTTTTTTTTTTTTTTTTTAAGATTCATTTATTTATTTCAGAGACAGAGAGAGAGAGAGAGAGAGAGAGAGAGAGAGCGCATGCGCACTCAAGTGGGGGGAGGGGCCGAGGGAGAGAGGATCTCCAGCTGACTCCCCGCTGAGGCTGCACCCCCCCCCCCCATGACCCTGGGATGACCTGAGCCGAAATCCAGAGTTGGACACTCAACAGACTGAGCCCCCCAGGCGCCCCTCCTGTGCCCAAACTCTTGACCAGCTCACCCTCATGCCCTACAGGTGCTTTCCTGAGACAGGAAGAGAGATGATGACCTAAACCCTGGGGCTTTGCCTGCAACCCCAAGATGGGTCCACCAGCCCCAGTGAAAACCAGCCACCTTACCACCACCTCTGTCGCTTGTGATCTCTGGAGAGATTGCCGCATTCACTCCGCCCAGCATCCTGGCATCAGGTACGTTTTCTGGTTCAAGGCTGGCTGGCAGTATGCAACCCCCGCCTACCCGCCCCCTGCCCCATAGAGCTGTGCGGGTTTTATGCCCCACCGCAAGGGGGCGCCATTCACCGGACAGCTGTTCCCTGAAGTATGCAATGGGTGAGCTCCGGAAAGAGAACAACCTGTGTCAGTTTTCTTTGGCTGCAAAACAAATTAGCCCCAAACTTAGCAGCTTCGACAACCGATGTTTATTATCTCACGGGTTCTGTGGATCGGGAATCCAGGGGAGACTTAGCTGGGTGGTTCTGGCCCAAGACCTCGCTGGAGGTTATACTCAAGATCGGATGGGGCTCTCGTCACCTGGGGCGTCCAAGCTCACTTCCGTCGTTGTCAGCAGGAGGCTTTGATTTCTCTTGGAAGGAGACCTCAGCTCTTTGCCACGGGGCCTTCTCTGTAGACTGACTTCGTGTCCTCCTCGCCTGGCAGTGGGCTTCCCCAGAGAGAATGATTTGGGACAGAGAGCAAGAGTGAGGGCCTGAAACAGAAACTGCAGTCTTTTTTTTCTTTTTTTACTTTTTTATTATTTTATCTTATATTTTTTTCTTCCCAAATATGTTTAATTTTTCAGTGTTACAAGATTGATTGTTCATGCACCACACCCAGTGCTCCATGCAATACGTGCCCTTCTCAATACCCACCACCAGGCTCGCCCACACCCCCATACCCTCCCCTCCAAAACCCTCAGTTTGTTGCTCAGAGTCCACAGTCTCTCCTGGTTCATCACCCCCTCCGATTTCCCCCCCATTTTTCTTAACCGGGTACCAGCACTGACATGCCCTGAGTTATTGGTTGCAGAGAACACCTCGGTAGAGTGTGGGAGGGGACTACACAAGGGAGCGAATCCCAGGATGGTTGTGGGAGGAACCACTGGGGGCCATCTTGGAGGACAGCTGTCACACAATGCCCAAATAGGAACACTGACATCCTTACAAAGTCACATTTCACAGCCAGTGACTGGATCCGCCAGCAGGGGCTCCCCAGACTCTGCAGGCCTTTGGGTTTTAGCCGTGGAGACTTTGACTCCTGATACGTGCTCTGCAGATGTGCCCCCTCTTATTCCTTTCCAGTTGAGCTTTGAGTGGTGGGGTCTTCGTCCTATCACCCATTCAGTGTTGCCCCAGCTGTTAGGAAAGCCAACAGATTCCATACATAGTTTGGACTCAAGATCTGAGTGGCAAATGCGGGGCTGCTTTCTTACCCTTCTAAAGGACTCTTAAGGAAGAAACCTGTTAGAATCTGGGGCTGAGATCTATTTCATTTAGCAGTTGAGGTTGTTGTTGGGGTCATTGTTCGTTTGGTGTTCTACTTTCGACCTCTAAACCACGTACCTGCGGTGGAGGGGAAAATACACCAATCCCAAAATGGCCAGACCCGGTTTGAATTCCAGTTTTGTCACTTTCAGTGCATAAACAAGGGTAAGTAACTTAGCTCTGTACACTTTATTATTTCATCAAAAGAAAAAAGAAAAAAAAAAGAAAAGGAGAATAATAATAATATCTAGCTCACGGGTTGTTGTGGGAATTAATTTAGATACAACATAAAAATGTCTCTCCTGGTGCCCGAAACTTAGGAACTGCTCAGGAAATGGTGGTTGACATGGAAGCTATTGTACCATATGGAGAAATAACCCTAGCATTTTATTTCATGTTTTTTAGTTTTTTTGAAATGTACTTTTTAATATAGGAAAATGGTCAGTTCCAAGTATAAAAGTGATAATGTTAAAAGATTTGCTGCAGTCTTAGCTGCGGTTTAATCACATCCTAGAGTTTTAGAATATTCTGAGGACCCATTTTGCAAGGCAAGTAATGGAAGAAAAATGATTTAGGCTATAAAAATTCTAATTTGCAGTTGACTTTTCAGGAACACATCTCTTCTCTAAAGTGAGGGGTATATGTATCCAGATGAGATGAGAGGTCCCTTTGTCCCCTTTCGGTTCATTCATTCCTTCATAATCAGACAATGGGAGTCTTTTGGCAAAATAGCTCCTTGTCTACAGGTACAATTTCTCAGAAATAATCATCTCGAAACTTTTTTTCCTGAGAGTCTCATCTGCAAAGTGCTTTCTCATCAAAGATACATTCCTATTTTCAAGGCAGCAATGGTGCTATTTTCTTTTTTCAATATGCATTGTCATTCTGTGCGGAGAGCTCTCTCTCTACGTTCTACATTTTAGGATATTGAAAGTCACCACAACTTCGAGGCAAGTATCACCCATCGACAGCTCCCGAATAACTAATCAGGAGTGGGAGACAGAGAATCACAATGCAGAACACTCATTTTCTACTCTTATAGGGCTTGTGATTAAGCTGAGAAAAAGGCCTTGATTCACCCTCTGTGTGTGCGTGTGTGAGCTTGCACCTTGCATTTGCTGGTGAAGGGTAGACCAGATGCCCAGAGGGACTTTGCCTGTCAGGCTGGGAAACAAGATGGGAAATGAGTAGTTAGGTGTCACTTCCTATGAGGCATCCCCCTTCACCTCTTCCCATCCTTTCAGGGATGGGAAATATACCATCTCCTGAGGTCATTTGCTGTCTAAAGAATTAGATAGTTGGCCTACTAATAGATACTGGAGAGTTTCCAAATTCAGCATCTCCAATCTGATTTGAGTGGCTCTGCCTAAGTGCTTCCCCCTTTAACCCAGTGATGATTAGAGTGTTTCCATGATGAGCCAGCCATGAGAAGATTAGAGTTCAGTGACTGCTGAGAACCAAGGACTCATGCCTGTGGTCCAGAATTGTGCCTTCCACTCCATCCTCTCCTCCCAGGTACCTGGTCCAGGGCTGGTGCAGGATTCTGTGTGCACACAGGAGGTGCCCAATAAATGCTGACTGACTGACATGTTTTCTTTATTTTTATCAAAGAATAATCGACATACAATGTTTTGAAAACAGTGACTGAGATTTATGTATATTATGAAATGGTCGCCACCATATGTCTAGTTACCACCTGTCACCATACAAAGTTGTTACAGTGTTATTGACCATATTCCCCAGGCTGTACATTATATCCCTGTGTCTTATTTATTTTATAACTGGAAGGTTGTACCTCTTAATCCCCTTTACCTATTTCACCCATCTCCCAAAATCTTCCATTTGGTAACCATCAGTTTGTTCTATCTATGAGTCTCCTTCTGTTTGTTTTGTTTGTTTGGTTTTTAGCTTCCGCATATAAGTGAAATCATATAGTATTTGTCTTTCTCTGATTTATTTCACTCAGTATAATACCCTCTGGGTCCATCCACGTTGTTGCAAATGGCAAGATTTCATTATTTTTTTCCTTTAATATTTTGGAGTGTGTGTGTGTGTGTGTGTGTGTGTGTGTGTATGTGTGTGTGTGTGTATCACATCTTCTTTATCCATTCACCTATTGGTGGACATTTAAGTTGCTTCTATATCTTGGCTGTTGTAAATAATGCTACAATTAGCATAAGGGTGTAATGTCTTTTTGAAGACTTTATTTATTTGAGGGGCTGGGCAGAGGGAGAAGGAGAGAGAATCTTAAACAGAGTCAGCGATGAGCGTGGAGCCCAGTATGGGGCTTTATCTCATGATCCTGAGATCACGACCTGCACTGAAATCAAAAGTTGGATGCTTAACCAACTGAGCCACCCAGGTGCCCCTATATGTCTTTTTGAATTAGTGTTTTCATTTTCTTTGGATAAATACCTAGAAGTGGAACTTCTGGAGAGTATGGTAGTTTTATTTTTAATTTTTCAAAATACTTCCATACTGTTTTCCATAGTGGCTGCATCAATGTAAATTTTCATCAACAGAACACAAGGGTTCCCTTTTCTCCACATCCTCACCAACACTTGTTTCCTGTTTTTCTGGTGATAGCCATTCTCACAGGTGGGATGTAGTATCTCATGGTGGTCTTAATTTGCATTGATGATGAGTGATGCTGAGCACCTTTTCATGTGCCTCTTGGCTATCTGGGTGTCTTCTGATGGAAAATGTCTATTCAGGTTCCCTGCCCATTTCTTAATAGGATTGTTTTTCACTTTTATTTTTGGATATTGAGTTGTATAAGATATTTATATATTTTGGATTAACCCCTTACTAGATATATCATTGGTAAGTTGCCTTTGATTCTGTTGATGGTTTTCTTCACTGTGCAAAAGCTTTCTACTTTGATGTAGTCCCAATCATTTATTTTTGCTTTTGTAATTCTTGCCTAAGGAGGCAGATCCAAGAGAATACTGCTAAAACTAAGGTCTAACAGCATAATCCCTATGTTTTCCCCTAAAAGTTTTATAGTTTCCGATATTACATGTAAGTTTTTAATCCATTTTGAATTTATTTTTATATATGAAAATGTACCATCCAAGTTTTCCCAACACCATTTAATAAAGAGACTGCCTTTTCCTCATTCTGTATTCTTGTTGGCATAGTTCTTCACACGCATAATTAGCTCCTTTAGTTGAATTTGTTCCTTTCCTTGGGCGATTTTTAGGCTTACCTGCGCTCACTCGCACAGGTAAGTGCGAGTCCCATTCCACCACCTGATCACGTCTGAGGTCATGCTCTATCTCATTCATCAACAAACTGAAATGCACCTCGTCTGTAAAGTGCTGGGGAGAGAGCTAGTCTCTTGGCCACAGAAGAAGCCACGAATCACTGTCTCTTCCAAGCTCTGACAAGCGTATCTACTTCAAAGCAGGGCTGGGGAAAATGCACAAGCCTGCAATGAGGCAGGTGATGAGAGGCTGGGGAGAAAAGACAGTGCTGTTGACATGAGAACAAAGCCTTGTTTGGGGGCACGACCCTCCCAGCACCTCCATGTGCTCCCCAGCCCTGAAGCTCTGTGACTCAGATGGTCCATGAGTCTTGCGGAGCTCGATCTTCAGCCTTCCTCCCTGCTCCAGAGTTCAGGCTTGGGGCTGAAAGCTCTTGGCCGTTCTGGTGACCGGTCCCATCCTGCGCTATCTAGGAGCCCCACCCTGAGTCATTGCACTGGTACCAACTCAGGTGGGATTTAAAGGGGTTAGTGATGAGTAACCAGATACACTCCTATCATTCAGGAGATGCCGAAGGTTTAGGAGCACTGTGCCAGGAACCAGGGACAAAGACCAAATATGTTTTTAATTATACCACAGTATCGAGAGGTGATCCGTCAGGTTCCACAGGGGTGGGCTTTCTAATATTCCCAGTGGGAATCCCCCGGACCAGTGGGAATCCCCAGGACCTCTTCAGGTCAAAGGCACTGGCCACAGCTGGTCTGGGATGGAAGCAGTAGTGAAGCTCTCGGTCTGGTGGAAGGGGTACCCTTTGTTTGCGGGTTTTTTCAAGTTGCACGAGAAGAAAACCAGCTTAAGCTTGAAATTGGCCCAAGGAAAAAAACCCAGGATTTTATTGGCTTGTGTAACTGAGAAGACCAGAGAGACCACATAGCTTTTCACAGACCCTCCACTCGGCTGCTTTTTTTTTTTTTTTTTTTTAAGATTTTAAAAATTTATTCATTAGCGCGCGCACAAGCAGGGGGAGGGGCAGAGGGAGAAGCGGGCTCCCCGCTAAGCAAGGAGCCCAACTCGGGACTCCATCCCGGGGCTCTGAGCCAAAGGCAGATGCTTAGCCAACTGAGCCACCCAGGGGCCCCTCCGCTCTGCTTCCTATCCATTTGCTCATAAGCTCCACACTGATTCGCAGCCCTGCACACAGGAGGTGCTTAATCATGGCCAAAAAATGGCCCCAGTAACAGCAAGCACCATATCTTCACATCATAGCATCTCAGTGGAGGGAGAAGAGGTTTTGCTTGCTCAAAAGCCCCATCAAAACAGCTGCTGGCATCTTCTTGCAGCCAACTGGGTCATGTGTTTAGATCTGGCCTCATTCCCTGCAGATGGGATGGGGTCTGTTAAAGAAAAAAGAAAAAAAGCCATGGCACTTGTTAAAATGGTAAGGCAGAATTTGTTCAGGGCTAAAGGAATAAGCATCAGGATAGCTCCAATGGGACTTTGCAGTAGGGGAAAGAAGGGGGCTTGACTCCCAATACAACAAGAAGTGGGAATTTACAGCCAAGGAGCAGTGGGGTTTGCAGGTGGGGGGTGGGGGGGCCAATGGATGGAAAATGACTAAGAGGAAACATCAGGGTTAAGGGGGAATTCTGGCTAAACTGACCTGGCGGGGTTCTTACTGAAGGCAGGCCAGGGTGGTCACAGGTCACCTAGGGAAGGGGGGCAGGGTGAGCAATGTGGGCAGATACCAAGGGTAGGGACTCTGGCTAAGCTGATGAAGCAGGATTCTTGCTCCAGTTGGACCCTTGAGGACATGCCCAAGGATGGGGCTCAGTGGAAGAAGAGCTCAGAGAAGCCCGAGTAGAGTTTGGTCAAGGAGAGAATGTTCATCAGATCAGTCACCGAAACACAGGGTTGAGAATGGGGAGGGGCTGAATCCACCAACAGGAAAACTGCTGGGGGGAGGAGAGATGGGGTGGAGGGGTGACCATCAAAACATGTCCACCAGGGCCACGGAGCCAATGACCCTAACCTGTAGCAGCACGTAGCTCTGAACTGCCGGGTGGGGGTGGGGGTAGGTTACTGTGGGTTCCCTTCACTTGTTTACCCAGAATGGCTGCTGATTGGAAAGAAGCTACCCCAGGCAGGGACCTTAGATATCATCTAGCCCACGAGGCTCAATCTAGAGATGAGACCAAAGACAAAAGAGCATAGCGCCCTGCTCAAAATGATAAAGCAAGGAGGAGGCTGCACTGATCCCAAAACACAGATCTGTTGGTAGATGGTGACTACCAGCAGAACACTGGGGCCAGCTCCTGCCCAGTCCAAGGGCCAATCTTCAAGTGTTCAGGAATGTTCCAAGTTGGCTGGCAACACAACCATCATCATCATCATTATTTCATGAGGAGACTCCATGCCCAACATGGGGCTGGAACTCATGACCCTGAGATGAAGAGTCACATGCTCTTCCAGGTGCCCCAACACAGGTGCCTCACACAACCATTATCAAAAATGAAATTATATAAACTTACAATTAAGTAAGTTATATTAAAAATGAAGGTCATCACAAATGTTCACAGCAATGCTATTCAGGATAGCTAAAAGGTGGAAACACTCCAAATGTCCATCAGTGGATGAAGGGATACATGGAATGTGGTCTATCTGAACAGTGGAATATTAGTCAGCCACGAAAAGGAATGAACTACTGATCCATACTACAATACGGAGGAGCTTTGAAAACATCATCCTAAGGGAAAGAAGCCAGAAGTAGCCAGACTCAGCAAATCCACAGAGACAGAAAGCAGACTAGCGGAAGGGGTGAGAAATGGCTGCCTACTGGGTATGAAGTTTCCATCTGGGACCACAAGAAAGTTCTGGAACTGAATAGTAGTGCTGCATGTACAACACTGTGAATGTACTTCATGCTATCGGCATGCTAACATTAAAATGGTTAAAGTGATTTAAAACAAAACGAAACAAAAAGAGCAGCGCCTGGGTGATTCAGTCGGTTGGGCATCCAACTCTTGATTTCAGCTCAGGTCATGATCTCAGGTGGTGAGATCGAGGCCCACATCAGGCTCCACGTTTAGGGGGGAGTCTTCTTGAGATTCTTTCCCTCTGCCCTTTCCTCCCTTGCCCCACTTGCGCACTCTCTCTCCCCTCTTCAAAAATAATAATAAATAAAAATAAAAAAGAAAGAAAAGGGTAATAAATACTTAAAGCTCATCATTTCCTAATTATTTCACCATCTCACTATTATCTGTGCCCTTGGGATTATTTGCATCTACTACATCTACACAGTAGAAATTCTATTAAGTATTATGCTCTTGCACATTTCTTCTCAATTCCAGGCCCGGTGGCGACACGTTAGTAACTTGAAATCAGCTGTGATGTGAATATTTCCACCATAGAAATTGGAAAACTCTACAAATCAGGACTTAGTTTGTTCCTTTTAAATTGTACAGACTTTTTAAAAATGATGGGAAAAGCAGGGGCGCCTTGATTCAGTCGGTTCAGCATCTGACTCTTGATTTCTGCTCAGGTCATAATCTCAGGGTTCTGAGACTGAGCTCAGTGCTAGATGTGGAGCCTGCATGAGACTCTCTCCCTCTCCCTCTGCCCCTCCCCGCCTCAAACAATCAATCAATCAACCAATAAACTGAAAAGCACGTTCTGTCTGTGACTATTGCATTGAGACTAACACAAAGTACTGAGGAAATATTTTAGTATCTGAAAACCGATTCAAAAGTCCCTCACATCATTAAATGAAGTTTCAACACATGTGCATTGTTTTATTTTTATTTTACTCACCAATATAAATAAAGAGATCAATCAATAGGCATTATATTGGAACTCCAGTCCATCATCAACAATATAAGCAACTTCTTTGCTGAGTCGGATCAAGGAGGAATTTTGCCAACATGGGTGAATTGCAACCAGAGATCAAGAGTTCTACAAAAATCAGTGAAAACATTTTGTAAGAATCAGTTGGGTGTAGGGACTTTACAATAAGTCTTGTGGGATTTGTTATTTATAAAATGTATGCTATACTTCCTTTATGTCGGCAAAATTTTAATTTATGTGTCTAAATCGTGGCATGCTTTTTTCTGGAGACCCAGATGATTCACAATGAGCAGCACTAGCAGGATGGGGCCCAACTCATGTGGGTAAATTGCTTCAAAGAATCCCCCCAAATGTGACCATCCCACTAGAACTGTCATAAATTATCATCAAGACCCAGAAACAGAATTTTGGTGGCATTGAAGGTAAGGGGGACTGGCACTTCATGCAAAAAGTAGGATAAATGTGCAAGAGACTTCTTGCTCAGAGCTGGTGTAATTTATTTCCATCTGCTGTGGAAATGAATTCATTTTCCCCGCTCAGAGACCAGACTGCAGCGTAGACTTCAAATCTTCTTGTCCCCCAGAGTCGAGTCAGGCAACCAGGATGTTTGATGTTTGAAGGAATAAACAAAATGACACTTGTTCAGAGTACGTCGCAGAAAATTCAGAAACAAAACCTCTTGGCACACTCATAACCCATGAATTCCTTGCAGGCTTGCCAAGAAATATACACAATCTTCCAGATAAGTCATCTGGTAGATTTCCACAAAAGCGCCAGTATAAAGTGCACTTTCTCCAAACCCCAGAGAACTTTGGACTCATCTGATTTATCATGATATCCGAGAAAAGGAACATTCTTGGTGGAAAACAGGTGCATCTAACTTTTCTGCTCTTTCATGCTCAAGTGAAGGATGGGTGGGACATGGGCTTCAGAAGCATGGGAGAAAGAGGACCTCACATTTGCAAATCGTTGCAGAGTTTACCAGGAGCTTCAAAGGTTATCATCCCACCTGAACCTTGCAGCAAACTTAGGAAGACAGTGTTCCCAAACTCCTAAGCAAGCCCAGGGCTCAGCGGGAGAGAGCACTGGCCAGCCTCCTACAAGTTCAGGACAAGTCAGATTTGAACTCGGCTGGAAAACAGGCAACAACCAACTGATAAAAGTAGGAAGGAGATAGCACTAGGGATCCCCTTGCTCTTACCGCTGCCCAGAGAGGAAGAGGGCTGCTTTGGGGAGTGAGGATTTGAACGGACCCCTGAACAGCTTTGAGAAGAAAGTAAGAAAGTGTTGTAGTGTGTCGTGGTCAAGCTTGCAGGGAACAGACAGACAAAGGAGGAGACATGAGTAGGAGTTGGTGGGGTTCGTGGAGGCCAGAAAAATACCTTCCCGCACCCCAACCTGGGTTCTGAATCGCCTGAGGATAAGAGATCAATCAGTAACCAGAGGAATGGAACATTCTCTTTATAGCTAAGAAAGCTGACTTAGGGGAAAGATGGCTTAAATTTGAGTGCCCACCAGATGATGGAAACAGACAGACGAGCGTGCCCCTTTCTAAACCAGTGTTGACTCTGTGTTTAACCCATCACTTATGATACGCTCTCCAGGGAGCCAGAGTCCCTCCCCACCCTCACGGCCCCGTGAGCTAAAGAACACGTCTGACTTCGCCTGCTCACCTTCTCCCTCTTCTTCACCTTCTGGGGAGTGGGCTGTCACTTCTCAGCACTTGAGATACCAGATGGGGACAAGGACTGGAGAAAAGCAGGAAACAGGACAGGGAAGGACAGAAAAGGGAAGTGGGAGGAGGCCTCCGACAGCCTTGGGGCTGAGGGATTTGGAGCGAGGGGCTTTCTGGAATAGCCACGCAGATCTGAGAGAACTGGTCGGAAGAGAACCGGAGAAAGATTTCTCAAGAGTCGCCCGGGCTTGTTGCTTGCATCCCCTTTAACGTTATTTGAGAAGGGCCAGCAGAGGCTGAATGCGTTTTAGGATCACTGTGGGTTACACTTCTTCGCATTTGACACCACAGGGACTCTTGACACGTATTCCTGGCTTATATTTGGGGTGCCCTACATAGTAAAACAATGGGCCTTTCCTGAACACCTAAAAGGTGCCGGGGGCCGGTGATCAGAGGGGACTCAGGATCTCTCTCCCTGCAGGTCTCACGAGGGAGACAGACAGGCAAGCAAATCCTCGTAACTCAAGTGAGGCTTGAGTTGCATTCACGGACCAGGTGAGGGAAAGGTTCACTGTGGCCCGGGGAGCAGTGGGGGTGCGGGGGGCCCAGGAAGGGGGTGACACAGACCAGGCAGAGGAGGAGGTCACGGCAGATTCATATGTTGGAATCCTAACCCCGAAGGGATGGCGGCTAAGAGGTGGGGCCTTTGGGAACAGACTAGGTCAGGAGAGTGGAGTCCTCACGAATGGGATCAGCGCCCTAATCAAAGAGACCCCTTGGAGCTCCTCTGCCATGGGAGGACACAGCAAGAAGACAGCCATTCATGAACCCGAAGGCAACCCTCCCCAGACGCGAACTGACCGCTGAGTTCCAGCCTCCCGAACTGGGAGAAACAAACTTCTGTTTTCTGAAAGACGTAAGTATTTTGTTATAGCAGTTTGAATGGACTAAGACAATATTTCTGATTGTGTCTTTTCTTTTTTCTTTCTTTCTTTTTTTTTTTTTGCCATTATAAATAACGTGGTGAACATCTTTGTGCACATCTCTGGTCACCAGAAGGCTTTAGGCACAGATCAGATCTCTCTTCGGAAGATCATGAGGGTCGGCATGCTGGGTGAGATTTAGGTGTTGGCAAAGACAGGGGACAGGAGACCGGCTAGAAGAAATGTCTTACTACCGCCGGGACGACGGGGTGCACTCTCCCAGACCACGGCTGCGGTCAGCTGAGGAAGGGGATCAGGACACAAGGAACACAGCGTGGGAGCTCCAGGACTCGGTGTCAGGGAATGTGGGAGAAGCAGAAGCAGTCAGAGACAATAATGACCTTGGTGAAGAACGATTGTAACATTAGAACTCATACTTATCAAGGGCTGTTCTAAGCTCGTATTATTTTTTCTCATCCCACACAAACCTTGGAAGAGGTACTAGGGTTCCCATTTTACGGAGGAGAAGCATAAGGCCCAGACCCTTTAAATAACTTGCGTTAAGGTCATGTAAGTAGCAGGTGACGGAGGTGGGACTCGAATGCTGGCAGGTACCCGCCCCGTCTGCAAGCTTAGCTGGGCGCTCGCAGTCCCCGCCTGCCCTCCCAGCCTGGACCACAGCACGGGGGCTGATGGTCCTGCTCGCACGAGCGGGGAGGCACGGGCAGAGCGGGTCTACGGCCACGCTATCTCCAAATGGAGCACAAAGTCTCTGGGGCCCCAAACAGCTCCGTGGGATGCCCATGTGAGTTCCCAGAGCACTGCTTAGCACCTGGAGGTTTGCACAGTAAGTAGGAGGTAAAGATCTGTCCAGTGACTGCACAGCCATGTGACCAATGAGAGGCTCTGCCTAGAAGCTGGGTGTTGCTGGAGGTGACTGGGACCAGCTGGGCTGCTTGCTTGGTTTGTGGGGTCCGAATGCACCTGCAGAACGCCATCCACTGAGTGTCCCTGGGCCGGCAGCCCCCTGCTCGGCTGACCCAGGGTCGTGGCTCTCACCAGGATGGCAGCCCAAACAGGATACCACAGGTAGAAAACGCCACCAACCGGCTGTTGACAGGTAACTGCAAGGTCTCCGTGGATGTTTGCCTTCCTTTGTCATCCCTACTCCTTGCCAGAGAGGGGGTCAGCCATAGAAGGGGGGAAGTAGGCAGTCATCGGAAGTGCGGGGACATCAAGGGACACCCAGCAGCCCCCGGCCCCAAATCTGCCCCACCAGCCTCATGGTTGCTCAGTCTCCGTCCCCCACTGGCTTAAATCCTCCACTGTGGGGGCGCCTGGGTGGCTCAGTGGGTTAAAGCTTCTGCCTTCGGCCCAGGTCATTATCATAGCGTCCTGGGATCGAGCCCCGCATCGGGCTCTCTGCTCAGCCCGGAACCTGCTTCCCATCTCTCTCTGCCTGCCTCTCTGCCTACTTGTGATCTCTCTCCTGTCAAATAAATAAATAAAATCTTTAAAAAAATCCTCCACTGTGTCCACGAGGGTGCTGCTTCCCACACTCATGCCGCCCCTCGCCATGGTCGGGAGTGGCCATCCCCTCCTGTGCACTCCACCATTTTCTTTACATAAACGTGTGCTTTTCAAGCTGCTTATGGACTTCTGCTTTGTGGTAAGCAGGAAGAGCTGGGAAGGGCCCAGCCCCGACATGCGGATGTCCTACAGACCCACAGGTCGATTCTGCAGGGGGCCAGCTGGTGCCGGGACACGCCGTCTGGTCAGTGTCTCCAAACACACCTTTTCTGTTGCAAAGGCATTTCCTGCTAAGGGAAGCTTATTAATCCAGTTTTACCCAGTAACAGGATTCAAAAATGAGTGGGTCCTTGCAAAAAGCGGGACTGGTATATTCAATTGGTTGGAACGGAGGGCAGCCGTAGGGAGAAAGTTGGAGGATGGGAGCCATGTTGGGGACTCCCAGAGCTTCCACGGCTGCCAGCAGACCTAGGAGAGCCAGCACCTCTGAAGTCTCTGGTGACTCATGAAGACAGACAGCAGGGGGGAATGGTGGCTGCTCCTAAGAGTAGACAAAAAATGGGAAGTCCAAATCTGGTACCTCTGGAGGACTGAGTCCTTACAACAGTCACATGAAGGAGGGATGATGGCCCATTTCATGGATGAGAAGACTAAGGCACACGGTCTCAGCCAGGCTGCAGCTAGTAAACGGCCCCAGGGTACAACCTCAGCTTACCCCAGCTCCAATGCCATGCGGTCTCCTGGGAAGAGGTGGGGACTATGGACGGTCCACATGACAGGGTCTCAGTGTCTCTAGTCAGCCTGGAGCTGCACACCAGCCCGAAGTCCATTTGAGGTTAAGGCCAAGTCCTTAGAACTATACCTCCCAGTTCCCTACAGCCCTCTTGGCTGCATCACGACCCCCAGCACTAACTCCTGCCCAGTTCATCCAAGGCTCCCATCTGCGGATGAAGTATTGAGCAGTGAGGATAAGAAAAGGCAGGGCAGTGGGTTTTGGGGGTTCCAAAGGCAGGTCAGTGAGACCCATGGTGGGCACCTCCTCCACATCTGCCCCTTGAGAGATTTCCAGCCTCTCATCCCCGACTGTCCAGACCCCAGTTCCGAACCCCATCATCACTCTTGTTTTAAAGACTGTTATTCAAACATAATTCACATGCCACAAAATTCACTCATTGTAAGTGTGCAACTCAATGATTTCTAATGAATTTATAGAGTTGTGCAACTGTCATCATGGTCTAGCGTTCGAACATTTCCATCCCAAAAAGCGTCCTCCCGGGTGGGAGGTTGGGTGAGCCTGGTGGTGGGTATTGAGAAGGGCACGTATTGCATGGAGCACTGGGTGTGGTGCATGAACAATCAATCTTGTAACACTGAAAAAATAAACATATTTGGGGGGAAAAAAGTGTCCTCCTGCCTGTGTGTTGGTCCCCACTGCCACTGTTTTCCATGGGTTTCTGTAGATTTGCTTATTCTGGACATGTCATATAATCCTACAGTATGTGGTCTTTCCTGTCTGGCTTCTTTCACTGAGCATAATGTTTCTGACATCTGTTCATGTTATGCTACAGATCAGTGGTTCATTCTTTTTTTAATTGCTAAATAGTATCCCTCCTTTTTTTTGCCAATTAGTTGTATGGACATGCCAACTTTGTTGATCAGTCACCCGTTGGTGGACATTTGGGTTGCTTTCAGTTTGGGGCACTTAGGAATAATGCTGCTGGGACCATGAGCCTAGATGGTTTGGGGTGGACCTACATGGCCTTGGGTAGATTGCTAAGAGTGCTGGTGACATCACCTCCCCCTTGAATTGCTGTGAAATTCTTCTAGAACCCTCTCTTCTCACTCCAGTCTTGCCTCCCTCCTAGTCAAGCCCTACACTGTCCCCATTGTCATGTCTCTAAAAGGCACACCCAGTTACGGCTTTTGTCAGCATAAAACCTCGTGAGAGTTCAGAACAAAGTCCAGACTCCTGACCTCAAAATATGTAGTGGTCTCCCTAGTGTAGCCCACCAGCGCCTCTCGAGTCATCGTCTCACGTAGGGGATCATTGTATCCCCAATTTCCAAGTCCATTTAGAAGATACTTGGTCAGTATTACTGGATGAAAGCATGGGACTAGTAACCCTGTGATCAGAGCTCTTCAAATACTTATTCAACCTCCAGCCATTGGGCCACCAGACCCTGGGACATCTGCTAAAGAAGGTCAAATACTAGCATGGACTAGGAATCAGGAAGTCTGGGTTACTCTCCAGCTTTGATTTCAGAAGTTCGGTGAGCCCTTTCCCAAACATTGATGGCTAAATTCTGAAGCATTTGGTAAGAACTCCATGCCTTCATTTACATGGTTCTTCTCTCCAGGAGGAACAACAGATTCCCCATCTGCTTGAAGAACTCCTACTCATCCTTCAAAAACCTTGTCAGCCATCACCTCTTCTGTACCTTACCTGATCCCTCCCATCAGGGAAGAATTACTTCTTCTTACCTTCATACCTATCTCTTCTATGCCACTGTATTTGGTACACACTTTGATCATGGTCTATTTTACAAATTATTTTGCTTGCACGTCTGTAACCACACTGAGCCGCCTGTCATGGCATCTCGGGGAGACTACATCCCATTTGCCTTCTTATCCCAGTTCCCTGGCACACAGGAGCTGGGCACAGTTTGTTTTTTAACTGAACTGAACGCTCTCCGGCTTCAAGTTCCCCCAGTGTCAAAGGGGAATGACAATACTTGCCCTAGCCACCATAAGGAATTTTTAAAATGAGAATAACATGCCTAATAAATAAAAACATCTTGAAAAAAGGCACGAGAGACTCGCTGAAGGTCAAGTCCGGCAACCTGTGTCTTGCCCAGAGCCTCTGGTCGCTCAGCAGGACATGACTTGGCCCTATTTGGCTCAGGAAGTGCCTGGGGCTCTCCTAAGCTGGCACCGTGGCTGTGAACTTGGGTGTGGTTAGGGGTCTGTGCAGCACAGTGACAAAGAGCCCATGACTGTCGACAAATCTGTCCCCATCACCCTCCGGTCCCTTCCCCGGTCTCGCTTTTCTTCATTGCCCTTATCGCTATGTGACGTCATCCAATAGAGTCATTGCGGGGTGAATGTCGTGCTGTCGCAAAGGCTGCCGGCTGCCCACCCAGATCCACCCTCCCATCCTCCTTGGCCCCCCCGGACCCTGTTCCCCGGCCCCTCCTGAAGCTGGATGTGGCCACGGGGCTAGATTTCACTCATAGAAAGGAAACAGAAATGATCGTTGCCTCTGCCCCGCAGGCCTAGGCTCTGCTCCCTCCCACCTTCCTGCCGGGTACACAGTCTCTAGGGACCCGCCCCACCCACCCAGGTGAAGAAGCAAAGGCTTGGAAGGGAGCCTGGGTTCCCCCTGGGACCAGGTGGAGCAGGGCGGCCCACCAACCTGGGAAACACACCTTGAATTACTATTCGAGAGAGAAATTCACTTCTTTGTTCTTTGATTTAATAAATTTTAGGGTTTCTTTGTTCCAGCGACCCAATCTCAGCCTAACTAATGCACCCTAATGCTTTGTGACAGCTGGGACTTTCTTTTTTTGTTGTTTGCTGCAGTGTTTCCAGTGCCTGCACTAAGGCCTGGCTCATAGTAGGGGCTTGCGCTAAAATTTGCTGTAGAAATGAATGAAGCCGGGTGCCCATGTTTGAATCAGTGACAAGCCATGTTACCCTAACTCTGTGGACCTCAGTTTTCTCACCTGTAAAATAGGGATGGTGATGGGATTCACCATTTGGATTACTGAGAAGATTCAGATAATACAGTAACCAAAAAAAAAAAAAAAAAAAAAGATAATATAGTTATAGCTCGTGGAGCAATGCTTAACATATAGCAAGAGCTCAGAGACTATTAACTATTATTATTATATCAATGTCATGTTTTCTGCACCCTTTGAGGTCTTCAGTAATACTGAAAATGATTTCCTTTCTTTTTTTTAAGATTTTATTTATTTGAGAGAGGGAGATAGCGAGACAGAACACGAGCAAGTGGGACAGGCAGAGGGAGAGGGAGAAGCAGGCTCCCCACTGAACTGCGAGTCCGACACAGGGCTTGATCCCAGGACCCCAGGATCATGATCGAAGCCAAAGGCAGATGCCCAACCGACTGAGCCCCCCAGGTGCCCCCTGAAAATGATTTCATGCTAAATTAAGAAATTTCAGGGGAAAAAAATAGCCAGGGCAGCTAGGACAGCAGATGTATCAACTTCTGCCATTGGCTGGCATGAATGAAGAGGAGTTACCCATTAATGGTTTGCTTCATGAGCTCAGTGTGATGGCTTTGGGAGATACATGCAGATTTATGCAAATCACATACAAATTCACATAAAAATAGCCTCCCTGCGCCTCCGCATTTACTAGAAAGAATTCTGGAGCCTTGTTACCATTTGTCTCAGAAAGACACACCTGGAAGGAGGGAAGTGCATGCAAGCAAGGGGAGGTGGGCATGTGGGGCATGCGAGGGGCTGTGTGGGCTATGGTGGGGGGAAGCGAAGGGGGGGCTGGTGAGGAGGACGGCTTAAATACCGCTGTGCAATCAGAGGTGTGTGCTGGTCCAAAATAAGCTTTGAAACGCCAGGCCCCGACAGCCTGCATCCAATCAGTGCCTCCACTCGGCAGCCACGGACTCGGCTCCCATTGTTACAGAACCACACTCGAGGACACAGGAGGTGCAAAAGGGACACAGGAAGACTGTCCCTGGTTTGAAAGAGCTCACCAGCTGTGCACATGAAGCCATCTGAGTCTTGATTTCTGTAAAAGGGACACAAAGACCCACGGCCTGTGCACCTGACCGTTGCTTTAAGGGTGCACTGAGATCGTGGGTGCACAGGGCTGTGCAGTCTTATAAACGGTTAACGAGAATGCTTGGGATGGCTGAGCTTATGCTTGCGAGGAGGGGTATGAACAAGGAGCAGAAGCTATGGGGCCACGGAGCACGCTGCCGGATTTGTGGGGTTGAAGAAATAATCCAGTAGCACAGTTACAGAGACCCATACCGTGTGAGCTTTCCAAAGCAGTTCAGACTTCAAATACTTTGTCCGATGATCATCCCATACGCAAGAATCATTCGTTCACACGTGTCTGCACTCTTTCACTCATTCAGCAAAGGCACTGAGCTGGGTTCAGTGTCCCAGGGAGGGCCCTCCCCTATACTGGGTCCCAAGATTTTAAAAATGGAACGACCATGATCTTTGCTCCCAAGGACCTTTGTCTGCTGTCCTTGCTCCCAAGGACCTCCTTTCTTCTCACACCAGGACTCACTAACCATCCAGCAGGAAGACAAGCGTATCATCAATAAATGTCACATTGCATGCAAGGAACAATAACAGAAGCCCGGAGAGCAAGAGGTGCAGAGAAGGAAATATTTGGCTGCACCTGGGAAGGTCAAGGCCACTTGGAAAAATGCATGGTGTCTTCAAGGGTGAGCAGGAGCCTGCCAGGTGGGACGGCAGAGGGAAGGCTGTGCGCCTGGGTACAGAAGCATGAAGCCACATGGCCATGTGCTCCACGATCCGATTTGGAAAATACGGCCAACAGTGTCAAGATGTGCCTTTCCCCACTCACGCATCCCTGACTCCTCCAAATGCCCGTGACATTTATGAACCCATGAGATTAGCTTGACGGTGACCATAGACAGCGAGTCCTTGAACTCTCCTGTCTGCTGCTGTGTCTCGTCTCTTCAAGGAGACTGTGAGTCATCTGAGAATGGACGTTGTCTACTCCATCTTTCTCTCTCCAGGACCCAGGTCGGTGCCTTTCTCGTGAATATTAAGCAAGCAACAGACGTTTGTTGTGGGAAGTGTCCAAATGGAAGATAGCGTCAGAACGATAATACTTTTGAGATGTCGTGCCAGTGCTGATTTCTACACTATCTCATTTAATCTTCCCAATAACCCTCTGGGGTGGCTACTATCAGTCCCCATTTTACAGATGAAGCAACTGAGGTTTAGTGAGATTACTTTACTTGCAGAAGAGACACAGCCTAGAAATGGCGAGTGAGGATTTGAATGCAGCTGACTGGCCCAGGGGCCGATGCTTTCAGCTCTGACTCTACCGAAGTTTACTGCCCCTATTTGGTGCGCTTAATAAAACAGTATGACTTAGAGTTTTCCAGCCTGACCTGTAAGTCCTGGGCTCTAACCAAATTGTGGTTATTTCTTCTCACGGCTGCTTCCTAAGCCACGTTCTCCTCGAGCATAGGGCTGTGCCTGCTCTGTGTTTGTAGCCCCGTGCCCAGCATGGCACCTGTTCTCCCCGGATGGAGAATACTGACCAGGGAATTGTCCAGGGCAATCCTGGAAGGACTCCCTGGAGGAGGCCATGTTTCTTTGAGCCAAATTTGGAAACTGGTGAGAGCCAAGGCAGAAAGAGGGTATTGTGAAGGCTTGAAGGTAGATGTGATTTGTGATTTGTGGGTTACTGCGTGCTTTTGATGGAGTGGAGAGGAACTAGTAATGTGTTTGGAGGAGTCCCAAACTCCCAGGCTACTGTAGGGGTGTCGCTAGAACTCTTTGCGCCACCCCCCCCCCCACAGACCTGAGGCCAGCTTTGGAGGGATGCAGGCCCTTCCTCGCCCAGAGCTGGGTGGACATCTTCAGGTGAGACACCATTGGAAGCTATTGAGAAACTGGTAGGCTAGTTGAGAAGCATGACTTGCAGGTAGCTATTAACTTAATTGAACATTTTTTGAGTGCCTCCTATGTTCTGAGGCTGATTGCAGGAACTGTATCAACATTGTGGCCCTCATAGGCGTTCCATTTGGTGGCAGAAGTTAGAGTGAATGAACTAACTAGGAAGCTAGGTAATGTCAAGGGGTAATAAATGCTTGGAAGAAAATAAAACAAAATGGTAGCATAGAGAGTAACTGGGGAGAGAGGGAGGTCAGTGAGGGCCAGTCTAAGTAGGTGACATTTGGATGAGTAAATCCGATGACTGCGAAGTCTGGGTGGCTCAGTTGGTTCAGCATCCAACTCTTGATTAGGGCTCAGGTCATGATGTCAGGGTCCTGGGGGCAAGCCCCGAGACTGACTCCATGCTGGGCATGGAGCCTGCCTGAGATTCTCTCTCTCCCTCTCCCCTGCCCCTCCCCAACCCCCCACTCAGGTGCATGCACATGAAGTCTCTCTCTTCCTAAAAAAAATGGAAAAGAAAACCTGATGACCACATGGCACCAGCCATGCTAAGAACTGGGAGAAGACTGTTCCAGCCGGAGTATGCAGTGTGCAAACTTCAGGGGTGGAAATGAACGTGATGAATTTAGACATACAAAGGACCAGAGTGGCTGGAGGGTGGAGCGCCAAGGGAAGCGCAGTCCCAAATGGAGTGGGAAAGGCCCGTGGGGCCAGACTGTGCAGGGTCTGGTAGGACTCTATTCCAAGCCCTGCAGTGTATTAGCTAGATATTATTGCTATGTAAAAATTACCCCAAATGTAGCAGTTTAAAACAGAACACATTTTTTTATCTCACCGTTTCTGTGTGTCAGGAATCTGGGCATGCCTTCACTGTGTCCTCTACTTTAGGGCTCTCCCAGGCTGCCATCAAGCTGTTGGCTGGGTTCGTGGGCTGGCTCGAAGCTCACGTGGTATTGGTGAGACTCAGTTCCTCACAGGCTACTGATCAGAGGTCGTCCTCACTTCCCTACCATGCAGGCCACTCCAAAGCAGCGGCTTGCTCCATTGGAGCGCCCAAGCCAAAGAGGGAACAGAGAGAGTCTGGTAGCAAGACAGAAGTCACCATCTCTTGTAACCAAATCTTAGAAATGGCCTCTATCACCTTGGCCATATTCTATTCATTAGATGTAAGTAACAGGCCTTGCCCCAAGTCAAAAAATACCGGGGGGGGGGGGTTCAATAACTAGGGGGGGGGGGTGTCATTTTAAAAAGTCTGTTTACCACACACACAAAGCCATCAGAGGTGTCTAAACAGGGAGGTGGGATGATCTAAGGTATATCTTCAAAGGATCACTTTGGTTTCTCCAGTATTGAGAATATGGGTGGGGGTTGGGCCAAGTACCATCATCTGTACCAGATGAGGCTGGTTTGGACTAAGGAGGTGACAGAGGACAGGCAGAGGACAGCCAAGGAGGCCTAGCCAATGGATAGGAGAGGGTGGGGAGAAGCCAAGAGGAACCGAGGATGACTCCTCTGAGTTGGCTGTGACATCGTGGCGTGAGGGTGCCTTTGACTCTTGGGACATGTGCTCTGCATTGTTCTCCTCCTGAGAAAGGCAGAGTGGTACTATCGCCATTGTCCTCTGGCTCTACCCAAGGTCACACATTTGCTGGATGGCTAGTTAGCATTAGGAGCGCTGGCCGTGAGCAGAGGAGAGATGTCTCCTGTGCAGGGCTGAGGGGCTGACCCCACATCCTCCCGTCTTATTAACCCGCCCACGCTCAGACCAATCAAGCCAGCGAACTGGGGGTGTGGTTGGGGAGCCACTCACCTATACCCGTTCTCGCAAAGTCGGCCAGAGCCAGAGAGAGTGAAGGTAGGCGCGCATGCGTGCTTACGTGCGTGCGTGCTTACGTGCGTGCGTGCGTGCGTGCCTGTCTCTTTGTCTCTCAGATGGTCTACAGTTGGAGTGGGGAATATGGTTCAGGGAAGAGAGACTTCCGGAAACCGACCCTAGAATTTTAGGGCATTCCGAACAAATAAATTCCAGACAGACAAGCACTTCAGTACTTTACCTGAAGAACACCAGCTCCCTGGGTGAAAAGATAGAGAAGTTAGGTAACTATGTGGCTGCCATTTGCAGTGAGAGTCTCACCGCTAAGCCCTTGATAGATGGCTCACTTAATCCTCATTATAGCCCCGTGCAGTAGGATCGTTCCATTTCACAGATGGGAAAACTGAGGCTTCGAGAAGTTAAGCAGCTTGCTCGCGGTGACAGAGCTTATGAATGGGAGAGCCAGGATTTGATCCGGTTCTGTCTGACTGCAAACCCACGTTTCTAACCATTACCCCCTCACTGCCTCTCATTTAAGCTGGTTGAAAATTCGTTTCCTGGTTCCAGGGATGAAGCTGGGGGCAGGAGCTTTTCTTCTAAGCGGGTCCAGGCTTGCCAGAGACCCAGTGGTTAGGAGATGGAGCTGTTTGGCTCTCACCAGTGCAGGCAGCAGATAGTGCCCCCTGGTGGTGGAGGTGAGAAAGGGCAGTAGGTGAGAACACAGGAGCTTGGAGTTGGCCCGTTAACTCGGGGGACAGAGTCATACCAATGTCCATGGAGCAGAGAGCTGGTTCCATGGAGTCAGGCTGTCCCAGGCAAAGGGCCAGAGCATGTCTCCTTTCCTGGGGCCCTTGGGGTGGCCTCCTGCCTCCTGCCCAGGTCAGCCAGGTGCTCATCAGAGCAATACACACCAGCAACCCAGATGACGTCACCAAACACCAGCCACACTCATCATTCAAACCTAGCATCTGCTCCTAAGTGTAGATTTCTGCACAGACCGAACTGGTAACATCTTGTTTACAATGTAGGGCCTAGGATTTGGGCTAATTTAGTGGTCAGTGTGCCAACCCAAGGGGGGAAACCTCCTGACTAAGGATTGTTTCTGGGTATAGGGAGCAGGCCCCACAGAGGGGATTTCCTGGAGGCCACTGTCCACATAGCTTCCCAAAACCCAACTTCACGGGGAGACAGATGGGCCACTTATGAAACAAGACAAGGAGGGCCATGTAGCTGTAGTCTGGGGAGTACCGGGGGAGTGGGGAGCTCTGCTTGGCCAGTTGGGGAAGGCGTGACACCAGGTTTTGAAAACATCAGAATACCTTGGGTATTTGCCACACCAGGTTCGGAGCCTCTTGAATAGGAATCGCAAAGAAGGTGCTAACAAACAGTCTCTGAAGGTCTGTCCCCATTACCTGCAACATTTTCCCATCCGGCTGTAAGAGGCCCCCTTCCTCAGCGTGGGGGAGGGGGGAGGGGGGAGCAGGGTGATTGCAGCAGCTGGGGAATCAGGATGCCTGTGTTCTATTTCCAGCAGCTATCACTGACTCATGGTATGACCTTGCTGAGGTCAGAGCTATGTTTTCCTTGCCTGGGGAAAATCAGAGGTGGCAAAGTTTGCATTTTCCCAAGGGATAGGAGTCCTAGAACATCGGGGGCCCCTCCCTGCTCCCCATGAACCCCAATCGAGTCTTCTGCTGATATTAATGAAAAATGCTTAGATTTAGATTCAAGGGACTTTGTGGGACACTCAAAGCAAGACACAAGGTGTTCCTGCCATAAAAGGACTTATGGCCACTTTTATAAGCAGAGTTTCTCTAAATAATCTTCAGATCACGTTTCCTACCAGTATTTCTCCACGTGGGTTTTACATAGTCTATGGAAGAGGAGAGAGCCGGTATTTTCTCCCAAGTTTCAAGATAAGAAAGATCCAGGCCAAGAGTGGTATTTCTCAACATTCTCATTAGCAGAAGTCCCTTTTCTTGTTTTACCACCAAGCATCCCAGTTTTGAAAGCCCTTGCTAAATCCTCTGCATTTATTGCATAGAAATGCATCTCCATTTTCATTAATCAAAGCCATCCGGGAGTGCCAGCTTCTGCACAGCACAGAAGACTTAGGGCTACCATCAAGTCCCTTACCAAGAATTGCAGCATTTACTCTGGGTGGCCTCGTTGCAAGTAAAGGTCCGGTTTTCACCTGATTTTTTTGTTGTTGTTGTTCATAACCAAGGGGCCAAGGAACCCGGGCTAAGAAGTGCTTCCCAGGGGAGATCAGGTGGTCCGTGAAAGTCTCTGTGACTAGTGGTGGGGCCAGGACCGGGTCCAGGAGCTCGACTCCCAGCCCAGGGCTGCAGCCAACCAGACTCCTTGGCAGGAAGGGCTGGTGCACACGGAGACTCAGAGGCGCACGGGTCCGCACGTCTGAGTTGGGAGCCCAACCAAACACAGATGCCCTGAAGCAATGATGCCAAGGGCTCAAATGAGTGATAAACGAGTGATAAACGAGCTCTCCTCGGTACTGGAGTGAAGCAGCCGCAACCCAGCCTGAGACTGGAAAGGCGGAGGATGTCACAGGGGAGCTTGGGGCGTTCCTGGAGAGTTTATAGGGGGACCTGTTTGTTCTGCCACCTGCCTGTTCTTTGTCTGACACTGAAGTAATACATCACGTACGCAGCCTGGGACACTCACCCACTCCAGGAGGATTGAGATGAACGCCCCTCCCCCAGCATCTGCCTCTTCAAGGGGATGATGCCAGAGCGGGGGCAGAACCCCTGCACCTGGGGGTGATAAAGGCAAGCGGGGGACGCTGGGCCAGTGGGGACACACATAGAGGATTCCAGAGGTCTGGCATGGGGGCTTGGAGTATAAGCAGGGAAAGAGCTGCGGGACCCCAGGAGCTGTTCCCTGGAACTCTACACCCATCCCCCTTCCACCCCCCACCCCGCTCTTCTGCAAACACCTGTCATCTGTTGAGCTGTTGGCTCCGTCCCAGAGGCTCAGGGTTTTGATCCATCGGAAGGCATCAAGACTGCATGTACCTTTGGAAAAAGGCTGTGGCTTAGCTCTTGTGGTTTTAGAATCTGAGCCTCCACCCATCTGCGTGGGGGCCAGGGACCAGGGCAGGGTCTCTGGAGGCCCGTTGCCCAACAGCTGTTCCCTGGGTTATTTTGGTTCAGTGGGAGCTTATCAATTCCAGGGTGTTTGGACCAAAACAGGCAGCAGCAGGGGAATCTCTGGGCGGCTCTGTGGGGGCCCCTCAGCCATCTCTGAAAGGAGCTGAGGGTGGGGGAGGATTTTGGCTGGAGGGTAGTTTCCCCCAGGAGGGAACTCTCCTGCCAGTATCATACTTATTACCTTTTCCCATTCCACAGATGGGACAGAGGTGGGGCCCTGGGACTGAGGCCACACCATAGGGAGCCAGGCTGCCCCCAGGCCCCAGTGCCTCACCCTTGGGCCTCTGGTAGACCAGCAGCCAGGTCTAATTGTGCCAGGGGGGATTCCGGTTCCTGACAGGCTCCAGCCAGCATGGAAAGTGCTGACTGGCCCTGGCTTCCTTCAGGCCACAGCCGGGGCCCAGGCGGCTGGCTTCCTGCCGCACCTGACCCTGCGTGCCTCGCTGAGATGGGTCAAGTGTGGGTGGGCGGAGTGAGGAGGGGAAAAGGAGCCACTCAGGAGCTCCGCCCGCCCTAGGTCAGCCGCTCCTGGTGTGGCCCTCTAGAGCCCACCGGGATTGCCCCGGGCACAGAGCCAGAGGGACCCAGGTCGCATTCCCTTTGGCAATGGGGTTGGCGCGCGGGGAGCGTGCTTTGGTACCAGGAGGGCTCTGGGGTGTGGGGCACAGGCCCCCAACACGGCCTCTGTAAGTCGCCGGGGTGGGGGGCTCTCGGTAACCGAACTTAGTCGCCGAGTTCTCCTGGCCAAGTCCGCGCGACAGGTCTCATTACTTGGGTCTCATTAAAAAGCTTCCCGGGTGGGGTCGCTTTGGCGACTGCCGCTCGGCCACCTCTATCGCTCCCCGCCTCTCTCTGGGATTTTCCAGCGGGTTAATTCCCTGTCCCGGTAAGTCCTTTGCGAGTCCTCGCCCCTCCCTCCCCGACTCTCCCCCTCGGTCCCTGCCGCTCCGGACTCCCCGAGTCCTTCCGCGTCTCGCTCGGTCGCCCCGCGCGCCCGGGCGCACGCCCTCCCCGCCCCGGCCGCCTTCCAGCTCCCCGCGCCCGGCCGCCGGGACCCCGAGCGCCGCCCGGCGCCAGGGCTCGCCCGGAGACCCACGTCGGAGTCCCCGCGGCTCGCGCGGGTCCTCCTGGCCATGCGCCCCTGCGCCGCCCCCTGCGCCGCCGCGGCCGCGCTCGGGCTCTGCAGCCTCCTCCTGCTGCTGCTGCTGCTGCTCCCGCCCGGACACGCGTGCCCCGCGGGCTGCGCCTGCACGGACCCGCACACCGTGGACTGCCGCGACCGCGGGCTGCCCAGCGTGCCCGACCCTTTCCCCCTGGACGTGCGCAAGCTGCTGGTGGCCGGCAATCGCATCCAGCACATCCCCGAGGATTTCTTCATTTTCTACGGCGACCTGGTGTACCTGGACTTCAGGAATAACTCGCTGCGCTCGCTGGAGGAGGGCACGTTCAGCGGCTCGGCCAAGCTGGCCTTCCTGGACCTCAGCTATAACAACCTGACCCAGCTGGGCGCCGGCGCCTTCCGCTCCGCCGGGAGGCTGGTCAAGCTGAGCCTGGCCAACAACAAGCTGGCGGGCGTGCACGAGGACGCTTTCGAGACCCTGGAGTCGCTGCAGGTGCTGGAGCTCAACGACAACAATCTGCGCAGCCTCAACGTGGCCGCCCTGGCCGCGCTGCCCGCGCTGCGCACCCTGCGCCTGGACGGGAACCCCTGGCTCTGCGACTGCGACTTTGCCCACCTCTTCTCCTGGATCCAGGACAACGCGTCCAAGCTGCCGAAAGGTGAGCCTGCCCGCAGGCTGGCCTGGGGTTGGGGGGAGCAGGGAGCGTCCGGAGGCAGGGGGTTGGGTCCAGCCTGCAAGCCGGGGCTCGGGTGGGCGGGAGAAACTGTCCCAGGACAGTCGCTCAGGGATATGCCTGGCAGGTTCCCAGCCTGAACTTTGCCAGGGAGTCTGCCAGGGAAAGTGGGTGGGGAGGCTCACATCTGGATTCTCTGGAGTTTCTGGGCCCTGATGCCATGCTTCTCCACCTGTATCTCCAACAGCTCAGTTTCTGAAGTTAGGGACCTCCCATTTCTCTGTTACCCATGTCGGAGATTGACTCACCCGGCTTTGGGTCCTAGGACTGGTGGGTGCAGGTTACTTATGGGCCCCTCCTAAGTGGAAGACACCCTCCTGTGTGAGAAAGTCTGAGTGCTATTCTGGCTACACTGAACATCGAAAGAACTAGCCAATTCTAGGGTTTCTAGGGGCTCTCCAGCAGCTTCCAGAGCCTGAGCAGGTCTGTTTCTGAGCTCCCAGGTTTGCTCTTGTGTCCAAAAGGGATGAGAAATATTTCTGGTGAGGAATCCTGGCAGCCCACTAAAAGCCAGTGATGCAGTAAAGATTTGCAGCTCTGTGGTTTTTCGGCCCAGATGTGAAAAAGCTGAACGATAAAACCTTAGCAGGCTGGTGCACCCTTTGCTTTCCTGGTGTGCTTTTCCAGTGGTGACGCAGATGGACGTACAGATCCCTTTGGCAGATGGAAACACAGAGGGCACAGCTGTCAAGGGGCCAGTGGGGAGAAGCAGAGGCAGAGCTGAGAAGAGGGGACCCCAGCATCCATACGGATGAGCCCCAGGATGGGCAGCAAGCAGAATGTCCGTACCCTCCCGTGGATCCCAGCCTTCCACTGGTAGGCATGCGAGCCTCAGTCCCGGCAGTGACCTTGCCCCCAGGGTTTGACAGAATAGGACCCAGAGCTGTAAGACCCATGTTATAAAAAGTGACATAGATGTACATTTCGCTTTGGTATATCTTTTTTCCACTTCCTGGATTTCGAGGATGTTGCTCATCTATGCCCTGAACCCCAGGCATCGGGGCCATCACGCCCCAGCAGATGCAGGCCCCTGAACTGGCATTTTTAGCCCAGGCTGGCTCTACCAGGGGAGCAACCTGCCCTCATTTACCTGTCTGCTCCACCGTAAGGTTTTCCCGGAGACAGGAATGTCCAGATAAAAACCTTGTTGTGGAATGGGGGGATGCCTCGGTTCTGATCGCTCCCGCCTTTCCTTTTCGGTGGAGATGGCATCATTAACCTCTGTCGTTAGTTGAGTGGGTATCACCGGTTCCATGTATTATCGCACGAGGGCAAGGTGTTGTAGGACTGGAGGCTGTAGATTTCATTCTCAGTTCTGCCGCGGATGGATGGCTATGACCTTGAACAGGCCACGTGTCCTGTCTGGGTTTTCATCTCCAAAGTGCTTTGGTTGACCTCTGAGATCCCTACACGGTCCTGGTCGTAGAGTCAGAAGACAGAGGTTTGAGTCCTGGCGGAGAGACTGGGTGAGTCTAGTCAAGACCCTTAACTTTTCCGAGCCCCATCTTCCTCCTGTGTGAAATTAGGACACGGGTAATGCCGGGTGGTCCGTCTGACCGGTGGTCGTCAGGGTCAAAACCAGCTAATGCGGGTGACCGTAAAGGGCAGTGACACTATAGGATGTTATTCCTCCTATGGCCCGTGATGGGGACACCAGGTGGGGACGTGTGGCTGGGGGAAAGGATGGACAGGCTCAGAGCAAGGAGCAGTGTCCTGGCCCTGGTGGAGGGTTGGTCTCGTTCAGTGGGGAGAGATGGAGGCAGCGAGAAGGGAGCATGAGGGCTTCGGGCACCTCACGGGGGTGGGGAGTGGCGTGCGCCCAGAGCAGCTGTGGTCTCACTGCGGGCTGCCGTGCGTGTGGCCAGAGCAGCGTCCGGAGAACCGTGAATCAGAGCTGGGTGGGCGGCGAGGGGACCAGCATGGGCCTTGACGCGAGACAGCTGAGCTCCGATTTCCGCTATGGTTCTCTCTGAGCCTCAGTTTCCCTCTGAGGGATACGGGTACGCGGTAACCCTATCCCACACCTTGCTTGCGGTGGGGTTTGAATAAGATCAGCTCCGTTGGGAGTGCCGTGATGCTTAGCCCAGCCTAGGGGCTTGCTAGATACCCGTCATCTCTTCCCTCCTCCTCCTGCCTTGTGCTCCTTCTATCTTCCCAGAGGCGCTGGGCTAAGTGGCTAAGGGCCCAGGCTTGGTTCAGATCCCGCCTCGACCTCTTGCTGGCTGTGTGACCCTTCTGCACCCCCGTTTCCTCATCCGTGAAATGGAGATGATGCTAGTGCCCACCTCCTAGGGTTATTGGGAGGATTAAAAAGGTAATATTTATGTAGTTCTTAGGATAGTGTCTGACCCACAGCAGCACGATCTAAGTGTTAGTGCTGTTGTTACTCTCCTCTTTTAACTGGAAGGCCCGGAGGGGTGACGGCACAGAGGGCTAACAACAGCTGGGGGACACAAGTCCCCCCCCACCAGGTGGCCGCCCACTTCCTGCCAAGGAAAATTGAGCTCCATGGGGCCCAAGCTCCGGGGTTTTCTAGGCAAGTGTCCTGCCTTTCTCAGGAGAGGGGATTCAAAGGCAGAAGCAAAGGGATCCTGTCCTGCTTGCCTCATCCTCGCCTCCCCGTACCCTCCTCCCCCAGAGAAGCAGAACGGTGCAGAGTGAGTGACCTTGACTGGCTCTGACAATTACAGAAATGCCTCCGTCTGCCAGGCGAGCCTCCTGTGCGGTCACCGTGCTGATGGGAGCACTCCATCATGGAGCGCACCCCGGTGGGGAGGGAGGAATGCCTTGGAGGCGACGGATCCCCTCCATCCAGGCTCGTCTGGGGGGTTAAACAGGGCTGGGGCTGGGGACTCAGGAGGATCTCTCCCGCAGGTGCTGGGGCTGAAGGAAGAAGGTAAGGGGATGCCTGCTGGAATGCCCATCAGCCAACTTAGCAACAAAGCAAAGCGAACAAACCTGAAATAAGAAAACAAACCAGGAAACCACCGCCCCCCCCCCCAGGATGCCTAATTAACTCTGAATTTCAGATAAGCAACGAGTCATATTTTAGTATAAGTATATCCCATGCAATATTTGGGATATACTTACACCCAAAATTATTTGCTGTCTTCTGAAATTCAGCATATAAATATGCCATCCTATATTTTACCTGGTGGCCTGACCTTGTGGTGGATGTCACTTTGCATCCCCTTTAGTACAGCTGTGCCTGGCGGGTACCTGAACCCACCGTTCATCCAACAAGGTGCAAAGAAGTGAAGTGGTTTGCACAAGGTCACGGAGTCATGTGGTCAGGGGCTGAGACGAGTTTGCACTCAAAAGTGTCTGACCCTACACCTAATTCTTTTTGATAGATGAGGAGGGAGGGTGAGGCTATCCTCAACACTGCCTCCTCCCACTCTCCGATTGCCCTGGGTCACAGCTGGCCGACCTCCTTCCAGCCCCCCTTCACCTGGGCTGGTGGTTTTCCCCTGAGATAGTGGATCCCAGGCAGTTTGCAACAGTGACCGTCCCTCTTTAAGTAGAAGGGACTCCTGACTTGGAAGCAAGGGTCCTTGGAAATCACTCAAGTGAGCCATGGGGTAGAGGGGGAGAGGGTGGGCAGTGTCTGGGGAGATGGGGAGCAGAGGGTGACCCTCGTGAGCTTTAAAGCTTTTCCCTGCTGGCCTGGCACCTGGCCTCCTTATAGCAGCCCAGGGAGGTGGGTCGGGCATGAAGACACACACCCTGACCCATGTAGCTATGGGGAGGGAAGCGCTGGGGGCGGGGAGGGGGGACCGGGGGCCACAGGTCATGCTTTGGGTCTGTAACCCTGGCCCCTTAGGGGACAGCCTCCTAGAGAAGGTCCACTAGAGTGCCGGGAGCCTCCAAGCATTTGGGGGCTCAACCCCTGCGGGTTCCAGAACCCTTCTCTAAGAGGGGGTGGCCTGGCACCCAAGGTCCTGGACGAGTTCCATGACTGACCCCTCCTTCCGGGCCCGGCTGACTGCTCACTGCGGGAGCTGCCCCCCACTTGCCAGTAACCCCACTTCCTTTTCTCATGTCCGGCACGATGAGGGCCTGGCTTAGTCAGATGAGTGGGGACGTCTTGTCATACCGACAAAGTAAACAGTGTTTCCGCCGAAGGGACCAAAGCTGCTGCTTGCTGGAGCCAACACGGGTCCTTCCTCGCAGGTGACTCCAAGGTGAC
This sequence comes from Nasua narica, assembly GCA_028533885.1. Lineage (NCBI taxonomy): Eukaryota > Metazoa > Chordata > Mammalia > Carnivora > Procyonidae > Nasua > Nasua narica. The sequence goes on along the minus strand of CM052798.1, from coordinate 8,518,611 downwards.
TCGATTTCTTTTCCTTTAGAAAATCAAAGCAGTTTTATTTTCCCAATTATAAAATAGCAGACTCCTTGTATATGTGGGAAATGTAGAGAAGGACCTTGAAGGAAACAGAAACCACCCAGAATCTCACCGCTATTAAAGCGTTGCTGTGTTTTATTCCGGTTGTATTCTTATGTGCATATACATTTTTAAACAAACTGCTCTGGTACTATAGATCTTATTACTGATGTTGCTGTGTTTTGTTTTGTTTTGTTTCTTCTTTAATTAAACTGCTAGAATTTCCTGCCATCACGGGTCTTTGAAAACGTAACCTTTCACGGCCATGTAATACGTCATTTTATGGATGACTTCGTTGAACCCGTCTCCTGCTGTTAGAAATGTGGGTTGTTTCCCCTTATTTTTTTGGTACATAAACGATGCTAAGCCAAACATCTCATATGCGTAAAGTTTGGGGGTGCATCTTGGTATTTTATTTCTCTGGGGTGAATTCTTTGAAGTGGACACGCGGGGTGAGAGTCAGGTTATTTAAAACTTTTAGAAACGTGTTAGTCTAATTGCACCCCGGGCAGCTGGCGCCATTGGCAAATGGGGGAAGGCCTGTCTCGCCGCCTCTTTTCCCGTGTGGGGTGTTATTATTTGGAAACATGTTTTTTATTCGGCAGGTGAAACAATGACATCTTATTGCTTTAATCTGACTGGTCGGGTGGATGTTTTGGGTGTGTTTATACGCCTAAGAAAACCATGCTCCCGGCAGAGGCGGACCGGGGTCTCACCCCCTCTTGCACGCGGCCTCTCTCGTGCCTTTGACAGGTCTGTACCCGTCCTGCGTGCACAGGCTAATGCGTTTTTAACTCGGTTCTTAATTAGAGTGGACTCACGGGGTGTCACCTTTCCCATCATTACCGGTGTCCAGGCCGAATGTCAGCTTTGGCGGGTCCCAGACTCCAGAGTCCTGGTGGAAAGTGAGCCGTGAACGTGACCTCAGGCAACCTCGCCCTGTCTTGTTGGCTCCCAGGGGAGCCCAGCCGAGTCCTGCGACTCCGTCCCTAACACTGGGTCTCTCTGAAAATGTCACATTGCTTGAGCCATGCTGTCCGTTAGCCCAAAGGGCGGCCTCATTGCTGGGCGACAGGGGCCCGCGGACCCACCTTCTTGCCCGTCCAGGGCAGCCCGGGGGGATGCAGCAGGGGATGTGTTTGGGAGGGGCCCGTGTCCCTGTTAGCTGAGGCTGACAGGCGGCCGGGTGACTCACAGCCCCGGAGCGTGAGGCCTCGCAGCGGGGGCCGTCCGGTTTCCCCCTCCCAGAATCCTGCCGTATTCCGAGTGGTTTGGAAGGCAGGCCTGGTCAGCTCCGGGCAGGAGCCCTGCGTACGTCTGCGGGTTGTCGTGAGGACGTGGATCGGGCGCCTTTGCGGGACCCCGTGTCGGTCCCGGGCGTGTGATGCAGTCCTGGGGAGCTGTCCTGGGCCCCTGCCCTCAGGCCTCTGCCCCGGCCTTGACAGGTGCCCGGATTCTTCCCTCCCGCCTGCCCTCCACATCCCTGCCTTTACTTCTTTACCTTTCCCGTTCCTACTTAGCCGTCCAGCCTCCAACCCTCTGAGCCCCCGAGGCCCGGTGGGGAGCCTTTCCTGAGTGGCCTCACTGGATCCTGTACTATGACCACGGCATGACATGGCCGGTTCCCGGGTCTGTCGAGCCTGTTTGGAGGACACAGAATGTGTCTTTAGATGGTCCTTCAATCCCCGGAGGCTGGTACGGTGTATGGCATGTTTGGAAACCTTCTGACGGCTTCCACTGCATTTAGGATAAACCGGCTCCCTCTCGTGTTCCACAAGCCCTCCCCCACTTCCTCGTCCATCCCTGCCCACCCGCTCTGTCCCCCGCCCTGGCCACACGGACCCCCATCTGTCCCCGGAACACACCAAGTGCCAGTGTCCCACCAGGACCTCCGAACTTAGAGCTCCCTCTCCCACTAGGACATTTCCTCCTCAAGGAGACAGCCCCACAGTCTTCCTCAGGCCCCCAGTTAGATGTCCCCACCTCCGAGAAGGCTTCCCTGACCGCCCTGCCTGGGCAGTCCCGCACCACCCCCAACTCATCTTCGCAGAATTTATGTCACAGCACTCACTGAGGGCTACGTTCCCTTGTCCACAAGGTATCTGTGTCCCCGCAGAAACACAGGCCCCCAGAGATCAGCCTGCTCGCTGCTGTGTCCCCAGCCCCTGGGGCCACACTCAGTGTGGAGTGAGCTTGGTGGGGCTGTGGGTGCACCTCGGGCACAGAGGCCCTGGGGCACAGGCCATAATCACCAGCCTTGGCTTCGGCCTCAACAAATACCCCTCGCCGGCTGTAGTCCGCAAAAGAAACCTAGAACATCTTCCAGCAGAGGCGGAGGCCTGGCAGGAAGGTTCTCTGGGCTGCGTTTCCAGATCCGTGTGATCCTGGCCAACCCCCACAGCTCCCCCCAGCCTCGGGCTCTGCGCTGTGAAAGAGGGAGGGAGCCCGCCCCTCTCCCGGGCCCTGCGGGCAGGATGAAGGGGCAGCCACCTGGGAGTCCTGGGGGGGGCGGGCGAGTGTGCTGGAATTCTCTGCCCAGCAAGGTGCACGGTGAGTGGCTGGCGGACGGAGTTGGGGTCACCAAGGCCCCAGATCTCAACTCACCCTGCTGAACCAGAAATCAGCTTCATCCGGCGTAAGCAGACAGAGGGTTTCTGGTAAGGACATGGGGTGTCGCCAAACCGTCGGGCCCCAGGGAGTACTGCAGGTGAGACCTCCTGGGAGGCCACGGGGAGCACAGAGCCTCTCCCGTGCTCTCCTCTCTGCCTCTCTCACTTCTTCATCCTCCTCTCCACATGTTGATGGACTTTCTCTGCATTCTCACGCACATGGAAAACCGTGCTGCTCCCTCCAGGAGACCCGCCGAGGCCCGGAGACACCGGGCTCTGTTGGTCCCCATTTCCGGCTCCCGGGAGGAGGCTGTGTCTGGCCCGGTTTGGGAGCTGCCCCTCTCGGTGCAGGCAGGGGAGGGGATGGCTGCGGGGACATGGTATACAGGGGCTGCCGGGGCATGGACCAGAGATTAGAGAGGGGGCTGGGCAGGCCACCACGAGGCGTCCATGACCGTGGCTTTGCTTCCAGTGAACTGTCTGATGGCAGATACATCCCCTAACGTTCCTGGGCCCCCGTGTCCCCTCAGTCCAAAACAGGTGATAGCATCTGCCCTTTGGCCTCAAGGGATGCCGTATAGAGAAGCTCAAAGTGCAGTTTCCTCCACCAGGGCACACAGAAGCTGTTTTTTTTCTCTTTATGCAAATCAGAGAAATGCAAATGAACAGCCCAGTTCCGCGCACGGCCTCACAGATCCCACTGGATTTCAGCATTGCCGTCAGATCCCAAGTGTCCAGAGATCCATGTAGACAGGCACCGTGTTTTCACTGCTCCTCACAGCCTGGCCCCTGGACTTCAAAGGCTGCCGATCAGGGAGCCCCTGGGGGTCCCCATTCTTGGAGCTGGTTATGGGATAAGTGGCAAGGGCATGAGGCAGGACCTTGAGGGAGCTGCAGGCCCCTTGGATTAAAGGGAAGAATCTCAGAGGTGAACCCAAACCAGAGAGGCAGGAATCCTCACCCCGGCTCCGTCCACAGCTAGCAGTGGGACCGGCGAGTCTCGTCCCTCCTTCAGTTGCCCTAGATCACATCAGATGGCCTTGGGGCAACAGGTGGGAGTCATAGGAGAAGCGGGGGTGGGAACAGAACCGAGAGCACATACACATGAAAAACAGTTTGGAGCACCGCACTGGCTGAGCTCCCTAAAACGTGTTGGTGGCTGTGACCCTCCTACTGGCTTCCAGTTTTCGGCCCCTGGGCTTGATGGCGGTAAAGACTCCTTCTAGCTCTGACTTTGGCTGATTCTGCACCCTCCCGAGCCAGCCTCCTCATGGGGTCGTGGGATGAGAGGGCCCGAAGCCCCCAGCTCCTAGCAAGAGTCTCTGGGGCGGGTCCCCATGGCACAGGTCCTACCTGCCAGCAGCTGTCTTTTAAATAAGGAGATGCAAGGGTATGTCCCCTTCTTCTGCCTCTTCATCTCAAGAAAAGACTCCTCCCCCCCCCCCAGTTATTAGAACAGCCTCACTTTTTCGTAAGACACCAGTGAGATGATATCTGTTTTAAACATAATCATCATAAGGGATTATCTGCATCAGAAACGAAAGCTGCCCACGGTCGTGATGAGGGGTTAGGAGCTTAGAGCCAAGGGCCAGAATGTCCTGCCTCTGCTGCTACCTCCTTGACTTGGGTAGGTCACTAGTCACCCCTCCCCACTGGTAGAGCTCTGGGGACTGCACTGATCTTGTTGACTTCTGAAGGTCAGTCCTCACCTTGGTAAATAGTTCCTTTGTTAGACTCCCTTCAAATAACAGGGTTTGGGTGGGCTTGGGTGGGCCATGCTCGCCGGCTGGGACCCTGACTTGAGGAGCTCTTGCAGACTCTCGAGCAAAGAGACTGGTCGGATTGCTTAGCAAAGATGTCCTTTCAAGCTGGTTGATTACTGTCTCTAAGATGTGGCGAGCCCTGGCAGGGGCCCCAAGATGTCAAGGCTAGATAAAACACAGAAAGCCAAAAACGTGATTAAGACAAAGGTCACTGCAGACATAATTAGTTAGGATGCGGGCACAGGGTGGGCCCTAAACCAGGAGGACTGATGTCCTCATAAATAGGGGCAAGTGGGACACGCGGCAACAGGGAGAAGCCAGGGGTCAAGGCGATGTGTCCACAGGCCGGGGAATGCCAAGGATGGCCGCCAGTCCCCCAGGAGTTGGGGTTCAGTAGCCTCCAAAATCATGTCCAGCCGTCCGATTTTATGACGTCGAAGCAAATCTCTCCACTGCATTTGATTAAAGGGAAATAAGCACTACAGGTAAAATTAGGCTTGTGCTTATTCGATCGGGGGTTGTCCCTGCTCCCTGCCCCCAGGCTGCTCCCATGGGTCATTAACTGAGGGTCTGGCCGTATTCCAGGCCTGAGCTAAGCAGCCCAGGGCAGCCCCACCCAGCAGAAAAAAGGGAAAAGTCATTCATGAGATCTTTTCCCATTGTGTTTGCACACCAAGTCTTCAAAGTCTGGGGCGTATTTGATGCCGACAGCATAACTCAGTCCTGACTGGACACGACCTTGCGAGGATACGACCTTGCGAGCACGGGGCCGGGGGCTACCGCAGCGGACAGCAGCACTCCAGGTCTGTGGGTGTCGTCTAAGGAGGATGTTTCCAGCCAGCATCACCCCATCTGACCGCTGAGAAAGCCAAGGCACAGACAGGTTAATGTAACTCGGCCTGGGTCACCAGCCAGATTGGAGGTGAGACCCGGACAGATGGTTCCAGGATCTTTGTCACGAGCCACTGTGCAGCTTCTCAATCTCGTATCAGAAACCGGGGTCCCTCAGCGACAAGCCCATCCTCTCGGGTCCGGAGCCTCTGCTTTGGGATCAGAACCAAACTTAGGGAGCTGTCCAGATTCGGAACCTGGTCCGAATCCAAAGACGACCTGAGTGCCTTCGCAGAAACCCGAGCAGACGAAACACGTGTGAAAACAAGTTCAGCTCCGAATGTGAAGGACAAGGCAGTGATCTGGATAAAAACTCTGCTCTCTCGGAGGGAACACTCCAGAAAACTCAAGCTCAGCTTATGGGGTGATCTAGTTTATCCTTCTTCATCTTCAGCTAGGAACATATGGCTCAGAGAGATCGAGTGACTTGTCCAAAGCCACACAGCGAACCAGTGAAAAGCAGACGAGGGTCTAGCCCCGCCTCCCCTCCCCGGTTCCAGGCTGCTGCTCTACCTCATATTACTCCTCAGTCACCAGACGGGGATGTGGCACAGTGTCTGAGAAATCAGACTTTGCATTTAGAGCCCCCACCATTTGAACCCCGTTCTTCTATATACTAGCTGTGTGAGCCCGGGCAGATCACCTAACCTCTCTGTGCTTCAGTTGTGCCCTGTGTAAAAATGTGGACAATAATATTCCTAGCTCGGCGCAGCACCCGGCACAGCGAAAGCCCCTAATGAACTTCAGCTGTTATTATTATCAGCTATAAACAACGCCTGTGTCACCTCCCCAGGGACCCAGGTCCAGAGGCTCACGCTGAGCGCCCGATATGTCTCAGTGCAATTACTGTAGCGGGTGCTTGGGACTGAGGGTCCGCTCCCAGGCCGGGCTCTGCCTCTGATCACTGCGTGATCTTGGGAGCCGTGTTAGTTTCCTGTAACAGATTCCTGCAAAATTAGGGCCTTAAGATCACACAGATCTGTAATCTTACAGTGCTATGGGTCAGAAGTCCAAAACAGGTCTGCAGGCTGAAATCGAGCTTCCTTGGGCCTTTCCTGGCTTCCCCTGTCTCCCCATGTGTGAAAACAGAGGCTCAGATAAAGGTGAGGTCCTCTCTGCCCGCCCACGTTGTTTCTAATGATGCCCCCTGCCCCCTCCTCCAATCCCTGACCCTGCAGTCACTTCCAAACATCCCACAACTCTGGCCCCAGCGACAGCAGCTGCCACCGTGCTGGTATCTACTGAAAACTGCACGGGGAAGCGTCTGCTTCTGGGACCCCAGGTCTACCCATGGCCCCCCAGCTGCCGAAAGAATCATAAATATAACAAAACCCCAAGCTGATTCCTGACTTCCCAGGAAAGTCAGAATTGCTCTGTTGGTTTCAGAGACATCTGAGGCACGGAGGGAACGTTAGGGGCTGTGAGGGACTGCCAGCCCTCGTGGGCTGCCATCCTGGACTGGTGGTCGGAAGCATCGAAGATCAGCACCTGGAAGTCCAGAGAGAGGCAGGCCTCCTGTGCGGAGGGGGAGGGACCGCCAGCGTCCGGAGGGGAGAGGGAAGGTGGCACCATGAGCAGACATGGGGGAGCGCGAGGGCTGCTTTCACAGCTGGGATGAAGCTGTCTGCGGGAAAGCAGCCCCGTGAAGTCCCACAGATGACCACGGGCTGAGCCCACACGGTGCCGAGGGTGCCTCGGGGTCATGCAGGGAGGATGGGCTTTGGTGACAGTCAGGCCTGCCTTTACACCCGCACCCTCACAGGTGAGCTGGATGACTCTGGACAAGCGCCACAGCTTCCTGGGCCCCAGTCTGTGCATCTAAAACACACCTCACACCCGTGTCTGTAGCCGTGTTAATCACAGCAGCCCAAAGCAACCCAAGGGTCCACTGATGAATGGAGAAGCAAAATGTGGTCTATCCATACAGGGGGATACGAGTCGGCTTTATTTTATTTATTTTATATTTAATATTCAAACATAATATTTAATATTATATTTAATATTTGATATTAAATGTAATTAAATTAATATAATGTTATATGTGAAATTATATATTTCTATATAAATTACATAAATTATAAAATTAATTTTAATAAAATTTAATATTATATTTATTTTATTATAGTTATTTTATTATTAAAAAAATTTTAATTTATTTGTCAGAGAGAGAGCGAGCGCACACAAGCAGGGGGAGCAGCGGGCAGAGGGAGAAGGAGAAGCAGGCTCCCTGCTAAGCAGGGAGATGTAGGACTTGATCCCAGTCCCTGGGATCATGACCTGAGCCAAAGGCAGACGCTTAATTGACTGAACCACCCAGGCTTCCCATGAGTCAGCTTTAAAAGGAAGGACATTCTAGGGCACCTGGGGGGCTTAGTTGGTTAAGCATCCAACTCTTGCTTTCCACTCAGGTCATGATCTCAGGGCCATGAGATCAAGCCCCACATTGGGCTCCTCGCTCAGTAGGGAGTCTGCTTGAGATTCTTTCCTCCTCTCCTTCTGCCCTCCCCACCCAAATAAATACATAAATAAAATCTTTAAAGGGCTATTAAGAAAGAGGATCGAGTGAGTTGGTGATGGTGAAGAACTCGTCACAGTTCCTGGAAAATAGTAGGAGTTTCAACAATTATTACTTTCCTATCAAATGTCATCTCAGCAGGGTAATTGGATGGGGCCTGCTTCCCACGCACGCCCCTCCTCACCCGCAAAACACTCGACAGATCACATTTTGCACCTGGCCCGTGTGGCCACTGTTAGAGATTTACTTGGGGCAATGAGAACTCCCAGGACAGGCCCAGGGAGAGAGCCATGAGGTAGGTGTCTGAGTGCTCCACGGCAGCATGGAACATTGATTCCCACGAGTATGGGAGCACCAGACTCATGGGGCCAGTCTTAGACTTGCCCACACAGAGGAATCTGCCAGAATGTTCTCTTTAACCAGATCGTCAATAATAACTAGACACAGATGGGTATCCCTAGCACTAGCAAATAACTGGTGTTGATGACTGAGGTGGCAGTGATGGTGGTGGTAGATATGGTAGAGGTAGCATCATGGTGAGGATGGTGGTACCAGGACAGGTGGGGGACGTCATGGTGGAAGATGGTGCCCATGGGACAGGTGGGGGACATCATGGTGGAGATGGTGCACATGGGACAGATGAGGGACATCATGGTGGAGATGGTGCCCATGGGACAGGTGGGGGACATCATGGTGGAGATGATGGTACCAGAACAGGTGGGGGACATCATGGTGGAGATGATGGTACCAGGACAGGTGGGGGACGTCATGGTGGAAGATGGTGCACATGGGACAGGTGGGGGACACCATGGTGGAGATGGTGCCCATGGGACAGGTGGGGGATATCATGGTGGAGATGATGCATGGTGAAGATGATGGTACCAGAACAGGTGGGGGACATCATGGTGGAAGATGGTGCACATGGGCAGGTGGGGAACGTCATGGTGGAGATTATGGTACCAGGACAGGTGGGGGATGTCATGGTAGAAGATGGTGCCCATGGGACAGGTGGGGGACACCATGGTGGAGATGGTGCCCATGGGACAGGTGGGGGACATCATGGTGGAGATGATGGTACCAGGACAGGTGGGGGACGTCATGGTGGAAGATGGTGCCCATGGGACAGGTGGGGGAAACCATGGTGGAGATGGTGCCCATGGGACAGGTGGGGGAAGTAATAATGGTAGTGATGGCCCAGGTGACGGCAGTGATGGAGATGCTGGTGGTGGGAGGGGAGACGTGTGCACGCCTTCCCAGAGAATAAGATTTTCAGCTCTCAGTGATCATCCCTGCTCATTTCGTACCAGGAGGAGGACAGGCTGGGAAAACTGCACTGTGAGTCTGTCGATGTTCTGTCCGCGTGCAGGGACTGACGTGGGTGTCCTGAGGTCGAGTCAGGCTGCAGTGGAGGACAGCGGAGTCCCGGCGCAGGCGTAGGAGTGACTCCCCTCTGCCGCCCGTTCTGCAGAATGCGCTCTGCGCCGCCAGCCCCAGGCAGGGGCCCTTGACCGGATGCTGCGGTGCCTCTTCCTCGGGTGGAAACCAGCTGATTACTTAATCAGACAAAGTGTCTGCGGCTGAGATGGGGAGGACAATTGGGAATTTCCCCTGATGCCGCAGCCCATATTTAATGAAAGTTAAAGGGGAAAACAGAGGCCAGCATTATAGGAAATTAGAGCTGGCGTTCCCAGAGCCCCGCTTCCCCCCGCCCCCCGCAGAACACGCAGGGATGCCCGCTCCCCCCCCCCCCCGGCCTCCTGTGAAGTCTTCCTCTGTGACACCAAGAAGCTGCAGCAAGGAGCCATGGGACCCGCACCTGCAGGTCCAATAAAGGGGAGACGTGGGGCGGGGCGGCAGGCACGGATGCCTTTGGATCGAACCTTCTACGCTGCTGTGAAATCAGGAAGCCGTGGCTGCAAGTCTGGCCAAGCCTCTGAAAGAAAGCCAGGCTGCTGCTTTCTGTCTCCTGCACCTTTGGGTTTGGAGTTCTGGAAGGCTGGCAGGCAGCCCCTGGCCCACACGGAGCCCTCTGACCCCAGAGAGTCGGAGAGGAGAGTGACAGGAGGGTGAGCTCTGGTCACAAGCAGTGGGACGAATGCCCAGGGATCCCCGGAGGACCTTTGTGCTGGTCCTTCCTCCAGAGGTTGGGAGGGGAGGCCCCTTCCCTAGGGCTGTAGCTCCAGCAGCAGTTTGGGTGTAGACGATCGGCCGCACTCTCTCCCCGACCCTCCTTGACACCCGGGCCTTCTCACACCTTGATGAGATGCGTGAAGCATTTAGTACAGGTGCTGGGCTGGCCAGGGTGGGGGGAACATGCATGGGTGGCTCAGTTAGTTAAGCGTCTGACTCCGGATCTCAGCTTAGGTCTCGATCTCAGGGTCGTGAGTTCAAGCCCTGTCTCAGGCTCTGCACTGGGTGTGGAGCCTGCTTAAAAATAAATCAATAAGGGGCGCCTGGGTGGCTCAGTTGGTTAGGCCGCTGCTTTAGGCTCGGGTCATGATCCCAGGGTCCTTGGGTTGAGTCCCATGTCGGGCTCGTTGCTCAGCAGGGAGCCTGCTTCTCTGCCTGCTGTGCTCTCTCTCTCTAATAAAAAAAAAATCTTTAAAAAAATAAAATAAATCAATAAGTAAACAAGTGATGTTTTGCAATGACCTTGGTCGGATGGAAAGATGTTCCCAGTATGGTTACCTACCAGAGAGGCGGACTGTATTTCTACTCGGGCGATTTCTGTACACAGATGCTCAGAAGAAATCTAGAAGGGTATAAGCCAGTGTGTTAAATATGTATTTATGAGTCCTTTTATCCTCCTTTTTGTTTATTTCTGTTCTTTCAGTCAATTCGCAGGCATTGCCAAAGCGGAGTTGGGAAAACAAAAATATTTTTAATGACAAAAGTGCTTAGAAGAGCTTGTCCTCGCTGTGGATTAGGCAGGCCTGGGGTTGGGTAGGGGGTGCTGGCTCGGGGGGCGGGCCCCAGAGATCCTCTGGCTGCAGGCGTGTTTGTTGGCAAGGAGCAAGAGATTAATCTCAATCTACCATCCGCTGTGTCACCATCTATTTCGGGAAGGAGGCAGCTCTTCACCCCCTCCAGCTCGGTGTCAGCTGCTGGGGAGAAGTCATCAGTCAAGGGGATGAAGCGGCGGCAGGCGGGGGGCCGAGCCACCCCGCACAAGGAAGGAGGCGTGTCTCCAGGGGACGGTTCCCGCCGGGCAGAGCTGCCGGTCGGAGCGCTCTGGCCACCTTCGTGGCCAAGCCACTCAAGGTTCAGTTTACCGGGACAGAGAGGCTGTGGCCCAGTGTCGGTCACGTGCTGACCCCCTGGTCAGGGAAGGGCCATGCATTTTCAAGAGGTACCCCTTCAACAGGGGTAGAAGGGGATGGCCCCAAAATGCGATCTGGGAGCAGCCTCCAAATAAGGAGACAGGGAGGACGAGAGGCCCAAGGGCAGCAGATGACTGTCACACATAAGACACCCGGAGGGGGTTGAATTGTGTCCCTCCAAGAGACAAGGCCAAGTCCTAAAGCCTGGAACCTATGAATGGGAACTTTTTTGGAAAGAGTTTTTGCTGACGTAACTAAAGATCTCAAGATAAGCTCATCCTGGATTTCGGATGGGCCCTAAATCCAACGGCAGGTGTGTTTTTATAAGAGGAGAGCTGACAGAGGCAGAGGGTCGGGTGACGCTGTCACAGACGAAGGACTCTCTGGGGCCACGGGAGCTGGGGGAGGCTGTGACGTGTTCCCCCCTCGAGCCTGCGGAGGGAGCCTGGCCCTCCTGGTACTTCAGTTCCACGCTCTGGCCTGCAGAACTGGGAGGGAATAAACTTGCTTGAAGCCACCCAGTGTGTGACAATTGGTTAGGGTAGCCCTAGAAAGGGAAGACAACACCCAGACCCTTGAGCATGACCTTGGGTGTTCTTTCCACCGAGTACCGTGGGCGGGGGTCACCGCTGGAGCTCGCACGGGCTCCAAATCGGGTCTGCACATTCACTGTGCAGCCTGGAGTCGTGCAGGGCTTAGTACCCCCTGCAGGGATTTGTGCAAGCGTTTTTAAGTCAGTAAGGGAGGGTAATGACTGACCGCACAGGTCTGGAGTCAGACTGCCTGACCCCGAATCCTGGCTCTACCATCTCTTAGCTGGAGAACCTTAAGTAAGTAACACAGAGGTTCAGTTTCCTTACCTGCAAACCAGAGTCACCACAGTACTTGCCCCAGTATTTGCTTTGTGGATTAAAGCGGTGTAGACAGTGCAGGGTGCTTAGGACACCTAGTATGTGGTTAGACTCCAGGGGGGGGGCTAGCTGATGTGCCCCCACTATTTGTGGGGGGCTCCTTGTTCCCATGGCATCTGTTCCCAAAGAGCTCTGAGAGTTTCCACCCCTCAAGAGGGAAAAGCATGGGAAAAACACAGAGAGCTTCTCTTTCCTTGCAGGGAGCCAGGAATTACCTGCTGATGAATTTGGGGGAAAGGACTTTGGTCCAGCATCATCAGCCGTTGGGGGGATGAGCTATCTGTCAGGGGTGATGGTTTAGGAAGCTCCTTGTGGCGCACTGCTAAGCCATTCTCTCATCCACTCATTCGAAAACATATTTTGAAAGTTCTAGGTACTGGGAATACAGCAGGAAACAAAACCAGAAGCCTGACCTCGCAGAGCCGACACCGGAGTGGGGAGGGGCAGGGAAGCAGAAAAGAAACAAATACATACATAGGTAATATTTCAGGTGGTGCTGAAGGCTCTAGAGAAAAATAAAGCCAGGTGGGGGGATGGAGAACAATCGCAGGGGTGGGGAGAGCATCTCCGGCAAAGTGCCATCTGAGCGGGGGCCCTGAGAACCTGAAGGAGTGAGCCAGGTAGAGGGACCAGGTGCAAAGGCCCTGAGGTAGGCCTGTGCTTGGGGTGTTGGAGGAGTGGCAAGCAAGGTAGAGTGAGAGGTTTGAGGGATGGCAGTAAGGATCATGGCTTGCACTTTGACAATGATGAAGACACTTGAGCGGGAGGGGTGTCGAGCCGAGGAATGATGGGATGTAAGGTTTTCTGTAAAACACTCATTGTGGCTAATGAAGAGAGCGTTGGGGCAGCCTGCTGAGCAGAAGCAGGAGGGCAGCTCCGAGTCCCCTGCGGAAATGCAGCTGATTTTCTGCTCTCCTTCCTCGGGACTCCGTGTCTCTCCTTCACTCGGTTCTATCTTCAGGATGGGAATCGTGTTATCTGCCAAAGCCCACATCTGTAAGAAGTAGGAGGAGTTCACATCTTTGAGTGCACTTCACTGAAGAGGGATGAGAAGTCATCAAAATTGGTAGCTCCCAGCCTTTTTGCCACTAAGAACCTATCAGGTTAATGTTTCCAGACCCCAACTTTGGAAGGTGTTGTCCACCACACAAGTTGCCTGTTTCACGAACAAATAAGTGAGTGGCTTCTCACGGGTTTTCTGACAGACCCGCAGCCCACCTTCAGGACCCTGGCTGGGCATCAAACACTGGGACCCTTCCCACCTAGACAAGTCTGACTTGTTCTGGGTTTTCTCGATTTTTGTGATATTCGTGTACTGTGTGCCAGGCTCTAAGCTGGGAGCTGTGGGTGCAGATATGGTAGGCAGAGCCCCCCCACCCCGTGGAGGATGTACGGGGGTTCAGGAAGGAGAAGCCTGACTCAAGGGAAGAGGGAACATAGGTAGCATTCAGGGCGGACTTCCCATAGGAGGTGTTTCCTGAATTGTGAACAGGAATTGACAAACCTCCTCAAAAGGGCCAGATGACAAATCTTTTAGGACTCGTAACTACTCAAATCTGCCATTATAGTGCAAGAGCAGCCCGCGAGCACACGGAAACCAATGGGCCCGGCTGTGTTCCAGTGTGACTTGACTTCCAGAAACATATGGGAGGGGCATGGCCCTGGAGGTGTTGTTCACAGACCTCTATCCTTGAGGAATAAGGACGTGACCCCAGGGGAATTGTTCCAGGTGGAATGGGAAGTACAGAGTACAGACAGCACCCCCCAAGGGAGCCCCGGATCTGGGGTCGTCTGTCCAGGTACCCACAGGCCCTTCCAAAGGGAGGGCAGTGAGGGCAGCGTGCTGAGTGGTTCTTAAGGCTCAACGTACTTACCCCTTTTCATCTTATCCTGCCCTTCTTAACTTTAATGGCATACAAACGTTTGTCTTATAAAATGTTGATGATGATAGTGATGGTGATGATGATGGTGTATGTTTTGAATGTCCTTACTTGGCAAAGTTATAAGCTGTAGTCCTATGTCGGTCTCTCTGTTTCTTTTTTCCTCCCCTCCCCTCCCCTCCCCTTCCATTCCCTTCCCTTTCCTTTTCTTTTCCCTCCCTCCCTCTCTCGCTTCCTCTTTCTTTCTTTCTTCCTCTTTCTTTCTTCCCCTTCCTTCCTTCTTCTTTTTTTTTTTTTTTACCAGCATGGAACATCCAAAGCCTGAGGACCACAGTTCTAGACTGTGGGCTCTCAAAAGATCTCTGTCATGGGCAGAAGATCTTGGCCCCAACTCTGGCCATGCCCCTCATGCCGGGCTGCCTCTGAGACACAGGACAGGCAGAAGGCACCGCCCAGGGGCTGCACACCCCCATGCTTGCACAGGTGTCAGACGGGGGACGACGAGTGAGTGAAGAGGCTCACGGCATGTAGCCCAACAATTGTGTCCATGTGAGAAGGCAGCTTCAGCTCCTGACTTAAATGGGATTTTTTTTAAAGATTCTTTAAAGACTACCACCATATCATTGACAAAAAACAAACAAACAAAAAACAATTTTTTTAAATGTCTTAATTCAAATTCTCAGTTCCTGGCAATGACTGTCTGGTGACTCCACACTCAGCCTGCTGGAAATCCGCGGGGGACGGTCCTTTGGGACGGTACCGTCACTAGGGGGCGCTGTCCGGGTCCTGGAGGCGCACCTAACACCCACCCGCCCTTTCAGATTCCACCTGTGCCTCCTGCCTGCAAGGCCTTTCTCATTCCACTGGAATAATCTTTCAAACTCAAAGCTATTCATTCATTGCATAAATATTGTTGGGAACGTACTAGACCTTCTAGACACCCTGTCTCTTCATTCTCTAAATTTGTGAAACCCTGTAGATCCCCATCTGTGTATTATCTTCCTTTCCAGGGGCTTCATCTATTTTAGGTTTGGTTCCTCTGCTGGATTATAAACGTCCTGGGGCCAGGGGTGTCACTTTCTGTGGTGCTACAGACAACATGGGCAGACGGAAGGAACACGGGCTTCAGAGTAAAACGGATGGAGTTGAGTGTAGCTTGAATTCCGGCTTTATCGTTTAATAGCATGTGAATTGCCAAAGATTTCGGAGGTCCGTTTCTTCAGCTAGAAGTTGAGCATCATGCTGCTCACCTTCCAGAAGAAGTAAGTGATAAATGACGGGTGCTAAGGGGTCTGCATGGTATCCAAACACAGCAGGTGCCTGGTACCTGGTCCCCACATGGGCTTGCCCACCCTTCCTGCTTTAGGGCATGAGCGAGGGCTCAGGACATTGTAGGTGAATTATACTGAGTTGGGAGATATGGTGAATTATACTGAGTTGGGAGATATGCATATTCTTTCTTTTCAGAAATCTGCCTAGTGTGTCTCCCCTGGTGGGCTCTTCCAGCCTTGCTCTCCACCCAAGTGTTGAATCACTAGCGACCAGCCCTTTGCAATGTGGCTGCTATTCCCTGAAGAAAGGTCACATGCAAAAAAAAAGAAAAAGAAAGAAAGAAAGAAAGGTCACACGCTGTTTTTTTTAGGAGATAATGGCCTTTATTTAAAAAGAAGGAGCAGGCCAATAAGCACATGAGAAGATACTCAAGTCACTAGTCACTAGAGAAAGGCAAATCAAAATCGCACCCACAAAAAATGAGATACTACTTTGCACTCTTTAGGATGGGCCTTATTACTATCTCTTTAATGTGACATGATACACATGGGCAAAGATGTGGAGAGATTGGAACCCTTGTGCGGCGCTGGTGGGAATGTAAAATGGGGTGCAGCCACTGTGGAACACATTAAGGAGGTCCCTCAAAAAGTTAAACCTAGAAGCACCATGTGACCAAGCAATTCCGCTTCTGGGTATATATCCAGAACTGCAGGCGGAGATTTCAACAGATACCTTACATGCCAATGTTTATAATGGAAGTATTCACAATAGCCACACGGTGGAAACAACCCAAGTGTTCCATCAGCCAACGCCACTCAATGGAGTATTATTCAGCTTAAAAAAGGAGGGAAATTTCAATACATGCTACAGCCATGCAGGGACCTTAAAAACATTGTGCTTGAAACACACACACACACACACACACACACACACACACACACAAACATTGTGCTTGGTGAAATAAGCCAGTCACAAAAGGATACATAGTGTATGTATGTTTCACCTCTACCAGTAGCCAAGTTCAAGAGACAGAAAATAGGACAGTGGTTAGCAGGGGCTGGGGATGGGGGAAGGGGAGTTATCCTTTAAGGAGTACAGAGTTTAGGGGATGAGAAGTTTCTGGAAATGACAGTGGTGATGACTGTACAACATTGTAACTATACTTCATGCCACCAAATTGCACATTTAAAAATGGTTAAAACAGTACGCTTTATGTCCTGCATGTTTTACCACAATAAAAAGTACACGGAGGCGGGGCCTCTGGGTGGCTCAGTCGGTTGAGCAGCAGACTCTTGATTCCAGCTCTCGTCGTGGTCTCAGGTTCAAGAGGTGGAGCCCCTGCGTCGGGCTCTGTACTCACGGGGAGTCCGCCTGAGGCTTCTCTCTCTCCCTCTCCCTCAGCCCCTTCTCCTGTGTGCTTTCTCTCCCTCTCTTTCTTTCTCTCTCTAAAATAAGTAAATTAATTAAAAAAAAAAAGGACGCAGAGGAAGAAAGAGAAGGAGAGAAGGAGCAGAGGAAGAGGAGGAGATTGGAGCGCAGATGGAGGAGAAGGGGGAGGAGGAGAAGCCACCATTCCCTCTGTGGTCAGAGAACGGTTCTCAACGTGCAGATCGTCCATTTTGCACACTGCTAAATCCTTCTTTTGCTCCGAGCTCTTTCTGCCTCCCTTCAGGTATTCCAAGCAAGTAGGAGAAAGAAGACAGTGTCTTTTGAGATTTCATGCTAGACCCATGTAATTAAAAAATGTCTCTTTTGCTGCTGCAGAAAAGCATGAAGAGCACTGTGATGGTGGATTTTTGGCGGCCTGGGTATTTAGGCGGACATTGTTCTGGGTGCACCTCTGAGGGTGTCTTTGGATGAGATGAACATTTGAATCCATAGACTAGGCAAAGCAGAGTGCCCTCCCCAGTGTGGGAGGGCCTCATCTAATCAGTTGATTGGAATGAAACAAAACTGACCCTCCTGTGAGTAAGGGGGAGCTCCTCCTGCCTGGTGGCCTTGAGCTGGGATATTGGCTCTTGCTTTTGGACTTGAACTGAACATTGGCTCTTCCTGGATGTTGAGCCTGCCAATATTCAGCCTGGAAGTACTCCATCAGTTCTCAACGTCTCCAGCTTACTGGCTGCAGACCTTGGGACTTACCCTCCATAATCATGTGAGACAATTCCTTATGATACATCCCTTTACACAGACACACACACACACACACACACACACACACATACCCTATTGGTTGTGTCTCTGGAGAACCCTGACTAATATAGGGAGCCTCAGATATCTGGAATCAGATGTGGGCACAATTTGAAACCTTAAAAATCTGAAAAAAAATAAATGCTGCTTTTTAAACATGAATGGTGACCAGGCACCACGGTGAGTTTCCAGATGTCCCTTACGTCATGCTCACAGCACCATGACCAGACCAGTGGGGGTGGGAGGGTGTCCCTCCACATGTGCATTGAGAGTCCTGCTCCTGACAAGGGAGACGTCTCCGGTCCATCTAGGTCAGGGCTGAAGACAGGAAGGTTGCTGGAGAGTTCTAGAGCATCCCTCTAAAAGACGGTCTTCGTGAAAGGAGCTTGTCGTGAGATGCTGGGTGAGGCTGGGCAGCCCCGGGAGAGCGGGTGGGCAAGGGTGGTGGTCGGACTATGGACTTGAGCCAGGCTGGCTGGGGTCAGTCTCAGCTCGGTTCTTCCCCAGCTGCGTGGCCTTGGGCAAGTCACTTGACGTCTCTGAGCTTCGTTCAAATCATCTGTTAAATGGGGATAGTCCGTAGCAAGCTCCTCATTGGGCTGGCATGAGGATCAGATAACCCAACATGCGTAAAGACCTAAGAGCAGCATCCAGCACACTCAAAATGTATCAGTGTTGCCTTTTGTTCGCTGATCTTAGCTCAGACAGCTGAGGAGATGAGGGTCAGGAAGGGAGGGAGAACATTCCAAATCAACTAGGGAGGTCCCAGGGACTCCGTCCCTCCCCTCATTTGCCCCTGCCCCCCCACCTTTCCACTGGCCCTGCCCTAGTGCCCCTCCTGTTAGACCAAAGGTCCCGAGGCCAGAACCGTGTCTTTCTCTTCTTCCTTCCTTCCCTCCCTTTTTCCCTCCTCTGCTTCCTTTTTTGCATCCATCACAGCCTCTAGCATAAAACCTCACCTGTTGCGTTTAATGCACGAATCAAAGAAAGCCATTTAATAGCTAAGCTCAGTCACCAAGAGTGGCCCTGCCATAGAAGGTAACTTCCTTCGCAGGGCACTTCCCCCTAAAGTTCTCAACCAGAAGGACTTTATTGCCCTCACCCCTCATGGCACCGTTGGGAGACATTTGTGATGGTCCTGCTGGGTGCAGGAATGCCCGTCAACGTTCTGCCCCACTTTGGATTGCCCACCCACAACACTTAACTGATGCAAAACATCAGGACTGCCGAGGGTGAGAAACTCTGGTCTCGAGTAAGATCATGCAGGAGCGAAGAGATACCCAAGGTCAGATTGCCCTGACTCCTGAGTTCTGCAGCCAGCCCGGGACGTGAGCAGCGATACCCTTCCCCTTTCGCTGAGCCTTGCCTGCCCGGCTGACGCTCTTTGTCTGACTCTGCTTATTTCTCTGCCTTCTGTGAGCTACGAAAACCCATTAAGACAGTGTATCTTATCGTGCTAGCTCCATCAAGCGGGGTTCCAGAGTCTCCCACTCCCGGTGGGCTGGTGCGCGATGGTTTGCAAACAAGCCTGTTTCTTGTAGCCACAGAGAAATGTGAGATGACATTCCCTAAAAATGTCACTTCGTAAAAATGCCAAACCGAATAATCTCCAGGCTCGGAGACCGTTGTGGAAATCGGAATGGACTCAAGGAGTGTTGGCGAGCAGAGGTTGGATTTAAGTGGCAGGCTCTGAGGGCTTGGGTTGTTGTGTTGAGGGTGTTTTCCAGTGACTGCAGTTTACTGAAGGCAAGAACTGCTAGGAAGTTTCTCTCGGCAATAGTAGTGACTTGGTACAGGTTTGAAGGTTGCAAATATCTTGCAATTAGAAATGGCCTGTGCTTCACTGGAGTTCATCTTGTTTGTGTTCATAGCATCCGTGGCTGTGGGGGCAAGTGTTTGGAGGAGGCAGGTCAGTGGATTCGTCCACTTTCCATTGAAGAAAACGAGGGAAGCCCAAGGGAACCCCGATATAACTCTGTCTTCAAGTTCCCTTAATTCTGTTCAGATGCATTTAAAATGCTCATAAGTAGTCAACCACAGTTGGGCTTCTTTAAGAAAAAGAAAGTCAAAACGAGCCCAGCATAAACTGGAGAAACATGCAGAGCTCCCGTCTGGCTCATGCTCGGGGTATGTGAGGTGGGTGCGGGACCAGGGAGAGGAGGGACTCTGAGTCTGGTTGCCACGGCAACGGCTCCCACAGGGAGGAGAGCATCAATGGGTCGGCTGTACACCCCAGAAAAGATGGGCCAGGACAGAAGGAAAGAGGAAACCTCTGCTTCTGAGCTGGAGGAGGAAAGAGACGAATGGAGACCCAAAGGGTGATTGCAGGGTTGCTGGGCAATTAGCAAGGCTGCTCTTTGCAGGACGGAAGCCAGCTCCCTCGTGAGGTGTAAAGAGATCATTCCGACTTTCAGATAATTCTGGAGATGAATTGAGGGTCAGCTCTTCGAAACCTGGAAGCCCTGACGAGGAGAGCAATTGCGGGTTTCCCTGAAAGTTGAAAGGAAGCCAAAGGGACGCAGAGATTATAGGCAGCTGAGCTTCATGTCAACATTGTATCCTCACATTTCCGGGAAGCTGTGGCACTGAAAGCGAGCTATGTAAACTCTCTATGCTTCAGTTTTCTCATCCGTAAAATGGGCACGCTAGTACTACCTACCTCATAAAGTTGTGGTGAGACTGAAGAGTGCGTATGCTTGTAGCACTTGGAATAGAGTCTGCACAAACTAAGTGCAGTACGCTTGCTAGTTTCTACTGCTTTGTTTTTCTCTTCTCTTCCAGATCAGAAACAAAAGACCTGATCTCTTTATACGTTTTAATATTACACATTTTCTTTTCTTTTTTTTTAAGAGTTTATTTATTTATTTGACAGAGAGAGACACAGTGAGAGAGGGAACACAAGCAGGGGGAGAGGGAGAGGGAGAAGCAGGCTTCCTGCTGAGCAGGGAGCCCGATGCGGGGCTGGATCCCAGGACCCTGGGATCATGACCTGAGCCGAAGGCAGACGCTTCACAACTGTGCCGCCCAGGCTCCCCTATACATTTTCTTATATCTGAAGTTCGTGAAATCATGGAAGTAACTTGACTTTGTATACAGTTCATACTGTGTATCAGTCAGTATCAGTCAGGGTATGTAGATTACACTTGGTAAGAAACGGCCTTTGGGGGCTGACTGCTCGCACGAGTCTATTTTTCATTCATGTCCTAGAATCCTCAGATGGCCTCACCTATGTGCACATGCAGAGAGAAGAGAGAGAGAGAGAAAGAGAGAGATCTTGGGTTGTTTCTTCCTCTTCTTAGGAGGACACCAGTCCTATGAGATTAGGGCCCCACCCTTCTGACCTCATTTAACCTAATTATCTCCCTATTATTACGTCTAATTACAGTCACACTGGGGTTAGGTCTTCAACATATAAATGTGGAGGTGGGGGGGACACAATTCCGTCCATAACAGAGTTGGAGGTGGAGGTGTGGAAACCCTGGCGAGTCTGTGGCTTCATCTCAACCCACGTCCACGTGTCCCACCTCGGCTCATACTAAACACCCCTTTGCCCACTCTGCTGCCCCTGGCTGCACAGTGTTCCCCGGACACTGAGCTCTTTGCCAACTTCCTGTCTCCTCTGCCTCGATTGTTCTTCCGTGACTGGTTCCATCTCGTTCTTTAGATCTTCGCTGAAGCAGTGCCTCCTGAACACCCCATCTAAAGGGGGCCCTCTTTCCCCGATACTCCTCGTTTTACCTTAGCGCGTCATCTTCGCATTTATGTATTTTTTTAAAGATTTATTTATTTGAGGGGGGGAACACGTGTGCATGCATGCAATAGGGGGAGGGGCAGAGAGAGAGAGGGAGAGAAGAGAGGGAGAGAAGCAGACTCCCCATCGAGCATGGAGCCCGACGAGGGGCTCAATCTCAACCCTGAGATCACAACCTGAGCTGAAATCAAGAGTCAGATGCTTAATCGACTGGGCCACTCAGAAGCCCCAACATTTATGTATTTGGGCAGGAATTCCTGCATAATTCCTGCATTAGGGCAGGAATTTTGTTGAGCTTCCTGCTGTATCCCCAAGGCCTAATGTGTAGGAGATACTCAATAAACACGTGTTGAAGGCACGAATGCGTGTCTGTCTTCCAGAACTTATACTCTCTGAAATTAGGGGTCTTTTTTGCCTTGTTTGTCACCAATCCCTTGGCACTGGATAGAGTGCTCAGTAAATTGTGTGTTGAATAAATAAAGGAGTATCTAGAAAACCATCGGCATGGTGCTTGGATCTTCATGCTTTGGGCAAGTTTTTCTTTAGGCTCACTAGAGAGCAGGAGGGTGTGGACCCCATGCACGGGCACTCCTCCGAGCTGTCCCTCTACCTCACTTGCTGGCACCACAAGGATGAAATGCTTTATTGTATGTGAGGCACTTAGAACAGCATCTGACCCCTCGTAAGCTCAAGTTAGCGTTTCTAGTTACTGTTATTTTAAAGCACTTTCTCACATGTACTCAGATGTCAGATTTTCCTGGACTGGAGGGGGTGAAACTTCTTTTCAGATCAGCCACTCTTCAAGTGAAATCTTAAAAGGAACCTCAATGCATAAAACAGAGGTTAGCAGGGTTCCTCTGGGCACTGTCGGAGAGAGTGTCCCCGAAGCTGGCCAGCTATCCAGGGGAACCTGCATTTTAAAGCTCTCTTTGGGTGATTCTGAAACTCACGGAAGCTTCACGGAAGCTTCTGTAACTGCTGTTTGAAGGCCACCTTCAGATAGAGCCCATTTTCCCCATTCCTGTCCAGGGAAAACCCTTCTAGAGGAGTGGAATTACTCCAGCGCCCTGTTAAGTGCTAACCCTCTGTTCGTTTTTGCCCTGAGGACAAGGACAAGGAGGATGGCATCCAGCTTGGAAGGTGGCACTCCAAAATGGAGCGAATTGCATCGGTGGGCGCTGCCCCCGGCCCCTTGCATTGGCTGCCTGCCCCTCCTCCCCTGCCTGCCCCAGAGGCCAGGTGGTACCTAGGTCTGGATCAAGGTCTCCAGACGCCCTGACCCTGAATCTCTTGCGTCACTGTGGCATGGTTCAAAACCCAGACAGAGTTCCATACCTTAAAGCAGGGCAAGGGAGATCAAGGCGGTCCGATTTTCCCATGGGGATTCCTCTGGGGCTTTTTAAAAAGCTTAAATTCCGTTCTTTAGCTCTGGGGGGCTGCTCCCCGCTGCGCACTTGCAAACCCTCGCTCTGCCAACTTTTAGGCCGGCCTGCACACCTCTCTCTCTCTCTCTCACCCCGCCTGCTTTTTCCGCAGGCCGCGAGGAAATCCAGTGCTCCCTGCCCGCGGGGAACAGGAGGATATTCCTGCATGAGCTGTCGGAGGCCAGCTTCAGCGAATGCAGGTTCAGCCTGTCGCTCACAGACCTGTTCATCATCATCTTCTCCGGGGTGGCCGTGTCCATTGCGGCCATCATCTCCAGCTTCTTCCTGGCCACCGTGGTGCAGTGTTTCCAGAGGTGCGCGCCCAACAAGGACACAGAAGACGAGGACGAGGATGAAGACGACTGAGGCAACCCCTCCCTCCCTGGCTTGCCAGAGCCCAGGCCGGGCTCCCCTCCGCGCGGAGAGGGAAGAGGGGAGTCGGGAAGCCGGAAGGAGTCAACCTGCCGCAGGGCCCTGAGCAGCCCCTGCTCCTGGCAGTGCACCTGGCGGGCCGGTGGCCACGCCCCGGCCACGCTCCGGCCACGCCCCCTGGGCGTCCGCTGGGACCTCCCATCTCAGAGTTTAGAACTTGCCAGGTGGAGGAGCCCAGGACGGATTCCAGGAGGGACCTGCCTCCCCGCCAGAGTTGCGAGAATAGGGGAGGAGACAGCCTGTCAGGCTTCCCGGCTGATGGCTGAACACCAAGTCACGCGGTGTGGACACTCGCAGTTCCCACCGCCAAGCTGGTTTGTGCACCTGTTCTCCGGCCTGGACTGGGAGACGGAGCAGCGGCCTCCTCCCCCACCCCGGGAGGCAGCGGCTCGGATGGGGACCCGCGTCCAGGGCCCTGTCCCTGGAGCGGGGTTTCTCCTGCTGTAATGGGCTTCAGCCCCCTCCTTCAGGAGCGGGGTTTCTCCTGCTGTAATGGGTGCGGAGAACAAACCCCCATTTGGCTACAGGGGCACCGAGGGAAAAGCTCAGGCCAAGGGGTGTTTGTGGCTGTGTTCGGTGGGCAGGTGAAGAAGACTGGCCGGCAGAACTGTCAGCCTCAGGAAGCAACTCCCAGAGGAAGGATGGTGGGTCCGTGTGTACGGGCTCGAGGGCCTCCGCACCCCCTCACTCCAGTCGTCCCCCTTCCCCGGCCCTCCAGTTCGAGTCCCTCCTCAGCCCAGAGACGGCCTGGCCGGTCTCTGTGCTGGCCCCGGGTCTGGACTTGTCACCCCCGGGACTCGCAGCAAACTGTCCTCAAGGCCAGGGTTCCAAAAAGCAGGTTGCATTGGACCAACAAAATGTTAAAAACAAAACCAAAAAAAAGCAATCAAACCTGGGACTTGGCCTCTGAGAAACATCCTTCCCTCCTGGCCTTAGGGCGCGTGTGACATTTCTTGGAAGCACAGGTTGTGACAGACCCTGCTTTCCTGGATGTGCAAGACGGCACTTTGGGGCAGAGATAATAGGAAACCATGTTACGCGCCCGGCGGGTTGATGCCAGGTGACCGAGTCCGCAGCCTCAGACCCTGCAGGGAACTGAGACGTAGCCGGGCGGAGAGCGACGCCCCGGGGTGTTGCTGGGAAACACCTCTCCATTGTTTCTCACAATATATTCCTTCTGTCCTTGTTCCCTTGCTCTCTGCCAGCTCTGCGACCCCAAATACCGACTGAGCATTCACGAAGGGCCAGGCACTGGATGGGCGGTATGGGGGTGCACTGAGTAAGAACACAGGGCGCCCGGCTTGCTTGGCCTTGATTCTTGCGGGGGGAGCACAAAACAAACAAGGAGACAGAGCTGTAATTGCAGGTAGAGACGAGCACCATGAAGGATAAAAATGAGATCCCGAGAAAGAGTAAGGGGTAAACTCAAGAATGGACCATTGGGTGTATTAGCCAGGGCTCTGCAGGGAAACAGAACCCACGGGGGATATGTGTTCTGTATCTCTATTACTGTCTGTCCATCCATCCATCCATCCATCCATCCATCCATCCATCCATCCATCTAGATTATAATTGTCTCACATGAGTATGGAAGCCGAGAAGTCCCACTATGTGCAGTTGGCCAGCTGGAGACCCACGGCAAGCCAGTGGTGTAGCTCCAGTCTGAGTCCAAAGGCCTGAGAATCAAGACAGCCGCTAGTCTAGGTTCCAGACTGAGGGCAGGAGAAGACTCAGCTCAAGCCGTCAGGCACACAGAGAAGGGTGGGGGGAGTAATTCTCCCTTCCTTCGCTTTTTTATTCTTCAGACCCCCAACAGATTGGATGCTGCCCACCCACACTGGGGACCACCCTCTGCTTTACTCAGTCTGCAGATTGTTATCTATTCCCATCCCGAGACACCCTTCCGGTCACACCCGGAAATAATGTTTAACCACATTTCTGGACACCCTGGACCCAGGCAAGTTGAGGCATAGAATTAACGGTCATATCAGGGAAGGTCTCGGTGGGTGGCTTCAAGCTGAATCCTGCCTCCTTCTCTTCCTTCCCCTTTGCCTCTCCTTCTACTCTCTTTCTCTACCCTTCTTCCTCTTCCCCCCTTGAGGAGACTCAATCACCCCTTCTGGCCCCCAGCCCCCCCGTTACCCCTTCTGGCTCCAGGGGAGGAGACCCCTAGCTCAGGGAGCTATCTTGTCACAGAATCACTGGTCAGGTGGGGAGGTGGGCAGCCATCTTTGCCACATGCCGTGGCCCCTCAGCACCAGAGGGAGCCACCTCTGGGTTCTCCCCCTCAGCGCAGGTACCACTTCCCTTGAGAAAGTACTATGGGCTGCCTAACAGTTGTCATCATGGGCATGAGGTGATGTGTGAGTGCCAGGCCTGAGCTTCCAGCCACCGTGTGCTCCTCATTGTGAATGAAGGCTCATGGAGAAGCTTTTCAGTCAGGAGAGGGGCGCTCTGCTGACTGTGAGCTTCCGGAGGGACTGAGGAAAAGTCTGTGGCGGAGGGTGTGCGTCAAGGGCTCAAAGGCTGAGAGTTTGAGACACAAAACAATCTCACATCAGCCCCTCCCCAGCCTGGCCACAGACTTGCTGAGACGTGTGTGG
Organism: Nasua narica; assembly: GCA_028533885.1. Taxonomy (NCBI): domain Eukaryota; kingdom Metazoa; phylum Chordata; class Mammalia; order Carnivora; family Procyonidae; genus Nasua; species Nasua narica. Next base: position 8,492,996 of record CM052798.1, on the reverse strand, counting down.
GGTCAGAATCTCCGCCCGTTCTCACAGTGTCTGATCCCCAGCCCCCCGGGAGCACCCTACGAGGGACGCGCTGAAGGCCCTCCATCCAGCTGGGCCCCCGCCAAAGTTACAACTTGTTTCTCTCAGAATCTTAGGGAAATGGTGCCCCAAGTTGTGCTATTCCCACCATGGCCTTGTTCTAACGACTCCAGGGGATGAATTCCCACCTCCTGAGTCTACATTATTCCTTATAGGAGTGGACTCAGCCGTTTCCTTAGAAATGCAAACCCTGCACAGCGTGGGGGTCATTCACTGAGGGAACGAGCCGGTGGGGGAGGGGTGACCCGGAGCCAGAGATGGGGGTGCTCACTCGATGGGTGTTGATCAACCCCCATGTCTGCCAGCTGCACCCCAGAGTTTTGGAAGAACCATGACTCTGGGGAAGAAGAGGTTTAAATCACTGCCAGTTGAAGCCGTCACTGTCTGGATATAAAACTCATGAACCACTCGGGTGGTTGGGGACAGGAGGGACACCCAAAAGCCCAAGAAGATATACCGGCCAGGAGCCCCGGCTCAACTAGGGAAATGCCTATCGAGAAGCGGGCTGTCAGCAGGGGTGGAGTGATCCCTGACTTGCTCTGGGATCTCGAGTTGTCACTAGCAACAAGGGTGGCACGACACCCCCTCTCAGAGCTCCACAAGTGTCCCTGAGTCTCCAGTGTCCCCTCCTGGGAGTCTCCTCATCACAGCACCCACCCGTGATGGGAGATTATCCCACCCATTTGTTTACATGTTTCTGGCCTCCCTGTCTGGCCGGGAACATGAACTCCCCAAGCACCGGGACGTGGGCCATCGGTGTCCCCAGGTTTAGAGCCATGCCTGGCACAGAATGGTGGCACAACCAACATACATATTGGGTTAAAAAAACTCAACAAATGAATTCCATGCACCATACCAGAAACTCTACGAACTCTACGAAGACGAGCTCTTTTCAAGCATCCTGGTAACTCCAGGTGAGCGTCACTGTTATCCCCATTTTATAGATAAGGAAATGGAGGCCCAGAGAAGGTGGGTGGGGGACAGGGCATGGCAGAGCCAGAGCCCGTTCATAGTTGGACTTCGAAGCCTGTGCTCCCACTTATGATGATAGTTCACGCGGCTGGAGGACACGGGCGAGGCGCTGGGCCACATCCGTTACGCGGCTCACGCCCCCTGGAAGGGGGAGTATTCCTCCGGCTTCTCCCGAGAAACGGAACCAACAGGATCTCATGGAGAAAGAGATTTGTTCTCAGGTCCTGGTTCGTGTGACTCTAGAAGCTTGCCCGCCCAGAATCTTCAGGACAGGCCGGAAGGACGTGGGGGAGAGCCGGTCTCGCCGCTCATGTCTGGACGCTGTTTCCTGCACAATCCCCTCTTGCTTGGGGGGGGAGGGTCCATCTTCTGTTCCTTCAGAGCCTTCTGCTGTCTCCGTGAGGCCGCATTATGACTGGGCGATCTGCTTTACCTGGAGTCCACCGATTTCCACAGTCTCCTCTAAAAACACCCTTGTGGAAACATCCAGCATGTCTGACCGCGCGTCTGGGCACCGTGGTCCCACCAACTTGACCTAAGAGGCAAACCATCACAGACAAGGTACCACGATCACCTCCCCTTTACAGACCCATCGCCTCCACGTGGCCACTGAGAGAACTGGCTCGGCCGTGGGAGTAACCTGCGAGCCTGGACGCACAGCCAGGAAGGGAGCGGGGTCTGGCTACAGGTGCTCCGACCGCTCTGCCACCAACTGAATTCCCCGCCCAGGCCAGCGGGGGCGGACGTGGCAGGGACAGCGTGGGGTGGCACTTGCCTCGGATCTGTGTCCTGGTGCGCCCGGGGTGAGTTTACTTTGAGTCTCCCCTCCAGTGGCTCAGACCTCTTTGGGACAGTCCAAACCACCAAAGTATTTTGCCTCGTCTCGCTCTCCTTAATGTCTGATGACATGTAAGGATGACAGAGGATTCTGGCAGCATCATAAATGAATTCACCTTATTAGGCTGACAGCAGGTACCACCCTACAGCCCATGAACCCAGGCAAGGGGCCTCTGGTTGGGTCTGGGCCTTTAGAGGGCCCTATCCCAACCTTTCTCTAGCTGTGCTCTTCCCCCCTTGGATGAACAATCTATGGGGCCCAGGGTACACACCCACTTAGAACTGGAGCCCTCTTGTAGAACATTCTCTGGGTACTTAGGATTCCAGAATTCGCTGCACAAACGACGTCAAATGACGTGCACACACCATCCTCCAGTGTGGACTGAAGGGTCAGGCTGTAGAGGCTGAGGGCATGTGGGTAGAGGTGGGTGTGCGTAAGTGTGCGTAAGACCCCTGAGGCATGGGATGGAGGCAGAGCTGGGAAGAGAAGCAGGGAGGTCTTAGAGGCTCAGCTCTCCCCCGCCACACACATTCTGGTGCAGATTTCTAGGAATGTAAGAATCATTTGAAGGCTGTCGTCCATTCATTAAGGAGGTATTTCTGTCAAGGCTGACTGGTGGAATATTTTCTTTAGCACTTTATCTTCATTGATGACTTATGATGGTTTCGATGTGAGTATGTGAAGTGTATATTTAAGGCTTTTCCTGGCTTCATGGGTTGTCACAAGTGGGCCTGGGTACCATAGCTGGGGCCAAGAGGTGACCACAGGCCCTGGCTCTGGCCCTAGGGCCCAATATTGCTTCTGCTCCGTGGGACTGAGGCACACGGGCCTTTGTAGAGAAAGCATGGAAAGTGCACACACACTGATTACTTTCACCAACCACAGAGAAGGCTTTGCATGGAACACGCATGTTTCAGCCCCTCCTTCTCCCCCTCCTCCGTCTCCTCCCCTCAGCCTTGCAATGTCCCCCTACAGGCTCAGATGGCCAAAGTTACAGGCATGAATTCTAGATTCCGACAGTGGCGGGCGTGGGTGTTTTCTCTAAGCTATTAAATTTAACTGGACCCTGGAGCTCATCAAGTCTCTAAGTCTCCTTTACACACTTCCCACACCCACCAGCCTTGTCTGCCGCCAGCCCTGGGCCTTGGCTGTAACCTTTTTAGTGGCTCCCCAGTAGCCTTGAGGGTTAAGTAATTTATTATTTGCAAAAGTGGTCTGTTGAATCCCGTATGGTAAAACTACCCCAAAGCAACCCCCTGTGGGTTTCTTTTCCCTGCAACCAACAAGGTGGCTTTGTTCTTCCAGACTGCAGGCTAATAAACACACATGCAAACTTTAAATTATTTTTTTCTGGGGAAGGATTTCTGAAGAACGAACACGAACCCTCTTCTGGTATTTGCCAATGGGATCCGTTTTTGGAAAACGCACCTTTCCAGGGTGTGAGTTACTATATTTCGGCCTTGGGAAAAATACAATGTGCTTTTTGGTAAAACCTCATACCCGTATTCAGGACCCCTCATCAAGAACTCATCCGCTGCCTGGAGCTTCGTGGGTATCCGAGCTGGGAGTGGGTTGGCCAGGAATCATTCTTCCAAGAGGCGTCCCTGTGTTCCATACCATCCTCCACATCCAAGCCTCTAACTGAATAATCAGGGCGTTGTCACCATGTGTCCGCCAGCCTCCAAAAAGGTCCTAGGTGGTGGAGGGTTAGCCCTCCGACAGGCTGTCTGTCCACTCTGCCCTTGGCCGTGCCTCGGACCCTCTCGAGCCACAACCCCCCACAGTGAATAGAGTGATACTTCTCTGCAGAGTTGATGCGAAACGATGAAATAAGGGCCCCTGCAAACATGGTCCCTTCCCTGCCCAGAATCCCAGTGGTGCCTCCCTGAGCGCTCACAGGTACACAGAAGAGGGGGCCGTCGTGAGACAACTGTGGAATCGGCCAGGAGCCAAGGGCCAGCCGTCTGAGGGCCTCTGGCGCATAACGAAGGAGTCAGCGGTCCTTTTCACCCTTTTGTGGCCAGCCCCCAGCCCCACTGCTCATAAGTCTGCACAGATGTCAGAAGCCACGTTCACACGGGTAACCTGCACATCCCGGGGGCCATTCTCCAGCGGCACGGATGAGGCCTCGTGAAGATTCATTCGAATTGCCTTGTCCCGGTGGCTCCCACCTGCCTGACTGCAGGTCAGTGAAAGGGCCCCCCTGCCCCCCCGCCCACTCCCCAGCCCACGGACCAGAGGATGGAGAGTCTCTCTGAGGCTTAAAACCCACCCTGAACTAATGTCACAGAGTGTCCCTCATGCGTGCTGAGGGTTCACCCTTGTCCTGGGCAGCGTGGCCTCCACCCGCCCTCCTGGGGCTCCTTGGGGGACCCCACCCCCACGGTCGGCGCCCTGCCCCGGTGCTTATTCCCACACCCCACCCCCTGAGCCCTCACTCAGCCCACAGAGCCACGGTGTGTTTCTCAGGGAAATGGGGCCAGTGCCCCTCCGTGGGGTCAGACTAGTCCCTAGGCCAGGCTGAGAAGCAGCTCTCCTCAGATCCTCCCAATTTCCTCATCTCTTGGGCTTCTTCCTCAAACAGCGAAACCTCCTTTGGGTCAGACCTCCCTCCACTCACGTTTATCAACATGAGCGACCAGACTGCCCAGGCAGGGACACGGTCACCCGAGCCGCGGCAATGAGCCAGCTTCTGAACCAGGCGAGGCTCCGGTGGGACAGGAAGGGACATGGACATCAGTGACAGTCAGCACCTCCGCTCCTTCCCGATGGATGGGGGAGGCTGCGGAGGGATCTGCTGAAGCAGGGAGAGCTGTGGGCTCTCCACACCCTTGCGAGCCACCTAGGAAGGCAAGAAATGCAGGGCAAGACGTGCCCACCATCCGGCTCCACGCTGGCATACATGCCCCGTGGGGTCCCCTGCCCCCGAGGTGCCCGTGAGATCGCGAGCTCCATGACGGCAGCCCCAGCGGGTCCCTGTCACACCAACCCTTGAGCAGGCCTCGTAGATAGGAGCCCCCGAATGTCGCACGAACAAGGAACGCTCATTCTCTCCCGTGTGAAGGGGCCACACCAAGTGGCCTCCCTTAAGGAAGGAAATGCAAGGCAGCGAGGGGGCGGGGCAGAGTTCAGGCTGGGTTCAAGCTAGCCTATTGCACTTGACCCATGGCCACTGAGATGGTTCTACCAGAATATTTGTTCCTGGAACATCGAAACAGCGATCAAATATTCTGGTATACGAATTGTATTCACACTCCACCTGAGCACTTAGAAGGCTCTGGGTCTATGTGATGCTGCCGTGGGTGATCCTGGCCTTCGCCAGCCTGCTCCCACCCCTGTCCCCACTGCTCGTGCCGGCAGCCCCTTGGCAGGCAGGCCTTGCTTATTTCAGCCTGAGAGCCTTTGCAGCCGGCTGTCCTCTCTGCTTGGGATGCGCCTCCTCCAGATCTTTGCTCCGTCTTGTCTTCTGGTCTCAGCACCAAGGTCACCTTCTCAGTGAGACCTGCGCTGCCCATCCCAGCTAAAGAACCATCCCCTGTCTGTTCTAACGCACATCACTATTTCACTCACTTCCGAGCAGTCCTCGCCGTGTGGGCTTCTTGGGTTTTGTTCACCTCTGTTTGCTCTGTTTCCTCCTCTCTTGATCGTAAACTGCAAGAGCAAGGCCCATGCTTGTCTTGTTTGTGCCCAGAGGCTAGACCTGTCATGAGCTTGGCAGAAGTCCGATAAATATTTGTGAAGTGGATGGATAGGTGGGTGGATGGGCAGATGGATGATGGATGGATGGATGTGTTGGTGGACGGATGAGTGAGTAGGTGAATGGGTGGATGGATGGACAGATGAATGGATACCTGAGTGGTTGGATGGATGGGTGGATGGATGAATGGATACATGAGTGGATGATTGGGTGAGTGGATGGATGAATGGGTGAATGGATACATGAGTGGATGGATGGGTGGGTGGGTGGATGGATGGATGGATGGATGGATAGGTAGGCAGGTGGATGGATGAGTGAGTAGGTGAGTAGTGGATGGGTGGGTGGGTGAGTGAGTGAATAGGTGGGTGAATGGATAGATGGGTGGATAGATGGATGGTTGGATGGATGGGTGGATGGATGGATGGATGGATGGATAGGTAAGCAGGTGGATGGATGAGTGAGTAGGTGAGTGGGTGGATGGGTGGGTGGGTGAGTGAGTGGATAGGTGGGTGAATGGATAGATGGGTGGGTAGATGGATGGTTGGATGGATGGGTGGATGGATGGATGGATGGATGGGTAGGTGAGTGGGTGGATGGGTGGGTGAGTGAGTGGGTGGATAGGTAGGTGAATGGATAGATGGGTGGGTAGATGGATAGGTGGGTGGAAAGCAAGTTTCTACTCTTTCCAAGGACTTGAAAGCCACACATAATGTGTGAGGGATATAACCAAGAAAGGATTTACAAGCCACATAGAGTGTGTTAAAGGAATGTGCCTCTTCACCTTGAGGGGGCAGAGTTACAAGCCCAGGGCTGCAACCATGTCAGGGACCACTTGCCGTGTTTCCTTCCTTAGCCGTCGCCCATCCAGTAGCTCAGGTGCCTTCCCCCCTACCCAGGCGGACTGCTGATGATGGACGCATCCCCAGGCTTTGAGCCTTACCTTTTGTCTGAGGGCCCCAGGAAGACAAGCGCGGGGCAGATCATCAGACTGGCTGTCAGGATTATCCTGTTTGGTAGTGGCTGCCTCGTCCTCTTCCCTCCCATCCTCTCTGAGTCCCCCTCCCCCTTGTCTCCTCCCCTTGGCCCTGCCAGCCTTGGCATCAGCGGCTGGATACTGACTGATCTCCATCCGTGACCATCTGACCCCTAATTACTTCCGTTAATTACTTGGACAGGTTTTCCCTGTAAGAAGGATTTAAAACCCAGCAATGGCGAGAGGGCGATGTTCTTCACCTGTCCTTGTCCACCACCTGCCTCTAGAGGGACGAGACTGCACCAGTCTGGGTATTCGATTTTCCAAGGATTTGCTCTCTGTGGAGGTCAGTCTGTCCCTTTGATGCGCTCCCTCTAAGAGCTTATTCTCTTGCTAATCCTGAATCTTTTAAAGTGCCTGATGGCTTTTTGGGAGTAATAAGTGGGAGAGAGAAAGAGAGGGGGGAGAGCTCTCCTCATGGGTGCAGCGTGGGATTAAGTCCCTGGATGATTTCTGGTCCCCATTCTGACTCCCTCCCCTAGAACACCCCCCACCCCCAGCCCAGAGCACAGAAGCCCAAGCAGGGCGTAGACATGCCTCAAGCCATTCTTAGGGAGATCGTGTGGGTCTGCACTTTCTTCTCATTTTTCCCCATCCTGCATAAATCCTCCTTGTCCTAGATGCTCCTCGCTTGGGACTTGCTCATTCACTCATGCATGAATGCATGGGTGCGCGCATTCAGTATCAGTGTTTACCCCAGCCCCAGGCATGGTCCTGTAGTGGCAAACGGCAGAGACACAGCCTCTGACATCAAGCCCTTTACTCTCAGAGAAAACAAGAAAAACAATGATCAGAACAAAGGTAAGGAGTTACCCTGCCGGGAAGTGCCACTCCGGGGGGGGGAGCCCAGAGCAGAGGCCAGCCCAGGGCGAGGGGCCAGGAGAAGGGTCCCCAAGGACGATGGGCTCTGACTTCCCTTTCTTTTTTTTTAAATTTTTTTTAAAGATTTTTATTTATTTATTTGAGAAAGAGAGAGAGTGAGAGAGAGCATGAGAAGGGAGAAGGTCAGAGTGAGAAGCGGAGGCCCCCCGGATCTGGGAGCCTGATGTGGGACTCGATCTTGGGTCTCTGGGACCATGACCTGAGCTGAAGGCAGTCGCCCAACCAACTGAGCCACCCAGGCGCAGCCTGACTTCCCTTTCTTAGGGCATTTACTAAACAGGGCTTTCTGTTAAGAAAGGTTCCTCTGTCCCTTAGAGATATACCCCTGTGTCCCGTAACTCGGAAGTTTCTCTCTAGGGCCTGAGCGTCATTCCTCTGAAATGCAATCACTAGGAAGGTGGGCCCCCAGTCTCCCAGTCCCTCTGGGAGGATAGACTCCTAACTTCCCTAACTGCCTAATCGCCTGTGCACTGACTATCCTCTGGGGTTTTCCTGCCCCTCTCCCAGCCCCCGCCCATTCTCCCCCTCCCCCATTCTCCCTTTCAAATGCCCATTCAACTCTGGCAAGGCTGCCGTCCCCCTACTGTTGGCCCTCCTCGAATAGAATCTGTGCTCACTGCTTTACCTTGCATCCTGCTGTGTTTACCTTGGACAGTGCGGAAGGGATGTTTAATCTGGAACAAGAAAGTTCGCCAGGCTAAGGGGTGGGACTAGGGCAAGGAGGTGGGGGAGAATGTTCTAGACAGAGAATAAGGGAGAAACCCGAGGAGGTTTAGGGGCTGGAGATGGGAGGGATGAGGTCTCTGGTGCCTGTCAGGCTGCTCCTTCTCACCCTGCCTCCTTCGCTCTCCCAGTCACCTCTGCCCAGCCCTCCCTGCCTCAGCCCTGGCTTCCTTCTTTCTCATTAAAAGCAAAGCTCTAGATAGGTCACACCGTCCAGCCCCGCCTTGAAGGGGACAGCCAGTGGTGTGAGTGGACTCATAAGCTTGTACAACGGTCACTACTATCTGACTCCGGAACATTGCGTCACGCAGAGAGAAGCCCCAGACCTATGAACAGACGCTCCCCATGCCCCTTCCCTCACCCCTGCAACCACTAATCCACTTGCTGTGCCCATGGATTCGCCCATTGTGGACATTTCGTGGAATCGTACAAATGTGGCCTTCGGTGTCCAGCTTCTGTCGCTCAGCATGGAGACCACGGTCTCCATGGTCTCCGCGGTCCGGGCGGCCGCACCCCTTTCCACGGCCGGTCGCTTTCTGTGCATCCGCTCAGGGCGTAGACATTTGCGTGGCTTTGCTCTTCAGCTACGGTGAAAAAGGCGGCTGGGAACACACACGTACGCATGTGGGGATTTTAAATGAACAAATGGTTCCGATTCTTTCGGGCGTGTACATGGGGGTGCAATGGCGGGATCGGATGGTGACTGTTTAACTTTTGAGGAACCGCCTGTTTTCCGAAGCAATCGCACCATTGTCCGTCCCACCAGCAGCTTCCACGTGTTCTAATCCTCCACAACCTGGACCACTCGGGTTATTATTGCCCTCTGTCTGAGGGTAGCCGTCCCCATGGGAGTGAAGGGGCACAGGGCTTCTCTCCCTGTCGTGCCCCACACCCCCTTTCCTTGTGGCTTTGCATGCAGGGTGGCACCACGGGTCAGTGAGAACACTTCAAAACCTGGGGGCTCTGACTTTTCTTAAAATTTAATTTTAGTTTTTTAAAGATTTTTTTTAACTTATTGGAGAGAGAGAAAAAGAGAGAGAGCACAAGCAGGGGGAGGGGTGGAAGAAGGGACACAGGGAACCTCCAAGCCAACTCCCTGCTGAGCCAGAAGCTGGTCGCAGGGCTCGATCCCAGGACCCCCAGATCATGACCTGAGCTGAAGGCAGGCGCTTACCCAACTGAGACACCCAGGCACCCCCTTTTCTGCTCTTTACCCTGCTCTTTTCTGCATTACCATGGAGAATCCCCTTCACCGGGGCAGGTAGCTGAGAGCAGTCCCGGGTTCTTTCCTGTAAAACGTGCTCCATGAGGCTCAGCTAAAGAAGCCTCCAGTCACAGCACTTCCTGTCCTCATCCTCACCACCTGTCTCTGAACCCAGCCACACCCGGAGGGGAGGTCTGCGCCCTGGGGGAAGGAAGAAAAGCTCTCAGAATACTTGCTCTGTCCCAACTGGGGTGAAGGTAGATAGTTTGCAGGAGTGGGGGGCTTGGGGCAAGGAGCAGGCTGGTGCGGCCGGAGCCCTGTGAGCGGAGGCCGTCCAGACCCTGCAGGGCTCTCTGCTCTCTGCAGATGGCATAGCCTCTCCCTAGAATTGTAGCTCCAACTGCAGGAGTTGGAGCCAACATTCGCTCTAATTCGCAATCCCCATTTAGAAAGGTGTACGCTCGCCTCCCCAAAGGGCAGCTGAGTCACTTGGCAAAAGGAGATCAGCTTTCACTGAAATGGCTGGGACACGATGTGGACTGTGATGTCATCAGAGGCCCGAGCAGCTGGGAGGCGGTGTCCAATTAGGCTTTGCCCATCCCACCACTCCCCCAGGGCCTTTGCCCAAGAGGGCCTTCTGGAACCTTCTCTGGCGCTTGCCTTAGGGGGTTGAAGCCACCCCCTGGGAGTTACACTGCCCTCCCCACAGTGGAGGGCTGGGACAATGGCCCACAGAAAAAAGTTTCTCTGTGAGCATTTGTCAATTTCCAGGGTGTAAATTCACCCCCTTGGCCAATTTAGAGTCTCCAACGGAGGTCACTGAACGGAGTTGAGAAGATATGCATACAGTTGGTCTCACTAGCTGATAGAAGCAGGCAAAAACACACCACTGCCCCCTTTCTACAGCCCCCCAGGCCAAAGGCCAATGACTGATGGGGGTGGGGTTTCAGAGGTACAAAAGCCCCTCTCCTTTGTCTCGAGATGGGACAGGCCCTAGGGGACCAGTCATGCTCTGGGGCTGGCTGGCTGGGGAGGAGGATAGCGGCATCCCCAACGGGGATGGCTAACGCTGAACTTCTGCAACCAGTCCTATGCTGTTCCTCCCCCTGGGTTCTTCTGCTTCCCTCACCCCTTACTGGAATCTTCCGAGGGCTCTCACTCGGTAAGTCACGTGCCCACAGATCCGAGTCTCAGGCTCAGCTTCTAGGGGACCCAGCCTGAGACGGGCCTTCCAACTGGTGCCCCAGCAGGCTCTGTCTGGAGGTGCATGTGGGGTTTCTGATCGTGGCGGGAGAGAGGGCATGACCATCCCCCTGACTTTGGTGGCTTGTCAGAATAGTCCGTACCAGGAAGCAGTAAATCGGCCCCGACTCCACCACTAACCAGGGCCAAGGCCCTTCCGCTCAGTCTATCCCAAGTCCAACAAAGGAGAGGCACGGGGGTAGACTCCATCTCCTCGGGAAGCTTCGAATCCTTGGTCAAGCCACATTCCTGGAAACTCAGATTCATCATACCTACGGTGGGAAGCTTCTGGTTTAAAAATGCCTGGGGAGGGCCTGTTGATCAGCTGAGGATGGAAATC
>CM052798.1:8404802-8481487 GCA_028533885.1 Nasua narica | reverse complement strand
GGGGGGGGGGCGGTGGGGTGGAGTGGGGGCGGGGACCATGCTGAGCAGCATCCCTGGCCTCTTCCCATAGGATGCCGCTATCCCCCTCCCCAGCTGGGACAACCAAAAATATGTCCAGACTCTACCATCTGTCCCCTGGTGGGCAAAGTCACCCTTGTCCCCACTCCCTGGCTCAAGATCTATGCCCACGAACCTTGAAATGTCACGGCCACACATGGAATTGCAGTATGGAGACCCTACAGACTGGACTCCCCAGCAAACCCTTCTACTTTGAAAATTCTGTTGACGTTCTATTTTCCAATTATATTTGCAGAGAGTGTACAAATACACTCGTTTTTTTTTTTTAATTTACTGTTATCATTACCGTTGTAATTTTCAGTGAGGGGAAAGAAAATTACTTCCAATTCTATCCGTGCAGATACATCCCTTCTGCTTTGCCACCCTCCCCTTCGGAACTGCGTCCCCTCCCCACCACTATCTTTAAGTAGAGGCTGTCCCCTCTGCGTCCCTCTGTCCTCTGCGCTGTCAGCACAAGCTCCTGCAGGATCTTAGAGAGATTCTAGGCCCCAGGGTGAACTGAGGGACTTGGGAAACAAGCAGAAAATAACAGGAATGTGTGTATGTTGGGGAAGGGGAGCAAGCCACTGCCACTGGGAGAGAGGTTTATAACCAAACTGAATCAGGGGTACAGCGCTTTCATAGCTCCTAGCAAGGGGTGGGGTCCAGAGCATCCTTCTAATTGGGGAGTGGGTGGAACCCTAGAGGTGGGCATATTCAGGAACCCTCAAAAGATGCCGTTTATAAGCAGTCCCTTTACATCCCAGTAGGGTCCTTGACAGACAGAGCAGTTTAGGCCCACCATGTTGGACCCTAGGGAGCCACTGAAGGTTCTTGAGCAAGGGCATGGCGGCACCAGGTAACATTCCACAAAACAGAAAGGATCTTGACATTTACTGAACCTCCCGACATTTTCTGATGTCTCTCCAGCTTACAGCAAGCTGTTGAGAATAATGGGGTGGGGGGGTGGAGGAGGCTATCGGAGGAGGAAGAGATCCCGGGCTGCCCATCAATTAAGCAGAAATCCTTGAGTAGCCCATTCGTGGGAATTCCCTGGAGGTCACATTTGGACTGTGAAGTCCTTCCCTGTCCAGGGCAGGCAGATTTTAGGGGAGCAGCGTGCCCTTGGCAATGGGGGTGCTAAAGGCGCAGGTAGCTTGTGAGGGGGCAAGCGCTGATGGGCACTCGCGGTCAGTGCCCGTCTTGGCCGCTCCCCGCTGTGAACCACACCAGCTTTTAACCCAGGCTCTGACATTCCAACCAGCACCTTTCAAATGATACATGGTTCCCGCCCAGGGATTTTCTCTTGTGTAAGGGGAGGATTTTCTCAGATTAACCGAACCCAGACAGGCCTGCGTAAAGCTCTGGACGAGGCTTTGGGAAGGAAATCTTGGCCTTTCCCCAGGCATATTCTCAATTTTACTAAATCCTCATGAGGGCCAGGGATGTTTCTTCAAACTGTCCTGGGATGAAAGACTGAACAAGGAACATGACTCATAAGTCCTATCCTTTTCTTTCTTCAAAACCCGAGTCTCTAAATCCAAATAAATATAGTCATGTAAATATGTCTTCCCAGGACGGGTTTACACAGGTCCACAGGTTTTGGCTGGTGGATTTCTTTTTTAAAATCTGTAACTCAAAAACATAGTGGAAACTGTCATTTTCAACCCCTGATATGGCATCCACCTTGAGGGTGTGAGACGAACCCTGCCTTCCCCATTGCCGGAGGGTGGGCTCATATCCCTTAAACTGGGCTGATTTCCCACCCTTTCCTAGCATAGGGCAGCAGCCCCAGAATGCGTATGGGGTGATGAAAATGTTTGGGGATCATTCATAGTGAGCTTGAGCCACACCGCGAAGGCACTAAATACCACTGGATTACAGGATTGTACACTTTCAATGATTAATTTTATGTGATGTGAATTTCAACACTGAGAATAGGGCAGGGCATAGAACCCCCTGCCCACTTGTACTCTCTACCTCTCTGACGCCAAACAAACTGCTCCAGACTCCAGACTATTTCCCTGGCTCCAGACTCAAGGCTCCTTATTTTAAAACCCCAGCCCCGCCCCTGGCTTCCTTTGACATTTACAGTCATTCTTTCCCAGAAATATGACCTTATTCTCCAGTGCTGTTCCAGCTTTGACCTGCTTCCTGGGTCTTCTTACATCTTGTCTAGGTGGCAGTTCCAAGAGCTACTCTAAGCCACCTGAGGGGACTGGGGCCCCCAAGTGATGGGGGTGATCTTTAATACAATAGCTCATTAGAATGTTGAACCAAGAGGGAGTAGAAAGCAAGTGGGGTCTGGGGGTGGGATTGAGGGCGATACCAGATCGTGACTCCAAGCTGCTTGGCCCTTCCCCCCAAAGCATGGCTGTACGTCTTCTTTACTGGTCTGCTTGGGCATCGTTGGACAAAGATACAGCAGGCAGACAGGATTCTCAGCCGGCCCCCAGCTTCCCACCCCCTGGTGGGCAGACCCAGTGTAACCTTTCCCTTTGAGTGGAGGCAAGACTGAAAAACTGATGAGATTTCGGTTGTGTGATTAGGTTACATCTGAAGACTAAAGTTGCAGCTGTTGACTTTGGGTTAATCAACAAGGGTGGATGTTTTAACGGAGATCTTGGAGAGACTCTCCTGCCGGCTGGAAAAAGCCGGGACATGAATTCTGCCCCCAGGAGCTCGGAGTAGGACCCCGAGTCTCAGGGGAGACCCCAGTCCTGGCTGAGATCTCGACTGCAGCCTCGTGAGACCCTCAGCAAAGGACCCGGCTAAACCACACGGGGACTCCTAACCCGCGGAAACCTGCGGAGGATACGTGGGTGTTATTTTAATGTTTTAGGCCATTAAAGTTTGTGATGACTTGCTCTTCTTCATAGCGCATTAATATGTAGTGACTGAGAAAGGCAAAGACATCTTGGCCAGAAAACCCTCAGTATCAAAAGACTGGAGTCTAGATCTGCTATCTGAATGTAATGGGGGAGGGGGAGGGGGCGTCGATCATGGAAGAGTTTTTTGTTAACAACTTTATTGGTGTATGATTGACATGTAATAAATGGCATGCTTAAAGAATATAATTGGTAAGTTTTTATCTATCTGTCCATTCCCACGTAGTCATCACCACAATCAAGAACATGAACACGGTCTTCATCCCTCACACCTCCCCTCCCCATCCCTAGGCAACCATGATCTGCTTTGTCACTATAGATTAATTTGCATTTTCTAGAATTTGAAGAAATGGAACTGTTACCAAGCCATCCAGCACAGCCCCCGACTCAGGGAACGAACCGGTCAGCTCTGGCTCAACGATGCAGCCAACGGCTCCATCGTGGGGATTCCTGAAGGGGCTGGCTTTGCCAACACCGTTGCTGAAGAAACTCGGATCAACTCTTCACAAAAGAAACCAGGAACTCAAGGGTCGAGGGTCTGGAAAAGAGGAAGGGAGAAATTTATCTCAGGTGCCGGCGTCTGGGGACACTGGCAGGCTTGAGCCTTAACAACTGACTCCTCCGCCCACCAGATGGACATTTAGTATTTTGTAGGGAGAGGTCCAGAGGGGTACACGGGAGAGAGCAGGTGGAGAGTGGAGAGTGCGAGGGGCTTCAGATGTGTTCAGCACAAGATCGCCGGCAGGGAAGGGGGCGTGTGGGGTGTGGTCTTCTAGGCTTGCTAGAAGGGCTTGCTAGCCCTTGCTAGAAGGACTTTTCTGGGCTGGTGACTGGGATATTCCGGTCACTGCAAAACATCGTCAGTGTCTTAGGGTGTGATAAGACATAAGAACAATGGATTTTACTTAATGCCTGAGTAGAGGGGTCTTGTCTATTTCTGGTGTTAACTCTGGGCGTCTAGAGTTGAGCCAGAGAGCTGCCTGGGGAACCAGAGACTAGGAATTCTTTCTGGCTGGGCTTCCCCTCCTCTGCTCTGCGTGACCATTTGGAGACTGATTCACTGTTGCTATATGTTGCTATATATTGTTGCATATATCAGAGGTCATGCCTTTTGGTTGCTGAGTGGTCCTGAATGGTGGTCCTTTGTTCTCAGTGTCTCTGCATGTCGGTTTCTTCTGTGGGTAAACAGACGCCAGATCCCCTGGGACCTACGACCTTGCTAACTTTAAGTCTACTCTTCCAGGATTTTGGACTCAGCCCACCTCTTCTAGTACCTTCCTGCCTGTGTCCTAGATGGCTGGGGTTTTTCCAAGGGTGGCACCGGTCTCTTTAGTCTGAAAAATCTCTCTTAGTTCTTAACTTAAAGAAAGACCTTTGAGACTCTAGTATGCCAGGGACCCTCCGTAACACTGAGCTCGCTCGCAGACAGCAGACCCTGCTCGTGGACCGGCCAGTGTGCTCATGACCCTGAGTGCCCAAGAGCTCCGAATAGAGATCCCACTCCAGTCTTGAAGACTCAGAAAGGATCAATCAAAATCTTGGGGTCGATTTGTTGCCAGCCTGCCCTCCTTTCTGCTAGGATGCTGGGTGAGGAGTATAAATAGTGCGGTGGGTAATCAGAGAGGCAGCCTGGTACAGTCCCTGCCCTAGAAAAGAAGTGAAATATATTTGAAGAAAAAAAAAAAAAGAAAGAAAGTAAAGGAGAGAGAGAAACAAACAAAAACAGGAATGCTCTGTATCTCCTTGGCAGAGCTAAACTCAAATCCTGTTTCTGAAGGTTCCATGGTCCCCTGTGGTAATAACAGGCAGCTTACGTCTCCGAAAGTGCTTGCCAAGTCACAGATAAACATTGTCTTTAAAAAGTTAGAGCTGAGGGACGTCTGGGTGGTTCTGTCGGTTAGGCGTCTGCCTTTGGCTCAGGTCAGGATCTTGGGGTCCTGAGATCGAGCCCTGCCTTGGGCTCCCTGCTCCATCGGGAGTCTGCTTCTCCCTCTGCTTGCCCTAACTTATGTTCTCCCTCTCTCTCTCAAATAAATAAAAACTTAAAAAATTTTTAAACATTAAAAGTCAGAGTTGAATGTTTTTTCTTTCTAAAGAGAATGAGAGAGAGAGCGAGAGCATGTGTGTGTGCAAGCAGGGAGTGAGTGGAGGGAGGGGTAGGGGGGTTTAGCATGGAGCCCGAGCCCACCACCCTGAGATCATGACCTGAGCCAAAATCAAGAGTCAGACGGTCAACCTACTGAGCCACCCAGGTGCCGCGGAGCTGGAACTTTTAAGACAGAGAGGACATGTGTCTGTGGATAAGGCAGCTCCTGGGTCTAGACCCACCTGGTCCAGTTGGGGCCACCTCTGGTTTATTCGCTTAAACCCTGCTTCCACCACGCACTGTATTTGGTCCCATGGTCCCTGAGGCTGGGCAAGAAGAGTGGCTTCCTTGGGCCCTGGCAAGGCTGCCAACCTTCGGATTGAGTGGAAAGCCTACCAGGGACGTCCCAACCACAAACGGCCCTCCCTCTTGGCGCAAGTTCCTCTGGTCATTCGTTCATCAAACACGGGTCAAGCATCTTCCCCATTGCTGATCAGCACCGGGCAGCGTCGCTGGGGTGTCTCCACGACAACCACGTCTCCGCTTCACCTCCCTTAGGAAAATTACCCAGTGAATGCATGTATTTAAGATTGATTAGAATCAGATAATTTTAGAATGAGAAAGTTACTTAATTTCCCCTAATTTCTTCCTCTGCTGCTCTGTGGATATACTGGTCATGAAGAGGTGAAGTGACCACAGTGAAGTTACAGAGCTGGTCAATGGTGAAGCAGGATGAGAACCTTCCTGTGTCACTTAGGATTAGGTCTGGGACCAGCTTTGGCTATACATGACAATGAACAAAACAGATAACAGTAGCTTGAACAAGGGAGTGGCTTATTTCTCTCTCCCATCAGGTAGCCAGTCAGTTGAAGATCGTGTGGCCATTCCGCCATTCCAGGAATCCAAGTTCCTTCTCCCGGTGGCTCTGCCATCCACAGCACCTGGCTTCCACCTCATGTCCAAGATGTCTGCTTGAGCTCCTGCCATCACTTCAGCATCCTAGCCAACAAGAAGGAGGAACAGAGGGGAAGGATATGCCACTGCTTCCTAAGGGGAACCTCCTGGAAGTTTCACCAACATTTCTGCTTATTTCTTATTGATTGGAACTTGGTCACCAGGCAGACCGTGACTGTTTTAAGGGAGGCTGGGAAATGAAAGAGGAAAGGTCATGTGACCCGCTAAAATGTTGTTTTATTCACTAGAGAAGAAATGGAGAATAGGTATGGGAGGCAAGTGGAAAGTTCCCTGCCCCCCAGCCCCCTGACTTCTGCCTCAGATGTCACCTGGGTCTGGGGCTTTGAGCGGGGAATGCCTAGGTTCGGTGGATCCATATTTTCAAGTTTTCTGCTTGCTAAAATTCATCTGGAAGCCCCAAATCAGTACTTGGAGCACTTTTGTAATCATTGCCAGACATACCTGCGCTCAGAGTGACTGAATATTCGAGTTACCCGATGTGGGGTCTCCCAGGTGACGTGGGCCAGGGGATGCTCTGCCCTCCTGTCTCACGCTCTCACAGCTCAACCTTCCCACGGTCTATGTAGTAACACTTTTCTTTTGTTGCACTTTTGTGCATTTTGTTGGTGATTTTGCTGTTTAAAATGGCCCCCAAGCCATTTTAGTGTTGACGTGCGATCTGGTGTTCCTAGATGCTAGGGTTTGGGATGGAACCTCAGAAAAGATAATGTGCGTTGGAAAAGCTTCGTTCTGGCCCGAGTTACAGGGAGGTAGGCCATAAGGCCAACATTATAAATCTATGGTATTTAGCAAATAAGGTGTCTGGATACAGAAACACACATAGAACAAGGTTACATATTGGTAAGTCGGCGAAAATGTTGTGACCAGAAGTCTCAAGGAACTTAACCATACATATCCAGTAGAGGTGATGATTCAGGATTGACCTTTTCAGCATTTTGTGGACTTTATGGAATGTAAGTACTGGAAATAATGAGAATTGACTACACACACACACACACACACACACAATCTTATTTAATCCTTAGAGACCATTTAGTTCACTTGACAGATGAGAAAACCAGCTCGGAGAGGTTAAGCGGCTCCCCCTATATTGCACAGCTAGAAAGTAGACTTGAACTCACTTCTGTCCAACCTGAGTTCTCCCTCTTGCTCCCATCAGGCTGAATAAGAGAGAGTTGAGGTAAATTCGAGAACAAGGATGAAGGTTGGAAAGTAGAGAGTGATACTCAGAGAGGTCAAGCCTCCATCCAGCTCCACTGAGCAGAGGGGCCCAGAGCTCCCTCTCCCACCTTCTTTGGGCCCTGCTGAGAGGCCTGGGGCAGGGAGAACTGGGTGGGCTGGCCTGGGCCCCCAGGCGTGAGCTGCAGAGTGGACAGTTGGGCCGGTAGCGGGGTGGGGGGGAGGGGTGTGGGCTCCTTGGCAGGCGACAGTTATACATAACCTAGGATCGATTACGGCCACCTGCTTCCCCACCCCCTGCCCAGTGGAAGACCGACATCCTTCATCTTTGCACAAGGAGGCGGCCAGCGTCTCCCCACCCCCTGCCCCGGGGGCCGGCCTGCGGGTCCCTTGACAAGCAACCCCAGTGGGAAGAACAGAAAGACTTCTGCCCTTGGAAAAATGGAAGACAGCAGACTGCGAATGCAGAAGGAGCTTCTGTTGTTTTGTGCAGCAAAGAAGACTCAGAGGAAATACTGAAATAGAAGCCAAATTAGAGTCGCATGGGCAGCGCAGAGCCAGCAAGCGGAAAATGGTGGCTCTAAATGGTCCTCACTATCTCTAATCATTGGGATTTTGCCTCCCACGTAGAATGGGCTGCTTTGCCTCCTGGATTTCCTGTGAGGCTTGGCCATGGGTGATCCAGGGGGTGTCACAGACAGGGAATTCACGTCGCTCAGGTCCCTTCCAACCCTGGGATTCTTCAAGTCAAATGCCTACAAAGATATGTTTTGGGGTGATAGGGTGAGGTGAGGTTTTGAGCTAGGTACTTTCTATACGTTTCCCAAGCTGCCATGCCACACGGGTCCCATTATCCCTGTTTTTCCTTTGGAGACATTGACTGGGAAGCCACATGCCCAGTGAGACACAAGTCAGTGCCCTACCTTCCCCATTATACCCACCCCACCATCAACACCCAGAACCATCCAGAAGCCAATAGCTCTGGAGGACCCTGGGATCATGACCTAAGCCAAAGGCAGACGCTTCACCGACTGAGCCACCCAGCCACTGCCACCCCTGGGCCTTCTAAAGAACTGATTACCTGGGTCTGCCCAGTCCCTATCTCACCCAGGTGTCAGAGCCCTAAATAACCAATCTCATGGCTTCCTGCATAGAGACCTCAAAACCAATCAAGGCTCTTCCATTACTTTTAAAACAAACCTGACCCCTTGCCTGTGGGCGAGTGGGCCTGCTGCCTCAAGTGCTCAAGTGCTCTTTCCCGGGGGTTGAGAGGGCTGGCTTCTCATCAATCAGCTTGAACAGCACCTCCTCAGAGAGGTCTTCCCTGGTCCCCAGATCCAAAGGATCCCCCTGCCCCCCGCCCGCCCTGCATGTCCTCTGCCTTGGCTCCCCATCTCCCCTGCCCTGAGCTCTGTCTCGCGGTTTGGACTGCTGTGAATGTTATCTACCCGTCAGGCTGTCCCCCTCACTGGACTATAAGCTGTGAGTACAGACACATTTCTCTGGACCACCTCGCAACCCCAGCTCCAGCCCACAGCCGGGCAAATGGTAGATGCTCAGTTTGTGGAATGAATGAATGAATGAGTGAATGAAGCTCTCAAAGCCCGGCCTAGACCTCACACCTCTCTGAAATCCCACAGCACTTCACCAGGGACCCGACTGCCAGCAGATGTTCAGGGGACACACGTGGCAATGCCCTGTGTGGATTCCATGTGTGTCCCTACAGTGGGAGCAGGTGGGGTTTTTGGGGCGAGTTCAAGACCAGCCTCATCCTCCTGCCCCTAAGGGTAACCTGAGAGGGCCCCTCACCCTCTCCAGTAGGGTCCCGGTAAGGGAGTCGAAAACTGAGAGTTATACTGCCTGTACCCCATGAAACCAGGGGAAATGAATGAATGAACGAATGAGTGAATGAATGAATGATGAGGCCACTCCTGGAACCCGTGGCGTGACAAGAGTAGGGCTGACCAAAGACTCCAGCCCCAAGGAGATCCTCGAGAACTGCAGACCTGAAATGCATGAACCATCGTGTGTCCGGCACCCCCTCCCCGGGGATCCCGGTGAGGGGAGGGTCACCTGCTGCCCACCCCTCCGGTTTCCTGCAAGACACCGGCCCTCCCCTTCTCCCGCCCCTCCACCCCTTCCCGCCTCCTTCCCTTCTTCGTCCTTCACCTCCATCCCATCCTCAAAGCCTGCAGCGCAGCCCAGCTCCGTGGCCAGGTCAAGCAGGGCTGGGCGTCTCTGGTCCTGGCGTTTTTGGTACCACACTGACATTTGGATCTGCACACACTTACCTCCTGCGTCTTCTCACTTGGGCGTGAGCATGGAGGCAAGGGGAAGAGGGATGACTGGCCCTTACCTCTCTAGACTCAGTATCAACAATATGTAATGAGCACCTACATGAAGCAGACACGGGGTCCCTATGGGGTCAACGCTGATAAATGAGACAGTGAGGTCTTATGCCTCCCTGGAGCTGGTCATCTAGAAAGAACAAGAATGTAAAACATCATTACACACAGATCATGCCATGCTTCTTCCGTGAAGGGAACCAGCATCAAGAGTGATGGCGGAAGAACAGAGGTGGTCAGGGAGGGCTTCTCTGAGGAGGCGGCAGTGCAGCTGACACCTGGAAGACAAGAAGGAGCTGTTCTAGTAAAGAGGGGTGGGGTAGGAGAGAAGAGGCCCCTGCCTGTCTCCTTCCGGCCGCCAGAGCCAAGGTCCTGCAGCCGGTTAAGGCTCCCTGTTCCAAATCCCTTCCCAGCTTCTGGCCGAGGGAGGTTTTACTCTGAGAGGGAAGGGTCACCTCTGCCTTGTTTGGAGGCGAGTTAACGTCCCCTGCGATGTGCTGCTGCGGAAGGTGACAGCTCTTTGATTTATCTCTCGTTGACACGCTTCCCAGTCGGTGAGGAAGCAGAGCCTAAATGGCCCTGAGCTGCATTCAGACGAGCCAGCCTGCTGCACACGTGTCTACTCAGGAGGCGGAAACCGCTCCAGACAAGGAAGCAACTATTTGACAGCAGAAAGAATTGTTGAGAAACTGCAAGGGTTGGGCCAAATTCATGTACAGAGGATTTGGGGCTGGGGGACAAGTTGCTGACTTAATTACCTTACTTATCACACCGACCAGATCCTGTTCAACTCAGCCCCAGCAAATAACAACGTGGAAAATCAATTTTGAGCTCCTCTGAAGAAAAAAAAAAAACCCAAAACACTACTATTAACTATACTCTTCTGTAATGTCTCTTGATTATGTGAGAATATAGTCATGAACTTCCAGCAATATCTGAATTAGGCTAAAGGAAGTTGTTTTGTTTTTTTGTTTTTTTAGATTGGTTATAAAAGCATCAAACTAACATGTTTTTACAATTTTGATTTTTCTCTCTGACCTTGGATGTGGCATTTGATTCCTCAAAGCTATCTTTTCCCTTTTACTTCCCTACACATACCTGGCATATAAAAACCCCTAACACCTTCTCCATCCCGTCTTTGTCTCATGCAGCATCTTGGACTTAATCTTGGTGCCAAACAGAGGCAATCACACACACACACACACACACACACACACACACACACACACACACACCACATGATTCAGACCAGACGAGGTGAATATGTAGGCTATGCTCTGTGCTAACCAAATAATTAAAAATAACACAGGTCTGCTCACTTAAGGAAAGAACAAAGGGAGAAAGGTAGTAAATCTTCAAAACATCCTATCCTTGTGTTGTCATTTCTTTTTCCTGAGAAATAAGGGGTCTTATGAGGCTGAAGACTTTTCAGAGAAATATGGCAGGTAGGAGCCATCATTAAAGTGAGCCAGAGTGGCTGCGCTAACTTTCTCCCTCCAGGGACCAGAGAGGGATTTGAATTTTCAAGGAGGTTGAGCCCTCCGTCTGTAACCACATCAAAGTGGGTCACGGATCTGCTCTAACAGATTTCACTGTCAAACAGGAAGCTGGCGCCAGGCCCAGCCCATGATGGAAAGTTAATAGAATATTTCTCATCTTGGAGCCTTTGGATCGTGTGGAGATGTGGAGTCACGAAGGCAGGCCACAGTGTTAAGTGGAAGAAAAATGCCACATTTTGACAGCAAGTTAACTTTCAGACAACCTCTCCCAATGCCCACTCATGAATATGAATGTGTTTAAAGAGTGATTTGAGAGAGCAGCGATTAACTCCAGCACATCGCTCATTTTTCTTGAAGTATCTTCTCGAAATTCTGTCTCCCTTTTGCACTTTGCTGCTCTCTCCAATGGGCTGAGTGCCCAGGTTCTAAATTCCTGGAGCCATGTTGACTCTTGGCGCCACTGCCATCATCTTTTGTCCAGCAAGCCTGGTGTCCACCTCCCAGTCACTCAGCAGTGCCCATTCAGCTGTCTCCTTAGCTAGGTTTGACTAGGTGTAGTGAACCATCAGTGATCCATCCAGACCCTTATACTGGGCACACCCAGATCCAGCTGCTGTGAGTGTTGATTGCTAACAGCTCCCAGCTCCGGCTTCTTCTAAAGAACTACCTCCAGCAGAACTAGAGTTCCCTTGTCAGTCCTGACCCAGGCACCCCACAGCCATAACTCACTGACAAAGGAGAACAAAAGGCAGCCCCCCTGGCCTCCAGTTGGGACGCACGCACATTCTACATTCCAGAGCCCACATGTGGTCAGATGGAGCCAGCTCCAGCTGGGACCATGTCCTCATTTGGCTCCTTCCTCTACCCTGTCCCATGTCCTTCACACTCTTCTCCTGAGAGCCCTCCTCAGTCAATCCTGTGCACTCTCACCCGTGTAGCAGGCTCTACTTCTAGGGAACCTGACCTAAAACACTTGGATGTGCTGGGGTAGAAAAATTTTTCTCTATCATTCAAGATTCTTCTGGCTGATCTAAGAATTAAACTGACATGAGACAGGTTAACTGGAGAAAATAAAATTTAATTTTGAATATACGGAATGGACATACACAAGAGGTTCAAAGACAGAAAGGTAAAATGAAGAATATATGCCATCTTAAATTAAGGAGAAGGGAGTAGGAGTCTGGTACTTTGAAACGATTCATAGGAAGATATAAAAAATAAGTGCTTGTTAAGCAAATGTTTGCTAACCCGCACAGAAACAGTGGGACACAGAGGAATTTTAGCAATCAGACTTTGCTAAATGCTTCTGTGTTTACTATCCCTGTTCATATTACAACGTATTATCAATGGTGACAGCTCTTTTCCTGGAGCATGTCCTCTCTAAATTCTTTTAAGCAGTTAAGGGAAAGAAAAAATTTCTTCCTAAATCTTTTGAGCTTCCCTAGAAGCTTGATTGATTTCAGCCCAAAATAATCTGCTTGCCCAAGTAGCACATCTGTTCTGAACCCCTACAGATTTACAGGTACCCAAGAAAGAGTCACGCTGACCAACACAGATAAAATTCCTCTCCATTATCTTTGCAGAGCTCCTTTTTCATTTGAAAGCATAGGACCTGACAAAGAATAGTTAGGGCATTTTCTCATCACATGGGGTGGGAGGGTTGTAAAAACCAAGATCCAATGCCGTTCACATAGGGAATGAATGAACTTTCTCATAAGGAAGGTCTTCGAGCAACGGCCATATGATAGTATGAAACTGAGTGCATCAGGATCGGACATCTCCAGAAGACAGTGGTAAGGGCAACCAAGAGCCCAGAGAGGTGAAAAAGGCCAGCCCTGGAAGTGCTGGCACCCTTTAGGGAAATAGATTCAACAAGACCTTACAATATACCTAGTCCCTGATATCTCTGTGGGAATCTCCATGGCATCATTGTTCACATTTCTATGTTATATATGTTATACCTAAAGTAAAAATTCTGGCTTACAGTAGCTTTAGGGAGATGACTTAACATCACTAGCAATATTTAGTAAGTGTTAAATATTACAACTTCAGAGAAGTTTTGTTAATAAAGGGCATGTTCCAGAAACCTACAGCAAATATAATAACTAGTGAATCAACAACAACATTATAGGCTGCGTGCTATAATATGATTGCTAACTTTGCTATGATTCAATATTGCCCTAGGGGTTCTAAGCCAATTTTATAAGAAAAGGAGAAAGAATAATAGGTATAAATGTTTGAAATTAGTAATGTAGATGGTATGACTGTCTATACAGAAAACCCAAGAGAACCCACCTATAAACTTATTTGAACTAACATGCCAGTTCCACAAAATGAGCAAGTCCAAGATTAATGCACAAAAATCAGGACCGCTCAGACTTCCAGTTCCTGCACAAGTACCTTGCAATGAATTTAGGAATTCTAGAAAACTATAATATACACTGCTTTCAATGCCCAGCTGAGCCCATGAGGTGCGGTGGGGAAAGGAAGCATTTACATGTGGGAACAAAACAGAGCTTGAAACTAGGGTGGTAAGAATGTGAGCCAACGTCATGGCTGCTAGAGGCAAAGGAGGATTTAGTGCAGGGGTCATTAGCAGCCCCGTAACCTGGCAGCCTGGGTTTTAAGACCCACTTGAGAGGGGTGAGTGGGAAACTAGCTTGCAAAGCACAGGGAACTGGAATCAGTACCACTATATAAAGCTGGGTCATCAATATTTACCTTCAGTGAAAGGATGGGTTCTAAAAGTCCACCTACCAGTGTAGAGATGGTTCTGGTTAGGAAAAAAAAAATGCCTCCCTCATAAATTCAATCCTCCAGCCTATTCCTTAGGTAGGTTCGGGGCCAATTTTATATTCACTGTGTGGTCTAGGAAACTCCCAGATGAGAAACAACAAAATTATAATTGGCCCCATGCCACTGATGTCACTGGGACACTCGGAAAAAGGCAAGGCTGCAAATTGACCTTGGGGGATGATCCAGTAACACAAGCTAGAAGACAGTCCCACAAATGAAGCCCTCGTGCAGATGAGTCCATGAACCAAAATTATAATACTCGTTCTAAAATACCCCACCGAGAGCTAGGGCCAGCCAGCCATAATAATCAGGAGGATTAGAATCCTGGAAACTTGAGGTAATAGAACAGTCCAGAAATGGCTCCTCAATAGAATGCTAGAAATGAACAAAAATATAAAGGAATCAAACACTTAAGAAAAGATACTAGTAAAAAAAGAAAAAGACAAATGTTAAAAAAAAAAAAAAAGAACTACAGACTCTGTTCTCTTATTTAGTTTTTTCACTTGGCAACATCTTTCTAAGATATAATAGTAACAATAGTGATGATATTACTTGTTATATGGCAAACGCTGTTGCAACTCTGTAAGGTGGATCTTGTCACTATTACCGTTTTGTGGGTGAGTGAACTGAGGCACAGAGAAATAAAGCAAGTTGTACAGGGTCACACAGCCCATTAAGACTGAGCCAGTTTTGAATCTGAATTAGTCAAATCTGGCTCTGGGGGTCTCTGCTACTACCCAGAACACCGTAACTGCCCCGAATCCAAAGATTATGAGGGTCTTTGGTGGCATTGCCGGTATAGTGGTGAGCACAGCTGCCTTCCGAAAACTTTAAGGGTCCCATCTTATTTCATATCTCACTGGGAAGGTAGCTGAAGTTTCTCCATGGCATCTGACATTTTAATATGCCATTTTATCTTCCAAGAATTTTATTTTATTGTTTAATTTATGTATATATGTATATTTAAAATAAGCTTTACTTGTAACGTGGAGTTTGAACTCATGACCCCAAGATCAAGAGTCACAGGCTCTTCCATGTAACCCAGCTAGACATCCCTATTTTCCAAGAATTTTAAAATCATAAATAAGAGTTGATTTCTATAAAATTCTTTTCTGAATTTTGGGGGAATTGTACTTTTCTTTCATTTGTCTCTCAATATGGTGAATTACACCGATAGATTTTTCAGAGGTTGTCTTACAGTCCTGGAGTAAAGCTCACTTGACCATGATGTATTACTTTTTAATACTCTGTTGGATTCAGTTAGCTGAATTAAGAATTTTTGCCAAATGGACCTATAATTTACTTTTCTTTTAATGTCCTTATTCGTTTTTGAAATATAGGTTAGAGCTTGCCTCATAAAATGAATTGCTCAGCTTTCTCTTTTAGTCTATTTTCTGAAACATGTTGTTTAAGACAGGAATTACCTGAAAGTGTGGAGAAAATTACATGGAGAGTTTCTAAGCCCAGAGCTTTGGGGGAGGGCCAGAAGTCTCTCTGGTTACCATTTCAATTTCTTTGATTTGTCTATTCTAGTTTCTGTTTCTTCTTTCACCAATTTTTCCATTTCATAGTTTTGTAAGAATTTACCCTTTTGGTTTTGGTTTTCAAATGTATTAGCATATGGCTGTTGGTATTTTTATTATAAGACATTTGTATTGTAACATATACATACAAACACAAGAGTATATGTAACATATACACACATATATAGTATGTACACAGTAATAATAAAAATTGTAAAAAAAAATAATAAAGTGAAGATTCATGCCCATCTACCTTAGTGCTACTGTGTGTCCCATCCCCTGCCTCTGCCAATTCCGTCCCCCTAAATCTCTTTCAGTGATTTAATGACCAAGAGACTTGTGTCCCAGGAATGTAAGACTCCTTTCACATTTGACAATCACTCAACATAATTAACCATATCAATGGAATAAGGCAAAAAATCTCAAACGATCATCTCAATAAGTACAAAAAATCATTTGCAAAATTCAATTATCCATTCATGACTTTTTAAAAACTCTCTTTAAAATAGCAATAAAAGTGGGGCGCCTGGGTGGCTCAGTTGGTTGAGCGACTGCCTTCTGCTCAGGTCATGATCCTTGAGTTACAGGATCGAGTCCCACATCAGGCTCCCAGCTCCGTGGGGAGTCTGCTTCTTCCTCCAACCTTCTCTCCTCTCATGCTCGCTCTCACTTTCTCTGTCTCTCAAATAAATAAATAAAATCTTTAAAAAAATAGCAATAAAAGATAGTTCTTCAATAAGATAAAGACCATTCTGAAAAAATGTAGAGCCAAGTTCATTCTTTTTTTTAAGCCAAATTCATTCTTAATCACAAAGGACTGAATGCTTTCTCCTTAGATCAGGCACAAAGCAAGGATGTGTACACTCACATTTTTCATTCAACATTGTTCTGATGGTCCTAACCATTGCAACAGGGCAATGAAATAGAATGAAAGAAAAGCCATACAAAGTAAAAAGAAGGAAGTTATGGTCTTTATTTCCAAACAACATGAACATTTGTATAGAAAACCTTATAGAATCCACAACACAACTTCTGGAACTAAGTAAATTTAGCAAAGTCATAAGATACAAAGTCAACATATAAAAATCAATTGTATCTCTATGATATCTACTAGCAACAAATAGCTGAAAATTGGAAATGAGAATCCCCTTTGCAAAAGCATCCAAATGCAAGAAATACTTAAAGGTAAATTTAGTAAAATATACTAAGATCTGTGCACTGAAAACTATAATACAGTGCTGCAAGAAATGAAAGAATATCCAAATAAATGGAGAGACACAGAATATTCATGCGTTAAAAGATTCAGTTCTGTTAAGATGTCAATTCTCCCCAAATCTATAAATTCAATGGGATCCTAAGGAAAATTCTATTTGGCTTTTTTTTTTTTTTTGAAGATTTCATTCATTCATGACAGAAAGACGAGAGAGAGAGAGAGAGAGAGAGAGAGAACACAAGCACAGAGGAGCTGGAGAGGAAGAAGCTATGGGGCTTGATCCCAGGACACCGGGATCATGACCTGAGCCAAAGGCAGCTGCTTAATTGACTGAGCCACCCAGGCGCCCCTCTATTAGGCTTTTTAGTACAAGTTGATAGGCTTATTCTAAGATGTATATAGATATACAAATGACATTGTATAGCCAAAGCAATTTCATAAAAGAACATTTTGGAAGACTAAGTCTACCTGATTTCAAGACTTACAATAATGTTACAGTAATCATGTCAACATGCAGATTAAGGAAACACAACAGAGAATCTGTAAGTAGACCCCACATATATGGTCATTTTGATAAGGTGCCAAGATGACTCAATGGGAACAGAAAAGTCTTTTCAACAAGTCCAGGAACAACTGAGTATCCACATGGGAACAAAATAAATGTCAAAGCTTACCCCATACCATACATAAAAATTAACCTGAAATAGATCACAGATCTACATGTAAAAGTTAAAACTATAAAACTTCTAGAAGAAAACTTAGCATAAAATCTTTGCAACCTTGGAGTGAACACAGATTCTCAAAGAGGGCACAAAAGCACAAATGATAAAAGAGAAAATCGATAAATTTGACTTAATTAAAATTAAAACTTTTTGATCTTCTGAATTTAGCACTGAAAAAAATAATGACAAGGTACAGACTGGAAGAAAATGTTCACTATATAAATATATAATAAAAATACATTTTAAAAAATATAAATAAAACAAGGACTTGTATTGGGAATATATTAAAAAATTGTTACAACTAAGTAATAATCAGACCAAAGGAACTGGGCAAAACATTTGAACAGACACTTCACAAAAGAAGATATACGAATGTCAGGTAAGCACATGAAAAAGTGTTCATTATCATTAATTACCAGAGAAATGTGGTTTCCTATAAAGATAAGCACAAGCTCATTGTTTAAACCTGCACTTCCTTCTTCTAGGTATTTATCCCAGATGAATATGTTCACACAAAGAATTGTATATACTTCATGCAACAGATTTTTCCGTAACAGCCACAAACCGGAAATAACACAAATGTCCACCGAGAGGTGAATAGATAAACGTGTGGTATGCCCATTCAATGGACTTTACACAGTAATAAAGAGGAAGGAATCACCAACACACACAGGATAATGGTCCTTAAAAGATGATGCTCAAAGAAACTAGATGCAAAAGACAGTAAGTAGCCTTATGATTCCATTTATAAGACATTCTGGAAAATGCATCCCTATTTTGGTCACTACCAACGCGTCCCTATTTTTGGTCACTACTACAAAAACTCTCACAACAACTAGATGAAAAATTTCACAGATCAATTGTTACGAGGGTGACGGCAGGGGTAACTAAAGGCAAAGAGCGGCAGGAACTTTTGGGGGTGAGGGATATATACTCTTATTGTGGTGCTGGTTCCACAGATGTACACAATTGTCAAAACTTAGCAAACTATAGACTTTAACTGTGTATAGTTTCCCACCATTAAATCATGGCACCATATAATTATTTTAGACTCTACATGAATACATATTGATAAATCTCAAAAACAAAATCTTAGCCCCCCCAAACACATTGAAGAAAGATACATGAAGTATGACATTTATGTGAATTTTACTAACATCTGAAATAATATCCCTTATTCATGAATACATATGTATAAAAATGTTATTAAAGCATGCACAGTGATAATATACAACAAAGTTAAGCTAGTGATTAACTCTGGGAGGGAAGGAGAGACAGGGATTTAGGGATGATGGGGGAGAGAGGGTTAAAAAATCTAAAGCAGGGGCGCCTGGGTGGCTCAGTGGGTTAAAGCCACTGCTTGGCGCAGGCGTGATCTTAGGGTCCTGGGATCGAGCCCCACATCGGGCTCTCTGCTGGGCAGGGAGCCTGCTTCCCCCTCTCTCTCTGCCTGCCTGTCTGCCTACTTGTGATCTCTCTCTGTCGAATAAATAAATAAAATCTTTAAAAAAAAATCTAAAGCAAACATGGCAAACTGTGAATATTGTAAGCGTAAATCTGGGGGGGTACCTATGTGTTTTGTATATTACTCTATACTTTCCCATGTATTTGGAATGTCTCATAATAAAAATTACAGCATGCATCTGTGAAATATGAAGGCAGAGATAGGGAATGCCGAGGACTCTTTACAGAAGTTTTGTGGGTTTTTTTTGAAGTTTTGTTACAAAGGAAAAGAAACAAGAGCTGGAGGAATATGGGAAGGCAAGGGAGGCTTTTCTTTTCTTCTTTTTTTTAAAAATGAAAAATAGTTGAGAGCCTGTTCATCAGTTGATGAGAATAATTCAGCTGAGATGTTGAAATGGGAGGTTCAGGAAAGACGGGGCTAAATGCAGAGAGAAAACATTGAGAACCCAAAGAGAAGCTTTGTGCTGTGTGCAAGGATTTTTATTGCTATATGATTGGTATTAGAAAAAAAAAAAACGTGGGGAGCAAGTGCGTGGACATCCTGAATTTACATAAATAGGCAAAGGGTTAAACTGTGGGCCACTCATTTTATGGAATCCTATATGCCAGATAACAAGAAGAGCAAATCTTTAAGACCTAGAGTTCAGTGAAAAAAAAGGAAGATGATCAAAATCATACCAAGATACTATTTCTATAAGGGAAGATGAGACCAGACATTTCTATATGCCCATATAAATATACAGAAAGACGGAAAAGTCTGGAAGAAGGCACACGAGACTGAACCCTCTGGAAAGGGGCCAGGGATGAAGGGAAAGTTCAGGAAGATGTCTGTGCTATCTGTATTCATGGAATGTTTTCCATTGAGAATGTTGTCTGTCTTACTTGGGCAAAACCATAAAAAGTATGGGAAACAAAGGAAGTTCGCCTTCATGTACCATTTACTTGTACAAACGTAGTAACCCCAGAATCCTGCCTGCTATTCCTTCCATATCCAACTTAGTTATGTTATTGGTATCCTGCGAATGCTGGCTTTCCCCAAATTTGCATGTTAGTGGAGAATAACATTTAGCTATAAACTGATGCTCAAGATTTCCGTGCACATGCAGTTATAAGCATTTACCAACCACGTGCCAGGCTCTGTGCTCTGCTGTGGGACGACAGGGTGACAGAGACACAGTCCCTTCCCTTTATGGGGCAATCCCTAACAGGTGCGGTTGTTGAGGGGGAAAAAAAAAAGAATTTAATACATATCCTTATCATATGATCAGGTAATCTTGCTCCTTGCCATCTATCTGTCCAAATGAGGTGAAAACTTATGTCCGCACCAAAACCGACACTCAGATGCTTAGAGCAGCTTTTGTCATAATTGCCCAAATCTGGAAGCAACCAAGATATGTGTACCACTCTGGGTGGGGGAGGCTGCACGCTGTAGGGGGCAGGGTGGGGGTGTGGTAGGAGTTAGATGGAAACTACTCTCTACTCGATTTTACTGTGAACTTAAAACTGCTCTGAAAGATGAAGTCTCCTTTTAAAAATGTAACAGTAAGCTTCCAGATCTAAAATTTTATGATTCTAAATTTTTTTTAAAGATTTTATTTATTTATTTATTAGGAAAGAGAGAGAGTGAAGGAGAGCATGAAAGGGGAGAAGGTCAGAGTGAGAAGCGGACTCCCCATGGAGCTGGGAGCCCAATGTGGGACTCGATCCCGGAACTCCGGGATCACAACCTGAACTGAAGGCAGTTGCTTAACCAACTGAGCCACCCAGGCGCCCTAAATATTTTTTAACAGAGCAAACAATTCTTGTTCGTTGATTTCTAAACTGTTCTAAAGTCTCATTTGTTTACAGGCATCAAACGAAGTTAAATATTCTTTTAATTACCTGATGTGTTCTTTAAAAACATCATTTTGTTTTACAATCTTTAAAGGCAATTTATATCTTTGATATTTATGTATATCACAACACAAATATTTATACTCAAATAGCAGTTCAGGACAGATTTCTTAAAATTTAATTAATTTCTTAATTTCTTAAACAATACTGTCCAGCTTGTATCACCTGGATCTACCAGCAGGTGGCGTACAAGTCCCGAGGCTTGGAAACGTCTATCTGAGCATCACTAGAGATAAATCCAGTCTTTCAGATTCCCTCCATCTCCCTGTGCCGGCGGCTGAAGCTGCCTGTATGAACCATGATTCATTGGTGACCACATATAAAAATTGAGTCCTATGGCATGCCTTGTGTCTTGCTCTTCTTTCTGTCAGAAATAGAAAGGAAGATTGAAGCATGAAGGGAACGACCCATTTATTGAGCTCTTACTGAATGCCAAGCTCTCCACATGCATCATCTCGTTGGCTCCTACAAGAACTGGATAAGGCAGGTGGGTATGCATCGTTATGTAAGGAAAACTCCTTTTACAGGGAAACAGAGGCTCTTGCCTAAGGATCTCCCACCAGCAACACCAGCCCCTGAATCCTTCATTTGGGTGCCTTTAAGCTTGAGTCACTGTGATGATTTTTTGGGGTCACCTTGACTAAGGGATGCCCAGGTACCTGGTAAAACATTAATCCTGGGTATGTCTGTAAGGGTATTTCTGGAAGAGATTAGGGTTTGAATCAGTAGACTGAGGTTAGAGATTCTTGGCATCATTCAACCTATTGGGAATCAGAATGGAACACAAAGGGGAAGGAAGGGCAAATTCTCTCTCTTCTTGCCCATGAACACCTAGAGCTCCTGGCTCCTAAGCCTTCAGACTCTGGGGCTTATACCGGGGGTCTCCTGGTTCTGAGGTCTTTGGCCTCAGACTAGGTTACACCATCTTCTCCCTTGCTTTTCAGGCCTTCAGTCATGGGCTGAGTTCTATCACTGGCTTTGCTGGTTCTCCAGCTCACAGAAGACAGATGGTGGGACTTCTGCCCTGACCACGTGAGCCAATTCTAATAGGTCTGTATACATTCTATTGGTTAGTCAAGAAAACCCGGCCAGGACATTGTCTTACCCCAGGCAAGGAAGTCACCTATTTGCCTACAGGTATTTTGTTAAACATCCCAATATACTAATTTCAAAACATGTTGTTCTAGTCTTTCCTGGTGGGGAGGGGGTGGGAAGAGAGGTGTTCGTTAGGGGAACGAAGTCAATCTCTCATTGACACGACCTAGCCCCAGGATATTATTTTTTTTAACGTGGCATAGAAGCACTAAGTTTCCATGCCTGTAGGATTTTAATATTTTGCTACAAGGAACTTGAATGTTTCTACTGGCCACCTTGTTGAATTCAAGGACAACTACCCACCCATGATGGGCATGGGTTGGATGAAACCCTTTCCAGATTTGGCCTACCATGTGCAGTGAAGCCCTTTCTCAACACAAAGGCCGGGAGCTGAGGCTTAGGGTCCACCTGGAGAATGTGGGGAGGGTTCATGTCCAGGGTCGGCAGTGAGCGTCCCAAGAGCCCTACACTCCAGTGGCTCAGGGGCCACTTAGTGTGTTCCCATCATTGTATTAACCCCCAAACAGAGATACCCTGGAGAGAAGAAAGAACTGGAGGAAATCACAAATATGCAGTGAACTCCCGGGGCCCAACCCCACCACCACAGTTAGAGAGTTTCTGACCACGGACAACTCAGTATGGTTCTTCTCCATCAGTAACTGGAGCTTCCTGAAGTGTAACTTGGAAAAACCAGTTAACGGATCATGGAAAACTCCAGAGAGTTTACACTGAAGTTCTTTATTTCCTATTCTTTCCTTACAAGGGTCCACAAAGGGATAACTCCCACAAGTGAGTCTCAAGCTCAAATCCCCCCCCCCTCCAGAAATTCGGATTCACATCTCCGACTATAGGACACATGTCCCTGAAGGTCCCATCAACTCCGTGAGTCAAGGCTTCTCTGTCTGCGGTCGGGCCCTCCCTCTGGGTCACCCTCCCTCTCCCATTCACACTGAACAGATATCTGAAACCGTGGGTCTGTGTTCCCTTTCTGTGTGTCCTAGATTTCCATTTCCAGATGCCCAGAAGACAGAGAGATGTTGAGAGACACAGCCAACTAGGCAGGCATATAACCGGGGCATATAATGGGCTCTGAATCACAGAATATCTTGCATATGGTGCTAAGCCGGATGGTCCCGGGCAGTCCTAAGTCCCTCAGGATCTCTATCAGCTCAGCCCAAACCTGGGCAGACCTCCCCAGGTGGAGAGCTCCCTGAGGGCCACTCTCCAGAGGGACAGGAGATGGCTCGAGGTGCAGATGGCACCGCCGGGCGGTGTGGCCCCACAGCCTCCCCATGATGGCCACGGAGAAGAGGTCCCTGCGGACGCTGAAGGTCCGGAGCTGGTGACAGTGGCTCAGGGTGGGCAGGGTGGCCTCGAAGTGGGCTTCCGTGAGTCCACGCAGATCTGAGTCCACGTCCTGGAGGGGGGCTGCCTTCTCCAGCAGAACCTGGGGGGACTCAAGGCTGGAACGGGCCAGGCTGTTGTCACTCAGTTCCAGGTCCTTCCGCAGGCTGACGTTCGGGCACTGGGAGAGGTGGGCCAAGTCCGATTCTGTGAGCTGACAGTCCGTTATGGGGAGGGTCTCCAAAGGGGTCTTCGGGCACCTGGAGAGAAACCAAGCAGTTAGGCCTGGAGAGCGGGGCTGCTGGTGGCCTCAAAGGGGAGACAACTGACTTGCGCAAGGCCAACATCGCTGTGACCATCTGATGAAGGTGAAGGTCAGTACCCAGAATCCCAGCCTCATTTTAGGCTGAGACCTTCCACCTGCCCTCATGTGGCTGGGTCAGGTTCACAAAACCTTTAAAGCTCCTTTTCCTCACCCGTCAGGCAGAGCAGAACATACCCCAACTTACTTATGGAAACGAATGAAGGTCAAGGAATGCGCTATAATAGGATCAGTCTGACACAGGGTCTCAGTCAAGAGCAGGCATCACTGAATCTTAATATTGGGACATCAGGCCAGAAATGCTCTGAATCCAGGCTTCCTTTGGGCCATTGCTCAGGCCTTAGGAACTCATATCTCCGCGTCAGGTGAGGCTAGAGGGAGACAAAGAACCAACCTGGGCAAAGTCTCCCAGCATCAACTGGGGGTGCCAGTCTGCAGGGGGCTCACTTAGATCCCCGTATCATCAGCTCACCTTCTACCATTTTCCTTGATTCTTTCTGCGCCCACTCTTTCCAGAATCATGCATTGCCCATATTCACTCCCCGGGCTGGAGCACAAAACTTTTTACAGAGAGAGCATCGAGACAGACTCGTGCGTGTTCACGAAGCTGCCGATTGGAGAAGCTCAGGTCTGCTGTGGACTCCCTCTCCCCTTACTTATTTCCCTAAGTCATCTTAACTTACATGTCTTCCCAAGGAAGAATTGGCAAACTGACCCTCACTCTATCTGACCCCCCAGTGCATCGCTTCCTGGCAAGGTGTCCCCTTCCATAGCCCCGAACCTTGACGTGGGTGGTTGTGTGACTCAGGAGAGAGCAGAAAAAGAGACAGTGACATTCCAGTCTCCCATTCGCTGCCCCGGGGTGGCCACCTCTCACCTGAGCATCTGGTCCAGGCGGCCCTTGAGGACGGAGGGACATTCCATAGAGAGCTTCCGTCGATGGCGCGGCCGGGGGAACTGAGAAGTGACTCGGGTGACACGCTGCTTCTCCTCGCTGGAGGGGGTCACGTGGATATGGGAGAGCAGGAGTCTCTGCACATTGCTCGTCTGGCCCAGGTAAGGAGCAAACGTCCCCAGGGCGGGCAGCTTCCTGGCGAAATTCACGTCCACCTCCAGGATGCTGTCCAGCTGCCCCGCATTCAGGACTTCCTCAATATTTCGGCTGGGCGCTGTAAAAATCTTCAGCTTCTTCCAGCCCAGGTGGAGGGAACTTCTCTGTGTGGCCCATCTGTAGAGGTGGGTGAGACATCCTTCCTGGGTCCTGTCCCCGAGGCAGAGGTCTACGAATGCCACCGATGGAGCCAAGGGCTGCCTCATCCTTACACTGTCCTCGGCTACTGGTCCCATCAGTGGGCACCCACGGGCCCTGGCTGCGGACCACACGCTCCAGAAGTTCTAGCCAGGATTCTGTAAATCCAGCACCTGCAGTTTCCATCTCCTGTGAGGAAGACAGGAGCTTGGCAGAGATGCTTTAAGATCCGCGTGGAATGAGACCAGGAGTCTCAGTTTAGGCGGTAGTTGGACTTCCCGCCTGTGAGAAGACATGAGCTGCTTTCCCGCCCTCTTCCCTCCCTGCCTCACTTTTCTCTACCTCCTTTTCCCTTCCATCGTCCCTTGGCTCCACTTCTGGTGCCTGGATGCATCACGGGGAGGAGGGGGGCGTGTTTTCTCCAGAATGCATCGCCCACAGTGAGCTCAGCCTCTGAGCGCCTTCACTGATCATCAGAAGCCTCTCATCCAGCCCTAGACCGTCTACTTCCTGTGACCCCAGCTGCCTCTTCCAGGAGACCCAGGACCCTACCGGGCTGTATGGATGAGCCTTACCTGGGGCGAACTTTCTGGGCAAGCAAGACATCAAGCCCACTGAGCACGGCTTGGAAGGTCCCCTGCTGAGGTGTCTGCGTCAGGCCCCCCAGAGGGAGGCGGGCTGAGGGCCAGGCTGTCTGGCCCTCACACTGTCGCCGGCGGGGTCTTGTTGCAGCTCCCAGCAAAGGCCGCCAAGAGCAGCAGTGGGAAGAACTCTGGGGGAAGATACTCCAGAGCGGCAATGGCCAAGGCCTCGTCCTTCGGCGGGTGCTTTCCCACCAGGTCCAGGAGTCTGGGCGGGGGCTGGGTGCTCATCCTGAAACTTCCCTGAAAGGAATCCTATGGATATATCAAGGGCATAAGGCTTCCTTCTCAGGCCCAGCCTCACCATGCCCGTCTTCTTCCCCGTCCTTCAGAGGAACCAACTCGGGGCCAGAGTCACTTCTCTGGAACTGGTGGAGGAGCCTCAGCTTACCCCACTTCCGCTCTGGACCCCGCAGGCACAGAGCCATCGCTTGGCCCCCGCCGGCACGGGATGGAGTGCTCACTAGCACCAAGGGGAAGGAAATGCAGCAGCCAGCCCGTACGGTTCCACTCACCACTTTGCTCGATTCTAGTGTCACCGGGAGCGGGTACCGAGAAGCCCGAGAGCTGACCCCTGCCACACCATCACTCCAGTTCCTAAAACAACAGGAATGGGAATGTCATGTGACCTATGCAGCCTCGGTTCCCACTGTTATTCCAGCTGGGAAAGATTAAGGAGATACCTCTGAAATGTGTGCTATTTGTTTTCTCTTTTAAAATTTTATTTTATTTATTTAAAAGATTTACTTATTTTGGGGGGGCGGGCAGAGTTTGAGAGAGAAGCAGACTCCCCACTGAGTGGAGAGCCCAACGCAGGACTCCATCCCAGGACCCTGAGATCAGGACCTAAGTAGAAGGCAGATGCTTCACCGACTGAGCCACCCAGGCTCCGCCTCCCTTGAATGCGAAATTGTAATAGCCACTAAAACGGTATTATATGGAATTTGGGAGAAGCAATGGAAAATACTGAAATGTGTATTTCCAAGCACTATATTAGCATTACTATTTGGGGAAGAGTTCAGGGGAAGAAAGAGTTCAAGGTTGGAACAAAGGCTTCGCTCTTCAAAAATATCATATGGGATGTTTTTAAGATGGGATCAGGGGTGCCTGGGTGGTTCAGTCAGCGAAGCTCTTTGGCTCAGGTCATGATCTCCAGGTCCGGGGATCGAGCTCCAAGTGGGACTTCCTGCTCATCGGGGGTCTGCTTCTCTCTTTCCCTCTCTCCTTCCCCACTGTCCGTTCTCTCTCTCTCTCTCTCAGATAAATAAATAAGATCTTTAAAAAAAAATGTGAAGAATGCGGACCCTTCCAATGGCATCAGCAGAAATTGGGAAATTCTCAAGTTCTACTGTGCTGTTTTGGAAAATATGACTAGCCACAAGGCACAGATCCAAAGAAGCACCCAGAAAATGCTGGAAAGTGACCCCTTGGGGTTTACAGAGGAGGACCCTGACTCTTCTGGTCTTCCTAGAGGTACCAGGCTGGTGAAAGGGTCTGGGAACCAGGCCCCATGCAGTGGCTCTCTTCTCTGTGGTTCTCTTGGCCCAGCCCTCCAGCTGACAAAGTTCTACTGTGATCCAGTAAATATTTTTTCTCTCCCAAAGCAGCTCTCTTCTAACCCTGAAATGTCTTGCCTTCTGTGCCTTTTTAAAAGCCCAAATCTCCCTGACTCTACTTACCCCCTCCAGTTCCACTTTAGATCCACTAATAACTTACCCTAAACAAGGGGATGCTCTCTTTCTTCCTCACAATAAAGATTTGATGACACATCACACTGGGTCTAGACAATCAAGCCCGAGGGACTAGTCTGTAGAAGCCTGGGGTGGGGACAATGTGGGAAGCCCCCACTGCAATGGCACAGAATCAGGGCAGGGGAAAGTCCGGAGAGAGAGAGAGAAAGGCAAGCATCCATTCTGGGTGCAAAGCTGAGGGGCTGGTTGTAAGATGGGCTGTTCAGTCTCCTCGCTCATCATGGTGTCTTTGGATGGGGAAAGATTGGCTTTCCAGGGGAAAGTGAGACAGCATGGGGTCTGGCACCATGTCCATGTCAGCCAAGTGACCTCACAGACCTGCAAGTGGAGGCAAGTAAAACCAAGGCCAGCAGGCTGCTGGTGAAAGAGAACAAAGGGGGAGCCCAGGGAACCTCGGTGGCTTGGGAGGCACTGCCCTTCCCCTTGTGGGAAAAATCCTGCGATGTCTAGGGCTGAGGACTGCAGGAGCTGGGGGGAAGGGGGATTCCGTGGACACATGCACGGCAATGTTTTGACAGACTGGATGCCCCCGCCCCCCTACCCAATGCCCTATGCCACTCCCTCACTCCACTCTCCTTGATTCATTAAAAATATTCACTCATTCCTCTTATAACTGAAAATGTGTACCCTTTGAGCTACATCACCCATTTTCCCCTCCCCCTCAACCCTTGGCACCCACCATTCTATTCTCTGTTTCCGCGAAATTGGCTTTTTTTTTTTTTTTTTAGAGTGCACATGTATGTGATATCATATAGTATTTGTCTTTTTCTCTCTGGCTATAGTTCACAGAGCATAATGCCTTCCAGGTTCATCCATACCGTCCCAAATGGCAGGATTTCCTTCTTTGTGATGGCTGCATGATATTCCATTGTGGACATATATCCCTTTTTTTTCTCTTTATCTATTTACCTATCAAAGGACATTTAGATTGAGAGCATAAGTGGGGGAGCGGCAGGCAAAGGGAGAGCAAGAAGCAGTCTCCCCGCTGAGCAGGGAGCCCGATGTGGGGCTCCATCCCAGGACCCCGGGATCATGACCTGAGTGGAAGGCAGACGCTTAACCTACTGAGCCACCCAGGCTCCCCGTAGGGGTCTGGGTAAGGTCTTAAGCATTTCTCACACACAGAGGGTTAACTTGGTGAGAGAACGGATGTGTTCATGACTAGATCTTGGTCATCACTGCACATATAGACCCATATCATTCATCACATTGTGCATTTTAAGGATATACAATTGTGTTGGTCAATTGTTCCTCAATTAAAAAAAAAAGTCTTTCCTGGATGTCAAGGGTATGCCGACTGCTATTCTGGGTAACGGGGACATAGCCAACAAATGTGACCTGGTCCAGCTCTCAGCGTTATCTCCTATGTGCAGACCTTACTTTCCATCAAGGCAGACAAAACTCTCATCAGCTGAACAACAAATTAAATGCAGGTAGACGAATAATCCAGTAGCAGCAGAGCAAGATGGTAAAAATGAGTGCAAGCCGGAAGTACAAAGCAATCCTAATAATCAATGGGGAGAATTATGATTATCCCTTGGCCTTCAAAAATTTTTAAGAACTCTCTTACTGTGGTTATAAATGTATAGAGAAATGAAAAAAAACCAGTAGAACAAATATTTACTTAGTACAGTGTCATTGAAAACATTGAGAATTCGAGTGCCTTATTTCCTTGTAAAAAAATGTATCAAGAGTAGTTTGAATAGTGATCACCTCCTCATGGCTTCCCTGTGGAGGGGGAGCAAACATCTTCTCTGAGCTCTGGTGGATTGTTTGTTACACTCCTGAGTTTGGCTCAGCCCCCACATTGGATCTTTCGTGCTTCCAATGTCATGAAATATCCTCAAGAGTTCCATTACTGTGAAATTTCTCACCACGCCACTTCTCCTGGGGCATCGTCAGCCCTTTCTTCACACACTTTCCACGGTTATGCATCTCTGGAGATGGGAATGTGAGCCTGAGACCAATAGTGGCCGAGAGAGAGGGGAGCCCTTGATTGGTCCAAGGTCACCCTGCAGGAAAATGGGGGGAGCAGGGTCTGGATTTACATGCCTTTTATCCAAGGACCGCCCCACATGCCTCCTCCCCGCACACTGGCTTGATTAAGAGAAAGGATGCTGATCATCGAGTCCCTAGAAGAGCAGGAGGGAAACATTCTTACTAGGGTTAATGTGGTTTCTCTGACACTCATCTCTTTCTCTCTGTCAAATAAATAAATAAAATCTTAAAAAAAAGACACAAAAAAACAGCCAAGGAGTGGAGGAACCGGGGCGCGGGATGTGGGGACCAACCTAACAGGATTCCCGCTGGAGGCAGCCCCGGGGTAGAGGGGGGCCATCAGGAATCAAGTGGTGGGGGATTCTTGCTGAAGCAACTTAGCGGGGGTCTTGCCAAGACTGGATTTTACATGAAAGTGCACAGATGGGCCTCGGAGAAGGTTCAGGAGCCTGGCTAAGGGTTTGTCAAGCAAAGAATGTTTGTGGGCTGAGGGGGTCATCCTGGGTCCCCGGGCCGACTGCAGATCCTGACATCGTCAAGGGTGTGGCCGACTGAAGAAAGGAAAGAAGGATGCTGAGTCTGGGCAGGGGGCACCGGCAGATCACTTGGGACTTGGAACAAAGAGAGACTCCATGGAAAGATTCCCATGGTCTGATTCATGCTTTCATGCTCACCAGGAAGGATGTGTGGGGAGTCAAGCTATAGGGAGCACAGACCGATCCAGTACCTGCAGAGAGACTCAGAGGTAGACGCATGTGGGCGCCATAGCGATGGGCTTTTTTTCCTTTAAATGGATGAATGTGTGGTATGTAAATTACATCCCAAAACATCTGTTATTTTTTTTAAAGATTTTATTTATTTATTTATTTGACAGAGAGGAGAGAGAGATCACAAGTAGGCAGAGAGGCAGGCAGAGAGAGAGGGGGAAGCAGGCTCCTTGCTGAGCAGAGAGTCCGATGCGGAGCTTGATCCCAGGACCCCGAGATCATGACCTGAGCCTAAGGCAGAGGC
The DNA here is from genome assembly GCA_028533885.1 of Nasua narica. Lineage (NCBI taxonomy): Eukaryota > Metazoa > Chordata > Mammalia > Carnivora > Procyonidae > Nasua > Nasua narica. Next base: position 8,451,436 of record CM052798.1, on the reverse strand, counting down.
TTTAACGCACTGAGCCGCCCAGGCACCCCAAGAATAAACATTGTTAAAATGTCCAAAAATCCAAAGCAATCTTCACATTCAATGCAATCCCTATCAAAATATCGATAGCATTTTTCACAGAACTAGAACAAACAATCCTAAAACTTATATGGAACCACAAAAGACCTTGAATAGCCAAAGCAATCTGGAAAAAGAAAAAAAAAATGAGCTGGAGGCATCACAATTCTGGACTTGAAGTAATATTACAAAGCTGTAGTAATCAAAAACAGTATGGCACTGGCACAAACATAGACACATAAGTCAATGGAACAGAACAGAAAATCCAGAAATAAACCCACAATTAATCTTTGACAAAGCAGGAAAGAATACCCAATGGGAAAAAGACAGTCTCTTCAACAAATGGCATTTGGAAAACCAGACAGCTACATGCAAAAGAATGAAACTGGACCACTTTCTTTCACCATACCCAAAAATAAACTCAAAATGGATTCAAGGCCTAAATGTGAGACCTGAAACCATAAAAATCCTAGAAGAGAGCACAGACAGTAATTTCTCTGACGTTGGCCATAGCAGTATTTTTCTAGATATGTCTTATGGGGTAAGGAAACCAAAAGCAAAAATAAAACTCTTAGGACTTCATTAAAATAACAAGCTTCTGCACAGCAAAGGAAACAGTCAATGAAATTGAAAGACAACCTACTGAACGGGGGAAGATATTTGCAAATGACATTGGAAAAAGGGTTATATCCAAAATATATAAAGAACTTATACAACTCAACACCAAAAGACTAAATAATCCCATTAAAAAGTGGACAGAAGACATGAACAGATGCTTCTCCAAAGAAGACATCCAGATGGCCAACGGGTGAAAAGATGCTCAACATCATTCATCATCAGGGAAATGCAAATCAAAACTACAATGAGATATCACCTCACACATGTCAGAATGGCTAAAATAAAAAAAAAAAAAGAAACACTAGAAACAAGTGTTGGCACAGATGTGTAGAAAAAGGAACACTTTTGAACTGTTGGTGGGAATGCAAACTGGGGCAGCTACTCTGGAAAACAGTGTGGAGGTTCCTCAAAAAGTTAAAAATAGAAACACTCTATGACCTAGTCATTGTACTACTGGGTATTTACCCAAAGAATACAAAAATACTAATGTAAAGGGGTACATGAGCCTCTATGTTTATAGCGGTATTAATTTACAATAGCCAAATTATGGAAGCAGACCAGTGTCCATCGATTGATGAATGGATAAATAAAATGTGGTTTAGGGGCGCCCGGGTGGCTCAGTGGGTTAAAGCCCTGCCTTCGGCTCAGGTCATGCTCTCAGGGTCCTGGGATCGAGCCCCAAATCGGGCTCTCTGCTCAGCGGGGAGGCTGCTTCCCCCTCTCTCTGCCTGCTTCTCTGCCTACTTGTGATTTCTTTCTGTCAAATAAATAAAATCTTGAAAAAAAAAAGATGTGGTCTATATACACAGTGGAATATTATCCAACCATTTAAAAGAATGAAATCTTGCCATTTAAAATGACATGAATGAAGCTAGGGAGTATTATGCTAAGTGAAATAAGACAGAGAAAGACAGATACCACGTGATTTCACTCAGATGTGGAATTTAAGAAATAAAACAAACAAACAAAGGGAAAAAGAGAGAGACATGGTTACTGATGGTAAACTGATGGTTACCAGAGGGAAGGTGGGCGGGAGGATGGGGGAAATGGAGGATGGGAATTAAGGAGGGCACTTCTCATGATGAGCACCAGGTGGTTAAAATAAAAACTTAAAAAAAATTCATGCCTGAATTCTCTAAGCATCGGTACACCGAGGCTCCCCACCAGCTGCCAGATGTTTTCCAAAAAGAATCAGAAAATCTGGTTTTGAATTATTTTCACATCCGAGGTTAGTACCAATCCCAGAGAAACCCTGGATTTGAAACCATAGCTGCCTGTATATTGATGTCAAATCGGCCAGCAGGGGGCAGGCTTGTCCCAGCCAGTGGGACAGCACTGGGGGTGCATCTGGGGCTTGGCTCCTAAAGCCCCTGATTCCCTGGTAAAAAGCATCCTGTCTCAAGGGAGGGGACGGCTGGCACAGGAGTAGACTCTGCCTCAGGTCTCAGCTGTCCTTCATGGCCTTGGCTGTTTTCTTGACCGTTGTTTTTGCTGAACAATAGTTGCCACCATTTACGGAGGATTTATGTACCAAGCTCTGGGCTCAGTATTTCTCTCTGCATTAGAGATAGTTATGGTACCCATTGCTAGAGGAGGAGAGATTCAGAGAGGGCCAGTAACTTCTTCAAGGTCACACAGCCTGTCTGCCGTGAAACTGGAATTCTAAGGCACAGCAGTCAGTGCTGTCAAACCTTTCACTATGCCGTCCCAGCACCTGGCACTGCTCACTTTATACTTTGTAATACATTCCGGAGACATAGGCTCCCACTGTTGCTGGGAAACCTTAGAGAAAGTCGGGCCAGGGGTTTGCAATAAATACTGTTTTCAGGGCAGAATCTGTTATTCCAAAGAGATATCACCAATAAAATAAGACGGCAGCCTCCGAGAGTGGTTCCCAAGGTATGTTCCCCAGACCAGCGGCATCAGCATCACCTGAGAACTTGCTCGGAATGTGACTTCGCGGCCCCGCCCCACACCCCACCTGATCCACCAACTCAGAGGGCAAGAATCCCACCCCTGCCCAGCCACGCTGACGCTGCTCAGGCTTGAGAAGCGAGCTGAAGCGGGGATGTGGGGAGAGACCCTCACTCTCCCTTCCATTCCTTGGAAAAGATTGGGTGATCTTCCCCCCAACCCCTGGTCTCACTGGGGGCACTGCTGCGTGTTGTGCAGCCTAATTTGCTAATCTGGTTACAGCGTTTCAACCTGATTTTCAAATTCTTAATAATCCAATTCCGTACTTCCGGCCACTGTAGTGTTTATACAATCTCTCTCTCTCTCTCTCTCTCTCTCTCTCTCTCTTTTGAGAGAGAGACGGTGGGGAGAGAGAGAATCTTAAGCAGACTTCCTGCTGAGCACAGAGCCGGACACAGGGCCCGATCTCACAACTCCAAGATCATGACCTAAGCCAAAATCAAGAGTCGGATGCTTAACCAACTAAGCCACCCAGGCGCCTCTAGAGCCACTTTTTAATCTGTGTGTGTGGAAGGCCAAGGAGTGCTGACCTCTGCAGGCAGCCACAGTCCTTGGGCTCATTCACGCCCACCATTGCCTCTCCACCTTCCCAGTTGCCTGGAAAGGACCAGATAAGTCTCGGGGGTACACGGTGGGACACACGCTGAGTGCCCCGGACTCCTGCCTTGCATCCAGGCTCCAGATGAATAATGCACTCCCCCTCCTTGAGCCAATGTCCGCATCCTCTGAATGTGTTATATTCCGAAAGAACTTTGCAGATTTGAATAAGGATTTGAGCTGGAGGGATTATCCTGGATGATCCAGGGCCCCATGTAATGCAAGGGTCCTCCCAGGAGGGAGGGAGAGAGAGAGAGAGAGAGAGAGAGAGAGAAGGTGCTACACTGCTTGCTGGTCTGGAAAAAGAGAAGGGGGTCATGAGTCAAGGAGTGTAGGTGTCCCCTTGAAGCAGGAAAAGGCAAGGAACCCATTCACCCCTAGAGCCTCCAGGAGAACCCATTGTGGACCTTGCACCTCTGGAACTGTGGGAGAATAAGCTCGTGTTCCTTTAAGCCACTAAGTTTGTGGTACTTGTCACAGCAGCAGTAGGAAACCCATACACCATCTTTCAGGCTTTTAACAAACCTGCTAAACTCCTTCCCAACCCAGAGCCTCATACGTGCTCTTCCTGTGACCTAAGCTACTCTCTCCGCCCCCCCCCCCAGTTGCCCCTGCACCTGGCTAGTCCCCCACTCACCCCCAACCATGTTCTGGCCTCTGTCTAAATACCTCTTCTTTCGGGAAGGCTTCCCTGCTAGGTCATGTCTCCGTTCCCCCATTATTGCTCTCGAGACGCCTTCCCTTCAGTACATGCCCCTGATCTCCCTCATGATGCACTCACTGGCCACCAAGATCCCGAATTTTTGTCCCCAATATCACTCTTTCTTGTCCTGTATTTGTTTAAGATCCCTCTCCTCTGCCTGATGGAAGGCTCTGGGGTGTCAGCACCCTGTTCGACCACAGCTCCAAGGATGTTTATGGGACGGCTGAGTGGCTGCTGGAGGCGGGGGGGGGGGGGGGAGGAGGGCCAGCGGGGTGCCAGCCCCCCCACCTCCCCTGGCAACCCCTTGGAGCTCTCTTCCTGCCCCAGCCTCCTTTATTCCCTTCCTCTTCCTGCCCACCACTCTTTCCGCAAACATAACTCAGCGCCTCGGGGGTGCCCAGCTCTGACTTCAGGGAACTTTGAGTCTGGTAGGGAACACAGGGTCCGTGAACAGACTCTTGGAGGAGTGATGGCTCTAGGGTGTGCTGAGGTCCACCTAGAGGAGGCCTGGAGCCAGCAGGTGTCCTCGACAGGGATGGCCCAAAGCCAGTCTTCCTCTACTTTGAGTCACATTATTTGTGGACCAGAATCACAACCAACCACACACACATGTCCCTGAGCCAAGCGCACAGCAGACCGACACAACCAGCTGGTCTCAACGCTTTCCTTTCTTTGAGGAGACCATTTTGCACAAGGGCTAAGCATGCATGCTCTGTGACCGGCCCACCCAGGGTCAAATCCCGGCTCTAGGATTCACCCCCTGTGCAATCTCAGGCCAGCCGGTTAATCTCCATTGTCTCTGTTCTTTGTTCCCGTTTCTGTAAACAGAAATGACATATATGATCCCTACCTTGGGGCACCGACCATGGATGGTGGTAGAGACGAGTCAATGAGATAATCTCATTTATGCCCAGATCCTGGCTTTTGTCGAGCTGCTTGTTCAACCCAGAATAAATATTAACTTGGGTTTTTTCTTGCCTTCCCCTCTCCCCTTGATTATTTGCTAGAATGTGGTGGCAGGTGCCAAAAATGTAAAGAAAAGATCCACGGAAAAATACTTGTATTCATTTCTTTTGCTCCGCCGAAGCAGAAAAACAACCATTTGTAGTGGTAGATGTGAGATGCGCTGGCAAGGCCTCAGAATTAGACTGATGCCCTTCCATGGATGGACGGCCAGGTCTAAAGGACGGAGCAACAAAGAGGTGACCTCCTTTCCGACGCGGGCAGGAGGATTGGGGGGGTGGTGTGGAGGGCAGGGCTCACTTTTTTCTACTCAGAAATGAGACTTGCTGAGTTCTGGGATGAATAGGGATTTTTAGGCATCAAGATGGGTTGAGGTCTGGACAGAGGTCCCCCTTGGGGCAGGGGTGTGGGAAAGCAGCTAGACGGGGGCTCAGAGTGTGGAACGCGGTGAATGGAGTACAGTGTGGGTCCAGACAGGAGCCCCCAAAGCCCCTAGTCCTTCGTCCAGCCAAGGTCTATACACCGAGTACCCACCTATAGTAATGAACGAGGATAGGCAGGGTGGAGGCAGAAGGCAGAGAAGGCCATTCTGGGCAGACGCGGGCTGGCCGAGCTCCTCTAGAGGCTGGGCTCCACGTCAGGTGGCAGAACGTGCCTCGGGGGACTCCTTCCTGGGCAAGGACCGTGCCCAGTCCCCAAGCCAGGACAGCGCCCTGGATCTTCCGTCCAGGGGTCCATCTTCCTTCTGGAACACTTGCTGAAAAATTCCCCATCCTCAAACCCGGAAAAGGATTTGAGAGCTCAGAGGTGGGAGGGAGATGCTGTCAGTCTCGCTTCCTCTGAGCCCTGGGTTCAGCACGCCCCTGGGGAGGCAGCGACATGCTGGACCCCTCCCCGATGGCCAGCTCCTGCGGGGTGCCCTCCCATAACCACGTGCTACTATTCCCTGGAGGTCTGCAGTGCGTCTTGTGGTCAGATCCCTTTCTGTATGGACCAGATCCTCCTTCCTGGAACATGTCACCTCTCTGGGCCTCAGTTTCCCCTCATGGGAAACGAGGGAGAGGGCCTTCTGCTCTTCTGCAGAATTCCGCATATACACGACACTCCATTGTGTCAAAGAGCTTTAATTGTGAGATGGAAAAGAAAGGAAACTGAGGGTTTCGAAGAAGAGTGGGATCCATGAAACACAGACCATGATTCCAGGGACCGCCCGGCGGGGCCGGATGGAAAACTCTGGGTGTATCTGCAGCCGCCTGCTGCCTGGCAGGTCCAATAGCGCAGGGGGGCTCTGGTGGGCTCTGTCCGTGGCATGGCCGCTCTCAGAAGCGCGGGACAGGGTGCAGACGAGGGGGAGGGACAGGGATGGCATGCTCGCGCCGGGACAAAGCGTACGGTGGTGGTCTGGGGTAGGACGAGGTGTAGGTGCTCTCCCTCGGGGCAGCCTTGGGGACGAGCCATCTTCGCTGCAGCTGTTCATAGAGTCCGTAGTTTGTAGGGGGAGCTGCAAGAGAAAGCAGGTCTGGGTTAACGGGGAGTGGACTGGTGGATGAGGGTAGCTTGAAATGTCAATCAGATCCTACAAAAATCCCTTCAAATTCCTTTTGCTGCTGGAAGGACAAAATCCACACTCCTTGTGGCGGCCTATGAGCCCCGCAGTGGTCTTCCTGCCGTGGAGTGTCTTCACTCGCTATTTCCTCTTCTGGAATTCTCTCCTCCCTCCCCCAGTTCCGACATGGCTCCCACCTTCTCAACTCAACTCTGTCTTCCAGAAAGACCATCCCTCATCGTTCACCCAAAGGGGGGTCACAAATACCTGCCTCACTTTGTGTTCCTTACTGGGTATCTTTGCCTCATGGCACATATCCCAGTCCAGAATGATCTTATTTGCTGGGTCTTAAGTCATCCCCGAACAGTGTCTGATCTGGGACACTGGTCCCAGCATCACCTCCGTGGCAAGAAGCATCCCCGTGGGTCAATGGGATTCTCCCCCTCTCCCGTCATTCTAACGCTCTCTGGGTGAGTCCTTCAGCCCAGGGCGGAATCCCGAATTATACGAATACCAAGAAGGGGGAAGTCCGATCTCTCTGGGAGCCACAGCAGCTTGTGTCCACTCCAGGAGCGACGTGGGGGCAGGCCGGGGTTGTAGTTGTGCCGGTTGTAGTGGTCATCATAGGTGCTGATGAGATGGCGGTGGGAGGGCTCCTGGTGGTGTGTGATCAGGTGTCTGTACGGGAGCCCCTGGAGGGACAGACACAGGGGAAGTGTGAACCGATGGAGCAAGGCATCCCCGTGGCCCCGGACAGAGGCAGAAGCTGCCGCCGCGGAGGTGTACGGAGCTGATGGTGAGAGTTGCTGCCCGAGCCCTGGGAGCCGCCACCTGGGAGACACAGTCGTCTGGCCCCCCGCGGCGCAGCTCACCTCCACACCCCACCCCTCCCCCTGTGCGTGCCAAGTCGATTCATCCCGAGAACGGGCTATGGGGACACATTAAAATGAAAGGCAGGACACCCAGCCGAATAGGAAGCGTCAGAGCCCTCTCACGGCCGCCCTTGTGATCTGAAATTACACCTTCTGATGTGTCTCTAGGCTCCCCCATCCGAGTGCCTCTTTCCACCACCAGGGAAAGACATTGAATACCGAGCCTGACATATGCACCTTGTATTTCCATCAGTTACTAGGGGAAGAATCAGAGAATGCCCATAAATTGCCTTCTCCTGCAGAGGATTTACGGCTCCCTCGGCTGGAAACTCCGGGAGTGATTTCTTTGGTGGGAGTTATTTACAAGGAGAAGAAAGCCATGTCCTCCTGACTCCGGGACGTTTGCCTGCATCCGTGCCTTTCTGCAGAAAATCCTCTTGGCCCTGGAAGGGGATCTTGGAGGCCTGGGCTGATTTACAGGGGAGGATAATGTGGATTTCCATGCCTGCCCTCTTGTCTGGAGCAGTCAGGGAGGTCTGTGTATGCTCTGGTCTGGAAACGCCGGCTGAGTGTAATAAATAAGTCAGATCACAATGCCGGAGGGAGACGAGGCGGACAGGCACAGACATCGGGCAGGGGTTCCCAAGATCGGCATCACCAGGTGCCCGGAGTACCTTTCCAATGCCAGAGAAAGCAAGTTGGAGGGGTTCCCAGGAGCCAAAGGAAGTGCGGAGGACGTAGCACAGCAGGGAAAAGTGAAAGGGATTTTCTTGCTGTTCTTCCTGGTTTGGGGCATGGCCCTGCTGTCTTGATGATGCACTCGGGATTTCTGTTTTGATCAGGTGTGTTCAGGTGACAGATAGAGAGGCAACTGTCTTGGAAAGAAATGATTTGGGAAGTTCATTACTTTCCATTCCCAAGAGGAGGGGGCACCACAAAGGACGACGTAGGGGAGCCCTAGGGTCGCAGAAGGAGAGAGCATGGCCGAGGACCTCCGTGTGGTTTCCAAGGGAAGGAACAGGTGAGGCAGGGTAAGCAGGTCTGAGAAGTTTAGGATTGCAGAGTTCGAATGATTTCAGCAGGCTCTGGGCTAAAGAGGTGCCTCGGGTTATTGCCGTGTGGCCCTGGAGTGATTTAAGGCAAAGGGATATTGGCTTGGCCTGTGAGCCTTATCTAAAAGAGGTGTTGGGGTATGGGCTCTGGATTGGTCGCTTTGTATCCCAACGGCTTCCAGGCAAGCCATTTACCTAAGGAACTAGCCAGTCCTGGGAGGGCAGTCTGTCCAGGATTAACACGGCCCCTAAGATGTCAAACCATCTAAAACACAGAACATAAAAAATATGATGAATATACCTGCCTGGTGGAAAAGCACAGGAAGGGGGGGTCCTCCCTGGTGGAGGCTAACCCCATCGATCCATACATAGTCCATTGAAAGAGCAGCTGTGCCTTTGCCTAAGAAGGAGGAAGAGGGATGTGCGGATGGGAGCTGTCCTGGGAAGAAGAGCAGGACGAAGTATCCGGAAGAGCCGACGGGTTGAAACAGCTGTGGAGGGGCTGCGCCGTGTCCAGGGTCCCCGCCCACAAGCAGGAGATTTGAACGGAGTCCTTGGAGACGCGTTATCTGATTGCGTGGTTCTATTTTGTGTATATGTTGGCAGGGGGCCTCTTAATTTTAATCAGATTACATAAAAGTTTATTTATTTATTATTTTTGAGAACAAGCGAGCAGGAGGAGGGGCAGAGGGAGAGGAAGAGAGAGACTCCCCAAGCAGACATCCCCGCCAAGCCCGGGGAGCCCAACTCAGGGCTCGCTCTCATGACCTCGCGATCATGACCTAAGCCAAAAATCAAGAGTCAGACGCTTAAGCGACAGAGCCACCCAGGTGCCCTTTAACCAGATTATATATAAATGCGTATGTGGTTATGTCCTCTTCAGGGCTTGTAATGAGGCCAAAAGTCTGTAAGAGACGGCGCGAGTATCGAGAACTAGGTTAAGTACCTCATATATATGGATGATTGGGGGAAAGGAGCCCCAGATCACGGGTTCTTATTTTGACTTCCTTCCACGCGTTTGGGTCTTCGGTGCACACTAATACGGTAAGGATTCGCAGCCCCAGCCAGCACGGTCTGCAGAGGGATGTCGGTGCCACCCAGGCACGCCAGCACGGGGCTGAGAACCGGTGCTGTTTACACGGAGGGGATCCCAAATGCAGGAGACAAAGAGCCCGCTCCGGCAGATAGTGAAGAGGGATGCGAGGATGCTCCTTGCTTGATTTACAGATCACCCACCTGCGTGGGCCCTTACCAGCCAGCTACGCAGTTTCGGACAAGACCTTCACCACACCCCGGGGCACCTTTTATCTGAAAATGAGGGTGCCGCGCTGAACAACCTCTTGGGTCTCTTCCAGCTCCAAAATGCTCCCGTTCTGACGATGCCCACCCCTCACTCTCGGCCCCCGCCCTGACTTTAGGGAGGTATGGGGCTGGGGGTGGGGTCAGAGTGGGGGACATGTCCTGAGGTCACAGTGCCCTGCTTCCCTCTCCAGGGAACGGCAACACACCTGCATGCGCCGGCACTCGATGAGTGAGAGAGGGAGAACGGGCCCTAACTTTTTATACAAAGGAACAGGACGCTGGGATATAGATGATACAAAATACTGTCATCCAAGCATCACCGCTGCTCGGTTTTGGAGGACCCTATGTGATTTCTCACTATGTTCCCCTTAACTCAGTATTTACCTTGTTTATTTGTTTGTTTCCCACACTCTTGGCCCACAGTAGTAGAGTGCGGAGGAATTGGGACATGATCCAGAAGACTGCTGGGGTCCAGGGCGGGGAGGATGCTGCCAGCTGGAGATTTGGCAGATTGTAAATAAAGGCGGCTGCCACCAGCAGCCCCTGGGCTGGGGAGGGTGCTCATGGGATGGCTCCTGTGTCCCCCGAGGGGGAACTGAGCTTAGAAGAAGCTGGCAGATGGTGACCTCTGGGCGCTGGCGGGGAGCCTAGGCCTGAGTGTGTGGGGCCCCCACCCTCTCTCACCTCAACTCTCCTCTTGCCGTACCACCTGGAGATCTGGTCTGGTCTGTGGTCCGGGAAGGGGACATACTCTTTTCTGTAAATGCACTCGGGTGTTTTCTCAGTGGCTTTGGTGAACTGGAAAAGATGAAATAGTCAAGATAGCATCTGTGATGTACCTTCCCACATTTCTGCAGCATCCCTTCCCCTCCTGGGCCAGGGAAAGCTGGGCAGAGAAAGGCTAAACATGGAGCCCAGGGCATCCTGCGGGATTCGGGCTTGACCTTGCCCCCTCCCTTCCAGAGCTGAGAAAGGACCATGCTCAGGCACTTGGTACCCCACATCTCAGGAAAGCTCTTACTCGTGTCCCCTGACCCCTTCTCATGGTCTGCACCTGCTCCCTTTGTCTTCTTTCTCCTTGTTCTCCCCTCCTGCTTGCCTCCTTCCTCTCTTTTTCTTCTTTGTTTTCCTCACCTCTTCCCAGCTCCACTCTTCCCCCCTGTCCATTATATTATGTTTCCTGGTTCCTTTTTTAAAAATTTATTGTGGTATAATATACATAATGAAATTTACTATTTTGACCATTTTCGCATATACAGTCCAGTAGCATTGAGTACACTTTTATGGTTGTGCCACTGTCATCATCACCTGTCCCCAGAACTTCTTCATCTTCTCAGACTAAAACTCTGAACCCATTAAGCAGCTCCCTCCCTCCGCCCCCCGGCACCCACCATTCTGTTTTCCGTCTCCCTCAATTCGACTACTCTAGGTACTTCACACAAGTGGAATCATAGTGTTTGTCTTTCCATGCCTAGCTTTTTTCCCTTAGCACAGTGTCTTCAAGGTTTATCTTCATTGTAGCATGTGTAAGAATTTTCTTCCTTTTGAAGGCTGAGTAGTATTTCATTGCAAGCATATGCTACATTTGGCTTATTCATTCTACCTTTTGGCTACTGTGAATAATGCTGCTATGAACATGAACGTATGAATATCTCTCTTCAAAATCCTGCTTTCTGTTCTTTTAGGTATAAACCTAGAAATGGAATTGCTGGGTCATATGGCCATTCTATTTATGGTGGTTTTTTTTAAGATTTTATTTATTTATTTGACAGAGAGGGAGAGAGAGAGAGAGAGAGAGAGAGAGATCACAAGTAGGCAGAGAGGAAGGCAGAGAGAGGGGGGAGCAGGCTCCCTGCTGAGCAGAGAGCCCAATGCGGGGCTCAATCCCACAACCCTGAGATCATGACCTGAGCTGAAGGCAGAGGCTTAACCCACTGAGCCACCCAGGCCCCCCTACGTTTGATGTTTTTAGCAACTATCATACTGTCTACAAACAGCTGCAAAGGTCGCATTTTACATTCCCACTAAGCATTCCAATTTCTCCACATCCTCACCAACACCTGCTACTTTCTTTTTCTTTCTTTTTATCATAGCCATCCTAATGGGTGTGAAGTCGTATCTTATGATTTTGACTTGCTTTTCTCTAATGATTAGCAATGTTGGGCATCTTTTCATGTGCTTATTGGCCATCTGCATAACTTGGAGGAATATCTGTTCAAGTTTTTTTCCCCATTTTTTTTTTAGATTTTTTTTTTATTTTTTTGACAGAGAGAGATAACAAGTAGGCAGAGAGGCAGGCAGGGGGGGGGGGGGCCGGGAAGCAGGCTCCCTGCTGAGCAGAGAGCCCAATGCGGGGCTTGATCCCAGGACCCTGAGATCATGACCTGAGCCGAAGGCAGAGGCTTTAACCCACTGAGCCACCCAGGCTTTAACCCACTGAGCCACCCTTTCCCCATTTTTAATTGTGTGTTTTCTGTTGTTGACTTGTAGGCATTCTTTATATATTTTGGATATTAATCCTTTATCATATCTAAGATTTGCAAACATTTTATCCCATTCCATGAGTTATCTTTTCACTCTGTTGATAGTGCTCTTTGACGCATAAAAGTCTTCACTTTTGATGAAAGCCCAATTTCTATTTTTTTCTTTTGTTATCTATGACTTCAGTGTCTTACACAAAAAGTCATTGCCAAACTCAATGTCATGAAGCTTTTCTCCTATGTTTTCTTCTAAGAGTTTTACAGTTTTAGGTCTTACATCTAGGTTTTTGATCCATTTTGAATTAATTTTTGTATGCAGTGTAAGGTAAGGGTCCAAATTCATTCTTTCACACGTGGATATGCAGTTTTTGTTGAAAAGACTTGTCCTTTCACCATTGAATGATCTTGTCAGCCCTATTGAAATCATTTGACCAGATATGTGAGGACTTCCTTCTGAACTCTTTATTTTATTCGATTTGTTTATATGTCTACTTTTAGGACACTCTCCCAATATTTGGTTACTGTAGCTTTGTAATAATTTTTGAAATCAGAGAATGTGAGTCCTCCAACTTTGTACTTTCCTTTCTTTTTGAGATTGTTTTTGTTTGTTGTGTGGTCTTTAGGGTTTGGTACATATAAGATAATTTTACTTCTTCCTTTCCAGTTTCTATGCTTTTTATTTCTTTTTCTTGCCTAATTGCTCTGGCTTGAACTTTTAATACTACATTGAATAGAACTGGCAAAACAGACATTCTTGTCTTCTTCCTGATCTTAGAAGAAAAGTTTTCTTGTTCTTTTACCATTGAGTATGATGTTAGCTATGGCTTTTCATATATGGCTTTTGTTATGTTATGGTAGTCAAATGTTAAGTAGAATTCACCAGTGAGCCCATCTAGTCATGGACTTGTATTTTGGAGATGTTTGTGTTTCTTACTCATTATAGAGCTGTTCAGATTTTCTATTTCTTCATGATCATTTCTTCAATATATATTGTCCTTCTTTGGCTCTTATACCAATTTTTTTTCCTGCATTTCTTGGTATTTATTTATTTATTTTATTTATTTATTTTCAGTGTTCCAAGATTCATTGTTCATGGACCACACCCAGTGCTTCATGCAATACGTGTCCTCCTCCATACCTACCACCAGGCTAACCCAACCCCCTACTCCCCTCCCCTCCAAAACTCTCAGTTTGTTTCTGAGAGTCCACGGTCCCTCATGTTTCATCTCCCCCTCCAATTATTTTTAATTTAATTTTATTTTTTTAGTGTTCCAAGATTCATTGTTCATGCACCACACCCAGTGCTCCATGCAATACGTGCCCTCCTCAATACCTACCACAAGGCTCACCCAACCCCCCATCCCCTCCCCTCCAAAACCCTCAGTTTATTTCTCAGAGTCCACAGTCTCTCATGCTCCATCTCTCCTTCTTATTCTTCCCATTCACCTTTCCTTTCCTTCTCCCAATGTCCTCCATGTTTTTCCTTATGCTCCACATGTAAGTGAAACCATATGATAATTAACTTTCTCTGCTTGACTTATTTCACTAAGCATAGTCTCTTCCAGTCCCATCCATGTTGATACAAAAGTTGGGTATTCATCCTTTCTGATGGAGGCATAATATTCCATTGTATATATGGACCATATCTTCTTTATCCATTCATCTGTTCAAGGGCATCTTGGTTCTTTCTACAGTTTGGTGATTGTGGTCATTGTTGCTATGAACATTGGGGTACATGTGGCCCTTCTTTGTACTGCATCTGCTTCTTTGGGGTAAATACCCAGTAGTGCAATTGCAGGGTCATAGGGTAGCTCTATTTTTAATTTCTTGAGGAATCTCCACACTCTTTTCCAAAGTGGCTGCACCAACTTGCATTCCCACCAACAGTGTAGGAGGTTTTCCCTTTCTCCACAGCCTCTCCAACACTTGTTGTTTACTCTCTTACTGATTTTGGTCATTCTAACTGTTGTAAGGTGGCATCTCAATGTGGTTTTGATATGAATCTCCCTGATGGCTAATGATGATGAACATTTTTTCATTTGTCTGTTAGCCATATGTAGCTCTTCTTTGGAGAAGTATCTGTTTATGTCTTCTGCTTATTTTTTGATGTGATTATCTGTTTTTTGAATGTTGAGTTTGAGGAGTTCTTTATAGGTCTTAGATATCAGACCTCTGTCTGTAGTGTCATTTGCAAATATCTTCTCCCATTCTATGGGTTGCCTGCTTGTTTTGTTTACTGTTTCCTTTGCTGTGCAGAAGCCTTTTATCTTGATGAAGTCCCAAAAGTTCATTTTCAACTTTTGTTTCCTTTGCCTTTGGAGACATGTCTCGAAAGAAGTTGCTGTGGCCGAGGTCGAAGAGGTTACTGCCTATGTTCTCCTCCAGGATTTTGATAGATTCCTTCCTCACGTTGAGGTCTTTTACCCATTTTGAGTTTATCTTTGTGTATGGTATAAGAGAATGGTCAAGTTTCATTCTTCTATATATAGCTATCCAATTTTCCCATACCATTTATTGAAGAGACTTTTTTCCACTAGATATTTTTTCCTGCTTTGTCAAAGATTATTTGACCACAGAGTTTCGGGTCTGTATCTGGGCTCTCTACTCTGTTCCCCTGGTCTATATGTCTGTTTTTGTGCCAGTACCATGCTGTCTTGGTGATCACAGCTTTGTAGTAAAGCTTGAAATCAGGCAATGTAATGCCCCCAGCTTTGTTTTTCTTGTTCAACATTTCCTTAGCAATTCGGGGTCTTTTCTGGTTCCATACAAATTTTAGGATTGTTTGTTCCAGCACTTTGAAAATGCTGGTGGAATTTTGATCCAGATGGCATTGAAAGTATAGATTGCTCTGGGAAGTATAGACATTTTAACAATGTTTATTCTTCTGATCCATGAGCATGGAATGTTTTTCCATCTTTTTGTGTCTTCTTCAATTTCTTTCACAAGTGTTCTGTAGTTCCTCGAGTACAGATCCTTTACTTCTTTAGTTATCTTATACCAATTTTTGACTTAAAGTCTATTTTTTTTATATCAGTATAGCCAACCCACTCTCTTTTGGTTGCTATTTGGATGGATAAATTTTTCTGTCCTTTCCTTTTCAACCTACGCATGCCCTTAGACCTAAAAGCATTCTCATAGATGGCATGTAGTTGCGTCCTAGGTTTTGAGTCCCCCCCCCCATTTTGCCAATCTATGTCTTTTGATTGAAAGGTTAATCTATTTACATTTAAAGTAATTACTGTTGGGGGAGGGCTTACTTTTGCCATTTTGTTATTTGTTTTCTTAGAGGATTTTTTGGTCCCTCATTTCCTCCATTACTACCTTTGTGTCTGTTTAGCTGATTATTTTAAGTGACGTGTTATTTCCTTCTCATTTCCTTTTGTGTATATTTTAGAGATATTCTCTTTGTAGTTATCATGGGATTGCATAAAACATCCTTAAGTTATAATAATCTTTTTAACAACCTATTTAAAAATAGACACCAACTTGACTGAGCTTATACATAAAAATTCTGCTTCATTACACCCCTGCCATCTACCACTTTATGTTACTGATGTCATAAACTTCATCTTGATATTTCTTGTACCCATTAGCAGAGATTTATAATTATTTTTATGTGTTTGTTTTTTATTTTTTATTTTTAAAGATTTTATTTATTCATTTGAGAGAGAGAGAATGAGAGAGAGGAAGTAGAGTTCAGAGGGAGAAGCAGACCCCCCGCCGAGCAGGGAGCCCGATGTGGGACTCGAACCCGGAACTCCAGGATCGTGACCTGAGCCGAAGGCAGTTGCCCAACCAACTGCGCCACCCAGGCGCCCATGTGTTTGTTTTTTAAATCCTACAAATACACTGGAGTTACAAACCAAAATTACAATAATCATGGTTTTTATATGTGTCCTGTGCTTATCTTTACCAGAGGTCTTCATTTCATATGTTTTGAGTTACTGTCTAACATTGCTCCATTTCTTGTAGGGTAGGCCTAGTGGTAATGAACTCCTTCAGCTTTCATTTATCTGGGGATGCTTTAGTTTCTCCTTCATTTTTGAAGGATGGTTTTGCTAGCTATAGTATTCTTAGTGGATAAATTTTATGGGGTTTTTTGTTTGTTTGCTTTGGTTTTCTTTAGCACTTTAAATATATCACTCCACCCCCTTTTGGCCTGCAAGATTTCTGCTGAGAAATCTGATAGTCTTATAAATGTTGCTTTGTATATGATGTATCATTTTGATTTTGCTGCTTTCAAACTCTTTTGTCTTTGACTTTCAACAGGTTGAGTATAATAAGTCTTTGTGTGAATCTCTTTGAATGTTTCCTTTTGGAGTTCACTGAGATTCTTGGATTTGTAGACATATGTCTTGTGTTCAAAGTTAGGAAGTTTTCAGGCATTTTTTCTTCAAATACTCTTTCTGCCCTTTTCTCTTCTTTCTCCCATAATGTGTATACTGGTTTGCATGATGGTTACCCAGAAGTCCTTAGACTCTGGTCTCATTTCTTTATTCCTTATTTTGTCTCCTCAGACTCAAGAATTTCAAATGATCTCTCTTCAAGTTTTCCAATTCTTTTTTCTGCCTATTCAATTCTACTGCCAAACACCTCTAGTGAATTTTTTTCAATGTAGTTACTATATTTTTCAGCTCCATTATTTCTGTTGGATTTCTTTTTGTGATTTCTATTTTTATTGATATTTTCACTTTGTTTCAAATATTATTTTCCTGATTTCCTTTAGTTCTTTGTTCACATTTTCTTTTAGCTCTTTATGCATATTCAAGATGGTTGTTCTAAGGTTTTTTGGTCCAGTCTACTTAAGGGAAGATCTCCACTAACTAACAGGGTGTGTTCCAGGGTGAATGAAGTCTTAAGTTCTCAGGAGTTTTCTGAGCATTCATCTTGCTTGAACCTGTGTGTGTGTGTGTGTGTGTGTGTGTGTGTGTGTGTGTGTGTGTGGTTTTTTAATTTAGTTTATATACACAGCTACTTTAAAATGCCTTAATTTCCAAAAGAATGTCTTCCCTGCTTCTCCTCAAGGCCTTTTATGTTCTGTTGCATTCCTCCACCTGTAATCTCTGGCCTCAGACTTTCACAGGTTTCTAGTCCCTAGCAGCTTTTACCCGATGTAACCACCCTTGCTTTCAACAGCTTTTCTTAGCCTGAAACATGAACTATGACATTTTTCCCTATCTGAGCTCTGAGTTAAGCAAAGCAGGGGGACCAGTCCCTCAAGCAGCCTCCAGAAGGATTAAAATGTTGCTCCACTCTCTCTGGGTTCAAGGGAAGGAACTGGGAGCTGAGCCACTGCTTCTCCTAAATTCTACCCTATTGTTCTAAGGAGAAAATGAGAAGAGAGCAAGGAAAGTACCATGGCATTTCCTACCATGTTGAATGTGACTTTCTAAATTGGGCATTTTCTGTGGACCTTTGACTGCTTTTCAGAACTCTTTTGTAGTTATTCTAGCTAGGTGACAGTGTTTCTGTGGGAGAGTAAGGAGCTGGATCTTCTCAGCCTGCCATGTTTTTCATATCACTCCAACTCTGCTCTCTTTACACAATCTCTTCTAGGTGTAGGACCAGCCCATAGTATCCTTGGGTACAATCTCGCCCACAGGAGCCTGGAGGGATTTCTCAGCCAGTTCTCCTTGCCCTTGAACCTTCTTTTACACACACCTGCCCCCAAATAAGGCCAAGTGCAATGAGAACTAACAATAGTCACAGGCCCCGTCCAGCCGGAAGGGTGGTGAATGCAAATGTTCTCCCTGAAAACAGCCTTTTTCCAGTTCTCAGATGTTACCACCAGCCTTCCCCACACTTACACCAAAGCTGCTAATTGTATCTCACCTTCTTTTCCTTGCTCATCTCCCAAGAAAACATGAGGATATCTCCATGTCTCTGCAGAAATTTAAGTGGCTCAGTCTCGATTGCCACCACAGATACAGATACCCAATTTCAAGTAGGCCAATTGAGGCAAAGTATTTTTATGTTGGCCTTTAAAGTACATAGGGAAACCACGAGCCCATTTGTTCCTTTTTGAAAGTAAAAACTGAAATGCACAGGTAGGGCAAGATTGTGGACCAGGTATCAGAGAGCAGCAGCTCATCCCTGGACAGCAATGCAAGGTGTGGCAAGCCTGCCTTGGCAAGTACCACACTCTGGGAAGGGCCAGATCAGGGATAGCAGGTGTTCTTCAAATCAAGGTTCAAGGAAATTAGGGACAGGGAACACCAGATGCCTAGAAGCACTCCACTGAAAATAATGCTTTGAGGCTCAACTATGTTGTCACCTCTGCTATGGTATTTTCAAGATATAATGGGAACCTTGACGCCTGCTTGAATGTAACTCCCCTGTGAAGAGCACAGAGATCCTAATGTCACATTTTTAAGATGTAACCACCTATGAACCTTACTTTGGAAATAATAATGACCTCATTCCTACCTCTGCCTGCCATGCCATCCCGCAAGCCCTCTGTCCACTTTCTCCCATTGCTTACCTTCCTCCTCTCTTCCACCCAGTTTCCAGTGAGTACTCGGGTTGAATACTTGGTCTCGACCTTCCAGCTTGGGGTAGAGAATGACTGCGGACTTACTGCAGTCAAAAATTGCATGGTAAATGTTTGCCCCGAGCCTTTGGACTTGACACAGTTTCAGGTTTCGGGGGTGGGGAGATGTTACGCAGTTGTTGAGTTTAGGGTATCTTTTTCATCTTCCCAGCTACCCTTCGGAGTGGGTATAGATGATGACACCCTGCCAATTTCACAAAATAAATGGGCCCGAGAGTCTACTTTCAGCCTCCAGGGAGAGGTGACGTGATCTTGGATTCCCTACTGTTGACTGTCTCCATGGTGATAGGCTGTGCGTAGAAATACTCTCCTTAAGGGGGAAGCTGATTCTTCAGGAGCAAAACTGACCCCATAGAAGCAAATCAAACCAACAATAACCACCACAAATGCAGGGCCAGAAGGACCTTGTGTTCATATTGTCGCCCTGTGAGAGGCATCATCGTTGGGGTATTTTAACAAGGGTAAGTTGAGATGATCACATTCTATTACTAATTCTATTACTCTAGTGCTGACGTGCTAAGCCCATACGGACACATTTTCATGTAGTTACTCATTTAATTCTCACAGCAGCCCTTTGAAACAGATGCCACTTTTATGCCCATTTTATAGATGAGAACAGTGAGGCAAGGAGAGATTAAGTAGCTGTCTAACGTCACACATGTGGGAGAGCTGGGATTTGAATCCACTCTGATTTAGGCCTAGACCCCTGGGCTGCACTCAGTGCTTGTCTGCCCCTTTGCCCAAGGTGTTTCTACAAAGAATCCTGTCTTTGTGCTCAAACTGATACCATGTGGTTCATTCGGTTGGTCTTCATTCATCCCACAATCATTTTATTGAGCACGTGCTATATCCTGGGCACTGAGCTGTGGGTGTGACTCATCCGTAACTAGACCAGGGTCCCATCCCCACAGAGGGACCCCAGTGAGGTCCAATGAGAGAAAGGTCATTATTTTGTTTATTCACAAAACAAAACAAAAAAATTAGGAACCACTTTTCTATCAAGAGAGGGCTGGTTCCATAAATTGGGGCCCATCCATATAATGAAATACTCTGTAGCTGTTAAAAAGTGTTAACAGAGAATGATGTCTCTACTATGGTTGAATTAAAGAAGCAGAACCCTGTAGTCTCACTTGCCACAAGTGAAGACATCCAAGTTCAAGTAGGCAATTCAGAGAACGTATTTTCCAACAGCTTTTAAACAAAAGGAGAGGAACTCCAAGGAACTATTTGTACCCTCTTGAAACTAACCACGTGGCAGGGAGGGGACGTGAAGACACACCACAGAGCCTGGCAAACCTCTATTTGGGAAGGACGACCGTCTAGACAGGCTCAAGCTGGGAGGAAGTGAGGGGAGTCATGTGTTCTGTATAATTCCATTTTCTTAGACTTTTAATTATAAGATGTAACACAGTATGAACAAGTACATTAAAAACAAATGTACAGATAAATGAATTACAGCAGAGCACACCCCCACAAAACAGCACAAAGGTCAAGAAATAGAGCATTGCCAGCAGCCCAGGGCCACACACGCACCTCCCTTTCCAACCTGACTTCTGTAGCTGTCGCTGCCTTGCTTTTTTTTTTTTTTTTTTTAATATGCTGAGCACCAAAGGATGCGCTCCTATAGCTAATGCTTAGCCTTGCCTGTTTGTGGAGTTGATATAAAGGGAAATGTATACCATGGATTCATTTGAGTCTGGTTTCTTTTCCTCGATACAGTTAATATATACTTTTTAAAGACTTTATTTATTTATTTAAGAGAGAGAGAGAGTACAAGCAGTGGGGAGGAGACAGAGGGAGAGGGAGAAGCAGACTTTCCACTGAACGGGGAGCCTGACTCCGAGTTGGATCCCAGGACCCCAGGATCATGACCTGAGCCAAAGGCAGATGCTTACCTGATGGAGCCAACCAGGTGCCCCTATAGTTAGTATTTTTAAGATTCACTCATGTCGCATGGAGCTGTGATTGCTATGACTTTTTTGTACATGTTCCCTGGGGCCCAGACACACCCCTTTCTCTAGGGCAGTGGTTCTCAAATTTCTAGTTTCTAAAAATTATTGAGGGGGTGCCTGGGTGGCTCAGTCGGTTAAGCATCTGCCTTTGGCTCAGGTCATGATCCCTGAGTCCTGGGATCGAGCCCCCCATCGGGCTTCTTGCTCAGCGGAGAACCTACTTCTTCCTCTCCCTCTGCTGCTCCCCCTGCTTGTGCTCTCTCTATTTCTCTGCCAAATAAATAAATAAAATCTTTAAAAAAAATTATTGAGGGCCCAGAGAGCTTTATAAAATACGGATCATATTAGTGGTCTGGAACCAGGTCATAGAGCTCCTGAGAGCCCCTGGTGCCCATCTCTTCCCAATTCTACATTCTGTAAAAACACAGTGGGAGCTCAAAGTCATTCCTGGTGGGGATATTCATACCACGGGATGGGCCAACCCAATAGATTAATGTAAATATATTGATTATTATGTATTGATTTCAAAAAATTCCATCTGTTGTGATATATTGTTTGATGTAAAGGAGAAAATCTAACCTCATGTCGATATGTAGTTGGAAGAGAGAAACATTTTAATAGGCTTTGCAGCCAGTTGAGGTTATTCTTTGATGCTAAAAGAAAACCGAGTGAGTGGTAGTTTCTTGCTGGTTAGTTACCATGTGGAATCTAAAACTATGCAGACATCCCTTTGAGTTCTGTTACAGTAAAATCCACTGGCTGAGCTTGTGCTGAGTAGATCTAGTTATCTGCAATTTTGTAACATCATGGTGGTCATTTGGAATCCATTGGTATACTGAGCCTTACAAATCTTCCAAATGTTGGCATATCCTATGATATTATAAAAATTGCATCTGCTAATACCACCAGTGACCTCATCAGAAAAGCATTCAAACATTAGGAAGTTGACAGCGACCGATACAAAGTTTCCAAAATTCTAGTTTTAGTTTGCACTCTAGTCGGCAATAACTAATATCCACTGTTTCCCCTGAAGTGTCAGACGTACTTCATTCATTTTTAAGAAAATATCAACCAGATGTTCAATTTGAATAATCATGGTTTGTCTACCCATCATGTCTTCAAGTAAAAATGGTATTTAATTTTAAAAAAAATTGGTGTTGGTTTGTTTTGCTGGGAGGCTTCAGTTTAGATCCAATATCTTTTGTGATAAAACAAACCAGATTTTCTCTTTTTAGCTTGGTAAATTGTGCTTCTCTAGGAATTTAAACATTGCGTCTAAATTCTCAATTTTTTAGCATATGCTACTCATAATTTTCTCCCACCATCTTCTTAGTATCTCTAGGATCTGTACTGAAGTCCCTTTTTTTCCCTGGCATTTACTATTTGTGTTCCCCCTTTTCTTTATTGGTCTTACCAGATGCTTATCAATTTTCTTAGTGCTTTCAAAGAGCCCAAAATGGCATTATTGATCATCTCTACTGTGTGATTATTTTATATTTTAGAAATTTTTGACAAAAAAAAAGAAATTTTGCCCTGAAGATATAAGAACATATGTAGAGATAAGAAAATATATTGAAAACGAGAAATTTCTTTTTAATGCTTAATCTTTCAATTGTTATAGGAACTCCTCAGCCACGCGGTTCAAATATTACTTCTGCCTCCTTTCTCCTTGCTTTCGAGGACACCAATTACATATTTATTATACCTTCTCACTGTATCCTCAATGCCTCTTGTCCCCTCCTCTGTGTTTTCTATTCTTTTTTGTGCTTGATTCTGAATTGTTTCTTCTGACCTGTATTCCAGCTCACATCTCCTCTCTCTTCAAGGGTGCAATTAAACCCACCCAGTGGATTTTTAGTTCAATCTCCTGCATTTTTCAGTTCTAAAATTTCTGTTCAAGGGGTGGTTGGGTGTCTCAGTCAGTTAAGCATCTGCCTTCAGCTCAGGTCAGGATCCTGGGGTCCTGGGATCAAACCCCATGTTGGGCTCCCTGCTCAGTGGGGAGTCTGCTTCTCCCTCTGCCCTGCCCCCTGATTGCTCTTTTTCTCTCTCACATGCTCTCTCTCTAATAAATAATCAAATCTTTTAAAAAATAAAGTACAATTTCTGTGTGATTAGATATGTCACATTTTATAGTTTCAAATTTTTAATTTTTCTATCTTTTGAATCTTAAAAAAAATTATTCATTTACTTCAGGGAGAGAGAGTGCAGGGGGGACGGGGAGGAGGGAGAGAGACAATCTTAAGAAGAATCCCTGCTAAACACAAAGCCCAACACAGGGTTTGATTCCACAACTCCAAGATCATGACCTGAGGGGAAACCAAGAGTTGGATGCCCAACCAACTGAGCCACTTAGGCACACTTCTACCTTTTGAATTTTTAAATTACCACTTTTTCCTTCTAAATTTTCAAATCTATAGATTTCTAGATTATACTTATATATTATATTTTAAATGTGTAGATTATATTAATAGACTACATACAGATTTACCTCTTCTATTTATTTAGATGATACTTTTATCAATTTTTTATCTCCAAGATTTTATCTCCTTGGGCAGAGTAAGCAAAACTATTCTACAGCATGTGATTTCTTTTCTTTTAAGTTTTATTTAATCTCTAGATGCAACATGGGGTTCAAACACAACCCCAAGATCAAAATTCACATGCTCTTCCAACTGAGCCAGCCAGGTGCCCTCTTTCTTTTTCTTTTTTCCTTTTAGCTGTTGTTTCTGTGACTTCTTTTGGCTAGCTCTTCTTTTCTCATGTACCAGGTACCTGAAAAATTATTTGCAAAAGTAATGTAGGTCTAAGATGACATTATCCTCCTGCAGAAATGATTGTCATTTGTTTCTCTAATCACCTGTGGAAATTAGAAATTAGGGATCACTTGCATCCAGACTAGGGGCAGGCATTTTGGGTTATTGTATGATCCCAATACCGTGTGCTCAGCACTATGTTAGAGCAACACCAGCATGCTCTGCAAACTCACAGAGGGACCTAACCCTGCTTGGTTTTCCAGAGAAAGCAGAACCTAAGATGAGACGTGAGAGGTAGATCATGGATTGACTTCTGCCCTCCTGGTCCAGCGTGGCCTAGAAACACTTCTTAAAGATGACCAATCTGCTTCGGGGTATTTGGCACAGAACAGAATAGTGGTGGGTGGTAGACTTGGAATTCAAACACACTTGGCTTAAACTTCAAGATTGCCCTAGTCAACCTTGGTTTCCTAATCTAAAGACTGGAGAAAATACATGAGATTATAAGAATCTAATTAAATGTCACCTATAAAACATTTCATAAGATGCTTGTCACCTATAAGGGGTAGATAAATATTCATTCCCTCCTTCCCTTCGGGCCTAAACCAAGTTTATTTTAGTGACAGAATCCATTCCTTTCCCTACGGTAGAGGAGCATATTTGCGAAATTGGGAAATAAGAGGGTTTTTTCCTATGACTAGACATGCTTTGAAACTGAACCCCAGGCACTGCCTTATCTGATTCAACTTTGTGCAGTAATTTGCAAGACAACCAGCTTCAATGTTGGGGCAGAGATATGCTAGCCAGGGAATAGAGCAAGCCATGGCAACCATGGGAATGAGGAGACAATCTGCTGACTCTGACACTGTTTGCTTTCTTCTATGGGATGCATCAATGTTGGAGGCGACAAACCAATGATGTTACAGCCTGCCCTGACTCCTCAACTGATTCTTGTAGAGGTTCATTTGAGTGAAGGAACTTTCCTTCTAAAAATACAGGCATGCCCTGCCAACTTGGTCCCACCCTACTGGTTGTCAAGCCAATCCATTTTCTTCTTGCCTTTGGGATTGATGGTTATGATCCAGTGATTTCCCTCCCAGTTGAGATCTTCTGGGAAACAGGACAGGCATCTTGGGAGCATCCACTAACATTTAAAATAACCCCAGTTAACAGTTCTCCTTGACCCCATTACAGAATCACACATGCAGAAGGGGACGTGCGCAGACACATTCACTACGGATTTCTTGGTCTGTGAAAAACTAAAGAGACCAAACGTGTCCACAGCTTGGGAATGGCTAAGAACTATAATATAGCCACAATGAGGAATACTGTGCAACAGCTAAAAAGAGCAAGGTAAAGCTATGTTGTTTACTAAGCTAGATTTCGAAGATATAGCATTGATTGAAAACACTCAGGTGTTACAACATGTACAGAATAATATCTTTTATGTACCAATATATGGCAATGTCATCTCACAAAATACGACCTTATATTTTCCATGGGTACATATCTGTGTATGTAAAAGCATAGAAATAGGCTTTAAAGGATTGGAAGACCACCTCCTGCCAACAAGGCAACAGTGGCTACAACCAGATATGAGGGGATAGAGTGAAGGCAGGGTGGTCGAAAAGGACGTTAGCCTTATCTCCAGTATTTCAAAGTTTTATTTAAAAAGATAATATCGGGGCTCCTGGGTGGCTCAGTTGGTTAAGTATCTGATTCTTCGTTTCAGGTCAGGTCATGATGTCAGGGCTGGGAGATCGAGCCCCACGTCTGGCTCCATGCTCAGCGCAGACTCTGCTTGAGATTCTCTCTCTCCCTCTCCTCTTCCCCCATTCACATGTACTCTCTCTCTAAAATAAATAAATCTTACCAAAAAATTAAAAATAAAAAGATAATATCTTTGTGTATCACTTACATAATTCGAATTAATTTTTTGAAGGTAGAATGGAAATATTGTGATTGCAAGCATGGTAAGCTGTAATATTAAACAAAAAAAATCTGCTGCCTGGG
This sequence comes from Nasua narica, assembly GCA_028533885.1. Lineage (NCBI taxonomy): Eukaryota > Metazoa > Chordata > Mammalia > Carnivora > Procyonidae > Nasua > Nasua narica. The sequence continues at coordinate 8,426,001 of CM052798.1, read as the reverse complement.
GAGGATGATGCTTCTCTGTTGAGCCAATGTCAGGCGTGGCTGCATGACTTGCTCTGGTCAATGAAAGGTCAACAGAAGCTTGAGGAGCCCACGTGTGATTTGCCGTGGTCTTTTCTCGTCTGCCATGAGACTGGAGAACATTTCACAGAGAGGCTGCTCCATCAGCCTGGGGATGTTGGGGCAGACAAATGTGGAGCAGAGCTCCAGCCGAGCTGTGAAGGCCATGTAATGTATAATATGAGCAAGAAATAGACCTAAGCCACTAAGACTATGGGGCCACTTGTCATTGCTGCAGAACCTAACCTAGACTGGTTATAGTAGCTTGGGGATAGAAAGTCAGTAGTCACCCTGGAGCAGAGGGTGCAGGTAGAGAGGAGACAAGGTTTGGGGTCAGAAAGGCAGGGAGGTTCTAGGCAGGGGTGAGGAGTACCCTGAGGAAGACACTGCAAGGGAAGTTGAGGGAAGAACAGTAGAGACTAGTTTTAGTTTTGCCCATTTTTCCAACTTTGCCTTAGGACCTTGTCCTCAATTGCCTACTGACCCATGAAAGCAATTTGGGATGCAACACATTGTCCTTTATCAGACAGCACTTGGTTTAACTGGCAGATCTTTTCAAGGAAGTCCTGGGAATTTACTGAGAAAACACTTGCACAATGTCAGGGCTTAATGGTGTGCAGGCATCCATCATCCCTGAGCTGATATTAGCTAGGCACCTCAGCTACAATCCAATTCTAAAGTCTTTCAGACTTTGAGAAAGCTGCAGTCAAAAAAGCAAAGGAAACCAGATGGGCAAAAAAGTACTTGGCTCTATCAACCTGACTCAGATCAAACAGCAGCTGACACGTAGGTGGATGGCAAATGACTCAGATAAGGTCATGTGGCTCAGTCGTGTCTTTATTTTAATTCTAAATGATGGGAAAGGAAAGGGCTAATGGGCCATGAATCATGGCCAAAAGGGGGTGTTTTCAGTTGGATCAGGAGTTCACTGCACAGCACCTGACCAACCATGCGGCCTTGAGCCTGACTGGAAAGAGACAGGAAATGAGCATTATTATTAACGACTCTGGGCCTCTGTTTCCTCATCTGTAAAATGGGTTTAAGAATACCTACTTTGTAGGATTCATGAGGAACAAATTAGTGTGTTGGGGGAGGTGTGTAGCTGGTGGATTAAATAAAATATGCAGATCATGACCTGCCGAATGAAGAGACACGAGGCACCCAACCCTCAGCATCCCAGCTCCCACCCTGGGGAAGTGGAGACCTGGGGTCATTTGGATTGAAGGCACGGTTTTAATACGCTCACACAAAGGTAATAAACTCATGAGATTTATTGTTTACAGATCCCAGAAATGTGTTGGAGGGTACAATGAACCGAGGGAAGGGCGGTCCTCTGTCTCAGGTCTCCAGCGAGCAGGAGAGAGAGAGGATAGCAAGCACCTGCTACTGATAAGGTGGTTGGGGCAAAGGTTACTCACATCTTGTGGGCTTGACCCCCAAGTGGTTATTTTAAAAAGATGCCCTGGGAAAAGTAAAGTGGGAACTTAGGGCAGGGAATCCTAAGCTCGAGGTTCTTATCTTCATGTCCATGGGTGTAAGCAGGGCTGCCAGGCTGCAAATTGCCTGGGCAGCAACTCGAAAGAGCTCTTTTCTCATCACAGGGGGATGGAAATTTAAATCCAGAGGTTCTTCCAGCCCTGAAAATGCAACCAGCTCATCTCCCCTGGGCATGGTTCTCCAGTGGCTCCCACACTTCTCGCCACCCCATAGTTGAAAAGCTAACCACCCAAGTTCCCACAGGGTCAGCTCAGTCCCTCTACCTATGTCCAGAGGCACGGCAAAACAATGAAGACCACAGTCCAGGAGAGGAGCCTACCCAGACTCAACTCAGAGGCCTAGTCTAGAAGAGACCATGGCCCTCAGATCCAATACTGCCCAACAGCCAAGTGGCCACCAGACCAGGGGCTTTCAGCGAGTGGTTCTTATCTTTCCAACAAAGACACCTGCTGCTCTTCTGCTGTGAATGGATCCAGAAGCCGCCGAGTGGGATTGCTCTCTGCCCCATGTTTCAGCACAAACGTTCAACTGAAAGCAAGTCAAGGACACACATGGGGGCCTCTGTGCAGTAGACTTGGATCTTGGCTTATAAAAGGTGTTAGCCAACCAGGAACAGAGCCTCCCAAAGACCAGGTAGGGCCACCCCGGGAACTTGGGCCCGCCCTTTCATGGGAATGTCCTCAGGGACAGATGGTCAACTGGCCCAGTAGTCCTTGACATCTCTTGCCACTTCTGAGTACTCTGATTCAAGGCTCATTTAGCTCCTGTAGTAGCAGAAGCACTGATGTCCACCAGCAGAGCAAGCACCGATGTCTACTGTAGGGTAATAAGCATCGATGGGAGGAAAGTACTCCCTCCCTCCACCATGCTCGGTCCAAGCCCCCGGTGGAACAGACCCCATCCTCCACTCCAAGGCTGACATGGGACTTATGCAGATGTTGGTCAGACTTATCTGGTTGGTCAAAGCATTCCATTCCCTAGGTTGTGGCAACTGGACACACTACTCAGCAAGGCCACGGGACCCTTGAGCTACAGTGTGGTTTCTGCTGGGATGGCTGAGAATGAGGCACAGGACTTGGGACAGTGTGAGTGTGGAGCTGCTCAGGGCCACCATATGCAGAGGCAAAGAGGCAGTCCATGCCACGGAGCACGGAATGGAGGAGGGAAGAGAAGGCCGCTCACCAGCATTGTTTGAGTTCCTGGATCAAATGATACCTGATTTATCCCTGGAATTCATAGCTACCAATACATTCTTTCTCTGGTTTAGGCCAATTTGAGCTGGTTCTGTATCTTAAAACAGAAATAGTTTTTGCTAACTCATCTTCAGTCCCTTCGGCTCCTGTGACTCCAAGAGCTCCAGAGCTCCCCCATCAGGTGGCTCTGAGCTGTCTTCATCTGCCACTGGGTGCCACCACTACAGAAAACCTATCCACTCTGTCCTAACTCTTCCAGCCTAGAGAGTTGAAACTCTGAGCTCAGAGGCAGAGGAACAGCGGGGAAAATGTCACTGTGTACCCAGATGAAGAGAGGGACAGCGGTTCTCCCCCTCCACCCAGCAGTCTGGAACATCAGAGCCCCATCCTCTGAGCTAGATTGAAGAAAGTCCATGGGACTGCACACAATGTGTCCCTGTCTCATTCAAGGCCAGCCAAGTGGACCCTTCTGCTACCCACAGCCTAGACCAGCCTGAACTCTCCCTCAGGGAAGCCAGAGGCAAGCCTCACTTGACCACTCACTCTCAGATGACTGCTGCAGATCATCAGCTCAAGTTTTCCCAATGGTAAACATGAACAGAGTGCCACGCACCCCCCAAACCTGTCTCTCCTACTGCTCTCCCTCCAGACGTCAGAAACACGCATTCTACATTTCTGGAACCTGAAGCAAGAAGGACAAGGCATCCTCAACCCCTTCCCTAGCCCCACTCAGCATCACAAGAGAAAGCCCCATTGGGGAGCCAGATGGTGGTGGAATGCATAGTCTCGTAGCTCTACCAGGAAGGAAAGAGGATCACAGCCCCTTTAGAAAATGGACCATGGCGTCCAGAATCCTTGTGGAGCAGGGAAAGTGCAAACAGCCCATATCTAAGGTGCTAAGCACTCCATGGAAACCATCCTCCATGTGGTGCCAAGTCACTGGGACTCCCAGGTCCTCCAACCGCTTCTTATACAACAGCGAATCGTCCCGAAGAAAGTCAAACTCACAGCTCACAATGAACGTTTCGGGGAGCTGGGACACGACTTCATCTTCTGCAATCAAGGGTGAGTTCACTGAATCCAGGGCGAGGCTTGTCTCCAGATAGGCAGCCTCATTCAAGGGCTCAGAGGGCATCGGCTGGTAGGTTCTCTTCTTAAACCTCTCCGGGATGTTTTCTGCACCCAACCACTTTCTATATTTTTCCCAGAATTCAGCAGGCAAATGGGCACCTTTGAGGACAGTGCTTTTCCAGGACGGATTGATGTCCAGTAAAGCACACCAACAGTAGAGGGCGAAGTCTTGGGTGGCCATGGGGACATTCTTGTTCTGCTGATGGGAGGGGAGCCGGAATTCCACAGCCTGGAGACTGGCGTAGATCAGGATCTGAGCGCGGATCTTGGGGAGATCTGGACAGGCCACAAATCTTTGACAAATTGCCGTTGCCATTCCCCCTCCCACACTGTCACCACAGAGCACGACGCGATCTGGATCCACCCCATACATATTCAGGGACTTCAGGAAGTGGGTCGTGGCTGCGATGCAGTCTCTTAGCTCCACGGGGAACTTATGCTGTGGCAACTTGCGGTATCTAAAAAGGAATCAAGGAACACAGTTTACACCCAGCACCCTAGCAGAACCAAAAATACCTGTGTCTAACATCCTTTAGGCCAAATTTCTTCCATGAACTTCTCTTTCTGAAGCCCGAGTAGGTGAAGTGAAGGTATGAGGCTTAAATGAAGGGATGACACGAAGCCCACTGTGTCTGGCACATAGGCTCAGTGAGTGGTGGTTGCTCTTCCCTCTGGCTCAATGCCCCTTTGGGGACAGGCAAGGACCACAAGAGCCCTCAACAATTTAGCAATTACCAACAAACCCCATCTTTCTGTACCAACCTGCTGGTGCGTCCTTGACTCCCCTCCTCTTATGCTCCTTATGAACAACTCCAGGTTTGCCCGGCTTTCGATTCTAATGAATTCTGCCAAGTGCACGGGAGGATCTTGTAGATGGAAATACCGGCAGGGGCCAGCAGTTAGCCTGTGGGTCCCCTCCAGGTCGGCCGTGGCCACTCTGGGCCATTCCTGCCCTGCAGGGGAGCCGTGCGAGTCCCTGAGCTCCACACTCATGCTGCCATCATGCAGGCGCACCAGCCCAGCATGCTAGACTTCCCCATTTTTCAGGAGATTCCAGAAATCTGGATGTTGTGAGAAACGTTACCATTTCAAATTTTAAAAGTATATATCTATTCTATGGGATCAGGGGGTTTTTGATTTCCATTCTGATGCCTCCTATTTATAAGCTGTCCTGAGTTCATGCTGGGACAGCAATGTTTCAACTCTACAGCCTTGTCTGCCTTGAATCCATAAACTAATTTTCTTGTAGAGATTTGCTGATATATTAGACCAGCGACGTCTTGGTTCAACACACTAGAGCTATGAGCCCCGTGGCTAACACCGGGATCAAGATTTCCCCACGGCAGAAAGGGTCGCAGAGCTGAGAATTATAAAGCAAGTCCCTCTTCTTTATCCAGGACCAATTTGTGTATTTTTCACTCTTACTCAACTAGTTGTGCCGCAAAGAAGCTGGGAAATGTATTCCTGCTAAGCCCCCGCAACTGGCCTTTCTTTACGGTGCGTGCATTTAAACGAAGTGGCAGGAAAGATTCATCAGGAGGGAACCATGATGCTCCCGTGGGACATCGTGTCAGGCAGTGGGGGCGGGAGATCTCGCCTGCCCCACGTCCACCCAGCCCTCCTCGAGGTTCCAAACTGGGAGGTCGACTCTCCAAGATCAGGTAGGAGAGAGTGGCTTTTTAATCCTTCTCAGTTCCTTTGGCAGATCTCACCGGGGTGGATCCCCCTCTCGGGAGCGCTTGGGAATGCCGCGGTAATGTTCGCCCTTGTCTGGTTTACCACGCCGGGCACCGTGGCATTGCGTGGAAGGAGGTGCTGAGCATCTAGAACAGGCCAGGCTGTTCCACTCGGTGAAGTATGTTCCACCCAACAGGGCTTATGTGTGGGAAGCCCTGCACCTGATCTGCTCAACCAAGACCCCTCCCCCCACAGCGTCCAGGTGACAGCCTGCACGGGATGCCGGACGCCCCCCACAGGAAGGAGTGCTGTTCTCTGCCTCTCTCTGTCTCTTTCCTTTCCTCCCCTCTGGGCGGCTCCCAGTCCATCCTCTGCCCCGCTGTCCTGCTGTCCCAGTGTCCCTATGTCCTCCCGCCTCCCATTCCCTTGGCCCCGCGGCACCACCCCCTCGTTCCTGTGCTCACCCAACTGCTAGAACCACCGAGTCACTCTTCTTGGACAAATGACAGCATATGGCATGGTGGGTTCCTAGAAAATAAAAGATTTTTAACATTCACGAGGATGGCCAGTGGCTAACTTCAGTGGCCATCTCCACGGGCTGCCCTTTCTCTCCGACGACCACCACGGACAGAGAGCCGGGGCGGACCCTAATGGGGTTTGCGGGTTTTCTTCCAGCTGCCGCGAAGCCTTCCTCCCCCACTTGCTAGAATTTCTCCTTGGAGGTCCTGTCTGAACAATTTCCTCGGAGATCCTCCATGGGTCCTCCCCCTTGGATCCTGCAGTTCGTTCAAAATATCTGAGATGCTTTTTGGCCATCGGGCACAGCGGTCCGGGGTATGAGCTCTGGATTCAGACCGGAGCTCACATCCTGACTTTGCCTCCCTTTCGCCCTAGCTGAAATAGTCCAGGGTAAATGTTGTCACCTCCCTGAGGCCTGACTGCCACACCTATGAAATGGGCACGACGATAACAACAGGGCTGTGCGGGGGTTAATGAGATCACGCACATGAAGGGTCTCTACAGTGCCTGCTGTGTAAATATTAATATTTACTCATTTTTATTTACTATTTAATAATATTATTTAATACCCATTGACTGTTAATGTCATTCATTATTATGCAGACCGAACCCAAACCAGGCTGCACGAAATTCCTTATTTTCCCGAGGCTACCGCCGTGGGCCTCTGGCATTTCACAGTTTAGACGGCAGGGCTGAAACCAAAAAGAAGTGTTTTTCCCCCTCAAATTCTTGGAGCACCAGTGTGGGGGAGGTTAAGATAATAAAATTGTCTCAATTTTGAGTGTTTTTTTTTCCTCTCATAAACTCTCCTCAAATGTTTGGTTCTCCGGTCTATACCAGAATTTGTCTCAAGCAATATCTGGCATGAAGCAAAAGGTTGTCTCTGGGTTTTGGTGGGGTTTTTTTTTTTCGCTTTTTTTAAAAAAAATCCTTATTTCCAACTAAATAGAGGTGATAAGTGTAGAACACTGTGAGTATAGTAATCACCACTGAATCATACAGTTGAAAGGGGTTAATTTGGGGCACCCAGGTGGCTCAGTGGGTTGGGCAAGGATCCCAAGGTCCTGGGATCGAGTCCCACCTCAGGCTCCCTGCTCAGCGGGGAGTCTCCTTCTCCCACTGCCTCTGCCCCTCCCTCTCCGCCTGCTCGTGCTCTCTGTATCAAATAAATAAATAAGATCTTAAAAAATAAAGTGATTAAGGGGCACCCGGGTGGCTCAGTGGGTTAAAACCTCTGCCTTCGGTTTAGGTCATGATCCCAGGGTCCTGGGATCAAGCCCCGCATCAGGCTCTCTGCTCAGCGGAAAGCCTGCTTCCCCCTCTCTCTCTCTGCCTGCCTCTCTGCCTCCTTGTGATCTCTCTCTGTCAAATAAATAAAAATCTTTTAATAAATAAATAAATAAGTTTTTAAAAAGTGTTTAATTTTATGCTGTGTGAATTTCTTATATATACATATATATACGTAAATTACACACATAAACGTGTGTGTGTGTGTGTGTGTGTATTTTTTCCCCCATATATAAATCTCCCCACTTCCAGAAAGAGATCCAAACATTCCATATCTTTGCTATCAGCCTGATCTGGGACCCGCCACCTCTCTGGACGTGCCGTGTCCTGTAGCGGCTTACAGACTGCAGGAAGGTGATGGGAGAGCTCCCTCTTGCTGGAAGGCGGGTACCCAGCCGGCTCTGCTCTGTGGCTCTCCTACTACAGGCGGGGGTCTGAGGGAAGGACTCTTACTCAGGCTCCCTATGACCGCCCCGCCGCCATGGTAGAACACGATGCCAGGCCTGGGGGTGCAGGAGGACACCTTGGGCTGGTATAGCTTCACAGGGATCGTCCCATAGCGGAGATCTGTGACCACGACATCCGGGTCCTCCTTGAGTGGCACCAGATCATGCACGAAACGGACAAATTGGGGCATAGAGCAGATTCTCAGTTTCTCAAAAATCATCCCCTGTTGGTGAGAGAAGAGGAAGTGAGGCGGGGAGGGTTTCAGTGTGCACCACACTGGAGTTCTGCCACCACCTGTGTCCCCCAGCGGGGTGGCTGGAGGGCACCCTGGGCCACAGCCCTGCTCCACCGTGTGTGCCCCCGTGACCCTGCCGTAGACCCACCCCACCTTGGCCCACCCACACTGGCCCCTCCTCCTCTTCCCAGACACCTGACACCCAGCCCCATAAACCAGGCTTCTGGCCACCCCCGAGGGTCCCTCTAGCCCGGAACACCCCCCACCGTGGTCTGGACATGACCTCTCTTCCCGAAGATGCCCTCCCGGACCAGCCCAGCCAACGTGGCCATTGCAAGCATTAGTTGTTATTAGGACCTGATAATGGCATTGTGGTTATGTTTTTTAAAAGGTGGGGCATAAAGATACAAATGCAGTGATCCGAAGGGGCACCTGCACCCCAATGTTTATAGCAGCAGTGTCCACAATAGCCAAACTGTGGAAAGAGCCCAGATGTCCATCGACAGATGAATAGATAAAGAAGATGTGGTCTATACGTACAATGGAATACTACTGAGCCATCAAAAAAAAAATGAAATCTTGCCATTTGCAACCACGTGGATGGAACGAGAGGGTAATATGCTAAGCGAAATAAGTCAATCTGAGAAAGAATTACACGGGATCTCACTCGTATGCGAAAATTAAGAAACAAAACAGAGGATCATAGGGGAAGGCAGGAAAAAAAAAAGATGAAATCAGAGAGGGAGACAAACCATAAGAGACTTTAATCATAGGAAACAAACTGAAGGTTGCTGGGTAGCAGGGAGGGAATGGGGTAATTGGGTGACATTAAGGAGGCCACTGGGTATGATATAAGACTGATGAATCATGGACCTCTGAAATCGATAATACCATTATATGTTCAATAATCGAACTTACATTTTTAAAAAGATGCAACGTAAAAAATAAAATAAAATAAAAATAAATAAAAGGTGAGGGGTTCTTTGTCTTTTTACCTACTGAGACTTTTTGGATAAAATATAATACCCAAGTTCTGCTTCCTAGGAAATGGGAAGGGGGAAAAAGTGGGGTCACAGGTGCAACAAGATTGGCCGGGAGTCAGCAGTCAGTGCTGGGGAGGGGGAGTGGAAACACAGGGTATCTTTATGGAACTCTGTTTCCTATGTCTGGGAGTCAGCATAACAAACAATAAACATAAAAAAAAGCAGGCTCTCCCCCGGGTATCCTCTTTGGAGTGGTTCTGTGCCAAGGCCCTTCTGGCTTTCAGTGATGCCTACGGCCTTGAGGCAGATTGTTTCTGACACATGAAATAAAATACGTGGGATTACCAAGGAAACCAATTTTTTTTCAATTACAGTTATCAGAATAGAGAGGTACACAGGCAAAATAGTGATGCGCGTGCTTCCTTATTAGCACACCCGCACCCGAAGACCAAGACCTAGTGGCCGGTTGAACACTAACATAACTTCAGAGAAACGAGGTGCGCATGCAGTTTTTCACAATATCTGCAAGAAATGTCATCTGCTCTGAAAATAGCTGGGATACGTCTTGGTGACAGAGCCTCAGGTTCTGCCGTCACCACTGGGCTTCGTCTTCTTCATTCTTAATGGAAGGAAATACCACTTTTCTTTTAGAGGCGAGGGAAAATGGAGTGGTTTTTACCTTCCCCCCAAATTCAGGGACTCCTTGCCTTCTGTCACCGTTGCGGATTCAAGGAACCCCAGATTCAGAAGCCCCGCGGTCCCCTCCTGCCCTGTTCTACTTTCTCCATATCACTTGCCGCTGCGTAAATCAATTTATTTCTAGTGAGTTTGCTTGTTTCTCACTGACTCCCCATGGACACTGCCGCGACAGTTGGAGCATCCTGAAGGCAGACTATCTCTGGGACTTCCTTTTTTCTTGCCCATCATTGCTCCCAGAGCTAAGAACCAGTGGGCGACACATAGGAGTCACAAGACACATCTTTGTAGAAAAAAAAAAACAAATCAGCAAATAGCAGTAAGCCTATTTGCCCATGCTACAAAGTCTAGACTGTTACTTCCCCCTCTTTTGCAGATGAGGAAATTGAGTCACCATATTTGGGAACCAGGACTACCGGACTATGAGAGTCAAGGGCGGGAAAACCTCAGGACAAATCATGGGTTTTGTGAAAGCTGACCCTGAAGGTAGGAGACCTTCAGCCTGGGGTTCTTCTCCAGGACGGATTCCTCATGCGGAGAGGTGCTTGCGATCACCTGTAGTTATGTAAGAGACTCGACACTTCTCTGCGCTCAACCCATCATCCCTCGGGAAAAGCACCACCAATCCCCATGGGCAACTTGGACACGGGTCTCCCCATGACCTATTTACATCGGTCTTATTAAATTCACACACCAAAAACAACGAGCAGCATCTGACTGTTACATAGTTTTCCATCTCTCAAAAGTAACAGAATGTTTCTCTAAAGTCACATTCTGTAGTTTTGCTCATTTATAAATTAGGATTAACGTACTAATTGGCTGCATATCTCTTTATTGTCAGCTGCTTCTAGCTAGCAGGTAGGTAGTAATGAGGGCTCCAAATTCAGAAGAACTCATCCCTGACTTCGCAGCATCCCGCCGTGCGATGTGAAGAAAGTCAGGAGGCCGGGGAGTGGGACTAGAGCAGGGCTTTTTTTCCCATTAACGGAGGAAGTAAATCATTTTTTTTTTTTCCCGCTCTGTAGCTAGGAGCCCTGAGCCGCCCGAGCAACACCATGAAGAGGTTGGGAACCTCACGACTAATACATATTAGCCTCCACGGCTGTGATTGTAGGCTTAATGCAACTGGAACCTTCTGAAGTGTGTTTTCCCAACTCCCTCCTTCACCCTCTGGAGGAGGGCACAAATAAAACACACCACTCACCCAAGTCACCAACAGCTGGAAAACACAGTGCAGGACCCGCAGTTTCACTGGGTGGCCGATGGCGGCCGGGATGTCCGCAGTGAGGAAATGGCTGCAGACGACCCACAGTCCAACTCCCACAGAGAACACGCAGGCTGCCTGGAGGAGAAGCAGGAGTGGCACCATCGTGCTGTTTTCAACACAGAAGGGAGAAAGGAGGCTGTGCTCAGTGCAGGCCACTTAGGACAGGTTTGGAGCCAAGTGTCCTCCTCACTTATATACCACACCCTCCCCTCCCCCTCTCCTCATCTCCCTGGCATTGGCCAGGCCAGGTGAGTCACAGACTCAGGTGTGGACGCAGTTCTAGGATAGCGCCCATTCACAGGAGAAAGAGGCTCATGCAGCCTGACTCAGCTAGAAACAAGGGGTCCGAACTTCCAGCTTACATCCTGGGGTACCGCTACTAGAAATGACCCTCAAGACGTCCCCATTGGCATCACAAACACCGTTCCCTCCAACTGCGCCTGGGGAACACTGCCCCCACAATTCCACTCCGGGCACACTTGCTATTCCTTAGTCTGCCAAGGAGGCCCCAGGGCATTTGCACTTGCTAGTCTCTGTGCAACCTTGTTCCCCCAGATAATGACTGAGCTCAACCCCTCCCCTACTGCAAGTCTCTGTTCAAATGTCACCTTCTGAGGGAGGCTGTCCCTGACCACCTTATTTTAAAGTATAACTCCCCATTGGCATCCCTATGCCCATCCCACCCCACACCCCCACCCCGACATTTACTTACTTTGTCTTCCTGGCCCTTATTATCACCCGAAATACCACACACTTCACTTATTCCTTTATTGTCAGTGATGTGTCACCTCTGTGAGCACAGGGACTTTTGTTTTGTTCCTCGCTTTATCCTCAGAGGCTAGATCAGGGTCTGGTACTTCCTAGGGGCTCAGCAAATGTCTGTTGAATGAAGGAATGAACAAACTTTGTCCTTTTCATCGTAAAGCAGGAAACATTGAACTTACCTGCCTTTTCAGGTAAGGTCAGAGATTGATGTCAGTGTTCAATATCTCCCCTAATGACAAAGTCTCATATCCGTGGTAAGAATGATGGTGTCTGCTATCTCTCCCCCCGCCCTCACGGTGGCGCCAGGACAGTGGTCCTCAGCAGAGCGATACCATCCCCCGGGAGACCTCTGGCAACATCTACAGACATCTTTGGTTGTCACAACCCAGGGAGGGGTGGGGGCTGGGACTAGTGTCTCATGGGTAGATGTCGGCGATATTGCTTAACATCCTACAAGGCACACGGCCCCCACAGTGAGAAGGTCCCTGCTCCAACAGGTCAGGAGTCCCCACGATGAAAGTCCTGTGTTAGTAAGATTGGATTGAAATCCAGGCTCTGCTCAAGCCAGCATTCTCATCAGGAACGAGTTACTTACACTCCCTGAGCCTCGGCTTCCAAGACTATAAGACTGGGATGATAATAATCATCCTACATATAGTTTCAGGGTGCGTCTCTTTGAACCCAAATGAAGTAGAACGTGATTTCATATTTTATTGGTTATTTGGGTTCTTTTTCCTTTATGGACTCATGGGAATTCATTTTGTGTGTTGATACCCTTTATCTATTTTGCTATTTTTGTTTGTCGTCTTGCATTGACTTCAAAGATGTTTGTAGCGTAGTATAACAGATGGGGATGACACTCACCGAGGCGAGCACTGAGTCATGTGTAGAATTGCTGAGTCACCATGTTACCCCCCCCCCCCAACTAACAGAACACTGTGTGTCAATTACACTTCAACTAAACATAAAATACCTTTAAGCAGAGAGAGTCAATTATCATACGGTTTCACTTACGTCTGGAGTATAAGGAAAAACATGGAGGACATTAGGAGAAGGAAAGGAAGGGTGAACTGAGGGAAATCAGTGGGGGAGATGAACCAGGAGAGACTGCGGACTCTGAACGACAAACAGGGTTTTGGAGGGGAGGGAGGTGGGGGGTTGGGCGAGCCTGGTGGTGGGTATTGAGGAGGCACGTATTGCATGGAGCACTGGGTGTGGTGCATGAACAATTAATCTTGTAACACTGAAAAAATAAAATAAAATTAATTGGAAAAAATAAAATATTCTTTTTTTTTTTAAAGATTTTATTTGTTTATTTATGAGGAAAGAGAGAGAGTGAGAGAGAGAAGGTCAGAGTGAGAAGCGGACTCCCCATGGAGCCGGGAGTCCGATGTGGGACTCGATCCCGGGACTCTGGGATCATGACCTGAGCCGAAGGCAGCCGCTCAACCAACTGCGCCACCCAGGGGCCCAAAAATAAAATATTCTTAAGGACTTTTTTCTGTCCGCCTTTTAATTTGGTCAGTGCTGTTTTTCTGCATTGACGTTTATCATTTTTATGCAGTGAACTCTCCCATCCATTCTCACATCATGCTTACAAAGATCCTTTGTATGGTACGTGAAGCCAGACGCAATGATTTTGAAAACGAAGAATGTCTTTGTCAAAATATAAATACCAGAAATTTACCCAAGAGGTGGAAAACACAGATACACTGATTATGAGGAGAGATATTGGAGTCTGTTACCACTGAGGTTTATAAACACTTAACCTGGAAATCGTGCAAAAGCACAGGGAAAATGAGGGAATGCGTACATATAAACGCCAAACTACTTTTTATTTCCTGAATAGATTAGGGTAAGAAATGCTAGCTCCTCTAACAAATGACCCCTGTATCTCGGGTTTTAAGGGAATAAAGAAATTTCCTCCTCCCAACAGAGACATTTGCATGTCTGGTGAACAACCACACTACTTGGTGATTATGGGACCCACGTTTCTTTCCATCTGACGCTCTTCCATCCCCCAGGACCTCTACTGATTCTCTGAAACTTGCCAGGAGCCTGACGAACACTACATTTGTGGAGGAAACCGTGAACTAGACTGGGAAATGCATCCTATTGGCCAGAATGCACTCACATGGCTTCACCTAAATGCATGAGACTCTGGGGAAGGCAAATCTTCCACCTGCATAGGATGAAAATGAAATGGAGTTTGGTGAATTCACAGGATCTTTCTGCCATGCAGCCTTTTGTCCCCCAAGCAAGAGGAGATTTAACACAGGGAATCTGAAAACTGTTGGAAGGGTGGAGGGAGCAAGAGTCGAGGGAGGGCAGGCTTTCTGGGAAAGGGGACCTGCAGGTGTCACAGGGAAACCAAAGCCGTGGGCTGATCTCTGGGTCTCTGCAGAGGACACCTGGAAATGTGCGTGAAATGTGGAGCCTTCCATCTGCTGGTGCTCATGAGCCCGTGTTCAGCTCTGCCTGAGAGGGATGACTCCTGCTTCTAGCTGCCTTCCAAAGTTCACAGGACCGATTCTCCTGGGTCAGCTGGGGCATTGTGGGCAAGACAGCCTAGGGAATGCCATGGTCCTGCCTCAGGCCTCGGGCACAGGAGACAGTTTAGAATGACGGGGAGGGTGCCGAGTGCCAGCATCTGGCCCCTGAAATAAACACTAGGGCAATCGTGACGTTCCGACCCCTTGAAGCCTAACCACGGACTGCCGAGGAGACCCCAGCCTGAGGTCAGCTATCCCTGTTCCGAACCCTTGCGGTGTCGGTGTTCCTGTGTGCGCTTTAGGGAATTGCCAGCAGTCTTTTCCTTTGTGTGTTTCGCTGCAGTGCTATTTGGCCCAGGATTATACATTTACTGTGCAAGTCACCTATACCCGTTTACTGGGGCTGCCCTAACCAATGACCTCAGGCTGGGGTGGCTTAGCCAACAGACGATCTATAGTCTCCCAGTTCTGGGGGCTGGAAGTTCAAGGTGACTGCAGAGCTGGTTTGTTCTGCAGGCTGTCCAGGAAGGGTCTGTTCTGGGCCCCTCTCCTTGGCTTGTGGACAGCTGTCATCTCCTTGTGTCTCCATATCGTCTCCCCTCTACTCACATCTCTGTGGCCAGAGCTCTCCCTTTTGGTAAGGACCCCAGACGTCTTAAATTGGGGCCCACTCTGATGACCTCACTTCAGTGATCTCTGCAAAGGCCTTATTTCCAAATAAGGTCACGTCCTGAGGTCCTGGGGGTTACATTCAACATATGAATTTAGGGGGCTCAGGCAGCAGAACATGGGACTGTTGGCCTCAGGGTTGTGAGTTTGAGTCCCATGTGGGGTGTAAAGATTACTTACAAATTAAAAATGTTTTAAACAATTAAAAACTCACAACATAGGAATTTAGAGGGACATAATTCAACCCATAATAGCACCTTTACCAACACTGAATGGTGTTCTTTTATGACATAATCTTTCCTGCCTTGAATTCTACTTGCCCAAAGCCAGAACCTAGAAATTATTTGGATGCACCTTTCCCTTGGGTTGGGTGAGCTCTAGAAGAATAACACTCAATGTTCCCTCTACTTCTATACTCACACCTCCAAGGGGAGGAAAATGGCTTTTGTGAATGGAGATCTTAAGAGAAGGACTTGGACGTGCTCAATTTGCTGTGACATCTGCCTGCAGGGAGGGGGCATTCCTGGGTCTGGAGCCTCGTGTCGCCCGAGAGACATGCGTGTATGTTCAGTGCTCCCTGGGTCCCTGTTCCTAACAGCAGGCAGCACGCTTGCACACACAGCTAAGCCACATGCTCTGAGAATCAGCTTTATCAGAAAGAAAGGGAAGGTATCAGTCGAGGTTCCAGCAGAAAACAGACAGCATGCTCATGCTATAGACTGAATGTCTGTGTCCCCCTGAAATTCCTATGTTGAATCCAGTCCCCAAGGTGATGGTATATGGAGGGGAGTCCTTTGGGAGGTCATGATTAAGTCATGAGGGTCCACATGAATGGGATTAGTGCCCTTATAAGAGACCTCGGAGAGTCCCCTTGCCCCTGCTGCCGTATAAGGACACAGAGAAAAGACAGCCGTCTATGAACTAGAAAGTGGGTTCTCACACATGGAATCTGTCAGCACCTTGATCTTGGACTTCCCAGCCCTCAGAACCGTGAGAGATAGATTTCTATTGTCTATACACCACCCAGTCTATGGTAATCTTGTTACAGCAGCCTGAATGGACGAAGGCCCTCATATCAGGATAACCTGCAAAGACCCCACAGGATAGCACAGCTGGTAACATCAGGGTTCCATTCTCCGTTCGGAACAAGGCTGCGTGGAGAGGGCTCCCTGTCAGCTGAGCTGAGGCACACGGCTTATGCATGGCAATCCCACAGGGACAGAGCTGACTCCTGTCACCCTTCTTCCTC
Source organism: Nasua narica (assembly GCA_028533885.1). Classification (NCBI taxonomy): domain Eukaryota; kingdom Metazoa; phylum Chordata; class Mammalia; order Carnivora; family Procyonidae; genus Nasua; species Nasua narica. The sequence goes on along the minus strand of CM052798.1, from coordinate 8,409,837 downwards.
CCTAGGCTCTCACACCCATACCCTTCGGGAAAGCAGAGGACAATGGATGCTATTGGCGGGATCCATGCTTCCCAGGGCACAGAGCAGGGGAGGAAGGTGGGGAGCCCACCTGGGGAGCAAAGGGAAAACGTCCAGCACAAGGGTATTTTCACCTCCAGCTCTTTGACTCCCATTCTGTTTTCTAGTTAGTGTTGAATTCATAGAGGAAGGGGTGGGAGGTGGAAGGACAGTGCATTCGTTTCCCATGGACACCATATCAGACTACTGCCAATTTAGAGGCTTAAAATGATACCAATTTATTCTCATACAGTTCTGGAGGCAGAAGTACTAAAACCAAGGTGTCAGCAGGGCCAAGCTCCTCTTAGAGGCTCATTCCCTTTCCTGCCCTTTCTCAGCTTCTAAAGGCGCCCACATTCCTTGGCTCAGGATCCCTTTCTGGCATCACTCTGACCTCCACTTCTGCCATCCCACCTCCTTTTCCCATGCTGGCCTCTCCTGTCTCCCTCTTCTATGGGCCTTTATGATGACACTGGGCCCGCTTGGATAATGCAGGATAATCTCCCCGCCTCAAAATCCTTAATCACATGAGCCAAGTCCCTTTTGCCACGGAAGGCAACATATTTGCAGGTGCTGGGGATTAGGATATGAACATCTCCGGGGGAAGTGTTATTCAGCCCACCACGGCTGAGGGGGGCAGCGGACCCCCTCCCTTCGAGCCCCCTTTAGCTTTGAAAAATAGGCATGTGAGATTTGCTTTCACAAAAGCAATCAATGCATCTGCAAGAACTTTTTGCGGTTACTGTCACTGATATAACTCCCCTTAAATCTCTTCTCTTCAGGGCACCACCTAAAAAGACTTGTAGATTTATCTCCTTACTCAAAAATTTCTCTAAGAATTACTTGCCTGATGTTTGTCAGAGTGGGGAATGGGAGCAGGCAAAATGCAGGAAGGGGGTCAAAAGGGACCCAAACTTCTAGTTGTAAGATAAATAAGTCTGAGGGATGTCACGTGCCATGAGGACTCTGACCCAGAGCAATACCGTACGTTGAAAATTGCTAAGAGAGTAGCTGCTACATTCTCATCGCAAGAAAAAGAAATATAACTATGCATGATGGTGGATATTCACTAAACTTTTTGTGGTGATCACTTTGCAATATCTACATGTGCATATACCGAATCATTATGTCGTGCACCTAAAATTGATGCAATGTTGCATGTCCATTATATCTCAACAAAAAGCAAATACTTAACCTGCCTCGAGTGTTGGCCCTTTTAAGGGGCATGCTTGTCTCTGCCCTTCCTTCCGTCTTCCAACTTCTAGCCGTGTGCCCATTTCTGTGCACATTTTACTTTGCCTTCCCTGCACATGCTCTCGCTGTAGGCTATCACAAATCGTCTGTGAAAAGAACCATCGGGAATCCTTAACTTTGTTTTCCAGCTTCCAAGTGAATAAAGGGGGAAGGTATGAAAAAATGACTAGAATTATCTTCCTTAGTACAGATTCTTCCCTCAGAACTTGCTCCATAAATGGATACCAAGAATGTCTTTGTCTCTTTCCCCACCTCTCATCACATGGAAGGCCTCATAATCCCTTAGGAAAATCCATGTGAGGTGCAAAGGGTTGAGAGGAAGACAGTGAAGGTGGAGGGGCTGGGAGGTGGGAGAGGTGGTACACCTTTTAAGGGGGAAAAGAGCTGAAAGTTGTTACCCTGAAATCACATTCCTGGGCTGAAACTCACAGGTGGAAGTCTCTGGAGCCAAACTGAGTCCCTAGTGAAGGGTTTTGAAGGACATGGTTGGGGGGAGGCCAACCTAAGACTCTGCAGGGGCAGAAGGGCCGGCTGCACAAGGAGGTTGCAAAAGCTCCATCAGGTCGATGCAGGCAAATCTAAGGGGCAACACTCAAGCATGATGATGCAGGGAGCCAGGTGGAAGGGCCCCGCCCCAGACAGCGGACCACACGAGAGCTTGAACTTGGACCAGACTCCCGCAGAGCCGGCTCCTCCCCCATGTCATGCCAATATGGCGCCAGATTTGGAAAAACACGTCTCTATGTGCAATTCTTGTTTGCAACATCAGAAAGTGCATTCATTCATTCATAAATGTTCAGGGTGCTCACTCTCCAAGCAGCTATCTGGGGAGAGATGGGACGCTTTCTGAGGAAGCCCCCTAGGAAAGGAAGGGACCCGCCTCCTGTTTCAGGAGCCCCTCCTGCCTCAAGGACAGGTAAACAAGCTTTGAGTTGCTAAAGGTTAAGTCAATGTTCCAAACTCTGAAGTAACTAATCCTGGCTGAATCTTCACAATAGCTTTGTTAATAATCCATATTAAGGTCACGATGGCTTAATGTTAGACAGAATGACTGACAGGTGGGCACACAGGAACCCTTTGGAATGTTCCACTCCTTCCTGATCACTTATGGCTGGCTGCTGATTCTCAGTTGAAAGCAAGGATTCTTTATCTTTTTGTGCTGCAGACCCCCTTTCAGAATACTTTTAATTGTTTTTTTTTTTTTTTTTGGTAAAAACAATGTTTTAAATAACTGCCAAACAGACCGAGTTTTACAAGAAGATTAATTATAATAAAATGGAGTTGTAGAGATAGCTTATCAATTTCTGATATAGAAATATAAGTGCTTAAAAAAAACATTAAATAGCACGGTCTAGTGGCAGATCTAGGAATACCACATTTCAAAATAATAATGAACATAAAAGATGTTTTGTAATATTTGCCACAACAGAAATACATGAAAATATTTGTGATTTCTATCGGTGATGAAGTCCCCTGTACAACCAATATTACTGTGGTTTGTGGTCCACATTTATGCCAGAAAAAATAATCTAAATTTCAGTGAGAGGTTCATGAAATAACAATATGATTTCTTTCCCCAGTCAAGCTCATGACTCCCTCACTGCTAGCCATTGAGCCCCTGTTTGAAGATACAATAGCTCTGTTGAAGATATTTGAACTACAAAATAAACTTTTGGTATTTCCCAAAGATGAGAGACTATGTTAGTTTCATGTACTTGGAGGAAGGAAGTTTTCCCACTGGGTACTAGGTAGATACAATCCACTCCCCTCTGTAGCCACAAGCTGGTTAGTACCTTGACAGGTTTGGATCCTAATAATCAATTCTAGATTTGAAAAGCAGAAAAGCCTTTTTCAGTAAAGCCATATTGGGAAACACAATTACTGGGTTCTCTGTGCTGTTTCATATTGTAGAGAAGCTGTATAAATCCAGAACAGATAAGAGGTCTTCAATGGACCACTTCTAATATCCTCAAGTACAACTGGATATCAAGAAGTGTGGGAAGTAATATGGAGCATCCCAAACTCGCATACACCACTGATAACTTGACACAACTGCTCTGGAAGACGGTTGGGAAGCATCCACTAATTCTGGACACATGGGTACCCTCCAAGCCAGAAGTTCTACTCCAAGGGATGGAGCCAACAGAAGTTGAACATGTGGGTGCCTGGTTGGCTCAGTTGGTTGGGCAGCTGCCTTCAGCTCAGGCATGATCCTGGAGTCCCGGGATCGAGTCCCACATCAGGCTCCCAGCTCCATGGGGAGTCTACTTCTCCCTCTGACCTTCTCCCTTATCATGCTCTCACTCTCTCTCTCTCAAATAAATAAATAAAATCTTTAAAAATTTGTTTAAAAAAAAAGAAGTTGAATATATTTGCAAAAATACATGGACAGAAATGGTTATGGCAGCACTATTCATGATAGCTAAAACTGGAAATGATCTGGATGCCCATCAAGAGTGGAAGGGATGAACACATGATCACTTGCTTACACAATGGGGAACTAGAGCACAAAAGGGATCAACAAACTACGAGGACATTCAGCAACGGAGATGAATCTCACCAATGTTGAGCAACAAGGGCCAGACATGAAAGAAAACAGTTATGATTCCATTTTTGTAAAGTTCCAAAGCAGACAAAATGAATCCAGTCTATGACATGGTGACAGGATGAGGGCAGGCGAGATGCTTCTGGGACACCACAATGCTGTTTGTTGGTCTGGGTAATGGTTGCCTGAATATAGTCAGTGTGGAAACTCATTGAGCTGTAAGCTTATAATTTCTGCACTTCTCTCAAGATTTATATTCTTTCAGTCACAATTTTTTTTTTTTTTCAAAAAGACCAAGTTGAAAAAAGCCAGACGTACGGGGTTATATATTGGATGGTTCTATTCATATGAAATAACCAGAATGAGCAAGTTCATCAGGACAGAAAGAAAATTAGCAGTTGCCAGGAACTGGAGGGGGAACAGAATGGAAATGATGCCTTAAGGTACAGGGTATCCTTTGGGGGACGATGGAAATGTTCTGGAACTAAACAGTAGTGATTATTACCCATTGTTGCAAGTGCACTGAATACCACTGAATTGCACAATTCAAAGCAGTGATATTTTATGTTATGTGTGTTTTACCATGATAAAAAAATAAGACTGATCTGAAGAAAGTGTTATTTCCCCCTCCTAGAGATAAGAAAACTGAAGTTGGTAGCAGACAAACAACTTGCTTAAAGTTGGACAGTGAATCTATGGGGTCAGAATTCACACAGGGCTGGCTGACTTCAGTGTCTTTCTCTTTCCCCTAGGAAAGTGTGGCTCAAACTGTCATGAGCACATGAATCACCTAGGAATCTTGTTAAACATGCAAATTCTTTGCCTTTGGAGACATGTCCTGAAAGAAGTTGCTGTGGCTAATGTCATAGAGGTTACTGCCTATGTTCTCCTCTAGGGTTTTGATAGATTCCTGCCTCTTGTTGAGGTCTTTTACCCATTTCGAGTTTATCTTCGTGTATGGTGTAAGAGAATAGTCAAGTTTCATTTTTCTACATACAGCTGTCCAGTTTTCCCAGCACCATTTATTGAAGAGACTGTCTTTTTTTCCACTGGATATTTTTGCCTGTTTTGTCAAAGATTATTTGACCATAGAGTTGCACGTCCATCTCTGGGCTCTCTATTCCTTTCCACTGGTCTATGTGTCTGTTTTTGTGCCAGTACCATGCTGTCTTGGTGATC